>JAVJAQ010000270.1:0-673628 GCA_032362365.1 Zygogramma bicolorata
TAAAACGTATAAAGCATATATATGCCTCTTTGTTTGTTTAGCCGTCAAGGCTGTTCATTTAGAGCTTGCGACCGAACTCTCTAGTGACGCCTTTTTAGCCGCTCTGCGACGATTTCTCTCACGTCGTGGTCCCACCACTGACATATACAGTGATTGTGGAACGAACTTCATTGGAGCTTCCAAGCAGCTTCTTCAAAATATGCGAGAGGCATCTATCCAGGAAGGTATAAATTGGCATTTTAACCCACCATCCGCTCCAAATTTTGGAGGAATTTGGGAAGCTGGCATAAAATCAGTGAAAAAACATTTAACCCGTGTTGTTGGAAACCATATTTTAACATATGAAGAATTTCAAACTGTTTTGATATCTATTGAGGCGGTATTGAATTCGCGACCCTTGTGCTCAATCAGTTCTGACCCAAATGATTTAAATCCATTAACTCCCAGTCATTTTTTAACCCTTCAACCCTTGAACTCATTTATAGAACAGGATTTAACGGAAGTAAAACTGGGAAGACTTTCACGTTGGCAGCTCCTAAAACGCTTGCATCAAGATTTTTGGAAGCGATGGCATGTAGAGTATCTCCATACACTTAATCAGAGGACTAAGTGGTTTAATACTTCTTCGCCCGTAAACATAGGTACTATAGTGTTGCTGAAAGACGAACTTTCACCCCCCTTGAAATGGAATTTAGGGCGTGTTACAGAGACGTACCCAGGTGCGGACGGTATCGTTCGAGTAGTGTCAGTTAAGACACAAAAGGGAGTTTTCAAACGCTCAGTTTCTAAAGTATGTCCCCTTCCGGACTATTAATTTTTTTTGATTTTTGTCCTTTACTTAACTATCAAGTATTGTTTTTAAAGTAATAAGTTTATTTTTTGGGTAAAATGTCATTTTAGGTGAGCGGTATGTTTCGCCTTGCAGTTATAGTTTTCATAATTGAATTTCTTTTTTTTGTATTACTTAATTGGACTGATTATTTGTAAATATTATTTCGCGCGTCATCTCTATGACAATCCCTTCGAAGATGGCCAAGGAGGCGCGCGCATTGTGGGCTGAGAAAAATGCTCACACCAGTGTTAAATTGAACACAGTTGAACCGGCATCACCTCAACTTTTCCGCTACGAAAAAGTGCAAGTTATAAAAAATTGTGCTCTATAAACCTCAAGTTTTGCGTGAACCTGTAGCTGTATTTGGATCTTTAATAAGAAACAATAGTCGATCGGCAATCAAAGTTATCACCGAAGAGGAAATTTACAGTCGGCGTCCTGAGAAGTGTCAAGGTAGGCCATCTTTTCATACCTCGGGATTGTCATTTCGATATAAATTCATTAATACCTAAAATTATTGAATACAGTCCACTCGAAATTCTTTGCGTATCATTATTATCGCAACAACGCTGTCAGAAAATCGGTTAGTAGCGGTAAGGAAAGGTTACTATCGGACCATACCCTAAGCACCTGCTCTAATTAATGAAATGATCAAACGTCAAATGAAAAAAAATCTCTTTGCAGTTTTCTTTCTCACTCGCACGCCTTGGCAAATATATCTAGTTTTGTTTTTGTTTCACTCACTGCCACGCGTTGCCTGTCACTTGACGGTGCCGTGCGGAAACTATTCGGCATTGCATTAACGATTAACGGACTTCTGCATATTAACGAGAGTTAACGTATCCGTTAACCTTTTTGAAAGTTAACTTAAAAGTTAATCCCTTAATCAAAATGTCAACTTCGTTAATTAACGTTTAACGGATTAAGGAGTTAATGCCCAGCTATGGTTATAATAGGGATATGATTGGGGATTTGCTGGTTCTCCATCTGCAGAAAAAATTGCCGCATTGACTGACCAGGCAAAACACGCATTGTCTGAATTCCAAATGTTCAATACCGCATTCTTCTTCACTATAAATTTGGGTAGTTTCAGATACTATGAGGCTGCCAGTGGGGTGAACTGAGGCCTGACAAATCATTTCTTCTTGGAAGTCAGCAGAAGCTTCTTGTAGACTTGTTGCCTGGGTTATAATTTGGTTTCTGGTGTTGAATGACTTTCGGTTTCACTTCGTTTAGAAATTCGGAATAGTCAATATGTGTTCTCAAACTTTTTAACCGGTACGAGGCTATCCTGTTTTTGGAAGCATGTTGAAGTTCTTCAACACCATTTTCAAAAATACTCTCGATAGGACGGTTCACTTTTTTTCTGTTGATACTAGTGGACTAACAGCCTTTCTTCAAATGTCTGTTCAGAATAAATTGACTCGAAAAACTGTTACCGCAACATACACAAATAGTCTTCGGCTTCTTACTTTAAACAGCACACAGTTCACTAGTACTTTTTCTTTTACCACGTATCACTGGACAATATTTTTGGATATGTCATGTCAGACTCCTTTTGAACGGGAGGTCTCTTTCACAGTGTTCATACTTCATTGTATAATGGTTGAGTATGGATATTCACTCTGATCATTACATTTGATATCCACCACTACTGACGTCACAAATAGGTATCCGATAAATAATATGCAGGTGCGTACATCCCAGGTGTTCGATAATTACTATGCAGGTGCATATTAATTAGGGGCAGGTGTTTGAACACTGAACAGGCTCCGCTTCGTTCTCATTCAATAACTACTAACCCCTCTTGCTCAGGGATCTTTTTTCGAAAGAACAGCTGATCTTTGGAACTCCTTGCCAAGAGAGGTTCTTCTTGAGGCTTACAAACTTCAGAAATTCAAAGTAAATGTTAATTCGTATCTCCTATCCCTTGATTCACGCGGTGTTCTTTGAACATCACAGGGCTTCCCTTTCGTGTGAATCTGCATATGAAAAGGGCATAAGCGCCGTGTACTCAAGAAGAGAAGAGAAGATCAAGTCGGGGAGACAACACGCATCTCGTATTCACGGTGTGTTGGATTACAGGGCGGCCAATAGGCCTTTCGCCCCTACTGTGCGGCGAAAAGCCACAATATTAAAACGTGCCCATCACTCCCTAGATCAAGGAGTACTGCTGACCACCATGCAGCACTGTCTTGATATGATACGAATTGTGGTGGCAGCAAAGAAGTCACTAGTGAGGCAAGCGAGAAGCGTCGTGGAAAACTTCATGTTTCGCGACAAGCCTTCTCGTTTGTTTCAAGAGCCTTCACGTGTCGTGAAAAATCCGCCGACTGCTGATCAGACGGAATCCTCCTGGAAGGATATCTACAAACATCCGCAATCGTTCAATCTAGATACTCCAACCCTAGCGCAGTTTGAAGCTTTCTGTGGAAGGCTCAACCAACTGCGCAACCCGATAACCCCGGAAAAAGTTCGAAGATCCCTCATGGGCTCGACAAGCTTCGCTGCTCCAGGTCCGGATGGACCCATTGGTGTTGAAAACCTACCACCATCTATCTAGAGTTTTCAACTTATGGTTATATGGAGAGCAGCAGATTGCGGACTGGTTCGTCGAGAGGCGGAACGTGCTTATTCCAAGGAACGGAGATTTGTATGACCCAAAGAACTACAGATCGATAACATGCCTGAAATCAATAAGATGTTCACATGCATTTCATATGCATGTATACTCTCCGCGATTGACCGGGTTCACGAACAGATATATGAGCAGAGAGGTTCAAAGAGGAGGATGGCTGACTGTAAGGAGAACCTGCTCCTTAACAGATGTATCACGCAGGACTCCAATGTACTGTACTGTAATCCTGTGGCACACAGCTCATGGAGTAATATATCTCACAAAGAAAGCAGTTCGTGTCATATAATGGGTATAAGCCTTAATCATATTTCGCAACATCCAGAGTTCCTTAAGGCTCCAATCTGGGACCTCTTATGTTTTTCTCATTCATAAATGATCTATGTGAAAATGTGTTTTGTGTACGTTTATGTTTTGAAGATTGGATTTTTATTCAGAAATTGATTATATTAGATACTGTGTCAAACTACACTCTCAATTACAGTACTTTCAAAATTGGTGTAGTAGTAGTGATCTCGGTAGTATAGAAGTTAGCAGGTTCGCCAACGAAATGGTAGGTTACATATTCACCATGACTCGCTCAATATCAAATGAAAGGGTTTTATCAGTAGTGGTGAGTTATATATTTTTCTACAACCTCTCCAATATGGGCATCAAATATAATAGACAACAGGCCCATCTAAAAAATGGATGGGTCATATGAACCACCAGGTAACGTATAAAGGACGATATAAGAGCATAAAATAATAACATTCAGCACTATGCCGTCACTGGTAAGCTGTCCAACTGAGTGCTGGTGAGAATTCAAAAGTGCAGGTAGAGTGAGTACATTTTGGTCATATATTTTTGTACGACATTTTTACCCTCTATAGATCCATAAAAATGATGAGGAAGCGTGTAGTGCCGTAAAAAAATGGTGCGCCACGAAGTCGGTAATTTTTTTGTTTTTTTTTGAAAATTTCAAGGGTAATTTGGTCATTTTATTCTGTACGGCATCAGTTTCAAACTGTTTCAATACAGCTTTCAATCCATTATTCTGCAATGCCTTGCAAAAATCATGCGACAAGGGGAAAAAATCGAGGGTTACAACCCCCTCTCTTTCCGTGGTCCGGGGGGCTGATTTGAAATAACATGAAATTAATTTATTTTGAAAGTATTTTATGCATAGATAATATTTTTTTACATGCCGTACATTATCGTTGGTCCAAAGGTTTGTAGGGGAAAAAAACTGAAAGAAAAATCCATGGAACGAAAAGTAAGAAAAATTCATATAACGAAATGTAAGGTGAAATTCATGACGATATTTTGTTATACGGTTAAGATAGTTTATTTGTACTTAAGGCAATAATTCATAAAAATTTAATGCCGTACAAATCTGAAAGTTCATAATGATAAAAAAGTAATGAAAATATTAAATAAAAATAATGTACATCTATATTGCTTACGGAGCGACGTTCTGTTACGACGTTTAGCATTCGTAGGCATATATCTACACCTGCCTATACTATACTGTGTGCTAAGTAGTCGTGGGTCATAACGTATTTATTCCCCCAAAAAGTGAGTGGCATAACGGAACCGAATGAGGAATCAGACGAAGAAATTAATGACGTCATTGGTAAATAAATAAATCTTTACATCTTAAATCTGTATGTAAGACTTTGATTTTGACAAAAACTGATTCATGTTTCAGAAAATGATAGAGAAGATAATTCGGACGTCGAAGAAGACATTGATTCCGATAACAACTCAGCGGCTGATTCCAATACTGAATAATTTTAATAAAATCCTTATTTTGTATTATTATCTTTAAATATATAGAATTTTTCTTGAAAATAGTTGTTTTATCCATTCCCATCATTACAATGAAACATGGTAGCGTCATTTTCACCAGCCTAAAAGATATGGTCTGCATTAAAATGTACGGCATAATTTTTTCCTAATTTATTCATTTCAATACTATTTGAAACAAGCGAAACATATAGAAAATTTCAATACTTTATTAATCTATAAATATTCAAATTTTGCAAAAACTAAAAAAATTCCTATTTTGTATTTCTCTATAATTTTTTTTAGAACAGTTTCTTGTGAACGGCAATACTATATAACGATTATATTTTACAATATCATGTTGAAAAAAAAGTTGCCGTACAGAGTCAAATGATTTTATAGCTTTATAAATCAAGTATACCATGAGATGAAGATAATTATTAATATACATTCGAATGAACAAAAATTTTTTGACGGAATTATTTTTTATTGTTCTTTTGAGTGCTAGGTAATGTTTTGGAACTGAAGCCGTACTTTTTCAAATCACCCCCCGGACCACGGAAAGAGAGGGGGTTGCAATCCTAGATTTCTTCCCCTCGTCGCATGATTTTTGCACGGCGTTGCGGAATAATGGATTAGGAGCTGTATTGAAACAGTATGAAACTGATGCCGTACATAATAAAATGACCAAATTAGCCTTGAAATTGTAAAAAAAACAAAAAATTTACCGACTTTGTGGCGCACCATTTTTTTACGGCACTACGCGCTTTCTTATTATTTTTTATGGATCTATAGAGGGTAAAAATGCCGTACAAATATATATATGACCAAGATGTACTCACTCTACCTGCACTTTTGAATTCTCACCAGCACTCAGTTGGACAGCTTACAAGTGACGGCATAGTGCTGATTCTTATTATTTTATGCTCTTATATCGTCCTATATACGTCACCTGGTGGTTCATGTGACCCACCCATTTTTTAGATGGGCCTGTAGTCTATAACAGTCCAAATAGTAGAATAGTATTACATAACGAAGAAATAATTATAAATCCAATATAGCACACAAGAAAATGGCGGATTGAGTCTTTACTTTCTACAAGTCCTCCCATTTGGATATCAAAATAAACTGAATGAAATGAAAAGTATTGAGTTATGGAATCAAGAACTGAAAACTTGCAAACAAATCGAGTGAAAACAAAATGGGTGAGTGGTTTCATTGAAAAATAATGATGGAAGTGATATGGATAATGTTCTTGAAGTTCAAATACATACATTAGGTGGAAAACAGTATTGAAATGAGCGATTATATTGAAAATGAAGATGAGAATTATGTCGATAATGTACTGAAAACTATGAAATAATTCGATGAGTCATCACAAAGCTCTTCCCATTGATCTAGAACATTGATCAGACATAACCTGAGACCGCTTGGCGTGGGGTATGCTAAGTGAATACGTAGATAATTAAGTGCTGAAAGTGATATTTCATTTTGTGAGAAGAGAAGTTTGGGACACGACGCCGACGGCGGGGTGTTCCATCCCTTCAAAAAAAATAAAATCACTTTTGGAAGGTTTATCATACATACGGACACCATCGAAAGTCCAAATTAACGCATACCTATTGTACATTAATTGATTGATAAAATAATAACCTCGAGATTATCAGTTTTGAATCCAATTTCATCTAATCCATTCATGAAACAAGTTGCCAAGGTCTGAGTACACAAAATTTGTTGTTGTTGATTTGTCTTTGTTGACAACTAACGTCAATAAATCACGAATTATTCTTTCTCGTTTCTTCGTTCCTTGATGGAAAGCAATCCGGAATATGAATTTCTACCGCCGGAAATTGAAGAAGCTGCCAATAAAGCTGCTTTTGAATTATTGCCTTGTCAGTCAAAGCGACAGTACGAGTTTTCATACGTTTGTTTCTTGAAATGTTGTGATCAGAAAAATGTCAGTGGCAAGGAGGCCAGTGAAAAAGTGCTTCTTGCATACTTTAAAGAAAAATCCAAAATATGGAAATCGTCAACGCTTTGGTCGAATTGCTCTATGTTGAAGTCGATGATGAACATAAATAATCATGACATAAGCAAATATTACAAGCTTGTGGCTTCTTCGAAGCGAAAGGGTGAAGGATATCGACCGAAAAAGTCGAAAGTATTGCCGTATCTCCGAAACGAGTTGAGAGTCCCAAAAATGCATTTTGAATTTTCCGTTCAGGAGGCTGAAATACGCAAGTTCCACCAAAAATTTTTCATTTTTGAGGCGGAGCCTGATTGACGGAATTTCACCGTATTGACAAGGGAAAAAAACGACAAATATCTCGCAGAAGCCCCAGATGAAATATATTTAACGCAGAAAGTTGCTGCGATTTTTGGTGTTTTTGGAGCCTGTCGTCGAGAGGAACTATTCGATTCGACATTAAATAATATCGAGGATTCCGGAACTTCACTAGTTGTGCATATACCAGACACAAAAACTAATGTGCTACGCACCTTTGTTGTAAGTGGTACATTGTATATGAACAACTATTGAAAGTACATAGCCCTTCGTCCAATGGATATTAATCATTCAAGAGTTTTTATAAAATGCATTCGAAATAAATGTGCCAGGACTCCAGTTGGAATCAACACATTTGGTAAGATGCCTGCCAAATTTCTAAATTTGCCTGATTCATATCTTTATACTAGACATTGTTTCCGACGTTCCTCAGCAAGTTTGTTGGCGGACTCTGGTGTCAGTCTTACTACAATCGAAAGACACGGTGAATCGAAGTCCAGTACAGTAGCAGAGGGTTATATAGAAAACTCGCTACAAAGGAAACAGAACATTGCGGATCAAATTTTGTCCAAAACTTCGGCGGCTAACATTGTTCTCTGCCCTGGTACAAGCTTCACCAAAATAAATTCTGTTACATCTACCAATGAGACTGGCCATGGAGTTTCCTATCATAATTGTGGTTCCACTGATTATACGTTCAATTGAATAAACACTTCATTTTTAATTATGTTTTTATATTTTCTCTACAAATAAATCACTTTCAGCACTGGTGCTGAAAATGATTTACCTCAAAACCAGTGTCATGAAATGGCATTTTAGACACTGACAGCATGCGTCAAAAATTATACTTTTACTGGCGTTTGTAGAAAAAAGCATTTATAATAATATATCAATTGACTTGATGAGTGTTCACGCGCCAAACAATTTTATATTCATGTCTGAACATTGCCGTAGACTGATGAAGATAGTGGTGTGATGAATGAAACCTAGGACCTACCGAATAAATTTTCAACTTTCAGTACATAATCTGCATTATTATTATCTTTTGTCTCATCAAACCGTTCAACTCATCTTTTGAATTAATTCACTCTCTTCATTTTCAAATCGAATAATCTCGACTACAAATGTTCACAATAAATAATTCATCAACTATGTCGCATTTCCCATGAACTGTCTGTCAGAACGTGATGATGACGATGGATGTGAATGAATTTTCCAGTCATTGAATGCTAAATGGACGGGTTGTGCGAAAATGTTCAATGAATTTGTGCCTCTGCGGTGTGATAATCCCCTATAATGTTTCCACAAGAATGGGTTCGAATGGTGACCCGAGCTAATTGACATTTCTCACCCCATATTCGAAGTTGGATATTTGTCATCCATTGTGGAATATATCAATACTTTTTTGCATTCAGCATCTCTTCGAAACAATGTAGTCGAAATAGTTATGACTAAACAAATATCGGAAATACCGGATTCCTTTCTCATTAAAATCATTGAGTTATGATCGGTGATTATATCGATTCGTGCAGGCAATTAATAAAGATAATTTCATGCCAGTAATATGAAAAGTATTCTCTAGAGAAGCAATCATTGAATTTGAGATTAATTTCATCGTGTTACGATAAATAAATTTAAAGATAAAAAAAATGTGTTCATTGAAGTAAATTCACCTACCACTCATTCAGATACTATTCCATAATTCTGAATAAAATGAACCTTTTGGGGGATATCATAATTGATCTTTGTATTTCCATGCAACAATGCAAACATTCCCTAATGCAGGTATTGATCAAGTATGAATATGCTTGAATATAGATCTCAACTGATCAATACCGTTCAAACGTGCTACCACACGAAATAATAGAGAGTTATTGCACATCATCTGGTATGCCTTACAATGACATGTACGCATGCGAAATAGTGAACAAAGTTTGTTGAGTTATAACGTCGTACGTACATCGATATATAAGCTCTGAGGTATAACGTACACGGTATACATTCTGCAAGTTTGCCATGACTCTCCAATATCGAATTATTTTTGAAAGAACCGATATTTTATGTGAATAGAATTATTCTTGAAAGAACTGATATTTTTTGTGGACAGATTCATATTATGGCAACTCCACAATAGGGTATTGAGTGATAAAATATAAAGTTACATATTTCTGGATTGTATTTTCTCGTCCGGAAATTGTAATTGTTTCTTGTTTTGCTCACAAGCGGGTGGAGTAGTGAAACACGATACCCTCTTTTATACCTTTCATGCCAATGTTTTGACGATTTTTTCTCGCCTTCATGGTAAGAATTTGATTTGACATCAATACTCAAATTACATTTGAGCCCTGAAGATGGCGAGAATTGATCGCCTGAACGTTGGCATTAAGAGTGTAAAACACAGAGTATTGTGTTTCAATAGTCCACCCGCTCGTGGCCAAGGAGAAACAATTACATTTCTCTGTTACTATATCAAAAAACTTCAACTTGCATCTCGCTATGGAATCCTATTGGGAATTCCAACTGAGCGATACGCTATTTGGTGTCAATCGACGAATCAAGGTCATATGTTTGTTGTTTAGTTTATGTCTTCAACTAACAGTCACAGAAGATGCCGTATTTACGTGTGCATTTACATTTTCAGATGAAAACAAACTGCTCGTTCCTAATCTCCAAACCATAATATAGATATGATTCTATCAAGAAACTATCTCAAATCTTTGCTTGAATGTGGTTGAAAGTCATTACCCGTGTACTAATCTACGGGACTTTTCATCAGAACCCTTGTTCTTCCCTATGCATCGGAGAAAAATCTCCAGTAAGCATATCTGAACAAGCCGAGCGGTACTTAAGTTCAAGGATATGACTCGACAATTGGACAAGAGAAAAAATCAAATCATCTTTCGAACAATTCGTTCAGGCCAGTCTCAAATTACCTACACAGTAGGTTTCGGCTGGCACTTGTCAGAAAACAACTACTCCCCTGGCTAATACCACGAAGGGCGTTGAATTATATCCGACCGGTGCAAGTGCAGGTTTTTTCACACGAACGAATTGTTCGAAAGATGATTTGATTCAACGCCTGTCTTTAAGTAAGTCCATCGACTATGTCGAATGTTTTTACATTTTCCTCGCAGGAGGGATGGGCGAATTCGGTTTGTTTTCGGAAAACCTCGTCTATGGGTAGATGGCGCAATAACTTTGTTGTTCGCATCAGCTTTGGTCGGGGCTTGATACTATGAAGGATAATGATTTTTAATTATGGGATGTCATCGATTTCATATTGATGATGGTACTGCCTTGTACTGGCGGGTGGCCAAATAGCCCGAAACCGGTCTGCAAGTGTGTCAGTCCCTATAATTGGAAATCAATTCCCTCGTTTGTATCGCCAAAAACAAATGCAGGATTTTCTTCTATAAAGAAACCTGCACTGGCAGCGGTCGGATATAATTCAATGCCCTTCGTGGTTTTAGCCAGGGGAAAAGTTCTTTTCTGACAGGTGCCAGCCAAAACCTATTGTGTAGCTGGATTTGAGACTGGCCTGAACGAATTGTTCGAAAGATGATTTGATTTAACGCCAGTCTTCAAGTAAGCCCATCGACTATGTCGAATGTTTTTAAGAGGAAAAATTACCACAAGGATTACATTTCGCAACGTATCTATAGACAGCCAGGATTTCAACCTTTCTACAGAGCCGATCGCGAGTCGCGATTGAACGGCTTTCTAACAGAGGGTCATATAGGGATGTTAGTGCACGATATCAGGACAAACCACTCACTTCTTCCTGGAGAATTGAGTTATTGCACACTGGTGGTACATGACCTGGGACAACTTTCAAGAAGTGTCGCCACGAGGGCAACATTGTCAGAGGGCGTAGGTGGGGTAGTTGTCTACCTCGCAGGTGCAACCTGCCTCAGTACTAGCCCGGGAGCCAGCTGCCATTTTTTATGACCAAAATCAAGAAACCTAATATTTTCCAATATGGTTCATTCAGTATTGCTAGTAAACGAAGTGACCCTCAGCTTGCGCATTTGCGGTGGGTGTAGCCGCGGCAGCCACCCACACACGTATGATTATAATAAAAAAAATAAAAAATCAAGAAAGCTAAGACTTTGTTTGTAGGTTTATGGCGGTCTAAAAAACGGAAAAAAGTAGTCAGCTGATTTTATGGTGGGGGGTTGTACGTCAGCTTCTCGCCGAAACATGCGAAAAACATGCGCCGAGTAAAATAATACTAAGAAAGCTGTAATTCGGGGAAGTGATGGTCGACTTGAACAGTTTCACGAAAAAAATAGTTCGCTAAGTTTTTCGCGGTGGAAAAGTGGTCAGCTGACGACGTTATGAGTTTCGTATTTGATACTTGGTCGTTTTCGAAATGATTGTATTTTACGAATTTTCATTAATATTTCTTAAACTATCAATATTAGAGAAAAAATGTATTTAGATTTCCTATAGCATTCGACGAGATCTGGAAGTTAACACCTTTGACGAATTTTGATAAATTGAGTGGTTTCGGAAATATATCGTTTGTTTCCTTAAAAAAAAATCATATTTCCCGTGCTGTTGATTTCGGAGAAAAATGTACTTAGGTTTTTGATAGCATTAGACAAGATACTCCCATCACAAATTTTGATTTGAAGAGTGGTTTAGGAGATATATCGTTTGTTTTCTTGAAAAAAAAACACATTTGCAATCATCCGATTGTAAATCTGTCTATATTTCCCGTACTGTTAATTTTTGAGGGAAAATGTATTTAGGTTTTTATAGTATAAACTAGGATGATTATTTTTTTACTCTTGGTGATTTTTGATTTTCTCATCCGTTTTCGAGATATTTACACAAAAACCTCCAGAAAAACATGAATTTCAGAAATTTCTCGATTTTTCCATTTTCCAATGGGTTTAAAAAAAAATTTTATTCCTTGAGAGTTTCACAGTATCACAAGACCTAAACGACAGGTTTTTCGTTTTTCGGTTACGAGCAACGGTATGGTCTACAGAGTGTCCGAAAAAAACCGACATGTTACACAAAAAACACCAATAGAATCTAAAGTATTTTTTTAATTTTTCTCCTTCTAATGGTCTTTGTAGGAAATAAGGAATAAGGACTCCTTGAATAGCAAGTAAAATTTTTTCCAGTCAAAACTGTGATGTGTAACGTGTTACATCCGAAAGGCCAAATTTTATCGAAAAAATCCCAAAAAAAAAATTTCTCACTTTTCGATTTTCTACAGAATCGATAGGTCTCTGCACCCCTATGAGGGTTAAAAATGACCCGAGTGCCAAAGCGATATCTCGAGGGATATCGTGTTACATTCAAATCCAACGACAGACAGGCATACAGAGAAAAAAATCAAGTTGGGCTTAATCGGACTCTTGTTTGACGCTGATCATTTTATCCAAATGACATTTTTCGATATCTCTTCAAATAAAAATGTTGGGTCCGCTGCCCGGTAAAATCGTAACCGCAGAAATACACCGATGAATACTTAAGAGAAAATAAATCCAAATTGTTAATTATTTCTGTCAATGAACGCGTTGAAAATAATTACATATTTAAATATAATCAATAGCATAATTTAGTGTGAGAGAGAAGCAGCTGATTCCGTGATGTTAGTCGCAACGCTCTCGCGCGCATATACGCACTGTTTTATTATTAAAAATCAATAGTAATCGGAAATCAAGAAAGCTATTACTTCGTAAACTAATAGTTATATGTAAGAGTTACACGAAAAAAATTGTCCGCTGAGCTTTTCGCACTGGAAAAGTGCTCAGCTGATACAGTGAAGGATGCCACGCGCCCGCACGCATAGCAGTGCGCTGTATCTTTCAGTCGTCAGCTGACCACTTTTCCACTGCGAAAAACTTAGCGAACTATTTTTCTCGTGAAACTGTTCAAGTCGACCATCACTTCCCCAAATTACAGCTTTCTTAGTATTATTTTACTCGTCACATATTTTTCGCATGTTTCGGCGAGAAGCTGACGTACAACCCCCCACCATAAAATCAGCTGACTACTTTTTTCCGTTTTTTTAGACCGTCATAAACCTCCAAACAAAGTCTCAGCTTTCTTGATATTTGTTTTTTTTTTATTATAATCATACGTGTGTGGGTGGCTGCCGCGGCTACACCCACCGCTACCATGAAAGCTGAAGTTCACTTCGTTTATTAGCAATACGAAATGAACACTAGCCAAAAATTTCAGAATTCTTGAAATAATTCACTCAAAATGGCAGCTGGCTCCCGGGCTATACGGTGACCAGAGCAACGTTGTAACCTCCGCATATGAATCCTCCGAAATATTCAGGAAGGTCTCATCGTAGACGATATCAGCCATTTGTCCCTTAACTGCTATCTCCAGATATAATAACATTTCCAAGATGTGGGCCATCATATCTGTATTTTGTGGTAGTCTGACATTTTTACGATGGAAGAAACTCAAAGAATTTTCTAGAATAACAAACAATCGGTTTTGATCCGTTTGCCAAGCTCTTCGATGACTGAGACTGTATATGTACGGTGAGAATCCATTGACGTACATAAGACCTCCCTGGGTCTTACCGTTTTCGCCTAGTCGGTGATCCCAATTTCGTACTTTTCTAGTCCACACAGGACCTGAATTGTACAGAAAAGGGAACTGTATGGGACATTCCGAAAACCTACCTTTTTCGTTCTGAATGAGCTATTCCAAGTAGCACAAACATATTAGACCAATATTGGTTCAATATCACGGGAATATCAACCTTATATTGTAGATATCATATTGGCCACAAAAAATGTGAACATTCGGCGATATTTGATCATCATTCGAAAACAATGTAAGGATATATCGTTTTGACTATATTGGTACAATATATCGACAAATAAGGTATATTCGATCAAAATCGATTAATAATTCTTAATATTCTCCTTATTCGGGATTTTTCTTTATTTCTCCTTCACCAAATAGTCAACTTGAAAATTTCAATCATTCACATGTACCAACCAACTAACCGAATACTAACGTGGAAAATCTCTGGCTGCTACGGGGCTTGAACTCAGGACCTTTACTATAGATATATCATTGTGGACCACTTTTACGCTCTACGGCACGGAGAGACTTGTTTTTGAAAAAAAAGTTGGGTGCTGTAGATGTGGTGACTTCAAGTTAGTTATGTTCGAGAAAATATCAAAATGATTGATTTTCTGATATTGAAATTCATGTCGATATATCAATTTTTACTAATTTCTTCAGGAATAATTCATCATGAATTTTTCATTTCCAATATTGATATATGTTTGAATAGACTAAGTGATCACTCCCAAAATCCCGTTACCCCCTTCAGTTATAATTCGAAAATGACCTGATATGGTCATTCTGATATTGGAAATAAGTTATCAAACTCATATATTATCAATAATGAATCTTACAAAATGCCGTTGAAATTTATTATCAATACTGAACCAACATCCTTATTGAAATATCGTTTTCTCAATATTGATTCATGTTTGATCAACATAAATTTTTTTACTCACGATGTATCTATGAAGAACCAATCTGAACAATACGATGTGCTACTTGGGATAGCGCGTTGGACCTACCTGATAGGGACGTAATGTACGTGAGTGGGACGACATTTCTAGTTCGTACCTTTTCGGTCCACACTGGACTCAAGATGCTATAGCTAGGATAAACAAAGTGGGTTTCTTGGCGTACGTCAATGAGACGTTCAAATGCATGCTCCCACAGACTCTCAAAAATGTACGTCATCACTATGGCCCTCAAACGTTTCAAAACGGAACCCAATATGTACGCACCTAGAAGGTCCAAAGAGTTCGTGCATAGTCCTTTCAAGCATGTATGTCAATAATACGTCTGAGTAGTACTACAAAGAATTATCAAAAAAGTACGTCAACGGTATGTCCCTAGCTCATTCCGTAATGTACGTACCAGAAGAGGAGTTACTGTGAACGTATCAGGGACACTTACTATCATACATACATAGTACTCCCAAGCATGTAAGTTTTCATTTCATTCTGATTGAAACGGAACCTACTTGGGACGTCTTCAGGACGTCGTGTGCTATTTCGGTGTTCGACTGGTTTGACAAGTTTCATCGCAAACATTGTATCTAAAATAACATATAATGTTGGATTATTTTCACTCAAAGTTAGCAAGGTTTCATTATTTCCAGATAACACGTCAAAATCTTGATACATTGGTGCTCCCTGTTGCCTTGCCAAATGACTTTTCCAACATGATAGGAAAAAACATTACATCTCATTGTATCGACATACAGTTCCTGGAGGTCAATTCACCAGGTTCCTCTTTGCAGTTGTTCTAACATAATCGGGCAGTTTAATGGTGATAGCTCCTATCTCAATGACGTTCTGGTGATCAACGTCACCCATAATTTTTTTACCATGTTACATCTTCCATCGACGGTCAGCTCTTCCTGCAATGTGGCGGAAATCTCTGTCGTCCCGTTGAGGTTCAACCGCGAAATACTTCCTGCTCTCATGACTCTCAGGTACATGTGTATGAATTGATTCGTCTTCGGATAAACTTCCGAGTTGATATTTGCCCAATCCTCCTTGAAGGGGACTGGTGTGGAAATGCATCCCACAATATTGGATAGACTAATGTACCGTCATCAGGCAAGTGCAGACTTGAATGACTACATAGTGGCACTTCGGGATGAGTTGCACACTCTTGACCGTCGAATCGGTGGCGTTTCTTGGGTCCAGGGAAAGCTTCACCTTCGGCAGTCACAGTTTGTGCAGCTAACGAAGTTGTCCTGGCAGTCGCATGCGATGATTTCCCCATCGACACTGTGAGTCTGTAGACCAGAAACAGTGGAGAATCAGCAGGTTTATTGTACCTAGAAATGGAATAACGCAAAATAGAGTTTCCTGATCCGTGAGAAGTCTTTCATCCATGGCTTCTTGTTTGTCTAGTATTTTTGTCTTCTGATATTGGATCTGCCGTTTCCTCATTTCCTTCCAGTACCTCTTCATATTCATCATGTTCCCATTCGTATCTTCTTCAGCCTGAGAATCCTCCGTTCTCGGTTCTTGTGGAGATGAATGCGTTGGATATCTGAGTATTTAACTGATGAGTTGTTGAAATCGTCATTGCTGTTTCTCTTCTTGAAACAACAGCCAGTTGAAGAGTCGATCCTCAATATATGCAACATTTCGTTATCACGACATTTCACCGGTATATCATCTAACTGGTTGAGAAGTATAACCTTCACTACACCAACGACTCCTTGTAGTTCCACAACTACTTGTAGTTTCTATTCCTTTCCAATTGAGTTCCTCCACAATTTTCTCTTTGCTCAAACGGTATCCGATACGGAGCGTGATACATTGGTAGGCTGTCGATAGTGTGTTCCTCTATCAATATTTTGTTGTATTGGTGGGGTATTGAAGATTCTCACAATAATGTTTATTCAGTTGTTTGGAGTTTTTCTGAGAACATGAAGTGAAGAATGAGTCACACATAAACCATTCCTCATAGATATGGGTTTTCTTCCTAGAAGGCCTTCACCGAAACCTTCGAGTCATAGTCTTGGAAGTCAAGTATGACCATACTCCGACTAGTTCTCACTATGGAGTCCTCGTTGTGTGTGGGCATTTGTTTGAGATGTTGATATTGTCATGAAGAAATAAAAGTAACCCGCTCCCAATGTCTAGAAAACTCCTTAGTTCTTGTCAGTTCTACAATTCTGGCATTCAATAAATGTACCTCCTGTATATCAAATGCATTTCGAGTCTGACAAAAAGTCAGGCGTAGAATTTCATCAATGCATTACTCATCAGTAACAAGTAATGATGCTAACTAAAATCACAAAATACGGATGACCTGTGGAGCGGGGCGTTCAATAGGTTTACCTCTGAAATTGGAAAACAGAAAATTGAGAAGTTGATCGCGACACGCTTGTCAAAGAACATCGCAATTAACACTTTCCCAGCAGCCCCGAGATGTTTCATATTCTAGTGTGAGTGTAGTGTGTTAGTTCTTCAATAAATGTTTATTTTTGTAGTCTCATCTTTGATTTCGAAATTTCCATCACTATGAAGGGAACTCACAGTTGAATCCCCCTCAGGAAGCCGAGCCAGTGAAATAGTTCGCGACATATTTGGTGGAGGCGACGTGTGAGATCTAGAGACTGATTTTTCCTAATAGTCTAAGCAAATTTAGTTTCGAAATGTCGAATCTCATAGTAACACGGCTTCGAACAGTTGATTGAGGTATTCCATTTGATTTGAACTTCAATATTGCTTTTCAAAAATGACCCTTCGCTAGTGACTTGGTAATAGGGAAAATTTTACATTTGGTTTTTTAATTGCTCTCGCGGTTTTCAAAGTAGATGAATACTGATAAGTGCCAAATATTCTTCCACAACTAGACATTGAAAAACATGATCAATTTGGTGTTACAATAAAAAGGGATCTGAGAAAAGAAATAGTCAAATTCAATGAGTGATATGGTATACAAATTAAATTTCGTACGGAATAATTTGATATGAGGGATATTCCACTTTTTTATTCCTCCTCTTCTGCCAAGACCAGTCTATAATTGCAAGAACCTCTGGCGGGACACACTTCTCAACATTTCTTATTTTTCGGCCTAGACCAGTTCATATTCGCAAGAACCTCTGGCGTGACACACTTTCCAACACTTTCCATTTTTCGGCCTAGACCACTTCATATTCGCAATAACCTCTGGCGGGGCACACTTTCAAACATTTTTTATTTTTCGGCTTAGACCAGTTCATGTTCGCACGGACCTCTGGCGTGGCATACTGTAGCTCAACTATTTTCTGCCATCCAAATTGAATATTGATTTTATAGACAAAATTTTATTTTAAATCTGTTTTTTCAACTCAGGCTTAAATTCAAATCAATAAGCAAACTGAAAGAAAACCTTGTAAAAGACAGAGACGTTTGAAACAAAATAAGCTTAGTCTTCTGCAGTGCAATCTTAGCCCCATTAGGGTTGTCGAACCCCCTGAATTACCTCTAACACTCCGTAATATCGGACCAGCTAGCCCATTTGAACAGGTTAATGAAAATTTGAAAATCACTCCAAATATGAATTCAAGTTATGAGAGAGTGAAAAAAATTCAAAAAACTATTTCTTCTCAGACGAGTACTAAGTCTCAGATAATCTTCCCCGTCATGAGTGGACTCCCAACCCCCCGGTTATTTGGTGATGATTTTTTGAATGGAACGAAAATTTGAATTCAATAATATTAAAAAACCATAATAATAATAATAACAGGTGTGAACAGGTCTTATTTTCATATCTTTATTTCAATTTTTTTTTTTCACCTGGGTCATAGAGAGGCTCCTATGCGTAGTTCAGTAAAACAAACATGAATTGATATGTCGAAAGAGTATGAGGAACAGGTAATAACAAATCAAGGTCTGTAGCACTTGATAGTATTGATTTATTTCCAATTTTCCAAAAAATAAATATACGATATGTTTTAATTTTTTTTTACATTTTATGAGTTATGAGTGGTGGCAAGAGAGCATACAATACAAGATTCGCTGAATTACAATTGAAAACTGAAGAGTCAAATGAAAAAAACAGTGAAAGTCCTTTTTAGAAAATCAACAATAATTTTTTATCGGAACTCGGGTGAAGACAACGGTCGTCTAGAACCGGAATTCAGAAGTACGAGGGATTTTTTCGGAAATAACCCATTTGCTAAGTCAAGAAAATTGTCTAGATCTCCAAGTAGAGAACTGAATTTTGAATTCCGTGGATTTACTTCTTCTTCTTCAGAAAAAAGCTCAATAGAAAATTTGACAATCCTCGAAGGAAAGGAATTCAAGGTTAAAATCAAAGGTTAAAAATCAAGAAGATATATCCTACCCCCATCGACAAATACACCTGAATAAGGATTTAGGCGCTTCAGCAAAGAACATTCCAACACCCCAAGACACTATCCCGAATCTAGAAGAAAGAACAAGTCTAATTATGGCAGGCGTTACATTAACCGAAAGCCTCAGAACTTAAAACACACCTGTAACACCAAAGTTCTTATGTCCACCGACGTTCAACCCCTTAACGTCTTCAGCATCAGCCTTCATCAAGAAATATGAGAGGACAGCGGCAGCAAACAGCTGGAACAACAGTCTGAAGATTTCATATTTTGGAATATTTTTGGAAGGAGCAGCGGATGTTTGGTTCACAAGATAGACAGAAGATGCAGCCAACAGCCAAAAGAAGTGGGAAAAAATAAAAACGACTTTTCACATGAATTAGATGGAGCTGACAGAACTCGAGCATTAGAAAAGCGTTTGTTTGAAAGGAAACAACTGCCAGAAGAAATAATAAACGACTTTTCATATGAATAAGATGGAGCTGACAGAACTCGAGCATTAGGAAAGCGTTTGTTTGAAAGGAAACAACTGCCAAACGAATCTATAAAGGCATATCATTATGATCTATAGACAATTTTTGAGGAATTCGACAGTGATTTCACACTGGAAAATTTTAGAAAATACTTCGAAAACGGCATGGAAAAGAAACACTTCCAAAACTACCGCCTATTATAGGAGGATAACATGACTTGGAAAAGATTTAAAATGATCATCGACAATTTAGAAGACATTTCCAAACTGCAAGATACAAAAACTCCTCTTAATAACATGACGATTTCGACTCCAAATGAGATGAAATGTAACTGATTTCAGAAATAACGATAGAAACACTCTTTACCGAAGAGACAATAAGATTCACTCAAAGTCTAAATCCAAGAATTCTCGTTACTATCCTAATTTCACAAGACAAACACAACCCATTCGACAGTTCACACCCAGATACCAATTCAACAATTATCAACCAGCACCCAACCCTCGCAACTATCAACCTATAATATCCACTTTCAACACCACCCTTAGACATAATCAAAATCCAAACAATAATTACACATACATAAGACCAACAAATCACCCTCATAAGGACCAGAGCTACATCCCGAATACTAAAACCAATGAGGGAATAGCAAAGTGCCAAATTTGTCTCCAAATTGGACACTCAGCCGTCACTTGCAATGAAAACAGCCACCCAAACGATACAGGATGACCCAATTGACCCCGGGTGTTGTCCTGAGTAATATGGGGAAAGAAAATATCAGAAATAAAAATGTCCTATACATCAATGTAATAATTAACGACACATACTCCCAAGCAGTAATAGACACAGGGGCGCAACATAGTGAGGTTAGGAGGGACATCTTAAAATATTTCTCACCCCTCAAAGAGAGTAACAAGGTATTATTGGTAGCTGGAGGGCATAGAATCCGAACTTTGGGCGATATAGAACTCAAAATGGGAATTGGAGACTACTACACTACTTGTACCGCGATGGTTATCGATAATATGCCAATTCCCTTGTTACTGGGAATGTATTTCCTGAAATCACACAATGCCAAAATAAACTCACAAAATGGTGTAATAACATTATCAAATGAAGACCAGAGCACTACTATACCACTTACAAATTACAATTATTTTAATGGCCCAAGTAGAAGTATTTATATCGGATCACCAAATTCACATCCTCCCCTACCAGATTGCCCCATTGCGAATGATGTTTCAATGCAGGGAAAATCCACTGTTACACCACACCCAAGAACACAGAAAGTAGAAAGGTATAAAGAAGAAATCACTCTCCCGACTCAGTGACAAAAAATAAACAATGGGAAAAACCAACACTAGGCTTGTTTAATGTCATTGAAAAATCAGATCTTAAAAAAAAATATAGGGAAATTGGCTATGCCACAGATAGGATGTGGACTAGACCGAATGAATTGGAGCATAATGAGGGATATGATTCAATACATATTAAAAGATGTGAATATAGATATCCTAATTTGTAAACCACAGGAGCCAGAGAAGGAGAATTCATGCAACAGCTCAATAATACCTGAAGAATAAAGAGCTACCAGAAGATTGAGAGGCAGGGAAGATACAGATGAAAGGAAAAAAGATGTGATGAAGATCTTTGTATAATGCCCTATGAAAATTAGATTAGAATTTTAAGAAAATGAAAGTTTTCCCATCCCAAGGGGACTTTCAGTGAGTTCAAGACCAGAGATTGACTCACAATGTTGTCGCGAAAATAACCAACAAAAGCCCTAGTGAAGTCGGAATTTTCAAAACACAACAATGGGTTTCATGTTGAACAGTGAAAACCTGTTCAACAGAGAAGGAATGTCACTAACATTATACACAGAAGAAACAGAGGTTTAAGTTACTATAGAGGACCATGAGTTATCAGGCATGAAGGATATAGATTTCAAGTAAAGACTGGTCAAATTGTTAGAAAATTACAGAGATGTCTTTTTCAAATTTATGAAACAGATGGGATTAACAAGCCCTCTAGAACACAAAATCGATGTAGGTCAAGCCACACCAATAATGAGTAGACCATACCGTGTGTCTCAGAAAGAAGGGAAAATCATTGATAACCAGATCACCGAAATGTTGGAAAATAATATTATCAGGCCTAGCCAATCCCCCTGGTCCAGCTCTCGAAGAAAAAGAGTGGTCAAACGTGCTGCTGCGTCGACTACAGCAAGCTAAATAATCTTACAAAAAATCAAGGTACCCCATTCCGCAAATAGATGACATCCTCAGATATTTGCAGGGAGAAAAGTACTTAACCACTCTTGATATGTTGACGAAGATTTAAAACCATATACAGCCTTTGTTGCACAGGGACACGGTTAGTACGAATTTCGAATTCTGAGCTTCGGATTGTGTAACACTCCATCTACCTTCAGCTCTCCAGCAGACCGGGTTTTCAGTGGTATGAAATAGAAGGTTATCTTGATATATCTGTATGACATCATCATTTTCTCCACGACGTTGGACGAGCATCTATAAATATTGAGAAAAGTGTTTGAAAGGTTAAGAGATGCGAATCTTACACTAAACCCAAGCAAGTGTGTATATGCGCAATCTAAAGTTAGAATGCCCGGATTCATTTTTAGTGACAAGGGGTTGGCCCCAGACGAAGAAGAGCTACAAGCCATAAAAAAAATTTTTACACCTCAATCTATAAAGCACATTCAAAGCTTCATCGGATTGTGCAACTCCTATAAAAAATGTATAAAAGACTTTTCACTTACTGCAGGGCCATTACACTCAGCAGCAAAAAAAGGACAGTGGATTCGTATGGAGTAAAGCCCAACAAAATGTGTTTGAAATTCTGAAAGGAAAGTTTCTATCGGCACCAGTACTTCAGCATTATGACCCAAATAAGGATTGTGACAGAATTAGAAGCACTAGACGTTATATGGGCTTCAGGATACATCCAATTTATGGCAGAAAAGTACAAATCGTAACTGATCATCATGCCTTGTGTTACGTTCAGTCACTCAAAGATCCTACCGGTAGGTTAGCACGTTGATCACTAAACATAAGCCTATACGATTATACGATAGTTCACAAAAATGGGATCATATTCACTAGTGTCTGAAGACTTGAAGAAAGAACAACAGAAAGATCAGGAAGTGAGAAAACAAGTGGGGGCTGTCGAAAATCCTAACGGTAATTCAATATCGATAGGGTTGAGGAAAAGAGTCAAAAATTTCAGACTGCTCGATGAACATCTCATAGAAGAGATTTTGTTTTCACACCATACTGAACAACTATCTGGACATTTAGGGATTGCCAAAACATTTCACAGAATTGAAAGTAGGTATTACTGGCTGAATCTACAAAAGGATGTCGAAAAATATGTGAAGGGTTGCAAGGATTGTGAAGCAAGAAAGGGAGCAAAAAATAAAAAGCCTGTTGGATTCCTGCAGCCAATTCCAGTTGGTAGGTCCTTTGAGAAAGTGGGGATTGATATCCTAGGACCATTCAGGAAAAGTAAAAGTGGGTAAAAAGTTATTGTTGTAGCTACTGACTATGTTACACGCTGAGCGGAAACAGAAGCGCTGGAATTGAAATTGTTGAAGAAATAATTAGAAGACACGGATCAGCAAAACATATTCTATCAGATAGGGGTCAAACTTTTCGATCTGAGTTAGTACAAGAGCTGTTGAAAAAGTATGGGCACAACTAACCAATATACGACAGCGTACGGGCCATCATGTAATGGGTTAACTAAAGACTAAAGACTAAACAAAACTATAGCAGATATGCTGTCAATGTATGTCAACACAGACCAGTCCGACTGGCCAGAATATCTAACCCAAATAACATTTGCTTATAACACCGCCAAACAATCCACAACAAACTTTTCTCCATTCATGCTTGTTTATGGCCGAGAACCTGTATTGCCAACAGAAGCAAGCCTGATCGAACCCCGGAACTCTTCGGAAGCAAATGAAATAAGGGAAATGGCCCTAGTAGTAAGAAATTTAGCAGCAAAAAATATAAGAGAAAGACAATCGAAAAACAAATTGAGATATGACAGTAAACCTCGTCAATTGGACTTTCAGTCAGGCTCAGCAAGCTAAGATTTTCACAGCAAAACGAAAAATTGGTCTGTCAGAAAAACTAATATTGAAATGGTTTGATCCTTAAACAATTATTCGAAAAGTTGGAGAGGTGTACTATGAAATTCAAAAGGAGATTTCAAAGGAAAGTAAGAAAGAAGTGGTCCATGTCAGTCGGATTTTACCTTACAATGACCCCTGGAGTTTAGGAGCATAACTGTTCGAATGAGTAGTAAAAGCATTAAACAAATAAAGAATATAAACGGTTTTTGAGTTGTTAAGAAAAAATTGGACCAGTACGAAAATAAAAATATTTCAGGAGTTCCCTTTCAATTCTGTAGGGCATATGGTATCATTACAGATCATAACCTAGATGTAACGGCAGGCGCTTTTTGGAAAGCTCTACCATCAGTCATTACCTACGAGGCAACAATACCCATAATTTATGAAATGGACTGGAACGAGAAGACTCAAGGTAATAAACAAATTGAAGTTAGATGTTGATCGAAAAACAAAAGCAAATTTGAGTGTCAAATACTTGACGATTTAAGTAAACTTAATGCTGCATTCGATCAAGAATTCAGAGATCTCGAACGTAGCTGGAGTACTTCTATGTTGGGGAGCATTCCCACTGCGGACAAACCCCACTTCAGGGTCAAACGATCTCTGGACTCCATAGCCTCTGGTTTGGAGCGGTGCTGTGGGGTAGCAACAGAACAAAAGCTCAACACAATGATAACAGATGAACAAGACCCACATAGACAATTATTCAAACTCCAAAAAAGATTGTCAGAGTCATTGACCAGAATTGGAAAAAATTCAGGAAAAATTCAAAAAAATATATTGAAAACCACAGAATCTTTGAAAACAACAGAGTTTTGAATTCACGATATCGAATATTTTTTGAATAATTTCAAAGCAAAATTTTTTGGACATGAGAATGAAATTGATAATCTAGTGCTCTTGATAATGCAGAACCAATTGATCAACTTGGGGCACACCCTCGAAGTGGTGAGAGCAGTTAAAAGGCAAGCAATTTTTTCTTGCAGACAGCATCGGATTTGAATTTCTATCTTGAGCCCTGTAATATTGAATCACGATTCATCAACGCTGAGAAAAGAAATCATAGTTCAGGTAAAAATCTAGCTTTCCAATTAGGAAATACCGCAAAATTATATCAGCTTCTTCTATGTGATTGCACATAAACCAAAATAATAATCCCCAAAAAAGTACCAATGGTACAAAATCATCATTCTTGGAAATAATTCCAGTTAATAACAACACCATTTGCTTGGTTAGATCAATCCTGTACGATACAACATGATACATTATTTCTAGCAGTTTCAAAACACTTCAATACACATTCGAGTACAACACGTCAAATATCAGATACAGGTTTACTCCATTTCAAGTCTTATGAAAATCAATTGTTCTCTTACTAAGATTCTCAGCAGACACAATGAAAGGTCCGGCGTGTGCAAAGGAGTTATATCATGGGGCCACAGTGGAGGAAATTACTCACCACTGCCCCATCAACTGTCATAAGTCTACCACTACAATGATCTCAGGAATAGATGAAGAAATTTATGTCACAACTCATCCAAAAAACGAATCAAAAATAGTATGTCCAAATGTAACAATGATGTTTCCGGAAGGAACTTATGATGCTCCTAGAGCAGTCAAAATTAAACTGCTATGTAATTGTAAACTCATAATGGAAAATGGAGAAATTATCCCAAACAGGTTACCTTGTCCAGAATCATTACCCAATATAGCATCGATCACACATATAATACCTGCGGCTTGGTCAAACCTGAAATCGTTTGTACTGAACCCAAGAAATAAAAATAATTTACCACAGTTCAAAAACTTTTCGGAATGTTTGAATTCTAATTGGACACTTATTTTACCTCATTTGAACTCGACTTCTAGCAATAATCAGATTAGAGATATTGTAAATACTATCCAAGAAAATAACTTTCCGTATGTTGATACTTACGGAATACATGGAGATATCCTCTTCCTCGTGTGGAATTCTATCATATCCGTAATAATCGGTTACATATTGTTCGTTCGTTCCGTTAACCAGCTGACGAACGTCAACCCTCAGAAGTTGAAGCTTGTGCGAGCAATGGATCAACGAGGCCTTACCTTTTGACGTGCAATTACCCAGCACGGTGGCCCGGCGAGGATGCGAACCCCGGCCTTCCGCTTGATAGGCGGATATGCTAACCACTACACTACCGAGACCACATATTTTTCAATAAAAGGCCTAACTGGGCTATTTTTCCTGGATTAGTAGGTAGGGCAAAGGGAAAAAACAACTCATCTAATCATCAAGATGCTGTCTATGGATTATTGCTTGTTACCTCCACATTATCACTCTACATGTTGTTGACTAGTTTATCGAATAAGGCAAAGTAGGGAAAATTATAAGAAAGTGAATTATTATTTGACTTGTTTTTCCAATGTGAATGAATGCCCTACAAGTTGAATGATAGCAAATAAACAAATGAATAAAGTGTGTGAAGAAGTTTATAGCTGGCCGGCCCACTTGATGATTGCTTCACGTAACAAAAGCTATTGCAGATTTATTCAAGCTGGTATTATCGTAAATGTAAGAGATGAATATCTTTGTAATTTGCGAAAAGGTGAAATAGTTCTATAATAATATAATAATTGCCAAACCACACTTATCCCTTTTGAACGATCAGGTTATTCAATGCCTGTGAAAAATATGAGATAGAGTAGATGAGTAGTTGCTGCAATCAAGTCAAATTGAAATGAGATATGAATGTGCTAGTACTGGGCTTATGAATGATACATATATTGTTTGCACATGGATCCATGTTGATGAAACGGAATAGAAGAATTCACTAATCGTGAGATTTCAAAGAGGGGCTTGAGCATTTTATGAACAAATTTTCCACAGAAAGGCAATCATGAGCAAATAGAGGTTGAATGTGCAGGAAAACCTACCTAGACACAATCATACAGCTTTGTATCTAGAAATTATGACTTAGATTGATAGGAAATAGTTTTTGTTAATAAAGGGGTACATATTGTTAATACATATTATAAACATACTGTGCGTTTCTTGGGATGTTAACAAAATGTTAATGTTACTATTTAAGAAATAACTATAATAAGAGTAGAAATTAGGGAGAAGGGAAACCTGATCTATATATTCATGAAAAAAAGAACCTACTGCTTGAATTTTTTTCATGTATGGAGAGAGGCAGTTACCAGAAAACCACACAACCGAAACAGTGAGCACTGGACACAGCACTCATCGAACGTCTGAGCTGTACAACCCTGCACCCGAAATGTGATGGAGATGACCTCTATGTCGAAAAAACCAGCTGTGAACCCATCACGGCCCATGCAACCTTCGAGTCGAAACCAGAGGAAGTGACCACAAATAGTCCCAATATCTAGGAGGTATCTGGAAAACCAATGTATTGCAAGAGACGCCACAAATATTGTTGATAGAAGCAAAACTAAAATTGTTCTCTAGGAAGTGATATTGATAAAAAATGGTATTCACCTCAGCCCTGCACATTCTAATCACCGAAGCAGTAAAGAATCACACAAAAATCTCTGAGAAAAAACAAATAACCACAAGCGGCAACAAAAATTTCCGCTTCTATTGTTTACTTCACCTCCGAAACGACATCTGCAGAATCAGCATAAAATTATGAACATGAAATGTTGAAATGGTTTGAATCCAGTCCAGCAACCAGAGGCAACAGACAAATAATTCTTCTTCTTTTGTTGTATGGGCTCGACTATGGCCATACATCCACGTCCCAGACAGCACAATGCTATCCGTGGGATAAACTGAGGATATTTGTCTAGGATTTGAGGATATCCCTAGGATATGTTCACTTTGTACTAGGGATATATATATATATATATATATATATATATATATATATATATATATATATATATATATATATATATATATATATATTATATGTTTATATATATATTCATTTATGCTGGCTGGAACTTCCGGTTGATCCGCGTCTGGAAAGATTTACTTGTCTACGTTTCGACTCCCATTTCGGAGCCATTTTCAAGACTTAGTGACCTTGCGTCTAGGTCTGAGTTGTCTCACTAGCTGGCTATCATCACTGGAGATCGAGGATGATGATGATAGCCAGCTAGTGAGACAACTCAGACCTAGACGCAAGGTCACTAAGTCTTGAAAATGGCTCCGAAATGGGAGTCGAAACGTAGACAAGTAAATCTTTCCAGACGCGGATCAACCGGAAGTTCCAGCCAGCACATTTCTGACCGCGGAAGCCTAGCCGATCAAATATTCATTTATATATATATATATATATATATATATATATATATATATATATATATATAAAATTGATTTTTAGCGGCATTCAGACATCAGACAATCAGAAATTCGAGAATTCCTTGCATTCAGGCTGATTTTGATCTGGGATTCGACTGGGAATCTGATGAGTATTAGTTTGTCCCAACAAATTTTCATAACGTTCATCAATAACGTACTGAATCTCTTTCAGGATCACTATGAGAATCATTTGAAAGGGAACAATCTGAATCAATATGAGATGATAATGTATATATCGGTTAGTCTCAAAGATATGAAGTCTTCATTATCATTCCCATAATCTCGAATGAGAGCAAGTATTCTATCCCTATCATTCTTTGCTTACCGAAGGTTAGCTGCTCTGCTTTTCTTTCTTATTGATTTCGACAATTTGATAATTCGTACTCACATTCAACGATATATAACAAAACGAAAGTAGGTATGTTAACATTCATTAAGTCAAGCAGTAACAATGGCTGACCTGTATTCTTCACTTTGAGTAGTTATATTAGAGACAGTATTATAGTATATCCGTATAGAACCCTTGTCTATGATTATGAAAACAATATTTTGGCGGCACTTGGAATTCAACTGCAATCACATACTACAACTGATACGTCTTTTCTTGAAACACCACAACACAACACACGAAACCCTACTACAACCTATATCCACGTAAAACGAAGTTTTCTGTGACCACGGACCACGGCACACCATCGCATGCCGAAGGATAGCGCAGCGTTCAGATGACAGCATCTGGTGTTATAATACTGTTTTCTGACTGGCTGCTGGATAAGAACTTGTCATTCAGAGCCAATCAGAAGAGAGTATGCTGTATTCTCAAAGCTGATGGCTTCACAAATGAAAATTTAGCAAAAAATAGAGGAGAGTTTATAAAGATCTCAATTATTGAACAATAAAATTTAATGTACTCTGCAAAAAATTTATATTCTTCAAAAATAATCAAACGTACATATTGGATATCGCTCGTTGAAATAAACACGACCGTCTCTCTTCAGGTAATTACATTTTCCAAAAATTAATAGAATTCTTTCAATAATGTCTTAATGAGGCCAATGTGGAATTTTATTAATTTTGGAAAGTACAATTTTTCAATACTCAAATTTCCATCTCAATAATTTTTTCGGCAAACAAAATGTTTATCCCACCATTGGCCCAGAGAAACGGCCGTGGGATATATTTGAACGTTATCCCAGGGATGTGGAAAACTGGATCTCATTGGAATAAAATGTAACCATATTACATACATTTGGCTCAACCTAGGTTATGATGACGACTGAGGGAAAGTCCGAGGATAACCTAGGGATATTCAAGGAGGGTTATCCCATTATTGGATATTCAGGATCATTCTGGGATATCCTGAGTATATAGTGTGCTGTGTGGGCTCCGGAGGAGTATGTGAATTCCGTGCTTCTGTGACGTCCCATCGAGTGACGGCCATTGCCGCCACTGAAGGCAACACCAAATCGAGAAGACGCGATGGTGACATCACTGCCAACGTCGACCACTGGGGGAACCACAAGCTTCATGGAAACTCAGCGGCAAATCTCTAGCCAAGCGCTGTTTGTTAACAGTAGCGCGGCGCAACGCAAAGACTGTCCAATATGTCAGTACCGTACTAGAAAATTCGTGGTTTGAACTAATAACAGTGCCGTGACATGAACTGAATTCGTGATTTCTCAAGTGAAATGTGGTTGACTTTTGACAAAGACTCAATTATATATTGAATTATCTTCCCTCACACAAATTTTCTCAAAATGTTGCTAGTCACTCTTTGAGACAAATGTTTCATTTTTTTGGGACTTCATCGTCTTGGAGTATAGTCTCTATGAGTATTATGAGTGATATTGCGTTTTCATTTATAGTTAAGTCAAAGCTGGGGACCAGCTTTCAACGGGCCGGAAGAAAGTGTCATGAAGAAATAAAAGTAACCCGCTTCCAATGTCTAGAAAATCTTTTAGTTCTTGTCAGTTCTACAATTCTGGCATTCAATAAGTGTACCTCCTGTATATCAAATGCATTGCGAGTCTGACAGGAAGTGAGGCGTAGAATTTCCTCAATGCATTACCCATCGGTGGGAAGTAATAATGCTGACTGAAAATCAGAAAATACCGATGACCTGTGGAGCGGGGCGTTCGATACGTTTACCTCTGGAATTGGAAAATGGAAAATAAAGAAGTTGATCGCTACACGCTTGGCGAAGAACATCGCAATTGACACTTTCCCAGCAGCCCCGAAATGTTTCATGTTCTAGTTTAAGTACAGTGTGTTAGTTCTTCGATGAATGTTTTTTTTTAAATTTCATCTTCGATTTCCAAATTACCATCACTATGAAGGAAACTCACAGTTGATTCCCCCTCAAGGAGCTATGCCAGTAAAATAATTCGCGACACTAGCAAATAATTGATGATGACGTTTCTCCACTGATCCTTGTTTCATATTTATCGCTTCAGTATATATTCAATCAGAGTTTGGGATGGATTGGATCCTTAGTGGAACGACACGAAATATCAGGTTCACGAAGTATGAAAGGGAATACTTCTCACTGAATCCCGACAGAGCTCTCTTTTCTCCCCCCTTCCCTATTTGAGATTGGCTTGCCAAAGCATCACTTCAATTTCTCTATCGAGGATTAGCATATCACACTCATTGATGTTTCTTTTCGAGATTGGCCTGCCGTAGCCTTCATACAACACGTTGATTCCTCTAATGGAGATTCGCATATCAGAGCCCGTAACTTCTCTATTGGAGATTGACATATCATAGCCATTTTGGGTTCTGCAATCAACACTTCTTTGTTAGTCAGAAAATACTCTGAGGAATGAAGGGTACCAAAAAAAGGATAGTGTTTGTGCTTGACGATTTCCTAATAACTATCTTTTTCAGACTCGGCATCAAATCTACTGCAGATATGGATGAGCTGACTACTTCTTTATGGTGTTTTAGCACACAAAACTTTGTGTCTATTTTCAATCGATATCAAACTACTCTTGACCAAATGATCAATCTAATTCGGCAGAGCCCGCTACCATAATGCGTCAAAGTTTTCTGTAAGCTGGCGATGAATGACGAGACAGTGCTAAAAAATCAGTCCAATAGGTGGTTAACCTCGTCCACTGAATTGGCTGTCGAGCATCCAATATCCTGGTCAGAGGAACTACCAGTCATCTAGTTTCTAACGAGCTGCTCGGCGAGTGGAGCCCAGCAGGAAGCAACTAATTCTACAGATTACAAGCAGGTATGTAAGAGATATAATGCAATGCGTCAGAATGGTTAGGCTTGTGATATCGAAGACAGACTTAGGAATCAGGGTTACAGATCTGGAGTGGGTTGTTCCTTATTGGAAAGGCATAAGAAAAATCAGTCAGACTTATCCACAGAAAAATGATCCAACAGGGAGACTGAAAGTCTCATTGGTCCCTATAGAATGATCAAAAGTATACCTTTCTTGTAGACAATTGTCTCACTTATCAAATCCGCCAAATCGAACAGCTTGGATATCAAATCCGATTTTAGCAATATGGCTACCGAAAATGTTTAAAAAAAAAACAAAATTTCTGCATTGAAGGAACGCGGAATTATAGTTTTGACAGAATTGACAGATGAAAAATTGAATTTTCTAATATACTTGATTCTGATCACGAATCGAATGAATTTTTGCTTGAATAAAATATGGGTTCAGAGAATGACTGGAAATGAGAGACGAGAAATATTTGAAATCTCAACATTATTACCGTTTTCCAGATCACAAATAATTCATTATGCAATCAATAAACCTATATATTGGGAATTCAGGTACTCCTGGTGAGAAAAAGGTAACTATTGGGGTAAGATTGGCAAAATGGACCTGTAACAATGATTATGAGATTTCATCGTTCCGAATGTTCAGGCATTCATAACTATTGCAGAATATTCAATATGAATGTTTTCGATCACTGTGTTTTATTTGCTGGTAATTTTTGTTCAGTGATATTAAAAACTAAAATAGAAGGAAGTTATTTTTCAAATGTCGGTCTTTTCTCATTTCTCACATTTTGTTGACTCCCTCCTAGTTACGGTTTCCAGGTACGTTCTTTTCAAACTCAATGCAGTCATGATCACGAGCTTATGTGATTTCAGGAATTCGGATAATTTATTTTCATTTATGCTATTCATAATAACTATGTACATTATCTAAAAATAACTATTGAATTATTCCCGAAGTTTTTGTACATTGTGAGGGACTGTTGCTGAATAAACTTCAAAGTTCTTCTGACAAGTTTTATCTCAACATCTGGCATGATTTCATGGATCAAAGACTGCTTTTACTATGCACTGTGTGTTTTTTTCGTACATTCGCATCAATATATCTAATTTAACTCTCAGGAAACTGAGCATTTGCTTGATGAAATATACTTGTGGAACGTAGAATCTATTCGCTCTCTTCGGATGAGTCTCAGAAGACTATTAGACTAATTTTATTCAATTATATTTCAAACTAATTAGCTCCGAACTTTTGAAGTTTTCATGCCTCAGAAAAAACCTCCTTCGGTAAGGAGTTTAAAATTTCAGCTGTTCTATTGAAAGAATATCTATGAGCAAGTGAGTTTCGACAGGTCTCCAAGCTCACAAAAAAGGGGTGGGAATTCCGCCCTCGTCGGGTCATCCGTGTTGATACTGCCGAGAGTGGAATGATTGACGACAATTCAGAAGAACAACGACCGTGGGAGTATCCATAGAAGAGGGACAAGCTTCCGACCCTTCCACGACGCTCTCACGAAGTGAGCGAGTCCTTTGCGAGAAATCACCGCAACGGATTGCTTTTCTCTGAATAGAATCAAGAATTTTCAATAAATGTTTGGGTGTCATACATGAGAAAAATTTTTTCCCTTAGTTTTTTGTGTTCTCAACCTACCACAATCGGGAAAAATAAGAATTCATATTAGAATTTAAACACTGAGGAGAAAGTATCATTCCACCACAGAAATAGCAAATAAGAAATAATAAGCTGACGAGAAGTGAAGTATTTTGCACGTAATAAAAATCCAAGCTTCTGACAAGTACCTTCAGCGATCGATTTCACATGGTTTCCCCATGAGAGATTATTACTGATCGCAATTCTTGGCATCGAGAGACTTGAATTTGTAGGAACAGTTACTTCCCACATCTGAATATAAGATAAGAATAGATCGGCTTTCTTTGAGAAGAGAAATGTCTGGGTTTTTTCAGCATTAGATTCCACCAAGTTGATTTCATTAAAAACTTTCACTTTCGCCAAGTCATCGTTAATATCATGGAATTTTTTTTGCGTGCTGATATGGGGTATAGGGACTTTGGAAGAGAAAATAGTACGAAGAGTACTGTCGTCCATAAAAGTATGAATCAAACAAGATCTCTCCAGCAAATCATTGATTTGATGCAGAACCATAATGGGCATCAAAATTGAACCATGTAGAATACCTGAATATATTGAGAGAATATTAACAACTAAACAAATATGCCTACCCTATTTGGTTGTTGATATTCTTCAGGCAACAAAGAACACAATCGAGAAATCAGAATTTCCATGTTCGAAATGATTGCATTCACAAATCCAATGCCAGACAGCTGTTTCGACCCACCAGGTCTCATCAGTGACACTAGGCTGGACTGTGAACACAAACATTTCGAACTATCTACTCCTTACGAAGTAAATATCTGAAATTGGTGCAGATGGTGTTGCGAAGCCGCAACAAATAGCCCGCCGTGATCAAGAATCGACTTCGGTCAATTTGCAGAAAGCTGCAACCCTTCACAGAAATCAGAATTTCCATGTTCGAAATGATTGCATCCACAAATCCAATGCCAGATAGCTGTTTCGACCCACCAGGTCTCATCAGTGATCGAGGAGGTAAACCATAAGGCGGCAGTTCAGAAAGAAGGCCCCGATGCCAAACTCGATTAAACGCTTTCCACATGTCGACTGCAACAACTATCGTTTCTCCGAATTCCTCAATGAAATGCTGCCATATATGTGAAACATGCGCCAATAAGTCACTGATTGATATTTGATGGCGGAGTCCGTATTGTCGATTTGTAACGATATTTGATAAGCTTTATATTGATTGCTTTTTCCATAGCTCTGGAGATGATAGGAAGCAATGCAAATGGTTTTGAATTACAAGGTAGAACTTTCTTCCTTCTTTCAGGAATTGGCTGAACTCTGACGGTTCCCCAGGACTCAGGAATTAAACCCCTATTCATATGAAAGGTTGAACAATTCGCAAAGTACTGGTGTGAATTCGGTAACAGACACTCCACGACAATTCCGTCAGATCCGCAAGCTTTGTTTGGTAATTCAAAATGTTTCTCATATTATGTTGGTGGAACACTGTTTCAAGTATATGATTATCGATAGGTATGATATTATTTTTTTCTCTATGAGTCCAAAGTAGAATTTCCGGCAAGAATTTTATTAAATATATTCGAATCAATTGGGCAGTGATGGCTTGTGATCCATCATCTTTGGTTGAAGGAGGAAATGAAGTGAAAGTGAAATTTTCAAATTTTCAGCGACAGCGTTAGCAAAAACCAGAATGAATTGGTACCGTTTGTAAATTCAACAATTCTTGAAATAATTTTATGATTATATTATGTGCACCTTGGGCGGCTTTAATTGCCTCACTACACCTATTTATTGTGTTTATGTGGTTCTCGGTATTGTAGAGGTGAGCACATTTGCCTTTCAAGCAGAAGACCGGGGTTCGATTCGCCGTCGGACCACCGTGATGGGTAATCGCACGTTAAAAGGTAAGGCCTTGTTGATCCATTGCTCGCACAAGTTTCGACTTCTGAGAGTTGACGTTCGTCAGCTGGTTAACGGAAACGGACAATTTCAGAACGAAGAATTTCAGATCTTGTTTCTGAATCTGGATTCAAGCCTGCAATTGAATGCTGCTTGTTCGAATGTGACAGCCTCAGAGCAGCTCTTATTGAACCAGGATTTTTCAGACTGTGGTGTCTTTGTTCTACCCAATTTCCAAAATGATGGTATCAGATATTTCTTCACCACATAGAGTGGGATCACCAGATGGAGAACAGACCCTTCTCCAAGGAAAATCAGAGAACAACGTTCAAGGACCTTCTCAGTCGGCTGACCTGTAAAGCCATATTGAGATTCTGACAGAATATTATTTTCATCACACCATGTACCTCGTTAACTGAATTGAGATGTATATTTTTGCCGGGTAATTGATTGAGTGCATATTTTATATTCACTTGCGGGTCATCTTGGAGGTAAATTACAGTTTTGGAGTAGGTTTTCGGGAAACTCATCGGGAACTCCGTCTTGGTCTGGGAATTTGCTATTTCTACATTCTGATGAAGTATTTCACAGTGCTGAAACAGAATAAACGACGAGATTGGAAGCATTTCCGAGAGATCAATTACGCTAATTCCAAACTGATATTTTTGCACTCAACGCGCGATTCGCTAACAAAGTTAGCATCTCCAGGAAAAAAAATTTATACTCAGTATCAATTTTCTTCTCCTGAAAATGCTAATCTTGTTAGCGAAACAAGCGTCGAGAGCAAAAATATCAGATTGGTGTTAGGTAATTGATCTGCTGAAACAGAGACAGAAGAAACTAAATGACCAATTGGAGAGTCGAACAGGGTTTCATTCATATGTTATCGAAATTTATAGCACAAGACTCCATAATTTCATGAATAAATTTCAATTTCTCAACCCATTCAAGAACGGAATATCAATTCTCAAATTCAATCAACTTTATCATCTGATCTGACTAGGTGACGAGATAATTAATTTAACATGAACATTCGACTGAAGGGAAAATCCCAAATAGCACAGGTACGACCAGTGGACGTACAACATATGTACGGTGAGGATGCATTGTACGTATTTGGGACGTACTTTCGTCTCCGACAGACGTACATAAGACCTCCCTGGGACTTACCGTTTCCTCATAGTCGGTAATCCCAGGTACGTACTTTTCTAGTCCACACAGGACCTGTAATATACAAAAAGGGGAACTGTTTGGGACATTCCGAAAACGTACATGTGAGTCGGCATTTTTATTATCTCATCATTTTCACTCATTCTCCAAGAAAGTAATTTTATATATAACTTTTTTCGTAGAGTTCAGAATTCATTCTTGAGGTTCTATCGAAATTTTGCCTGAATACCAAAGGTGGTTCTTTAGAGTGTTGTTATTTGGAAGAATGAAGGAAAGCAAATAGGGAAAATCTGCGTTAAATATACGATTCCTGTCGCCAGCCGTGTTGCAGAGGAAAAAAAACCTTCCAACTCAGAAGGTACGTTGAATCATGAAAAATAAATTATTTCGTTGATGTGTAAATTTCTTTTTGCCATTATCGTGTAATTGAAATGACTATATATCTGTGCGGAGAAGCTAGAAAAGTCCATCGGAGATTTGAATATTCATACCAAAATTATAGTAAATGGCACGTAAAGTTTTTGTGGCGTTTTTTATGTCCCTTTTTATTTCAAACCGGAATACTGCTCCTCGACTCCTTCAACTGAGTCAGCACTGTAATTTTTCGGGTTTCTGGAGTGTTCCTATCGATAAATTTTTCCAATGTTATAGTAGATAGTTTTTGTTGATTCCTTGAATTGGGAAGCGAGAAGAACTGAACGAAATGGTGACAATTTATATTTTACTAATGTGAAAGAGAAATTTCAATAATTTCCATATCATTGTCTGATAGTGACAATTAAAGAAAATGATAAGTATAGAATATATTTTCTTAATTGCCTATCAAGGTGCCCTAACCAACTTCGGAAAAAAAATTAAAACAATCGTGAAAATACAAGAATTAGTTCTGGAAAAACTGGTTCGAAAGGATAATTGGGCTATTTCGCGTGATCAGTAACTTACAATCATTCATTTGATCTTCTTTAAGACAAAGACATTTCATGTTATTCTGATTTGTTTTTGCTAATTAGGTACTATTTCCAAAATATATTTTCAGGATACGATATACTGCTGTCGGTGTCCTGACAGTCGAGAGATGACATAAATCTGACTTTCTATAATTATTTTGTACCTGTATATTACAGGTTGTCCCATAGTTTTTTTTTATGAGATCACAATCAGTAATTATAGTTTCGATTATATGTTCATCCTATTATATATATTCACACTACGTGTCTAGAAACGTGAGAGTCTGCTCTTTTATGATAGGATGGTGCATACGGGTTGTCCCATCTCAATTAGACTCTATGTTGATTTTGTTGTACATTCTGAAGATAGTTGAAAATCAGTTTATTTATGGGCTACCTATACATGTTTGAAAGGGGGTTGAATAGAAAATAAAAATCGAAATATTTTCTAGAGAATTATTTATTTTTCGTTTCGTCGATGAGTGAGTTTGTGGGACAATTTACCTGGCGCCCCCCCCCCCCTCTATTTTTTTCATCAATTCTAAATCTTGAAATACTTTTGAAGAACCCTTCCCGTCTTTACCCAAATAGCACAAGTACGTCCAGTGGACGTACTGCATATGTACGGTGAGGATGCATTGTACGTATTTAGGACGTACTTTTGTCTCCGACAGACGTACATAAGACCTCCCTGCGACTTACCGTTTCCGCATAGTCGGTAATCCCAGGTACGTACTTTTCTAGTCCACACAGGACCTGAAATGTACAGAAAGGGGAACTGTTTGGGACATTCCGAAAACGTACATTTTCCATTCTGTATGCGCTATCCCAAGTAGAACAAACATATTTCACCAATATTGGTTCAATATTACGGGAATATTAACCTTATATTGTAGATGATATCAATAGTGGCCACAAAAAAATGTAAACATTCGGCGATATTAGATCAATATTCTAAAACAACGTAATGATATATCATATGATATCACTTAATGAATCTAAGTTTTCATATTCGGGATTCTTCATTTCTTTTTTACCAAATAGTCCAGTTGGAAATTTTACTCATTCACGTGTACTAACCATCTAACCGAATACTTACCTGGAAAAAGACCTGGCTGCTGCGGGGCTTGAACTCTCGACCTTTTCTATGGAGATATTATTGTCGACCACTGTTACGCTCTACGGCACGGAGAGACTTGTTTTTGAGAAGGAGTTGGGTGCTATAGATGTGATGACTTCAAGTTAGTTTTGTTCGAGATGATATTAAAATTTCAGAAAGTTCAGTAACAATGAGAATATATTCGAAAAAACACTAAAGGATCACTGTCTCATGTGATGGCGGTTTTGGAATATCAAACTTGCTGTGCAAAAAATTCTGTATGTAATTTTCTGGTATTTAAATTCATCACATGACGATGTTTCAATTTTTCCAAATTTTTTTAGGAATAATTCACCATGAATATTGCATTACCAATATTGATATATGTTTGAATACACCAAGTGATCACTCTCAAAATCTCAATACCCCCTGAACCAAAAGGGACCCAATACGTACGTACTCGGGAGTTCCAAACAGTAGGTACATACTAACCGAAATGTGGAAAATGAAAGGAACCCAATCCGTACGTACTTGAGAGGTCCAAACAGTATGTACAGAAAAGTACGTCAACGAGACGTCCAAATAGTATGTACATACGATTTCCAAAAATGTACGTCATTACTATGTCCCGCAAACGTTTCGAAAGATACGTATCTGAAAGGGACTCAATATGTACGCACCTGGAAGGTCCAAATAGATCGTACATAGTTCTTCCAAACATGTACGTAAATGATATGCCTGAGCAGTACGTACATGGGATTCACAAAAAAATACGTCATTGGTATCTCCCTAATTCATTTCGGAAAGTACGTACCTGAAGAGGAGTTAATGTAAACGTATCAGGGACACTTAATAAAGTACGTAAATAGTACTTCCGAGCATGAACATTTTTATTACATTCCGATTGGAATGGGACCAAGTATGTACCTACAAGGGACGTCTAACCAGTACATACATGGTACATTCGGTAATGTACGTTCTTCGAATGTCTCCTATACGTCCCGGGAAGTATCGACGTTACTGGGACATAAATGGTTCGTCTTCAGGACGTCGTGTACTATTTGGGATCATCGAAGGCTAACTAGGTGACCACTTGAATTGTATAGTGAGAAATAGTTTCCTTGCTCACGACAGGACGATAGGAAGTGGATTTGATCCGTGCAGTTACAGAGTGCATGAAATGACTATTAGACCAGAGAAGTAAACTTTCGTCAGGGCAGGTGCTGTTACAGCAATCTGATAGCTATTTCAGATAGTATATGTGTGAAAAAATGGAACGTATATGAAGTATGCGTGGGATTCGTGGTAGCGACTTAGTTATGAACAATTTATCAAATGCCAAAAACGCATTTTATTCCTTATTTCTGCTTGCGAGTGGAAAGGAAAACTATTTTCCGAAGTAACACCTCATAGAAAAGTTGAAAAAAAAAACTTTTTTCTGTCGTCAATAGTATAATTTGTTGCTGAGGAAATTGCAAGAAAGGTTGAAATTCACATATTATTGAATGAATAATTACGATTGCAATGAATGCATTACAACTTAAGTATCACGTGGAGTTTCAAGATAGCTGAAGTATGGTAATAATTTAAGATTGATTCGTCGAATAATTTTTGTTTATACGGAACGTCTTTTTTACAACATCATTATACCGGCAATAGCGATGATATAATGATAATACGGGTACTTTGAGGATGAGAAAAGTACTGTCATTATTACCCTATAAACAAATTCATTATCTTCTTAACCTCTGCTCATAGGATGATAATCTCAGTGGCATCCCAAACGTGACATCTATACACTGACTTCGAAGAAAAATTAAGGTCCAACAACGTAATCAACCACAATACCGCCCCATACATTAAGACTCCATTTATGTTGATGATCGTTAGCATACACTTCCTGTAAATTTTTGGTAGGTACTGTAATAATGATAGGTTTGTCTATAGAGAAATTTTTCATCACTCTGAAAGGTACTTTCGTCATGGGAAATTTTCATTTTTCGTAATTTTATTTTGCATCGTCCGACAAAACTGTTCGATATCTCTAAATATCTGACAAGTTCCCTTACATTCGATTCAGGATTTTTCTCCACTGCAAGAGTGACAGCTTATTGGTTTTCATCAATACTGTTCTAGCACGACTCTTTTCTTCGTATTCGACATAGACTATTCTCTCAAATCGTTCGTTCAATAATTCGAAACATTTCACCTGCACCCAACGCACGCACCATTCTAATCAACTCTTCCTTCGTTCAATTCATGATGATCTAACAAATGTATGAAAATGCTAAATTCTTTACTGATAGATAGATATTCATACCCGCAGAGGGAAGGTATAGTTAACTTATTATTTTGCAGAAACATTATTAATAAAGTGAATTACTGCTCGGAATGTATAATTAACTATCACCAACGTCTATTAACCCTTTTGAAGACAAAAAAAAAAGGAAATTATGAGTGTGATTACTCACGGTTTGATATTTCAAAAAGGGCAGATTACGGAATCAGGAATAACATATAACATGTTGGATTCTCTGGATAGGTAATTTTATGTAGAATGCAGAAATAGTCTAATATACAAATTGTTCCATTCGAAAAAATCGCATTAACTTCAACTGAGGTTGATAAAAATGAAAATAACATTTGAAGCACCCCGTTTGAATATTTCTCAGACCATTACATGCTACTTTGGTGTTTTCTGAGCCACCTCACCAAATAACTTTCAATTATTTCATGAAACAACTCAATAACAGCTGTTCCATTCAAAGTCGGCTTCACTTCCGAATTGAACAAAAAAATTGTTATTTGGCAACGGCGCATTGTGACAGAAAAATATCTAGCGCCGAGTGAGAACTATGGGGCCAAAGAAAAATAATTGTTGTTTGAAGAAATTATATCATTCGCTCTCACGCTATTTTGCAACACCCTGTACATCTGAAAGTAATTTCGGAATGTGGTCATTGTGATATCATGTAACTTTTATCTGTAACTTCTTTTGTATCTTTTCGCAATATCCATATATCGATCAAATACGAGCAATTGGGACACCCTATGTATATGTATATGTAATATATATTTTCATTCTTCTAACGGTTCTTATTAAAAACTTATGATTTCCGAAAAAAATAATCACTAAAAAAAATAATCAAACAGATAACTCGGTTCATTAAGGATTGGATTCTTCGGAACATTGCATATTCGTAATCTATTCATAAAGTTACTACAAATTGAAAAGAGAATCATCAAAATCAGTGGATCATTCACTGAGATATAAGTATTTCAATAATTACAATATCCTGATGGTTATAAGCGCATCAATTTGCTGGTGGAGTCTCCCACCACTGACTCCGAACAACCGACCTTCGAGAAACATGTTTGAAGCCACGCTGATAAATTCGTTCTCATGCCTTTACTTCAAAATTCATTGTACAGTGAGTTTTACTCTTTCTCTTCGAAATGGAGCTTGTTCATTACTGAATAGTTATAAACAAATTGGGTTGCAGTTTTTGAATAAAACTTGTTTTGCCCGCACCAGCTGGTGGAACATTTTTTTCTTTCGAATTTAGTGTATAAATGCCACCCTTCCGATGCCACTGAAATTATCATCCTATGAGAAGTAGCCAAGATATAATCAATTTGTTCACGAGGTAAAAATGACAGTACTTCTCCAATGATATTCAGCGATGGTAAAAACAACATTTTTCCATCTATATCGACTCAGTTTCGTAGAACAAGTCTTTCTCGACCTCAAGGTACCCATATTATCATTATATCATTGCTATTGCACATATTATGATGTTGCAAAAAAAACGTTTTTCATAAACAATTCAAATTTTGTCAAAAGTATTTAATGAATCGATCTGAAATTTTTATCATACTTCAACTATCTTGAAACCCCTCACTCCGCATGATAACAGTCGTGCGAATTTAAATTTTTTGCGATTTCCTCGGAAACAAATTATACTATCGACTTCAGACATAGGTCAATTCGAAAGTTTTTCACTTCTTTATGGGGTATTACTTTGGATAGTTCGATAAAATGTTTCCCTTTTCACACGCAAACAAAAATACAGAAAAAAATGCGTTTTCGGCATTTTAATTGTTTATAACAAATTTTATCTCACGAATCCTACGCATGATATTTATAGGTTTCATTTCTATACATCTACACTACCTATCAGATTGCTGTATCAGCAACTGCATGTCTTCAACCGGGTATTTTTCTGAAAGAAAATGTTCTAAAATTGTTCTAAACTTGTGCGAGCAATGGATTAAGGAGTCCTTACCTTTTGCGAATCCCAGCACGGTGGCCCAGCGGGGTATCGAACCCCGGTCTTCCGCTTGAAAGACGGACAGGCTAACCTCTATACTACCGAGAACCACCAAATATTGTGCTCATTTCTCTGGTCTATATGTTCGTACACGCATCAGACCGCAGAGCTTAGAACTGGCTTAACCATCTTTCAATCTCTTTCTATTTCAATGAAATTCCCTCTATTCGTAATAATGTTTCGATATGTCTCAATATATGAATCCTTTGCTCGCATTCTAAGGGTTGATGCTCGTCAGCTGGTTGACGAAACGAACAATTTAAGAACAGCACAAACAAAATTATCAGTCACTATTATAATCATAATACCAAATACACTTGTTCATTTCTATGGAATTTATGCAAATTTTCAATAATCACCCAGTCACAGTCATGTTCGAATATTTCATTTCCTTTTTATTTCAATATGATTTTATGATTGAGACTATGGCAGTAATTGAAATTGTTATAATGATGCATAACTGTGCCCTGGTAGTCAGGTATAATTGAAGAATAATGGCATTCAGATGTCTGCTATCAGTTGTCAAAAATTGAATTGTTGGGAGAAAGCGAATAATCAAATATAGATTTTCATTTATTGATATCTCATGTTATCTATGGGTATTTTCAACATTTTTGAAAGTGTTCATAGTTCCATTTTAAATTATTCATATTTGATTTTGAAATTCATTTAAATCTCTGAACTTTCATCAATGTTTTCCTTTCAACTTTGGTGGTTGCTCAATTTTTTGGCAAATAGGTAATTTCCATAGGTTTCAGCTCTCGACGCTTGGTTGACTCAACACGTCGTTATTCGATATGGAATCAGCTGCTTCTTTCAACTTTCTTCTGAACTAGGGTTCCTTCTCGTGGATGGCTTTTGATTTCAAATTTCCCCTTAATGTATGAAAAAATGAACGCTTTCCCCATTTGTCATTCATTGTGTACATGATTATGAATTATATATTTTTAACTTCAGCATTATCTTATATCGCTAGTGACTACATTGTATGAGTATTCTTCCAAATAATTCCTATACTGGAACCTTATACCATGACTTGGTGTTACGCTTCAATATTGATCTCTGTTGAAAGATTCACACCAAAGTTTTAAATATTATCGATTATCCATTTTTTTGATATGAAAATAAAATTTCTGATGTCTGCAATAATCTGTCTTTTCTATTACTCTATTATACAATATCAGTACGGAAATTGACAAAGTTCCAATAAAAAATACTAATGGCGGGAATTTTCACGTCTACGTAGTATTATTAGTGTGCAATCTTCGGATGCATGAATTATCCGAGAAACTTATCAGGTCCAACTCCTTTGGCGGTGTCCGGTCAAGTGATGGGGTTGTACATTTGACAACTGTAAAAAATTCTGAAAGAACTATTCAGGGAAAAAGTGTTGAAATGAAACGGACTATTGTATATGAAATGTCTGGTGAAAACTCTTTTCTATTCACATATACAGATTCAAAATATAACATGGTACGTAACAGGGAGTTGAGTATGATTATTGCACATTGAATTTTATTTCAGTTTGATGAGTGTAAGAAAAAGCCTTTTTCGTTTTGAGAAAAGAGAAAACCTTAAATTTGACCCATTAATAAAAATAGATTTTCGAAGAAAATGTTACAAATCGCATTATTTTTATGCATATATTAAACTCTTCTCTGAATGAAACAAAAGAAATGAAGAATTATTCAGAATAGTTATACTGTCTTTAAACTTTTGAATTGTGAAGTGAATTCCTTGAAATCGCCAGGAAAGAGTATCTGATTTCTTCTTGTGTCGGTAGCAATAAAAGTGAAATGTAATCTTGGTGATGATGATGATTTGAATTTTATAAAAAAATATCAACTCAATGTTCAATGGCAGCCACAAAAAGTCATACATTTTCAACGCTTTTTCAAAAATCAATTCATTGTCGAACGTTGTAACATAATGACGAATTAATGGGTAATTATCAATGATAAATATTTCAGAAAGACTTTTTCTCAGTTATGTCATTCTTTTTTCAGAACGTCTTTATAATGATGTGATGTATAGAACTGAAAACTGAAACACCTACTATTGATAGGTAATACTTCTTTAATTTCCACATCAGTTTCAATCACAACATGATACCGCGAAAATACACATTGAGATTTTGTTATACTCAGGTAATTTGCCCTCTACCTATTCTGTACTTTCCATTCTCATTTGAATTTTCCGATAATTGCTGTAATACAAATGTAAAGATAGGCACAATAATGATTACGTTGTCCCAACCATTAAAAGGAATTATGAAGTGAGTTAGAGTACACGGCGAGCTGCTCTCCGAGTACCCCACCTGCGGCTTTGGCCAATTGGCGAGTGGAAGTGTTCTTGGAGGCGTGGCGATGTCTATCATCAAAATGCAATATTAAATATTCATAAAGTGCTCCGACCATTTTATTTGATGCTTGATTAACTTGAGACGGCGTCTGAATACCTACGGATGGGTATTTTGAAGGATATTTCGATAATGTAATCGGTGGGAGGAAAGTACAGGTGAGTATTTCATTACTTGATATATGTTTTTGATGGAATGGAAGTGGAGGATATTAATGAACGTACCCCACATAGCACACGACGTACTGGCGACGTACATATTAGGTACGATTTTGGTCTTTACGTCCCCGTCCAGTCAAGGACGTTCTGAGTACGTACATTTCTGGACGTACTGGGTCCTGATTATTCATTATTTCAATTTCACAAGGTGTTCACGATAACTATTGCCAGATGAATAATGAAGATCTTGCCGTTCATTATAATCAATATTCTGCAAGTAAATATTTTTTAATGAAACCTAAGACATTGTATAATTTTTCATATATTTATGGATAGTGATACACTTAATTTTTCCTGTTCAGAGTTTTCTTGAAAACTACCTATTGACAAGCCGAAGCATCATTTTTTTCACAAAAAATTCCACTAACAAAATATTAATGGATTTTCGAGAACAATCTTCAGTATTAATTTGGCAATCGATTCCTCCAACAATATTCAATTGAAAATAATGATAATAATAGTTTCCTCAATGGTGAGTTTACAAACATTTTTGCGACTGACTCATGTTTAGCTTGAAAAACTCATTGGAAATATTTTTCACCTTCTTTCTCAATACATCCCAGAACGGTCCATTTTAGATAGGGTTTGGCTCAAAAATTCATGTCCATTTTCGCGATAACTGGACGTACCAAGTACGTCCATGGGACATAAATCGTACATATTCCGTTCGTCTCCAGGACGTACGATAGATTCCTTTGGTACGTCCCAAGTACGTTCGTGCTATATGGGGTATTGTTTCTTAGAATTGATTCTCGAATATGGAGGTAGTAGACACTTCCATTAGACAGAATTAACAACAATGATATTTCAAAATCTACTCTTTCTAGCTCCCTCAATCTCTCATCAAATTGCAATTGGGGGAGTAGCTACTGGGACTCTATAGCAAATTACAAATTGTACTCAATTGTTTTAGTTGCCAAAGTTGTGGCCATCGACTATTAAACAAGATTGTGAGTATATGTGACATTGAACGAGGTTGTTCCAACGTGGTAACCATTTTTCAAGAAGTGTTACGATATAGGTACATATCGAATAGCTTTTGTACTCTTCCTTGTTGTTACCTGTAGGTAACAACCGGGTGTTGGTGTTTACTGCCTTGCAGACTTGCGTTTCGGCGAAGAAGTCAATTATAGTAGAACTAGGCAAATCCCTCAGTGATATCTCAGGCAATCAATTGATTCATGAATAAAAAAAGCATCAATATTACCAACCAAACCAATAACTTATACCTGCACCGAAACCTAGATTGAGTTAAATCTTCAGTCTTATCGATAATGGAGGACAAATATAGCTATAGTTATTAACATATAGGTCAATTGAGCTAACCAGATGGTTCATTCGAAAGGGAAAAAACTCCGAAGAAAAGTCGTTACTGGTGAATATATAATTGGACTTCTCGAGTGAAGAATCAATTGGAATAGAGAATGAATAGAGATTTCAACAGTAATATATTTGCAGTTAACAAATATTTCTCATAGTAAAATAGAGCTTCCCGTTTTTTGATTAAAATCCATATTGAAAATACAGTTCACTATAAGATTCTCATCATGATACGGTTTAAAATACTTGTCGCGGTTTTGTAAATATTATTGAAGTAGAAATTTCACAGGGAACCCCAGCAAACACGTTACATCGCACGTATAACTGGCGAAGTATCAAATTTTGAATAGTTAGTGTATATACCTTGATGATATCGCAATACAATTCGAAATATATGTATTTTGAGAACATATATGTTCCCCTCTTCTCATTTACTTCGTAGATCTCAAAAAACTATTGTTGGTGAAAGTGCAAAAGGGTATATTTTGCGGTTTTTGCTATCACTATGCTACATACTAGATGATTCATTCCAAAGGGAAAAAACTCCGAAGAAAAGTCGTCAGTGGTGAATATATATTTGAACTTCTCAAATGAAAAATCAATTGGAATAGAGGATAAATGAAGATTTCAACAGTAATATATTTGCAGTTAACAAATATTTCTCCTAGTGAAATGGAGCTTTTCGATTCTTGATTGAAATCCATATTGAAAATACAGTTTACTATAAGATTTTCATCATGATACGGTTTACAATACTTGTCGCGGTTTTGTAAATATTATTGAAGTAGAAATTTCACAGGAAACCCCAGCAAACACGTTACATCGCACGTATAACTGGCGAAGTATCAAATTTTGAATAATTAGTATATATACCTTGATGATATCGCAATACAATTCGAAATATATGTATTTTGAAAACATATATGTTCTCATATTCTCATTTACTTCATAGTTCTCAAAGAACTATTGTTGGTGAAAGTGCAAAAGGGTATTTTTTGCGGTTTTTGCTATCACTATGCTACATATACCTCTGTTCACCATATATATTTGTTGAAATATTCAATATTCATTATGATAAAACAATACCTATATGCATATTGCAGAAACCAATGAAAACGATATCTCGATTTCAGGTCGATAAAAATCTCCTTGATAAGAAGGCTATAAAGCTATAGGTATACCCACAGCCCCAAAAACTAGCCTTGTTGGATATTTTTCTTTTATATTTCTTCGATAAAATATTCGATATCGTGTCGCCAACGCCAAAGATGAGATTAGTGCTCATACAATCATGTCGGTTCCAGGAAATTTCTTGCATTCTGTTAAATTCCACCTTCAGCATTTTTGTGGCAACGCAAAATATATGTATCATTTCTAAAATTTCAAAATTGTCTTAATTTTTTGTATGACTGAATGCAAGAATATATATAGAATAATTTGTCCAACTTGAGAATTTGCAAAATATATTTTCTGATTACGAGTCGAGACGACATATGATCACAGTTTTTGATTTCATAAAAAAATCATTCTGAACATTCTGAGAGCATTCGACTTCACACACATCATAACACGAATCCAATGCGTACAAATAAAACTTGTACACTGGCAACCTGTATCCAAAGCGTGACGAGTAACTTGCGAAAAAGGAATTGATCATTTTGAGGTGACGTCACGACAGGTCCGCCATTTTGCCTGTAGGGCACACAAACCGTTCGGGCCATTGTAAACAATAGAAAATATCTATTTTGAAGTGAGAATAATTTGAAATGCCGGCATTTTGTTCTGTTGTGGGGTGTTCTGAAAGGGCAGAAAGGGATCATAGTCGTTATTTTAGAATCCCGAAAGCCGTAAAAAACAGAGGTGAAATGCTAAACGCCTTATCAAAAGAACGTCGAGATCGGTGGAATAATAATAATAATAATGAAGCATTTATTGCCCAACAGTAACAACCATTTACAGAGCAATTGTAACAAGAAATAGAATGAATGCTATAACTAATACATAAAGTCGAACAGTGTGAGAATGCGTGAGTTTACCAACTATTCGGGATTGAATAAATAGGCTCTAGATTTATTTTTCAACTCAACCAGAGAACAGAAAAAAACATCACAATATTCACAAATTTTGTTATGATTTGTACACATTGAGTGGATTGGGGCCTTCAGCATAATGTTTGTTTGAGCCCGATTACAATTAAAAGTCCAACTTCGTCGAGTTGTTTGACGAGGTACAGATATATTGATGTACGATAGTAATTCAGAAAAGTCAATTTCATTGTGTAAGAGTTTGTGAAGAAATATTATAGAAGCCTGTGCTCTTCGTTTTTCTAAGGAAATAAAGTCAAATCGTTGTAATAAGGAAGCATAGTTCGAGCCTCTGAGTGGGTATATTCCATCAACTCTGAAGCAGAGAAATTTCAAAAATTTTTTCTGTACTCTTTCGACAACTGAAATATAATGTCCATATATGGGATTCCATATCAGAAATCCATATTCTAACTTAGATCTAACAAAGCAAAAATACATTGTTATAAGAGCAGATATATTAGTGAAATTTCTACAATTTCTAACGATGAAGCCGTATGCACGATATGCTGCATTCACTATACGATTGATGTGTTGATTGAACGTTAGCTGCGAATCAAAATAGATTCCAAGATCTCCAATCTCGTTAGTACGTTGCAATTCATTGTCCTGGATTGAATATTGAAATTGCAGGCTGTTAATTTTTCTAGTGAATGTCATTGCTTTACACTTAGATATATTCAGGGGAAGGCTATTTTTGGTACACCACTCATTAACAAGATTCAATTGTATCTGTAGATTCATACAGTCATTTAGAGAGGTGACAGAAGTATATAACTTAAGATCGTCAGCAAACATTAATCTCTTAGATTCAATAGACAAACATAGATCGTTAATGTACAATAGAAATAACAATGGACCCAGATTGGATCCTTGTGGGACACCACTAGTTTCTATGTATACCTCAGATTTATAACCATTAAATTGTAAGTACTGTTCACGATGGTGCAGGTACGATTTCAAAAGCTTTGTATACATAGACGGAAAGCCCATATTCGAAAGCTTGTGAAGAAGAAGCTTATGATTTATTTCATCGAAAGCCTTCGAAAAATCTGTATACACCACATCCACCTGACCCCTATTATCTAGTGTTTCGCACAAAAATTGACTGAATATCGATAAGTTACTGATTGTCGAGCGAGAATTCATGAATCCATGTTGATGAACGGAAATTAAATTTTTGGTCGACAAGTAGATGCGGTTGTACAAGATTATCCCGAATAATTTGGCTGCAATGTTCAAAAGAGATATGGGTCTGTGATTACTAATGATGTTTTTCGCCTGAGATTTGTGAATAGGACAAACTTTTGCCACTTTCCATATTTTGGGAAATATGGAAGTTGTGAAAATCAAATTGAATAAAATTTTCAATGGATGAACTAAAACCCTCATACAATCTTTAAATATAAATGAAGGAATATTATCCGATCCAGTTGTGAATTTATTCTTCAATTTTTTTGCTGCATCAATGATTTCCTGTTCAGTTATTTTTTCAGAAGTTAATTCAACCGAGATACTATGATCGAAAGTGAAGTCAATATTTTCCTCATTCATATCACAAGGTGAGTATACACTTTTGAAGAAGTTACCAAATGCATTTACTATGGTTTGAGGTTTATTGAAAACTTGAATGCTTTGAAACGGGGCCATATGAGTGAAACATTCCTCGAACATGCCCGAATATGTGCAGATCATTTTGTATCAGGTAGGGAAATAATATAAATACATTCGAAACAAAAAAGTTATGATCCAAAATGTTACAATTTATAGTCTATGGTGTTAAACTGAACGTTTTCTGTTCAACTTTTTAGGAGAACCAGCCAGACTGGAAGATAAAGATAGCCCTGCTTGGGTCCCTTCTGTGAACATGGGATACCTACGTGAGCATCAAAACCCAGGATGATCAAAGTAAAAAAGGCATGGTAGATTGGTGAAACGTCAAACAAAACGTCTGAAAGTAGTCAGTATTATAGTTATTTGAAAAAATAATACCCAATTAAAATCTTCATTATTTTAGGATGAGGGAGGTGATGCTGAAGATACTACATTACTTATAGAACCAACAGCAGGTCCATCTACAGAAGCCATCGGAAGGACCGCTAACATTCAAATTGATTTGACTATGGACCACTTGAACAAACTCTTCGGAGATCTCCATTTTGCTAATCAGAAGGTATATGGTTTAGAACACAAATTGGAAGCTTCAGATTCAACGAAGGAGTCATTTAAAAACGATTCAAAAACATTGTACTTCACTGGGTTCCCAAAAGCTGAGATGCTGTTTCTAGTATTCAATAGTGTGGCTCCCTACTTATCAACTGAAAATGTTCTGTCTCCGTTCAAACAGTTTATTTTGACTCTAATGAAGTTGCGTCTCAACTTGCCTTTCAAGTATTTGTCTTACCGATTTGCTATAGCTCCATCAACTGCATCGGAATCATTTTACAGGTGTATTGATGTTCTCTATGCTAGGTACAAAAAACTCATATTTTGGCCTGATAGAGAGATATTGAAAAAAAATATGCCTGCCTGCTTTAAAGAAAACTTTGGTGATCGTGTAGCAGTAATAATTGATTGCTTTGAAATATATACAGAAACACCATCAGGTATGTTGAATGCTGCTCGTTGTTGGTCTAATTACAAGCACCATGAAACTGTTAAGTTTTTAATTGGAATCACTCCACAAGGAACGGTATCATATATCTCAGAAGGTTGGGGTGGCCGAACCAGTGACAAGTTTTTGACAGAAACTGTTCCTAAATTTAATTGTCCCTGGTGATTCAATTTTAGCTGATAGAGGATTTTTGATAAGAGACTCTGTTGAAACACTAAGAGGACACCTGGAAATACCTGCCTTCACAAAAGGAAAAAATCAACTTGATCCTGCTGATGTAGAAAGCACCCGTAAGATTGCAAATGTGAGAATTCATGTGGAGCGAATAATCGGCCTGCTTAAGAGGAAAATCAAAATATGTCAAGGTCCCATTCCTATCAGCATGTTATCAGCATCTAGAGATGATTTAGGTGTTTTAGATAAGATTTTAGTTGTATGTGGTGCCTCTCTCAATTTATGCCCTTCTGTTATCCCCATGGATTAAAAAAATCCCTAATTTTATTCAAATAGGTTTAGCACATATATTTCTAATCATAGACGTGTTTCATAAAAACTTGAATCATAAAACTTTTTTTTTCAATGTACTATTTTCTACGGCTATAACACAAAACTGCTCTATCTCAACTGTTCTTGATAGGTCAATGAGGTACTTTGTATGTTTTCAATGCCATTACCTTATCTGAAAAAAACAATGACATCATTGTGTTAGAGTTGTAGTTATTATTATGCAATTAATCACTTCTATGGAATGTCAAATTTTCAACAATGGCAGCTCTACTTATTTATTGTATATGAATCGAAATTTTATGTCTTGTTATTTATTAAATTAATTCACTATTATTATTATCTGTTATAGCCGTTGAGAAAAAAAGTAAAACGGGAATGCTAATTTCCCATTCATGATTTTCAGTATTTGCCTATGGCTGATGCTGAACACTTCATACTCGTGATCACTATCATTCTTTACTCCTGAAACAATACACTATTTTAATATAGTGCCATTCTAATATGGTAACTTTATACTAATCGAATATTTTTAGTTTCGTTCCTTTTATTTTTGTAATAGGCATTTATCTAGTTGATTACTGAGCATCATTATTGCCTCAAGATGCTTGGTGGTTGAAACTATTCAATAAAAAGTAATATTGAAAAATGTAGATTGATTTTTTCGTTTTTCACCTACTCCAGATAGAAAACAACACATTTTTTCAATCGTAATTTAATCTGCATAGTATATACAAATGACAGGAATTATGTGAATGAAAAAATAATATACATAATATTGATACAAAAAGTCAACAGAAATATGTAATGTTGAGTATGTACATTAAATGACATTAAAATAGGTAAATGATTTTTTCTCTGATCAACAGATATCAATTTTGCAGACATACCAATCAGCAAAGTATAACTTTTCTGACTAGGCAGAAGGAGTAAGTACTTCTAAGCCGCTTCACTGTCAGAAAAACTATCAGAAAATTTCATAAGTTGTCAAACTATAACTAATATGAATATATACATTTCCATAGCAACCAACCACTCCAACGTGATTTCTATCAAATTTTGTTTTGATTTATCACTACAGAAAAAATAAAGAGATTGTGAGAATTGTGAAAATTCAAAAACAATATCCTACATATATATATCATTACAAACAATAGGAGAAAAAATTGACTGCATATCCTAGTATATAAAGGTCATGACTTGCATACATGGAAGTGAGGTGAAATATAGTTTTGAAATCTGACACACAACAAAAGTTGAAAAAAATACTAATTATTGGCAAATGTCACAAAACCAGGCACTTTGTGGTTCCTCCATCAATCCAATGCAATCGAAATGGAACCAACCTATATTACAATTATCATTATCACACTTCAACATAGGTCGACCATCATCAGGTTTTTTGCAGGTGCACCACGTTTCAACCTTCTCCACACCACATTTGGTGGTGAAAAATCTTGAGAGTAGTTTAGGTTTGATAACGTATTAATGAAAATCTAATGATTTTTTCAAACATTCATCAAAAACTGCTCATTGTATCAACTCGGGTAATAAACAAACAATCTTTCGACCAAATTACAAAATCACAATATTTGGTCTCTGTGACAAACATTTGTAATTGCATTTGGTAATAATATAAATGATTTTGGTCAAGAGAAAATTCATCATCATTATGATACAATAAACATGTATTTTTCTTCTTGGCTAACTCTGAAATACTCAACTCTTGTAGCAAGTAGGGACACTTCACCTCTACACATCCCACTCCATAACATTCACATTGTACGTTCCATCAGGAGAAGCACCTAACTGTGGATGTTCATGTGAAATGAAGAAACCGGCAGGTTTTAGTGTCACCCCAGCATGGTGCTCCTTAATTTCGGCTATATACTCTTCTAAAGCTATTTTTTCATATTTTATGCCATATGAAGTTTGTTTTGAGTTAAAAATTACCTTCTGAGGATAACATACACCTTTGATGAGAGATGAAGGAGGCTTCTCCAATTTAGCCCTGCATGCAGTTTTGAATTTGGATGCAGTTATTCTGCCAGCCCAATATTTGAACCAAATATTGTTTTGAGCTTGCTCTCGGGTTGCAGATTCTATTTCTTTTATGTGCTCCATGCTAATGGCTAAATCTATGGGTTGTGCTACAAGTTCTTCGTAGGTACACCCTTTTAAATTTTCATTGAAAAGAGTATCCAATCCATTTGGTAAATTTTTCGGGGGCTGATACATTTCAGATACAAATGGCTCGTACACTCTGGCAACTGCTGGTGTCACATCCAATTTTTGAAAATTACGGATAAGTGTAACCAACTCCTGACCTTCTAAGGCTGGTACTCCACCTTGAGGTAACATCACTGGTTTTGCTTTTTCAGTCCAGTCCATGTCTCGGATCCTAACCATGTCGATGGTTTTGGTAGACGGTACTGGCCACCGAGCTAGGGTTTCTGTGCAAGACACCTCTTCGCTACTTGAAAGGGCTTCTGAATAGAACAGAGTTGCTGCCACATGACTGCAAACTTCACTCAAGCCAGCCATACAGGTGCAATGCGCACAAGATACAGCTCCATCTGGTAAGATGATTACCCATACCTGCAGGGGCTTTTCCTGTGATCTTTGAGAATGTTTCACCGAAATCAACAAAAGAGGAAATTATTAATAATTATCATGAGCGTAGCAGAACTCATAGTTTTCGAGTTTAACTTACACCAGATCTATGCATTTTCAAGTAATAAGCTATAAGGAGTTTAATAATCAAGTTTCAATTGGAAAGTTACTATATCATGAAAAAGTTGGATGATTTTCACCTCTTATTACTTAGAACTGCTGCATAAATCTGGTGTACATTGGAATAAAAAACTTACCTTGCCAACAACAACAGAATTTTCATTTATTCTCTTAGCCAAAACTTCAGAAACAAATCCAGCCTCATAATACTTGTAAGCCTGTAGGGACTTGTAGGCCTTCAACTGTTGACCAGTATAGAAATTGTGAATTAAAATTAGGTATTTCACCATGTCCATAATGCTCACATTTGGCAAAAAACTCAAATTGTTGGTCAGTTCACTTCCACCAAGAGAGTAGGGGTCAACATTGTCTATAATTTGAACTTTTGAGTCGTAACGCGATTTCACGTCTCCTTTAAGAGGTAAGTAGTACTCACTCCAAGACATACCATTGTTGAATTCTACAAAATAAGCAATATCTGCACTAAAAACTCGAAATAAACACAACAAGCATGCAGATCACAATGTAAACCTTATGGCAACCCAGACTTTGTGTGCCCTACCGCCAAAATGGCCGCTCTGTCAAAGTCACGTGACTCAAAATGATCAATAGTAAAAAGTGTGGTTATTGGTGTTTGTGTTCCTGCCTGAAACTTTTCAACAAGCAGATAGCAGAGAGCTGTGACAAATTTCCAGAATAAGCAAGTGCGTAATACAATTTCTATTCATATGTGATTATTATAATGGTAACATACGAAGTGTGATTTATAAAGAAAACATGAACGGCATACTTTCCATGCAACCCAAGATGGCGTCGCCAAAGTCACAATTCTTAAATTTATTATCTCGCGCGAATTCCATTAGCGATTTAGTTTGTGATAATTGGAAAAGACTTGTTTTTTAATACATAATTCCATCTAAATGAATATCAAGATCATAAGCTTTCGAGACTAGCGGTACCTATAGTGAATATATGAAGTTCACATCCTTATGATAATTTATTCAGGGATCAGCAGATTTCTGGACACAAATATAAAAAAGTCCATTCAAAATTCCTAAAAAATTTCTTTATGAAGCTGAATCAACAAGGTATTCAACTCATTCGAGATACTAGAATATCTCAGTCCAGAAATCAAAAGGTAGGTTTACTGAACGAATACATATAAGAAGTGAAGAAGATTTCAGCTGGCACATGTGATTTTCCCCAAATTCAGTTATGCATTATCTACTAAATTAAATAAGTTATGTATTCTCTAACCAGCCTCGTGACTTCTTTCAAAATCTAACAATAATCAGTTGGAATTTCTAATATTCTCAAAGTGATATACACAGTATCCAGCAAATTTTTTATGTCACGAATAGATTTTATTTTTCAATTTTGCGATTATGTTATCGATATTTTCGTATACCCAATAACTGATTCACAAATGGAATTTAGAAACCAATTAAAATTAACATTTGAGCCTACTGATATGGAAAGGAAGCTTGAACTTCCAAAAAAAGTTGATAGAAATAAAAGAAGATTGGGGAATATTCAGAAAGATGAATTGTCAAAGCATTTCCGATCACAGACACGAAGACTCGACGGAGGGAGAAGGATCATTGGTGAGTTTAAAAAATAATCTGTTATTTTTTATGAGTATCCATTTGTACATTTTTAGAAATACTAAATGAATTCAATTGGGGGCACAACAGGAGGAAATTTCACCAAAAGACTACTGAAGAAATTATTTACTGGTGAACCTGCCGAGTTGTGCAGTTGAAAAGAAGACAAAAATAATATCGATTTACCGAAACTGGCAATTATGGAATGTATATGCAGTGAGTACTTAAATATTTTTTTCATCAATTTCAATATTAAAAATTGAGGAATAATGATAAATTGATCATTTCTTTCACAGGAATATTCTGGATAAGGAAAACGAATTATTTGTTTTGTGAAAAAAATTGTTTTTTGTTTGTTTCATGTATTCTCCGAATTCGAAATATATCAGTTTTTCATGTGTTACTGAATTTTATTGTAGAGTGATTCAAATTATATGAAGAATGCCATTTTTGAATTCTCTGAAACACTCATTCACATGTATATAAACATTATAATCAGTATTTCAAACAGGAATCACAGAAGCTTTCCAATTTTTGAATGGACGTGGCTGATGAAAATCCATGATTGGAGTAGAAACAAATCATAATTCAGATTCTTGATAAAAGAGTTCACAAAATCACAAAATGACATAAACTATAGTTGTATTGAGTATTAACTTGTTCACACCAAAGAAGGTTTGATAGACAAAAGACTACTCAATTTTCAGGAAGTATGTTCATTTTGAGATCGAATTATTTTAGATTACTTGGTCATTCAGTGAATATGGTGGTTTTTATTCTTATCAGTTTAATTGATAGAATTTTCGATGTTTTATTTTCACATGTGATGATTCAAATCATTATTTGCTATAATGAATGTAATGCATCTTCAGTCAAAAAAAGCAACCGTTGAATTTGTTCTGCTGGTGAAACTCTTATGCATGTTTTGATGTACGTTGTGTCAAAACAAATTCAACATTTGCTTATCATATTCTAATTGAAAGGCATTGCTTTGCTAGAATGAATTTGAATTATTACATGTAGAAAATGATAAGATCAAAGACTTGATCTGTTACAAAATTCATAACTCAATTAACAAGAATTAAATCTCAACATTTTTACTGAATGACCAGGTGAACTTGAATAACTCATCAGAGTATGTTTCATAGAACTCAAGTAATCTCAAATCAATGAAACTCAAAAATATCATCATGAGATTATTAAAATTGATGCGCAGCAATTATTATAGTTCATTTCCACCTGAAGATACTAACGTTTCAGCGAAACGGTGATCTAGTTTTGAGAACCTTTTTCAGGAAAAATCTTTAGTATGAAGTGTTTTTGTTCACCTCAAGAATCTTTCTGTACCTGAATTTCATAGGCATCACAAAGTGTCCTGCATTTAAAATTATTCATTATGTAGCCAAGATGCAAAACGAAATTCAATTAGATTACCAAAATTCATTCCATGCAAGGTGCAAAATCAACATCAATTCATTATCATTGGATAACAACTATAGACTACTAATTTAATGCCACGATGGTAATTACCAAATAATCCGTGAATATAGCTTTACTAAGAGGTTCGATTTGATAACTTCTTTGGTCAAAAATCTTTCCAATAACTGCCGAAATGAGAAGTCGCAATGTTGCTATATAATTTTCACAGAGCTACTTTGTGATGTATTGGGTAATTACCGGCAATATGCCATGTTGCGGACATTAAGCAGTCGCCAATAAGTACTGGTTCCGCTTATTTAGATAAACTTCGTTAAGTCGCATTTCCACAATGCTAACTTCCTGCAACTTCCTTGCAACCAAAACTGGTTATCTGGGGAGGATAGTAATAATAAATGATTGATTGGATTGTGTACTCTCTTGGAACGGCAACTGTTCATAACTTGGTTGACTGAATATCTGTCACCAAATTTCCTGGCTCTATCGGATCGGCAAATTTCTGTATTAGGAGGATGGACTGCGCAGTCAACCAAAATATCGAAGATCAGAAAAACTATGTTGGTTGCTGTTCGCGTTCACTTCCCAGTCGTCGTTGGCTTCCCACCGGCCCTATCTTCGGAATCTTTCGATACTTCAAAAATTATATTTCGGAGAAAAAATAATCAAAATTTGTTGTACACGCCTTGGCCTTGCTGTAGCTTAGCCAATCAATGGTTAGCTACCGTAGGGATGAATGACCAATCGTAGACTTCAGACCAGCTAAACCGTCAGTTACCACCTGTTTTGACATCACATTAGAGATGTCAGCAAATACAAACGGAACACAAATGCCTGTTCACTTGCGAAACTACAATTTGAAGGAAGTCTATTGAAGGTAAGCAGATAATTTTCAACAATACTCAATAGCCGAGGTACATATATTACTCCACTCGAAATACGCATTTTTCTGTTTGTAACTTACCTACATCAGTTCCAGACTGCATTACTCCAGACTTCAAACTCATTCAGAACAACATGAAATGAGAGCAAAACATTTCATTCAGAATATCTGTTATTTTCACTTTTTTTGGAATGCCATTTTTTTAATTCATCATACTTCAAAGATTTGCATAGGAAGTGGTATTTTTGAACTTCCTTATCGAAGATTAGTTCTCTTACTTGTGAAAAGTGAATCAGTATTCTCTGATTTATCCCTATTCCCTCGGAACTTGAGTCTGAAAGCCAGAGAAAGTTCTGCGTGGTCATTTAGTTGAGGCCTAGATTTTGAGAAAGTGTTGTGGAGGGCCGAACTGAGTGCCATCCGTGAAGACAGGACCTGAGCGCGGTTCCAAGCGGGTGGCGGAACGTCCCCCAATTTGCAAAAAATCGAGCATTTTTTTATTTAGTCGAGGCTCATATTTTTCTTAGTAGTACTCTGGTAGCCAACAATCATCGAGATAACATGTCGAAAAATCGTTGAATTTTTGAAAAACATTTCTTATCAGAAACATTCATAAAAACTACAATGGAAACCATGTCTCCGAAAATATCACTGGGAAGAAATGGAACCATTCATCCATATCACATTGGAGTGCACGAATTAATACATGTGCATATGATTTACAGAACAATTTGGAAAAAAAAATTTCATTTTACATTTTTAACAATAGCGACTTGTTGAGTGAACAGAGCACATGGCCCAGTGTGAGCACAGAGCATGGAACTGCAGGGAAAACAGCACACAACAGAACCAAATGATGGTTGACAACGTCTTGTCACCTGTCAATAGCTCCACTATTCCGTGTGATGGACAAAGATTTTTCTTCTGCTGTTTTATATCTAATCTCACATTAGTAAGTTCAATTTTAACATGTTTTAGTGCTTTATGTAACAATAAACACTGTTTTTCAGATGTCTCGAAAAAGAAAATGAAGATTTTCGAAAGCTCGACAATTTGATAAAGAGTTTCACTATATCAGGCCAAACTCAATTCATGACTGCAACCCCAAGGTTAATTTTCATTGCATGAGGATTTTCCAAATTTAGACGGTTTTTTCAACTAGTCCAGTCGAGAGACTACCCTTCTCTCTCTCTCTCTCTCTATATATATATATATATATGATGCGTTGTTTTTTCGGGTTTCATTCCGTGTTCTGTGGTTTTGATCCTCTGAAGGATAATTCTCACAACGTTTCGGCAAAGTCTCATTTGCCATCTTCTAGGTGATGTCTTGAGTTTCGATCTCCGAACTCGACTCGACTCGAGTTCGGAGATCGAAACTCAAGACATCACCTAGAAGATGGCAAATGAGACTTTGCCGAAACGTTGTGAGAATTATCCTTCAGAGGATCAAAACCACAGAACACGGAATGAAACCCGAAAAAACAACGCATCATACTTCGTCCGTGAGAATCTTCATGCTAACATATATATATATATATATATATATATATATATATATATATATATATATATATATATATATATATAACTAGCTGTTTCTGGCTTTGGCCTTCATCAGCTGTGGGTTGGCATGGTCCTCATATCGAAGACAAATTGTGAAAAATGCCCAGAGGATTTGAAATGAATAGTGCCTTAACGGCAAGCGATACATAAGTGGAACCACCTATGGTGTAACACTCTAAGCAAATGCTGTCATAGTTTTCTGTCAGTGGTGACAGTTCGCCACGTCAACTGACAACTGCGTTTGCAGAAATCGAATCCACAAATGTATCTGAAATGATACAAGGAAAGTGTTATTTGCTATGAAGCAAGATGAATCAGAAAACTGACAAATAGGTTATCAAATTCTCTGGTCTATCACAATTTGCATTCAATTCGAAATGCCCACCACAAGACAACTAGCTGTTTATGGCTCTGGCCTTCATCAGCTGTGGCTTGGCATGATCCTCGTATCAAAGCCAGAAACAGCTAGTTGTCTTGTGGTGGGCATTTCGAATTGAATGCAAATTGTGATAGACCGATAGACCAGAGAATTTGATAATATATATATATATATATATATATATATATATATATATATATATATATATATATATATATATATATATATATATATATATATATATATATATATATATATATATATATATATATATATATATATATATATATGTGTGTGTGTGTGTGTTCGGATAGGTTTCCGCGGTCGGTTGTATGTTGTTGTTGAGTTCGGGTTGAACCGCGTCTGGAGTTTTGTTCTCGACGTTTCGGCTCCGATTTTGGGGCCATTTCCAAGAGTAAATGTGACTTCACGCTGGGGTCTCAATCTGACTAATCCTCAGGTGTTGTCATAGGGGGCAAGGGTTTGTGACTTGACGCCGGGGCCTCAATCTGCCTACTCCCCAGGTCTCGTCACGAGTTCTTTCTAAGGTCAATCTGCCTCTCAATCTGCCTACTCCTTGGATCGAACTGAGGTATCGAGGGATGTTGGGTGGTATTTATAGCAGCGGGTGCTGCTAAAGCACCGTCGGATGTCTTGGTGGGGACTGGGCATCTTGAAATCAGGGTTTTTTTTTGGAAGTCTCTGACCGTCGTCACGTTTATTCAAGCATGTAGGTCGCTTCTCGATTTCGATGGCCTCACGAATTATACGAGCTTGTAGTGTTTTTGCTGTGGCGATGGTCTTAGTGTTCTCAAAGTCTATATTGTGTCCTGTCTCTTGATGATGTTCGGGCAGAGCTGAAGATGGGTCTGATTTTCGGACAGCAAGTTGATGTTCGTATACTCTACTTGTCACACGTCTGTTGGTCTGGCCTATATATGTTCTATGGCAATCAGAACATGGTATTTCATATATACCCTGTGATTCGTTGACAATTTTGTCCTTGGGGGAGCGAAGGAATGTGGAGATTTTATTGTTGGCTGTGAATATCATTTTTATGCCCTGTTTTTGTCAGTAACACATTTGATGTAGGGAAAGAAAGCTTTGTGGGGAACGTTGTCGTCTGTTGGGTCTCTGGGAATGGAAGGAGAAGTTGATGGCGGTTTGATTACTCCTATATATATATATATATATATATATATATATATATATATATATATATATATATATATATATATATATATATATATATATATATATATATATATATATATATATATATATATATAATTAGTTGGTAGTGGGGTGTTTCAGCAAGTAAAGGAGTACTCTTTCAAGTTAATTCAAGCTTTCGGATATTTTCATTTCTATCGTCAGAAAAACTACAATAATATATAAAAAGTTGTGAAGTGAATTCAAAATATTGAATACTAATGACTTACATCTTATTTGAGGATGGTGACATTGGTGTTGAGCGGGTTCTTATATCCTGTCGGCTCTAGCGTATGTATTTATTGTGGCAATCTTGATCGATGATTTCGTAAATTCCTGACAACAACTTTCATATATACTTTATCGAATATATGTTCAAGTCCACTGGTAACGTGTAATAGGTTCAAGTGGGATCACTATAAAGTCCGACATTAACGAAGTGTTTTTCTGAATTTATGTTTCCTGAATATCTCATCAACTATCTCTGAGTTGAAACCGCTCACTACTTACCTGATCACTTTCTTTTCATTGTCGTACTTATATTTTTTTTCAAGAGAAATATTGTCGCGTAGGTTTTTGCGATCATTTTTCTATATTGAGCTCGACTTACGAGAGGGGTTTGATATTTCAGAAATGAAGCAGTGAGATATAAAAAAACATAACAAGATTTATTCAACGACAAAATTCACACAGTTTTAAAAAAATAAGTGAGTACTCACATAATGATGGGGTGCATCGTAGCAAGGTTGAGATGTGTCGATTCTTCAACCAACCCGCTGGATACCGTCTAACCACTTTTACTGCCGATAATCAACTCCCCGTGGCTCATCTCTCCAAAAGCAATCTCTTGTTCCCGTAAAGAAGTTATTGCTGACTTTTCATTTATCAGCAACAATCTACTTTTCGCGTTTCGTTAACTAGTTCAATTATCTGAGCCAATTAAACTATTATGTTTTCTTCTAGGAAATGAGCTGAGTTGTGATATTGTTACGAATCCTCTAGCGCTCTTCTAGCGCTCTCCTAACGCCGGCCCTGATGAGATCGTAAACGCAGATGAGGAATCGCGTCATAGCGAACGTCATTTTCCAAGAACCCGTAAATGCCACCTGGAGAATTCGAGACACGTCATCGGGGCTTCTCTCGAGGATTCTCGATAGGTACGCAGGTGTATACAGGGTGTCCCTGGACTTCCTCTTTTCCTCTCGGGAATGTATAGATGGGGTCAAAATATCACCAGTACTTCATATAACTTTTTTTCCTAAAAGTCTTCGTAACCAAGTTACGGGCCCTCGAAGTTACAAAATGAAAAATGTTTTTCTTTGATAACTTTTCAAGTGAATATTCAAAATCATCCAAATTTTGGTAATTGACTAAACAAATGAATTCCTTCGATGAGCTTTCATGCAGGAGTCAGTTGTTTTGCTACAAAGTCAGGAACGGACTACCCCCGATGGTCCACACCCCAAAACTTTGAAATGACAGATATTTTTCAATATTTTTCAACAAAATAAGGTTACTTGGACAATTTTATGAATAAAAGTACTCGTGTGGAAAGTCGATCGGAGCAACGAGTCTTGATAAAAATGTAGTTTTACTCGACGACATCAAACCCGCTCGTCCACCATTATTTGAAATGAATAATTATCAAAGCAGAAATAATAATGATAACGTTAATTCAACAACATTTATAACAGGAATAATACAAAGTATGCTAAAATGAAGTCGTAAACAAAAAGTAAAGTACCTATATGGAAGTTTAATTCACAATTATTGTGAAAGCAGATATTTTTTCAAAAGAAATATCAAGTTCTGTAGATTCGTGGTGTTTTTTAACTAACAAGCTACTCTACTATGACGTATCGAATTCATTCCATATTTTGTATGTATACGTGTGGAATAATCACGTTTCGTGTTGATCAGTTATCTGAATCTCATGAAACTCAACATTTGAATGTTTCAAATTCTTCTTCACAGCTAAACTGTTGAGGAGTTTCACTGATAATTATAATTTTATGGGAGAAATTCTTTAACACGAATCAAATTTAGCTGAAAAAACGCACATCGGAAAAAATATTTACCTATACTAATAAAAAGCAAACGAATGAACTACAAAAACGGCTGCACATGATCAGGTGAAAAATATCCATGGAATAATTATGTTCAATTTCTTTCACAGATGTTGACAAAAAAAACCTTTTAGAAAGTTTTGATAAAAAATGAGAAACTGGAATGCGATTTTGTTTTGTTGAGTGGTGCGTTGTCATATGACTACCATTGTATTGTCAATATTCTCTAGGATATTTTGAATTTTTTCGATATGGCCGAACAGTTCACATTCAATGAATATGCAGATATGCATGTATTTTATGGACGAGCATTTTGTAATGCTGCAGAAGCTCGTCGTCTGTATTCCGAGCATTTTCCCAATCGAACGGTACCGTCAAGAGAAACATTCCAGCGTGTCGATCGCAGCTTGAGGGAGACAAGTATGTGATAATTGATAATTAATTTGAGCACGTTGTTTTATTTCGATATTATTGTAGGTACAGTTTTGCCAAAACGAGGTGGTGAGGGCGCTCCTAGGACTGTACGTACCGTTGTATTGGGGGAAAATATTTTGGAAGCCGTCGCTGATGATCCTTCAATGAGCATCAGAAATCTATCAGAACAGTTCCATACATCCAAGTCCACTATTCATAGAATAATTAGGGAACAACTGCTCCACCCATTTCACATCCAGAAGGTACATGCCATGACACCTCAAGATTTTCCAACACGACTGGAATATGCCAATTGGTTCATGGATAGGCAAAGAGAGGATATGACTTTTATTAATCGAGTTTTATTCACTGATGAAGCAGGTTTCAGTAGAGATGGAGTTATCAACTCTCATAATCTCCATATATGGGCCGAAGAAAATCCCCATGGGATATTGCAAACCAAACACCAACGGAAATTCAACGTGAATGTTTGGGCTGGTATCATAGGAAACCATCTTATAGGACCATTCGTTCTACAGGACCGATTGAATGGAGAACGTTATTTGGAGTTCATTCAGAACGATTTGAATGGACTTTTGGAACATGTTCCATTGCAAACCCGAAGAGATATGTGGTTTATGCATGATGGCGCTCCTCCTCATTTTAGTTTGATTGTGCGTGACCATCTGAACCATATTTTCCACAATAGATGGATTGGTAGAGGTGGGCCATATTCATGGCCATCGCGGTCTCCGGATTTAAATCCATTGGATTTCTTTCTGTGGGGGCATCTAAACAGCCTTGTTTACGCTACACCTATTCACACAAGAGATGCATTGTTGAATAGAATAACATTACATTGTGAAGCCAAACGAAACGACCCTGGAATGCTATTTCAAGTACAGAGAGGGTGTCTTCGCAGACTAAGAAAATGTATAGAGAGAGAAGGTGGTCATATCGAGCAGTTTCTGTAGCGGATTTTTCATTTCTGTTCGCTCTTGAGGCTCTTGAGTTTCGTTAGTTAAACGTGTATGCAATATAAAAATTCGTTATGAACATTTTACCTATCATTTCCATTTTCTTTAAAAAATAATATTTTTGAATAATGGTAGACATCTCAGGATGAATGTTGTTGAATTCACGTTATCGTTATTATTTCTGCTTTGATGATTATTCATTTCAAATAATGGTGGACGAGCGGGTTTGATGTCGTCGAGTAAAACTACATTTTTATCAAGACTCGTTGCTCCGATCGACTTTCCACACGAGTACTTTTATTCATAAAATTGTCCAAGTAACCTTATTTTGTTGAAAAATATTGAAAAATATCTGTCATTTCAAAGTTTTGGGGTGTGGACCATCGGGGGTAGTCCGTTCCTGACTTTGTAGCAAAACAACTGACTCCTGCATGAAAGCTCATCGAAGGAATTCATTTGTTTAGTCAATTACCAAAATTTGGATGATTTTGAATATTCACTTGAAAAGTTATCAAAGAAGAACATTTTTCATTTTGTAAGTTCGAGGGCCCGTAACATGGTAACGAAGGATTTTAGGAAAAAAAGTTATATGAAGTACTGGTGATATTTTCACCCCATCTATACATTCCCGAAAGGAAAAGAGGAAGTCCAGGGACACCCTGTATATACGGGACAGACTTCGCCGCGGGCAGAGTCAATTATTCAGAGAGTAAGTTACGAGACAAGTTTTTATTCGGAGAATTAGTTATTCTGAAATTTGTGTTCAGAGCTGAGTGGAGCGAGTTTAGCAGGGCTAAGTGGAGAGAGTTTTGTTAGTGCTAAGTGCAAGTAGTCGACGTGTAGAATTTGTATAACAGAGAATGTTTAGTACAGAGAGTTGTAGTACCGAGCATTGGAAAGTTAGCGGAGCAATTTAAGTGATTGTGTTGTATTGTATTGTGATAGAGAGTTATAATAAAAGTAGTTCAGTGTTGTTTGGTGTTTTAATCGAAGAACCCAAGGATATATCGTAACAGTAGAGTTTTTTTAGTGCTAGGTGCAAGTAGTCGACGTGTAGAATTTGTATAACAAAGAATTTTTAGTACATACAGAGAGTTCAAGTACCGAGCATTGGAAAGTTATTGGAGCGATTTAAGTGATTGTGTTGTATTGTATTGTGATGGAGAGTTATAATAAAAGAAGTTCAGTGTTGTTTGGTGTTTTAATCGACGAACCCAAGGAATATCGAAACAGTGGTGTCGGAAGTGGAATTTTTGCTGGTAAATAAAAACAATTTATGGTTGATACGAGAAGTACATCTTACGATACGATGGAGGATCAAATTTATACAGAACCAATTTGCGGATTGGGAAAGACGACGACAGGCAGATGAAGAGCGACGGCTGGAGGAGAAAGAACTAGAGGACAAGCGACGACAGGAACATGAAAAACGAAGGCAAGAGGGAAAGAAAGAACGAGAAGAAAGACCTCAGAAAATTCTCGAAGACCAGAGAAAAGAGCGAGGAGCTGATAAGAAAGAACGAGAATTAGAACGAGAGAATGACAAGAAAGAACAAGAATTAGAACGAGAGAATGAAAAGAGAGAACGAGAAAAAGTGCTCCAGAAAATTGTCGAAAATGAAAAGAAAGAACGAGAATTAGAACGAGAGAATGAAAAGAAAGAACGGGAAGAAGCACTCCAGAAAATTCTCGAAAAACAGAGAAAAGAACGAGAAGACCTCCAGAAAATTCTAGAACAACAAACGAATGAAATAGAGCAGATAGAAAAACAACGAAAAGCAGACTTCCAGAAAGTTCTAGAAGATCAGAACATGTTCTTCGAGCATATTTCACATGGAACCAAAGTACAAATGGAAGAACTAAAAGAAGACCTCAAGGAAGAAATGTAGGGAGACGTCAAGAAAATCGACGATGAATTCAATAAGAAAGTGGAAACACTGCGAGAGGAGATGAAAGAACTGGAAAAGAGAGTCGAAAAGCAGATGGCCCTCCTCAGAAACCAAGAACGACAAGACAGGGTTGCCACATCAGGGATTTCCGTAAAACCGCCGACTTTTGATGGACAGTCGTCTTGGTCCATGTATCGTCGACAATTTGAGGCTGCGGCAGAAACCAATGGATGGGGCGAAAAAGGAAAAGCTTCTGCAAGTTGACTGAAGTCGATTCTCGATCGCGGCGAGCTATTTGTTGCGACTTCGTCGTACGATGGCCTGCTGTAAGAGGTCTCCTCTGTCTTGGACAGTGAGAGTTTGAGACTTTGGTCGTCTCCCAGCAGATGGCGTTGCCTCTTGGAGGTTTACTCATCTGCACCAGTTTCAGAGGTTTACTTCCTAAGGAGTAGATAGTTCGGAATGTTTGTGTTCACAGTCCAACCTGGTGTCACTGATGAGACCTGGTAGGTCGAAACAGCTGTCTGGCATTGGATTTGTGAATGCAATCATTTCTAACATAGGAATTCTGATATTAACCTACTCAAACTCCAAAAAAAGCAACAAGGCATCGATTTGCGCTATCGACTTCGAAGCAGTGCCTAATTGAACCCATAGTGAAGATACAATCATTCAAAATCTGATGAAGAGAAGGGATTAAAAAAAATATTTTCGATGTATTCATTCAGATGTTAGGGATGTGGTAGGCTAGGCCATGTTCAAGATGATTTCAAGATATGGTTTGATCTTTTTGGACGAAACACTACTTCAAAAGGTATAAATCATTTTCCAGACCAAGTTATATCTGACTTTTAAGACCAAATTATTACTTCTCCTCAAGAAGACCATCACCATCAACAATAGTTTGATGATGGAAGGATCAATGAATAGTCATGCACCAAAGGACTGGTGCATGAGGATATTTGGTGATCTCCAGTGTTTGTTTGTTGACAATTGTACTGATGTGGTAGGCTAGGGCTATGGTGAGCTAGGACATGTTCAAGAAGATTTCAAGGTATGGTTTGATCGTTTTCGATGAAACATCACCTCAAATGTATGACTAATTTTTCAGATCAAAGTATAACTGAGGAGCAATCGCGCTAAACCCGATGAATCCATTTTCTGTAGTTCCCAGTAAATCATGAAAAAGGGTAGTGTGCAATCACTGGTATATCTTTTACTAATTTTTTGGCAAAATGCGTGATGAAAGTTGGTCTTTGGGATCCTGAGATTGTGATGAAATTGATTCTACAGACCCTTCCTTGAAAAAGAATAATCATTGGATTCATCGGCTCTTGCAAAAAAATTAAATCTTGGCGATGTTTGCTCGAAATTCACAACCAGAAAACATCCTTTTTCAACGCATTTGATATCGATCATAGAAATAATAGTAAAAGTAAAAAAATTAATATTTTGAATATATATTTTTTTGTTCATGAAAAAAATAACGATTCATCGTGTTTCGTTCAGAATATGGATTTGATATTATATTATGCATCCATAGAAAACCTTCTAACTCTTACCTACTCGTTTTCCACGAAAAGTGGATTTTTCAAGTTTTGCACTATTGTTCCTCAACTGACATTTAAGGCGAAATTATTACTCACCCTCAAGAAGACCACCACTATCAACGATAGCTTGATGATGCAAGGATCAGTTAATAGTCATAAAGTGACACGCACAATCAACACTGGAGCTTCAGTGTTAATCATTCCCAAGAATATCCTACCAGAAGATATCATTCAATTTTCAATATCTAACCTCAAATTGAGAACGAGTGTTGGAGAAATCGAATCTCTTTTGGGAGGGGATGATAAGGTGCTCATTCTAAAACTACTATCACTACCAGAATTGTCACGTTCGATATTATTGCATTCACAGGTACAATGCCATTCAGGTGTTTCGACTCGCCTTAGGTCTTCTCAGTGGCACTCGACAGGACCTGTGAAATCAAAACATTTCAAACGGTCTGTTCCTCCAGTTGTCATGGAAAAGCAACAGTATTTATATCTCACGAATGAAATAATCACGAATAACACAGCATATACAGAATTGAAAGACCCTACTTCCACAATCCAAAGAAAATGCAACAAATACATTGAAGAATTGAAAGATGAAAATTACATAGTCGAAAAAACCTAAAAGAAGCTTACCTGCTATGGTGGTATCGCTCTAAGGCTCTATGCTCTGCCCAAAGTTCACAAACCGACACTTTCAGTAAGACCAATCGTAGCATCGATAGATGCACCTACTGAAGCATTAGCGTCCCTTATAACAAGTATTTTAACAAAAGCATATGATTTTGGCAACGAGTACTATATAGGAGATTCATTTGAAGTTGCAGAAAAATTCAATAACAGTGCTTTACCTCCAAACTTTATCCTAGCTAGTCTGGATGCGGTTTCCTTGTTGAGCAATGTTTATTTGGAATCATGTTTGAGATCCATACACAAAAGTTGAAGCAGCATTAGTAACCAATATAACATTGATATAGAAACCTTTCTCAAATAATTAACTTTCCTCTTTGATAGCACTTACTTTTCTTTCAACAATAAAATATATGAACGGACCTTTGGAACTCCCATGGAAGCTTCCATTTCACCAATATTAGCTTCGTACGTGATGGATGATCTACTGTATACATTATTACCAGTTTTATCTTCCAAACCTCACTTTATAAAAAAATACGTAGATGATATCATAATTTCAATTCCCCAAGAAGGTATCAATGAGATTCTGTTCACCCTAAATAGTTATGACCCTCATATTCAGTTCACAATTGAAACAGAAAGCAACCAACAATCAGTACCCTTCCTCTATACAAAGTTCATCAGAACAGCGGACAATCAAGTCCTAATCGATTGGTACAGGAAGCCCTGCAACTCAGGTAGATACATGAACTACCATTCGTATCACAAACATTCAATCAAAGTGAACTTGGTCAAACAACTAAAAAACAGAGTGCTAAGAATCTCAGAAAAGAGCTTCCACAATAAAAATCTAAAAATTCTTGCAAATTTGTTCATAGATTATTCTCATCCAACCAATTTACTTGATAATATTTTGTTGAGTACATCTACATCACTAGAAATTTACAATTCGATCTCAAATACTACCAATGACAATGTAACTGATGATGCTCCAATCCAATCCATATTCACATCATTACCGTTCATCAGGGAGATCACTATCAAGAATTCTCCAAATATTCACCAACATAATAATAGCTAACAGAACCGTCCTATCAAATGAATACACAACAGAGTCATAGACAGGGTCCCCCCCCAGTTAACACAAAACGATCTCAGAGATGTTAAAGTGCTGCACATTCATGTTTCAGATCACAGCCTTGAATCGCAATTTGACTCACATTGACACCCCATTAACTGCTATTTCGGACCCTGGTGACCGGCTTTAGGTTTCACTTTGTGTTGCACAATTTAACTCTGAAAGAACTGAATGTGAAGTTCTTTTGTGCTTCACAATCAAACGCACATAATTGTGATTGTAACAGTTAAATGAGAGGTTGAAACCAGCTCACAATTTTCAGAATGCGAGTCACATTAAGATTCACTCAGTAGCTCACATTTCGATAAAAACGATACTCTTTCTGAAGTGTGTTGTGAATCGCCTAGATGTCACTTCTGTTGTAAATGCGATGTATCTTATTAATTCACAGATATACTGTGCCACTTATTGGAGCTTCCATAGAAACTTCAAATGATTTATTTTAAATATGTAATATAAATAAAAATAAACTCTGAGCAACAAAACACAATTCTGAAAGAACTACTCTCAAATCACAAAGAAACTTCTATTCTTTTTCTTGCCTGATCTTCCTCTGCTTGTCATGGCGGAGCAAATCTTTTGTCAGAATCTCAAACTCTCTGCAAGTCAATTCGAATATCTGACAAATTGAATCTGAAATCGAAAATTCAGTTTAAAATTGAATGATATGAAAAATTCATTCACCAAATCCAATACATAAATTCTGTGATAATCCGTTGTAAATAATGATTATAAACATGTTAAAATCCATTAAAGGTAAATATTTCAATGTATGAGAAAGTGGAAGAAAACATGCACATATATATCCACTCTTAAGCTACCGAGTTATTTCCACTGAGATTCAGGACACAAAAGACTTCTCAAAAAGCGGACTTGAGTGGTTTATTCATTCATGAATGAAACACTTGATTTGAAAAACACTTGCAAAAATGTTAATTTCCAATAAAATTGTAATAAAAATGAATCCACATGAAAAATAAACTAGATTCTTCAGGAGATAACATTAAATTTCAATATATTAGAATAGAATTCAATCATCAATCATCATCATCAAATATATAGATTTGAAAATATTACTGGTACAATATTTCATCAGACTAGTCACAGAAAAGGTTGGTTGTTTATATTCTATATTCAATGTATAGATTCATATTCAATAAAAATTCATTAGCAAAGTAAAATGTATTTTTCTAAAAAGAGGTTTGATAAATCTATTTTAAACATATTGCATATTGCAGTTCTCGATATATTATCACAGCATCCTTATTTATTGTCAACAACAAGGATCAAACTTGAATAATGTCTTGTAACATATTATTTTTCGTAATGTGTGACTCATTTTCCCCAATATTAACTTGTTTGTGTGAAAGGAGTGTGAATATTAGGTTTTACTCAACTGAACCTCTTATATTAGGGCTATTATTGTGCTTCCTCATGTCAATTTGCTTGACATTGACATAATTTTAGGAAACCAAGTCATAGCGATTCAATAAGCTTCGTAAAAGGTTTCAATATGACTGTTTTGTTAATGAACAGCTGAACAGCTTCAAGAATCAAAAAGTTCGTTGAAAGCCATCTAATCAGATGGCTTGATGACTTGCTTCCTGAATAACCACCTTCAAAATCCAATTTCTAATCCTTTATTCAAATTTGAAAAGTGTACTGAAAAATGATAAGTTATTCATCTCTGAAAGATCGGATAAAGGAGAAAGGTTAATAGCCAACATTCATCGTTTAGTAAGAATTTCTATCGATTCATGTGAAAAACATGATAATTAGGAACTCGGGTACATTTTTTGTGGGGAGAATGAAGTTTGAGGAATAATTTTTTTTGCTTTTTTCTTTGAATCGAGAAATTGAAATTACCACTTCTATAAAATAAACAAATAACAAATACTCTCTGCTGAAAGGTACGTGTTTATCATTCAAAGACGTTTTATTCATTCACAAGAATGAGTCTATCTGAAACAGCTACTCCCCTTCCTATACATGGCAAGACGGGCACTGGATTACATAAAAATTACTTCATCTTGCTCAATTTTTATGTTGAGCATGTGAAAATTGAATCAAATAGATTGCATACAAAGGAAATACCTGCACAACGAAGCTAATTTGTAGAAAAAAATCTTCCTCTCCAGGAAAATATTTTTTCTCCGATTGACAGCAAAAATTGATGTTGAAGACATATATCAATCAGCAAAGTATTACTTTTTCTGCCTAGGCAGCAAAGTAATACAGCAATTCAAACCCACAACGACCTCAAATAATAGTATATAGTCACAAATATTTTTCAAAATATAACTTACTTCCAAGCAGTCCATGTGAAAATATGATAAAACACAACACAATCTAAAGGGTAAAAACAAAAACGGACGAAACGAATGGCAATGGCAGCAACCAGCAACAAGTAGGTAATGCGAATGCGACGAATGCGAGCGTGTGCAGGATGAGCAGATGCATATTTTGAAAATAAATGAGCTTCGGTTGACATTCAACTCACTTTTCACTACTTTTTGAGTCCCAAATGTGAACGGTTTAGTGAATGGCATATACTGCTCTGAGACGAAAAAATGTGAATCAACGGAAAATCAATTTGTGATTCAGATTTGGACATCCTTGGTACATTGAATAGTATCACAGATCCACGTCTATTTGTGCATCGTTATAGCAAAAAAGTGATGATAGATAACTCGTTTGATCGAATTCCATTTCCCTTTATGGTAACAGAGATGTATAGATGAACCTCACATTCCAATAGATTAAGAGGCAAGAAAGTGACATCGCATAGATGTTTGTGTTAACTGGGCCTTGATGAATCAGGTAAATGTCGTGTATAGTATTCCGTGCCAATCATGCGACAAGATATATGTTGGCTAAACTTCACGATCATTAGGTGCTTGAGTCGTTTCTCACAAAAGTGATTCCAGACTACACCCTGAGAGATTTGCACTGGCGAACCATGTGAATAAGTTTGACCACCATATGGATTACAATTCAATAAAAGTTTTAACCACTGAATCTCAAACAGTGAAGAGGTCCTCTTTAGAAATGTCCTACATTTTCCAAAATAACAATTGTATTAACAAAAAACCAGACATCAATCACCTAAGTGAAATATATTCTTATTTATTGACTCTTGACAAAAGCCTGCCCAATAATAATAATAGTTTCAGTAATTCAATTGAATAATCGAATTTCAATGTAACCAAATTTTAGTAAATTTAAAATCAATTAGTTCCAAATTAGTAACTAGAAAACAGTTGGTAATACACTAATACTTCAGGCCTTCAGCCACAGCTCAATTGTCAACTTGTCATATTTCAAATCAATGTCATACTTCAATTTGATTATAACCTATAACTGACCGGCTCATGTGAGAGCAATGTTGTCCAGATTTCAACCTATAATTTTTAATCAAGTTTTGATTATGTATCATGTTACATCTTCAACAATGTCCCATAATTTCATCTCGAACACCAATGTTACCATCCTCAAATGAGATGTAAGTCATTAGTATTCAATATTTTGAATTTACTTTACAACTTTTCATATATTATTGTAGTTTCCCTGATGATGGAAATAAAATTTTCCGAAAGCTTGGACTAACTTGAAAGAGTACTCCTTTACTTGCTGAAACACTCCACTATCCACTTGTTTTATTCTTAATACCCTTTCTCTCTCTCTTTCCCTCTCTCTCTCTCTTTTCCCCTCTCTCTCTCTCTTTCTCTCTCGCGTTTCGGAAACTGATTCCGCTTCCGTTCTCAAAACTTATACACAAAGTCCTGTTCGAATGCAAATATATCTTATTGGCAATCTTCGTAATTGATATTTGTCAAATATTTCAAATCTGACATAACATTTTGCCTCTCATATATATGGACACTGGATTTCTCTACTCTTCCGTGTGATGAATATAATTTACAATGAAACTCGTTAGTTGAAGCAGGTTCTCATATCCTGTCGGCTCTAGCCAATGTATTTATTGTGGCAAACTGGATTGATGATTTTGTAAATTCCTGACAACAACTTTCATATATACTTTATCGAATATATTCATGTTCGAGTCCACTAGTAACGTGTAATAGGTTCAAGTGGGATCACTATAAAGTCCAACATTAACGAAGTGTTTTTCTGAATTTCTGTTTTATGATTATCTCATCAACTATCTCTGAGTTGACCATTCACTACTTACCCAATCACTCTCCCTTCATTGTGGTACTTATATTTTTTTCTAGGAAAATATTATTGAGCTGTGGACAAAAAATTGCAGTATTGCCATTTCATGTTGAGGAGAATAATTCGAGTCGTTAGGAATGAACCTGAGCCTCTGTTTCATTATGACCAATAAATCAGAAGATGGCAACTGTTTTTCGTCTCACACTTCACATGTATATTTCACAATACTACACCTGTTGTTTGGAGCTGCAAGGATATTTCCAATGTCGGTTCTTGGATCCACCACGGCGACTATGTCATCAACATATCTGATCCAGAGCCTAAAGAAGTAACTAAGTTCTTCCCTGGCAAGCGTTTGAAACCTACCCATGAACAGTTTCTCTTCATTTTATAATCATATTACTCTTTGTTGGACACACCCTCGAGTGCACCCAGAAAGCAGAGCCTTGTGGAAGCAAAGGTCGGTTAATCATCTTGGGTCTGAATTTGTAAATGGAGACAGCTGTTTCCTCGTGCTGAGCATAATCGGAGCCATTATATTGAAAATTTTTTGCTTACTTATAAATCCAATGAAATTTATATATTCGAGGTCATGTGAATGAAAATAACAAATTAGAGCAACATTACACTGATAACAGATCCCATGGGCTGTTTTCACTTCGTTGCTACAGATACGCATGAATGTCAATTTTGACGTTTCTCATAAATTAAATCAATTCAACATGTCACATTTTGATTGTGATAATGATAAGAAGATAAACGAAATTATCAAGTCAAATACACCCAGAAAAACTGTGTACAGTAAGAAATTTGTTTGGAAAGCTGCTATTGACTTTTGCAGTATTAGAAATTATGAATTAGATGGAAGCCGAACGGTAGAAAAAATAGCGTAAATTTTGGGCGGTGAATATGAGAAGAAAAGATGGTACGCATTTTAAAGAAGCTACGGTCAAAACTATGTGGAATGTAACAAGTAAGTTTTACAAGAAAAGTATTTTCCCGTTTGAAAGTGTTGTTTTTCAAGAAGCGCGAGCAGCCCGCGATTGTGCACGGCGAAAACTGCAGTCCGATCCTACTGAAAGAAAACAAAGTTCTGTAGCATTGAGTTTGACAGAAGTAACCAAAATGATCAATTCGTGGGATTAATAAACTCCTGAAGGGCTGCAACGGGAATTCTACCATATAGCCGCGATAGAATTAGCTTGGAGAGGTGGGGAAGCTGCTTCATGCTCAATGGACTTTTCTTGTATCGAAACAAATAACGATGGGTCTGAAACAAATCGAGTGGAATATAATCCTATATTTAGTAAGACTTGCCAAGGCGGATCAAAAATGTGCCCACAAAGCAAATTTTTAGTGAAAAACGATGACAGCAACATTTGTCCTGTCAGATTGTATAATAAATCAATTTCAAAAAGAGTCTCAAATATTAAAACAAACAGATTGATTTTAGGACCAAATCGTCACTGGAATTCAGAAAACGACCAATGGTATGATAATATGCCTATAGGGAAAAATACAATTCGAAACTGGACAAAATCATCTGCAGAAGCAATTGGCTTCAATACTCAAGAGAAAAAGATTACAAATCACTCGAACAGATCGACCGCAGTTAGTCAACTGGCAAAAAATGGGGTTCAAGAGCAGCAGCTCATAAATATTACAGGACACAACAACGGTAACTCCATAGAACCTTACTTGAATATTGACCAAGAACATCACAACCTAATTATTAACAGCACCCGTGAAAATACATCGTCGTCAGTTATTGAAACTAACACCTCTGGATCTCAATTTAATTTTTCGATTTGTTCATTTACTAATTGTACTTTTAAATAATTTATTTTGTGTTTGTACTTATTTCAAAAAAAGCAAAAAATTTCATTCCGAATAACCCTCGAACATTGGTAAATCCTCAAAAATTTAATAACAGATTTCTCAAGCGTGTTGCTTATTGGAAACAGACCTCCGCATACGGCGTCGGTCTGTTTCCAAGCAACAAGCTTTTGAAATTTGTTATTAAATTTTTTCGCACAACTATCAATGTTCTCGGGTTATTACTACTGAAAACAATTTCGATCCATAAAAAGCTTGGTGAGTTGAATATATTCTTCAACAGTGTCATTTGCAAAGTTATTCGATTTCAGAAGATCCTTCAAATACTCCAGACCGCGTGGTATAATACTGCTGAAGAATGTATTCAAGTCACCAAGCTTCTAGACTAAGAGCCAGTGACAGTTTTGCGTGATTATTAAGTTAAGGCCAATATTTTGAGAAAGTGTTGTGGAGGGCCGAACTCAGTGCCATCCGTGTGGACAAACTATGAGCGCGGTTCCAAGGGGGTGGCGGAACGCCCCCAACTTGCAAAAAATCGCGCACCATTTTATCATTTAGTTGAGGCTCATTTTTTCTTTAGCAGTACTCTGGTAGCCAACAATCATCGAGATAACATTGGCGGAACGATTGGATGGTTCTGAGTGGGTGGCGGAACGCCTCTAACATGTCGGAAAATCGTTGAACTTTTGATTATTCAGTTGAGCTTCATTTTTCAGTATGTTATTGTGCTGACATTTTCGAGAGTGTATGATAATTGGCGGAACAAAATGGCGGTTTTAAATACCTGGCAGAACGACTTGAAAGTTCCGTATGCGCGCCCTCATTTCATCACTTCTGTCGCACAATAATGTACATTATTAATGCTTTGAATTCAAATAATGATTTTTTTTATTCATTGAAGATGTTTGCAATGAACACAGGCATTTATTCACCTCTATAACGAATATTTCAATAGCCGTATGTTGAAAATTATACTTGAAAATGGGAAAAAATATTCATTCGCGAATAATTAAGCAAATATGAGGAATACGTTAAAGGACCCCTGGGTGTTTTTTGTAGCAAAATTATATTCTCTACAAAAGAAGGTTGAGTAACATTTTTTAATATCTCGCTTAGTGTATTGGATGTAGTGGAATCAAAAAGTGTAAGAAAAAAATTTTACGTTTAAACGCTTATATCTTTTGAACCATGACAAATACAAGATATACAAATCAGAGACTGTTTGTAGATTATTTTATTTTACAAAAAAGCTATCTTTTTCTTTACGTATCCCACGCAGTTTCGGTGATATAGAGTAAAAACAGAAAAATGTAATAATCAGTACACTATTATTATAGCAGCATTGTGATTCATTAAAAACGCAATATATAAACGAGTAAAATATATTTCAAGAAGTATCACTGCAATTTCTCATCCATAGGATCATAATATTTTCTTCAAAGAAAAATAAGAGCGACAATGAAAAGAGAATGATCAGGTACGTATCTGAAGTGAACGGTTTATGAATAATTGAAAGAAGTTAATTCAGGAAAAAAACTGTGGAGTCTTCGACCTTCCGATAGAATGATGGCAGTAAAAATTACAAATTCATCCCATATGAACCTCAGTGCACTAGAGGACTCAAACATATATTAGATAAAGTAAATATGAGAGTTGCATATAAAACCTCGTATAATTTACAACAGCTTCAGAAGATAAATTCTGAAACAAAGGAGACTTGGGATTTTATGGAGTCAGTTATCAAGATTGTAACAATAAATATATTGACCAGGGGCAACAAGCTACGAAACCCTGGTTCGAAGAGCATTATGCAAACATGAGATACGATAGAGTAGAATAGTCCATTGTCACCCAACATGCTCTGGATAATGGTATGAAAACGTAATAATGGTGTCAAAGAGCATATCCCTCCAACCCACATTTTAGATCATTGTGGAAAAATTGATCACTGCACCAAGAAAAACTTTGCAGGTGGTTATTGCACTACCTGAGTTTGTGGAGTATATGAATATGAGTATCAGTTTGATTCTCCTGAAGATGCTAACCCTGTTAGAGCAACGCGTATCGAGAGCGAATAATATCAGTTTGGTGCTAGGATGATTGATCTTCACAAAATCTTCCAAATTCTACAGCAGAGGTTTCAACCTCATCGTTTGAACTATTATGACTGAAAATATTCGAATGACAATTTGCCTATTTCTTGAAAACTTCATTTGAGCCGATCCCGCACCGAGGTTTCGATTTGTTGATGGCGCAATATCATGACGATAGTAACAGTGTGTCTTCAATGATTATTACTTTGGAATTTGTTCAAAATTCTTTGTTTCGTTCGTCAACCCTCAGAAATCGAAACTTGTGCGAGCAATGGATTAACGAGGCCTTTCCCTTTAAGGTGGTCCGGAGGGGAAATGGGTATTTTAGTTAAGCAGCTGACTCCTCCTTACGGACGTATACCTTTATGAAGTTGAAACTTGTACGAGCTGGGGATTAACGAGGCCGTACATTTCAACGTCTGATTCCTAACACGGGCAATGTTAAAGAGTTGATAGCTACAATGAACGTTGCTTGACCTCATATACGTTACGGACTTCGACTAAAGGTCTCCATGATCCAAGTAACAACGAAATCATTGTTCTCAACGCAATTGTTATGTTTGTAGGGTTAGGAATTTCACATTCAAAATGAACGTATAGTTCATTGATAACAATCTTTTCAACAATGTAGCCATTGTACATCACTTTCACTTTGACTAGGAGTCGACCCGAATAGAACATTTCGAAAAGATTCCTTCATATTTTTTCGGCTTTATTGGTAGAACATCGATTTCTTTTTTCAACTTCAAAGCACAAATGGCCATTTTTCTACAAAATGCCTACGTTCAAGTAGTCGTTTCCAAATTCTATGACGACACTAAGACAAACAACTTGGTGAAGTCAGAAATAGAAGATCGAATATGTATAGTTTTTGACGGAAATATCAGAAATTAAAATTGTCTAACAATTCACAATGATTTCAGTTTTCTTTGACTCCTGTTCAATACTCAAATGAAGAATTCCATTGCAAGATAATCTACTGAATAATAATCCTCCATTACCCTTTATTTCATTTCCCATAAAAAGAAATTTTTGATTATATTGAAGTATCAGTTGGCTGAATCATCACTGAATACTTTGAAGGTCTCTATGAGACGATAAACACCATATCATAGTGGCACATCACAGATTGTTTCAGGAGCAGTTACGACCAACTACCAGTTAGCCCGGTATACAAAAACTACTGAGACTGACATAAAGTGGGATAGAAGATGAATTCATAGATAGATCAATTGAGATAGGCAGGATGACTGAAAAAAGTGAATTGGATAACATCACTCACTGAGAAAAATATAAATCCTATAGAGCTCTAGAACATTCTAGATTGTTAATTTATACCCAGTCAGTTGTTGTTTACTCATATTCAATTGTTTCAGAGTACATAAGCAGGACTGCAAAGAGGTCACAGTCAGTCAATGCAGTGGTATATCAATTTTTAAAAATTTGCTGTCAGAAGTGAGTAGTATTGCAACATTCTGTTGGAGAAATTGGTAGATCCCCTTGAATGAAGCAATTCCCGCTATTATACTGTGAACGATTCGTAGATTCAGTTTCAGGTTTGGAATTTCGTATCTGAAATACTTCGGTTATGTTGTTCGTTTATTTGGAAGCTGTTAAGTAAAGTTCCTTCTTCATTTAACATAACTTTCAAAGCCACTGATATCAAACAGGTTTTGGGCTTAGGTATCTGAAAAGATTCGTTAATCATTCGAACCACGAAATAGTGAAAAAAGTATCCCACATTCCGAGGATCTCACCAGAGAGGACTAGAATACTTGGAATATGCGAATGGAAGCGCTATTAGTGAAAAATAGTAAATGGATTCAGCAGAACAGTGAATGAAAGAAGCCGAATTTGGTACTCGGAGACTTTCCATCCGAAAATCCAGTAGAAACTCGGATGGAGAATGACAGTCAGGCTGAATCGGACATAGTTTTGTTCATATGTTCTTCTGAACTGAGGTAGGTAGAAGGTTTCTCAAGATCCCGAGGAACAGAGCTGAAATTGAGGGCTATTGATCAGTCCAAAAGTACTGTCAGGAAGACGACACTCCTCGAAGAGCTGAACGCTTAACGCATGGAAGATGAGACCGACATGCTTGAAGACATCGACAAATCTCCAGATTTTTTTGAAAAGCTGTGTGACATGGAGTTTGAAATCAACCCAGATCTTCTGGCGATAATGTTATGGTACAGTTTATTTTTGCGACAAATTGCTTCTTCCTGACTTTCATCAAGTGAAGATATTTGAAGAATATGCGGTGTGAAATGATATACTTGAACGAGGAGAGAATATAGTAACGTGCTCACTCGATAACTTCATGTACGGTCTTCGACAAGTAGTTCAATGACTGCTTGAGGAGAAAGCCATTCTATAGTCAAACAAGTGACGCGGATCAGTGAATATCGTACAGGCAACTGCATAGTATTTGTTGCAATCAGGTTATTGTTGATTTCTGCTTGAGGAAGGCATTGTATAGCAAAACATGTGTCACGGTTGAGTAAACCCTCATAAGTGAAAATCTTACAGGCAATTGTAAATTATTTGCTTGATATTGATTTTCATTAAGAATCGAACACTTTCATACAGGTAGCATTTTAAGCCAAGACGATATTAACCAACTCAAACTCCAAGAAAAGCAACGGGGCATCGATTCGCGCTATCGAATTCGAAATAGGCATAACTAAACTCATAGTAAAGATACAATCATTCAAAATCTGATGAAGAGAAGAAATTGAAAAAAAAGTCATTGACGAATGTATAAATCATTTTCCAGACCAAGTTATAACTGACTTTTGAGACCAAATTATTACTTCCCCTCAAGAAGACCATCACCATCAACAATAGTTTGATGATGGAAGGATCAATGAATAGTCATGCACCAAAGAACTGGTGCATGAGGATATTTGGTGATCTCCAGTGTTTGTTCGTTGACAATTGTAGGGATGTGGTAGGCTAGGGCTAGGGTAGGCTAGGACATGTTCAAGAAGATTTTAAGGTATGGTTTGATCATTTTCGACGAAACACCACCTCAAATGTATGACTCATTTTCCAGATCAAAGTATAACTGAGGAACAATCGCGCTAAACCCGATGAATCCAATATCTGTAGTTCTGAGTAAATCATGAAAAAGAGTTTGCTTGAAAGTGGTTGACAATGTTCCTTGCTGAATGGTGATGGTTCGGACTTCCATTGTCCATTGTCGAAGCATTCGCCATCGAACAGGCCAAGAAGAAACCCCGCGTCTGGTTAAGATATGTCGACGATACATTCATAGTATGGAACCACGGAGATGCAGAATTGGACGCCTTTCTAGAACACCTGAACAACGTGAGGCCCACCATCAAGTTCACAATGGAAAAAGAATCTCAGAGCAGACAACCGTTTCTCGACGTGGAGGTGAAGAGGACCAGAAATCTATGGGAAACATCAGTCTACAGGAAACCAACTCATACTGGACAATACCTGAATGAGCAATCCAATCACCATCAATCTACGAAGCGAGGAATCGTTAAATCTCTGATTGATCGGGCAATCAATCTCTGTAACACCAAAGAAAGTCTAGACAAGGAGCTGAGCAACATAGGAAAGGATCTTCAAAAGAATGGATACTCAAAGAAGCTGGTGGATCGAACATTGGATCAAACATTGGCCCGGATGAACCAAAGGAACACTAAGGAGATACTGGAACAGCAAATTCTTACCATCCCCTACGTGAGAGGACTTTCAGAGAGGATCAAGAGGATAGGAGGGAAATACAACGTCAGCGTCTGTTTTCGATCAGGGAACACAATACGCAGCCAGCTCACAAAAATTCGACCATTGAATAAAAACAGCGACACCAACAACTGCGTATACCGAATACTATGCGAGTGTGGCAAATCCTATATCGGAGAAACCAAAAGACCATTGGAAATAAGAATAAGCGAACACAAGAAAAACACTCAACGAGGAGAAAAAAACGAAATCAGGAATAGCGGAGCATGTTTGGACAAACCATCACAGCATCAAATGGTCTGAAGCCGAGGTCATACACAAAGAGGAGCATTGGTTCAAGAGGAAATTCAAGGAAGCCGCCTACATCCTCAACAACGACGCATTCAGTCATGCCAGCGTGGAGATCCGGAATGTGTGGAGGCCGCTTATCCAAGGCATGGACCGGCTGCGGCTCGATGAGGGAGAATCTCGCGCCAATACATCCATTTCCCGCTGAAGATCGATCGGCACACTTTTAGTAGTAGCACCCGCTCGCCTCCTTGGTAGTAGCACCCTTTCCCCCACCATAGGGAAATCGGAGGGCTTTATAACCGACCACACCTCGAAATATTGTCAGTAATCACCCGAAGACGATTGCGGATACCAGCAATCGATGTCGTGAGTAAACTCAACTTGAAACTTGGTTTCAACATTTTTTCTAAATATTCCAATCAATTTCTTTATTCACATTTTTTGACTAGTATTTCATATTCGATACCTCAATTTTCTTGTCACAATATTATTTCATTCATTTCGTTATTCAAATAATTTTTTGACTTATATTTCATATTCGAAATCTCGATTCTTTTGTAACAACAGTATTTTCTTTGATCAATCAATCCCTAATTTCATCATTGACCAAAAATTTTATTTTGATTTGATTTTTTTCTCACTTGATTTGTATTTTAATCTTTCCGTTCCTAGCAACAGGTTTCAATAGAGTTAAAAATATAGACAATGGAAGTCTGAACCATTACCATTCATGAAAAAGGGTAGTGTGCAATCGCTGATATATCTTTGACTAATTTTTTAGCAAAATGCGTGATGAAAGTTGGTCTCTGTGCGACCTACCGATTTGTCTTTCTAATACCAGGTCACTTATTGACCACGGCTGCCTGATGACAGACGGGTACCCGGGCTAAACTCAAGTGGAGATGGGGAGGTTCGTAACTCATTGATATTATTAAGGGCGCCAGGTAAATTTTCCCACGTTAATACCCACAGTTTAATTTCTCAACCCCCAAATTACCAAATAGGATTGAAATAAGTAAAGGCCAATTCAATAGGAACAACAGATTCGGTTTATTTAATTAGCGACAGCAAACGTCTTCAACAAAGTATATATTGAGACCTCTTAGAGCAGAACCCGCGATAATCAAGCCGAAGGTCGTACCACAGCACGCAAGCACAAAAAATAGCTCTGAGTCAATTTTCAAATTATCAAACAGGTCAAGCCACTATGCGCACAAACTACAAACTATTTCCAAATGAGCATTTACAATAGCGCTGAAGAGAATTTAGAAAAGTACCTTACGTAAGAGAGTTTACAGCGCGTTTCAAAAAAAATAAAAATAATGCAGAAATTAAAGTCTGGCAAATGTGCCAATGGTGGGGGAAAGTTCATATGCGTCGCGTGAGCTCAGGCGTACCGCAATCCGGGTTTTTTTTAAAAAATAAGCAAGCAAGATGGGGTTGCAATAATTTCCGCTAACAGTAAACAAGCAAGCTCGCACTAAAATATAAGCAAAATCTACAATTTGGGCATATGTTAGATAACATCCAACTCCCAATGATTTAACGTTCACAAGTAACACATAAAACCTGGTTTCCGGAGGAGCACAGTTTGTCCAATAGTTATATCGAGACCGGGTCCACTGCAGATGTCCTATGAAATACCAAGGCTTCGATCTATATTCAGATATTCTCCACTGTCCCAGAATGGACACCTAGTCCATCAAAATCAGTCCAGACCAGACGTGGAATTTCTGACGTAGAAAAGAACCCTAAGAATGGAATATCAAAATCAGATTCCTTCTCAGGAAAATAATAAAAAAAAACAACTGATGTGCGTTTGTAATTTATTACCACACCCTGTATATATATTTTTTTTTGTATTCGGAAATCTCTTAACTTTTCTTCCCATTAATTATTTATTATTTTTTTTGAAGACAACCCTGAACATAACACCCCTCAGACTGACCACATAGATTCCTATAATCGAGTTGAATAATGTTTTGTTTGTGAACAAATATTTTCTTTTGGTATCAAAATCATAAAATATTGAACCAATAGCCAAGGTAATAGTGCTTACCCTATTGCATCACCCACCAGAACATCTAAGTGAATTCCAGAAAGAAAAATACTAAACTTCAACTTAACATTATTAATATTGACTTTTCTTTCAACCCAAGCACAATTAGATTTTCCATCCTGTACAGAATTTTCATTGTACAGTGGTAGACCCCGTTCACAATTCCAAAAATCAAAAAAAAATAAACTAATTCGACCTGTAACAACAAAAGTGGCTTCTTTTCGGACCACCCTGTATACGTGCGATTTCAAAACCTAACGGTTCGGCTAAATACTATGTTTTTGTGTGAATCTGAAATAATATTTTTTTTCATGTTTTGGCCTAATTTCGCCTTACTATTACTCAACGAAATTTTCGGAACGCAAACATTCAAAATTCTTCGAGCCATTCACATTTGCCTGAAGACTCGGAACAAGTCGTAAAACCAACAGTTCACTAGCAAGTTACTGGAGAAAAGAATAAGCTGATCAAAAATTGCACCAAAAGTTATTTACCGCGATAAAATAATATTAAATTTCCAATGCAACAATATTTCAGAAGATATAAAAAAAGATCTACTACATACCCGAGTGTCGGGGTTCCTTTTTTTCGCAAGCGAGACTTCTCAAAACTTGCAGAATTTTATCTTTATCGCTGGTTTGCGGCGATTTGAGTTTTGGGAGCAACCGACTATGGTCCTTATTGCCCGGAAAAATAAGGTTGAGAATCGTCTGCAAATGTTATACGGATATGAAGAACAGAAATATTCAAATAAAATGAAATTAAATATTAGCTCATAGGACATACCTCTAAAAGATTCAGAAGGCTCCTCAGTACCAACACTTTTCGTATTTATGGAAAACTTTTTCACAAGAGGGCAGTGAAATAAAAAATCCTCACAAGAGTTAGATTTCGAGTTCAACTACAAATACAACAGCACTACTCGATTTCTTTATATCAACTCGAAGAAATTGTCCCAATTAAGAATAGATCATAATCAACAGATCTCAAAAATTCTTCGTGTTAACTACACACGCCATTTACGAAAAACCTTTTCCTTCACACAACCTTTTTTTCAAAAAAAAACGTCAATCCTACTCATTCGTTGATCAGAGGTTGCCAACTTAGTACTCAAAATCGCTCCAGACCGATAATCACCTTCCTAAGTCTCCACTAGATGGCGCTCGAACGTAAGATTATCGTTTCTTTCGCCTACGAAACTCATTAACCTTATTTATTATTAAGTAGTTATAAAATACATACGATATGCTCACAACTTCGCCTCCTGTTCTCCGTGCATAATGAATCAATTTACTCTAAATCAGCTGTTCTGAACCACTCAACTATAGCAGTTGGTACCATTGACACATTGTCAAAATGCAGATATGACATTGCTCACTTCGGAAATCAAAACAAACCAATAATTGGAAACTTCGAACCACGTATTCGAATCAACCACAACAGGTAAGTCCATAAATGAGTAACAAATGAACAACAAAATCTTTCAAAGTTTGATTAGATTACCAATCACTAATCCCTCTGTTTTCAGAGCATCACACAGAGTCTCAGGATTTCAATGAATAATAGCCCTACTCGGGCCCACAATCACGAAGCCTGAAAAACAATTTGCAATATTATCAGAAGTATAGATGTGTCTTGATGTGCTGTCGCAGTTTATCGTCATCGTATCGGACTCCTGCTATGAAGGTTTGTAAGAATTCGAAATGCACAATGAGATTTGAAAATAGTCTTGTTATTCTAGGCAATCCTTTTTTGCTGTGGATGCCGATGCGAATAGCACCAATGAACAAGGAATGCATCTACTATGCTTAAGGTTACCTACTATATGGATGTGAATTTTGAAATGATTGAATAAACGGCTCACGAAGTTCAGATAAACTTGAGTATTGCATTCTGGGGCTCATTCGATTAGTTTGCCAACGACTTTTACACTCATTCTCGGCGGGTATTATTGAGAAAGCTAAGTATCAGAACGGGTGATTACTACCGGGTGGATGAAATACTGGATCATTGAATTTGAAGTTGTCTCATGTGAATAGAAAGAATACAGGGTAAGTTTGAAAGACAGTATTTCAGACGAAAGACAAAGGTATAGAAGTTGAGTTTAGGTAAACTGGTTTAAAACACAAAATTGAACGTTACAAATCCCCCCCTCACCACAAGAAATTTACTCCGTAAATTTCACAGAACCAACGATACGGATTCATTTGAGCCTTCCTGAAGACTAGGTTTCAGGTCCTTAACGTGCCAAGTTCCTTTTGTATTACCAAATTCGTCCCTGAGTTCATATGTCCATGGCGATGATCGCTTCTTGATGTAGTACGGTCCTACAAACTTCGGTGCTAATTTTCTGGAATAATACTTGGAAGCATCGGACAGCACATAATTGCGTTTCCATACAATTTGATTCGGGAGATATTCTATATGCCTTCGTCTGAGATTATATTTCTCACAACATTTTTCCGCAGCATCTTCTAATCGTTTCTTGACATCTTAAAACATCTTACGGAAAGCTTCATTCTTAGTAGTCTCCCCAGTCTGCGAACCGTCTTCGACAAAAGGCTGATCATCTGCCATATAATCTTCTCCGGATAAAATCATGTTTCTCCCGAAATTCACGAAGTATGGGGTTAGTCTGGTGACCTCGTGCGTAGATGTGCGAATCGCACATGCAATCTCATTGATATTTTCGTCCCAGGAGCGGTGGTTTTCCGACACATACATAGCTAACATGGTCTTCAGTGTTCGATTGATCCTTTCTGTTGGATTTGCTCTCGGGTTATAGGAGGCACTGAATTTTATTCGAGTACGATGCTTATCAGCAAACTTGAGGAATTTCTTGTTGCGAAATTGAGGCCCATTATCACAAATTAATATCTTGGGGACACCAAACATGAGAAAGATTTGACTCTCGATTCTTTCTATAATGACCTCAGCGGTTGCTTTTCTGAGAGGGAAGATAAGTGGAAACTTGCTCAGGTAATCGGTGACGACCAATATGTAGCGATTGCCCTTCTTGGACCTTGGAAGGGGACCAACAAGATCTGTAGAAATCATTTCCCATGGTCGGCCTACTTTTGGGTGTGATGCCATCTTATCGGTCGGGCGATCCTGAGAGGGTTTGTGAGTAGCACACACACTACAGTGCCGGACAAATTTGGCGATGTCGCTCCGCATCTTGGGCCAATAATATCGAGTTGCTACTCTAGAAAAGGTCTTGAATACGCCTGTGTGTCCAGAAGTTGGGGGATCATGAGCAGCGGCAATGATAGACCGTCGATCTTTCTTTGGGACTACAAGTCTCCAAGAGTCAGCTTCAGGCGACAGACCTGGGTAATCTGGCGTCACATGCTTCCAGAGTCGGCCATCCGATATTCTCCAAGAGGAATATTTCAAAGGGTTGCGAAGAATTTTCTCGATCATAGCGCTATACCACCTATCATGGCCAGTACATCCTAGATCAGGTGTCTGCTTCGTTTCCTCAACAACGCAACAATCAAAGTCGACATGATCTACAACAGTAACTCCTCTAGACAGCGTATCAGGCACGATATGCTCCTTACCTTTGCGGTGAATCACCTTGAAATCAAATTGTTGGAGGCGTACGGCCCAACGAGCTAAACGACCGTTCAAATACCTCAAATTGTGGAGCCAGAGTAAACTGAAATGATCTGTTACGACTGTAAAGGTAACGCCCTCTAGATAAGGCCTCAGTTTTTCGACAGCCCACAGGACTGCAAGGCATTCACGCTCGGTTGAGGTAAAGTTACGCTCCTGTCGCGACAGAGATCTACTCAAATAGCAAATCACTCTTTCCCCATCTTTATACGTCTGAGTGAGGACGGCTCCAATGCCATACCCAGAGGCATCTGTTTGAACCACGAAAGCCTTGGTGTAATCGGGAAAACTTAAAATGGGAGCAGACACTAAACATTCTTTTATACGCCCAAACGACGCTGAACACTCATCTGTCCAGACGAATTTCGAATTCTTACGAAGCAAAGCAGAAATGGGTGCAATAACTGAAGAGAAATCAGGGACAAAACGGCGATACCAAGAGAAAGTTCCCACAATTCGACGAACCTCAGTGACATTTGACGGTACTGGAAGCTCTATCATGGCCTTGACTTTGTCCGGGTCAACATGTAAGCCATCCCGATCGACAACTTAGCCCAGATATTTCATCTGGGGGCGGCAAAATTGACATTTATCGATACTAACGGTTATATTAGCCTCCCTGAGACGACGAAAAACCTCTTCTGAAATTGTCAAATGATGCTCGGAAGTTTGACTTACAATGACGACGTCATCCAGATAAACAAACAAGTTAGGTTCCAAGTCATGACCCAATACCTTGTCGATTAATCTCTGCCTGGTGACCGGGGCATTATGCGGCCCAAAAGGCATCCTTTTGAACTGGAAGAGGCCCCTGTTAGGCACCGTAAAGGCCATATAATGTCGTGTTGATTCTGCTACCGGAACTTGCCAATATGCGGATTTAACATCGAGGCTCGACAAATACTTCGCATCTCGCAATTTGTCGAGTGTGTCCGAAACCATGGGTAATGGATAGCTGTCTCTGACTGTGACAGAATTGAGCTTCGAAAGGTTCCATCCTTTTTCTTGACCAGTGGGATCGGAGAGGACCATGGGCTATTGGAAGGCTCGACAATTCCCAACCGGAGCATCTCCTCTAGCTCAAGGTCGATTTGATTCTGAACAACTGGGTTTACCCTATAGTACCTCTGCTTTATTGGCGAACTAGTCGTAACGATAACGTGTTCTGCCTCAGTCGTACAACCCAGACCTTCACCCATCAATGCCACATTCCTCTCTATTAACGCCTTCAGTCTCGCATCCTCCTCAGTTGATAACACAGATCGGCTAGTTACATGTTCCACTGAATTCAATGAAACAGGCTCACCTGCAAAATGCCACTCGTCATGGCGGAGATCGGGAACAATCCCCATAATCTTCCGAAAATCCAAACCCAAAATTAGCACTTGAGGAAGCTCTGGAACAACTACGGCTTCAATCAATCCAAATCGACCCCTCAACGACATTGGCAAGTCAACAACTCCAATAGCACTACACTGACTACCATTTGCCACTGTACAATGAGTGACTCCATTCTTATTCAGAGGAAGTCCCAAATTCTGAATAATTTTCCAGCCTGCACTACCAAGGATGGTACGAGAGGCACCAGAGTCCAGTAGACCCAATACCAATACGCCCAAAACATCGACTCTCAAGTAGGGCCGTTCGTCACCTACACTATGATCCAATACGAAATCCAGAAGCACCTTGAGTTTGTCGATCGAGTCTTCGCTTCTGACACACCTACCTCGATCTTTCAGGAGTGTCGTTTTCCGTTTCCCTGGCGCGAGCAATTTGGACAACATCCCACGGTCATCCCTTCTTTTTTACATCTGTAACAGAAGATACCTCCCACTGCAGCACAACCGATTGCCCTATGCCCAGCCATGTTGCATCTATAACAGATAATTTCCTTCTTGGAAGGTTGTGTCGCGCTGTTCTCTGAAGATGAAATCATCGAAATATCAATAGACGACTCAGCTTGTACATATGCTAGATCAGGTTCCAAGGAAAGATATTTTCGAGACGGTGCCGTGAAATTTTCAACGGATTCCTTGCGAGATTCTAGACGTCTTCCAAGGTCTCTGAGTTGACTCAAGGAAGTAACCTCTACCAAGGCCAACTGAGTTTGATAGAAGGGTGCGATGTTTCTCAATAAAATTTTTAATTTAGTCTCCTCAGATATGGAACAGCTCAACCTACTGAAGTAACCTGCCATTACCGCGAGATAGATACCAATTGACTCGTCCGGGCCCTGCGTTCGCTTATTGATTTCTTCGAACAGCTTTTCATCGTAGTTAGGCGACAGATATTCTTCACGGATTCATCCCACGTATTTACTTCGTTCCTGTAAGCTAAGAAAAACTGATATGCCCTACCAGAAAATAAATCAATGCCTGACTCCAACAATATATCTTTGGAGACGTGACGGGCTACCCTGAGCTCTTCGACACGCTCCAGAAATGCACAAAGGGATAACCCTCTCTTATCACCTGAAAACGAGATACCCCATTTATTTGGAAGAATTTGCTGAACGTTGGAATGAGTAGCAACAGCTGCGACAGGTGCAGTGGATGCTCGACCTGTTGGCCTGGAAGTTCCTATGTTGTGCTCCAAGAAACTGAGGTGCGCAGGTGCTGCTTTCGTCTTCTCGAAATCTTCGGCCTTCTCAAAAAGTACATCCAGGAGAGCTAATGCCTTGGCATGAAGTTCTGCCCTTTCAGTTGATTCTTCATTTATGTGGTCGATCCTATTCAAAACATGAACAAACTTCAAGCTAACCAATTCATCCTGGACGGCTTTAACATCTTCTTCCTGGGTGAAAGGATATTCCGGGTGTTTCACGCTGTCGCCACTCTTTTCGAGTCTAATGGCCATTGCCAATGAGCGCCGCAATTCATCTACCGTACCGGTAGCAATTCCCCGAACCTTGAGCTCATATGTGAGCTCATCCTGCGCAAGGCGATAAACATTCATTTTGAGACTTGCTGCCGCCATTTTATAACGTTAAAACGGACTACACGATTTATTTCCCTAAAATCACGGTTCCAAATAGGCCCCACGTTGGAACGCCAAAAATGCGACCTACCGATTTGTCCTTCTAATACCAGGTCACTTATTGACCACGGCTGCCTGATAACAGACGGGTATCCGGGCTAAACTCAGGTGGAGATGGGGAGGTTCGTAACTTATTGATATTATTAAGCGCGCCAGGTAAATTTTCCCACGTTAATACCCACAGTTTAATTTCTCAACCCCCAAATCACCAAATAGGATTGAAATAAGTAAAGGCCAATTCAATAAGAACAACAGATTTGGTTTATTTGATTAGCGACAGCAAACGTCTTCAACAAAGTATATATTGAGACCTCTTAGAGCAGAACCCGCGATAATCAAGCCGAAGGTCGTACCACAGCACGCAAGCACAAAAAATAGCTCTGAGTCAATTTTCAAATCATTAAACAGGTCAAGCCACTATGCGCACAAACTACAAACTATTTCCAAATGAGCATTTACAATAGCGCTGAAGAGAATTTAGAAATGTACCTTACGTAAGAGAGTTCACAGCGCGTTTCAAAAAAAAATAAAAATAATGCAGAAATTAAAGTCTGGCAAATGTGCCAATGGTGGGGGAAAGTTCATATGCGTCGCGGGAGCTCAGGCGTACCGCAATCCGGGTTTTTTTAAAAAAATAAGCAAGCAAGATGGGGTTGCAATAATTTCCGCTAACAGTAAACAAGCAAGCTCGCACTAAAATATAAGCAAAATCTATCAGTCCAGACCAGACGTGAAATTTCTGACGTAGAAAAGAACCCTAAGAATGGAATATCAAAATCAGATTCCTTCTCAGAAAAATAATAAAAAAAACAACTGATGTGCGTTTGTAATTTATTACCACACCCTGTATATATTTTTTTTGTATTCGAAAATCTCTTAACTTTTCTTCCCATTTATTATTTATTATTTTTTTTTTGAAGACCACCCTGAACATAACACCCCTCAGACTGACCACATAGATTCCTATAATCGAGTTGAATAATGTTTTGTTTGTGAACAAATATTTTCTTTTGGTAACAAAATCATATGATATTGAAGCAATAGCCAAGGTAATAGTGCTTACCCTATTGCATCACCCACCAGTACATCTTAGTGAATTCCAGAAAGAAAAATACTAAACTTCAACTTAACATTATTAATATTGACTTTTCTTTCAACCCAAGCACAATTGGATTTTCCATCCTGTACAGAATTTTCATTGTACAGTGGTATACCCCGTTCACAATTCCAAAAATCAAAAAAAAATTAACTAATTCGACCTGTAACAACAAAAGTGGCTTATTTTCGGACCACCCTGTATACGTGCGATTTCAAAACCTAACGTTTCGGCTAGATACTATTTTTTTGTGTGAATCTGAAATAATATTTTTTCTCATGTTGTGGCCTAATTTCGCCTTACTATTACTCAACGAAATTTTCGGAACGCAAACATTCAAAATTCTTCGAGCCATTCACATTTGCCTGAAGACTCGAAACAAGTCGTAAAACCAACAGTTCACTAGCAAGTTACTGGAGAAAAGAATAAGCTGATCAAAAATTGCACCAAAAGTTATTTACCGCGATAAAATAATATTAAATTTCCAATGCAACAATATTTCAGAAGATATAAAAAAGATCTACTACACACCCGAGTGTCGGGGTTCCTTTTTTTCGCAAGCGAGACTTCTCAAAACTTACAAAATTTTATTCTTTATCGCTGGTTTGCGGCGATTTGAGTTTTGGGAGCAACCGACTATGGTCCTTATTGCCCGGCAAATAAGGTTGAGAATCGTCTGCAAATATTATACGGATATGAAGAACAGAAATATTCAAATAAAATGAAATTAAATATTAGCACATAGGACATACCTCTAAAAGATTCAGAAGGCTCCTCAGTACCAACACTTTTCGTATTCATGGAAAACTTTTTCACAAGATGGCAGTGAAATAAAAAATCCTCACAAGAGTTGAATTTCGAGTTCAACTACAAATACAACAGCACTACTCGATATCTTTATATCAACTCGAAGAAATTGTCCCAATTAAGGATAGATCATAATCAACAGATCTCAAAAATTCTTCGTGTTAACTACACATTTACGAAAAACCTTTTCTTTCACACAACCTTTTTTTCAAAAAAAAACGTCAATCCTACTCATTCGTTGATAAGAGGTTGCCAACTTAGTACTCAAAATCGCTCCAGACCGATAATCACCTTCCTAAGTCTCCACTAGATGGCGCTCGAACGTAAGATTATCGTTTCTTTCGCCTACGAAACTCATTAACCTTATTTATTATTAAGTAGTTATAAAATACATACGATATGCTCACAACTTCGCCTCCTGTTCTCCGTGCATAATAAATCAATTTACTCTAAATCAGCTGTTCTGAACCACTCAACTATAGCAGTTGGTACCATTGACACATTGTCAAAATGCAGATATGACATTGCTCACTTCGGAAATCAAAACAAACCAATAATTGGAAACTTCGAACCACGTATTCGAATCAACCACAACCCAGATAGCACTAGATATTCAATGGACATTCTAAAATTTTTCTTTTTCGGATATTGAAATATTCTCTGGACCCACTTTGAATATCTTAATTCCACCTCGAATATTCTATAGATCATGATATGGGAAATTTTTTAAACATTCTATGAATATTCCATACATATATTCAAGAAATATTTCAGAATATTCCGAGGATATTTAATGAATGTATATAGTACAGGTATCCAGAATATCCATAGAACATTCCAATATGGATACCAAGATAGCATATGCATATTCTATAAATATCCATTGAATATTCAAAATATTATAAGGATATCTACGGAATATATAATACGAAAATTTGGAATATTAGTAGAATATCCCAATATGACTGACCCAATAGTAATTCAGGAACAAATATATTGAATTGAAAAAATTAAAGTACAATTAACAAAATAAATATTTGATCTCACATAACTCTAATAAGGATATCGTATGAACCAGGTGTACCAAAACATGTTCACAAAACGCTCTTCACCGACTCCCTCCACACTCACTACAGCATTCTGTGTCATCGATATCTGCATTTCCTTAGATTTTTCCAAGAAAATTCCAGTTTTCAATTCTATCTTCTTGTTAGTTGCTCTTTTGTTCAACTTTTGGATGGCATCTGAAACAATAACACCCATGATCCTTTTGGTTAAGAAAAAATTATATTCTACCGTAATTTTTTGTTTTATGAAGTGTTTTGTCTATTATTTCAAGAAGTACCCTGATACAGTACATTTATCAATATCATTTATAATACTAATGCTAAATCAACCTGAAACTAAACAACCATATTGTATTCCGAAAGCAAGTCGTGTATTACCAAAATAAAAGCAAATTTTTACCTACTACTGCTGCGAAGATTTCTGTTTTTCCAAAGTTTTTCTTTCTTTATGTCCATACACACTGTAGCCCTCCATTATATGCTCCGTCAAGATTTTTTGCAGGAATCATTGAATGCATTGCTGCAAATTAGTACCCCCTAACCTTGCTAGAGAAACAACCTAAAATTGAAGATATTGATAATTCCATACTGAAAAACATGACATGACTGAAATCGACAATGATGAAGTACCCTTCTGAAAATGCTCTGATAAATGACAAAAATTGAAAACTACATCCTCTAAACGTAAATACAAACTTCCACCCTTTATAATGAATGTATGAGTATCACAATCACCCACCAGCAAATAAATGCTACAATATTATACAAATTATGGATGACGATCATAAAATAGGCCTGAATTTCACTTGGATTTCTCTTGCCGGTCATGACTCATAGCTAGCTTGGCGCTTTGCTCTCTCCCCCTCGGCGTTGGTGCAACTGTCAACAATGTCAACTGTCAACTGATTTGATGTGACATGATACAGAACATGAATCACATTTAGCAGAAAGAAGGCATTAACCTATTTTACTACAAAACAAATTATTTGTTTGAAATTTGACAATATTTTGGTGATAAAAAGAGAGTCGCAGGCCGTAGTTTCATTCATAACATACAGATGGCGCCACACTATACAATCAACAACAGAGAATTAAGTTGAAATCGATCATTTCTCAACAATGAATCGTAAATTAATTTTCTGTTTGAGTTAATTTTTATCAAATACCATTGTTAACTCCTTTTAATATAGACTTCAGAGTATCAAGAGAATATTTAAAACATGACAATATTTCAACACTTCTTTGGGATGTTGCTTGAAATCTGCAAAGTTCCTTGAATAATTTGTGGAAACCATGGTAGTCCCGGAACCAAATTTAAGGCGGTTTGCAAAAACCCTATCGTTGGAGAATGTCAACCGGGAGATTTGTGCCCGAAATGAATAACCATAGAATATTCGAGTTAGAATATTCTAAATAGAATAATCTGATAATATTCTAGCTGGACCTTCCATTAATATTCAATATAGGCATACCTATGTATATCCACAAATATTCCAGATATTCCCAGTATATCCTTATAATATTTTGATATATCTTCCAAATCGAAGTCTGACAGAACATTCCATGGATATCCGGTGCTATCTGGGAACAGTAAGTCCATAAATGAGTAACATATGAACAACAAAATCTTTCAAAGTTTGATTAGATTACCAATCACTAATATCCCTTTGTTTTCAGAGCATCACACAGTCTCAGGATTTCAATGAATAATAGCCCTACTGGGGCCCACAATCACGAAGCCTGAAAAACAATTTGCAATATTATCAGAAGTATAGATGTGTCTTGATGTGCTGTCGCAGTTTATCGTCATTGTATCGGACTCCTGCTATGAAGGTTTGTAAGAATTCGAAATGCACAATGAGATTTGAAAATAGTCTTGTTATTCTAGGCAATCCTTTTTTGCTGTGGATGCCGATGCGAATAGCACCAATGAACGAGGAATGCATCTACTATGCTTAAGGTTACCTGCTATGTGAATGTGAATTTTGAACTGATTGAATAAACGGCTCACGAAGTTCAGATAAACTTGAGTATTGTATTCTGGGGCTCATTCGAATAGTTTGCCAACGACTTTTACACTCATTCTCGGCGGGTATTATTGAGAAAGCTAAGTATCAGAACGGGTGATTACTACCGGGTGGGTGAAATATTGGATCATTGAATTTGAAGTTGTTTCATGTGAATAGAAAAAATACAGGGTAAGTTTGAAATATAGTATTTCAGACGAAAGACAAAGGTATAGAAGTTGAGTTTAGGTAAACTGGTTTAAAACACAAAATTGAACGTTACATTTGGAATCCTGAGATTGTGATGAAATTGATTCAACAGACCCTTTCTTGAAAAAGAATAATCATTGGATTTATCGGCTTTTGCAAAAAAATTAAATTCTGGCGATGTTTGCTCGAAATTTCCAGCCAAAAAACATCCTTTTTTAACTCATTTGATATTGCTCATGGAAATAATAGTAATAGTGAAAAAAATTATATTTTTAATATATTTTTTTGTTTGTTTATGGAAAAAACCAATGGCAACACAAAAATAACGATTCATCGTGTTTCTTTCAGAATATGGATTCCATATTATATTATGCATCAATAGAAAACCTTCTTACTCTTACTCATTTTCCACGAAAAGTGGATTTTTTAAGTTTTGCGCGATTGTTCAACTGACATTTGAGGCCAAATTATTACTCACCCTCAAGAAGACCACCACTATCAACGATAGTTTGATGACGCAAGGATCAGTTAATAGTCATGAAGTGACACGCACAATCAACACTGGAGCTTCAGTCTTAATCATTCCCAAGAATATCCTACCAGAAGATATCATTCAATTTTCAATATCTAACCTCACATTGAAAACGGGTGTTGAAGAAATTGAATCTCTTTTGGGAGGGGATGATAGGGTGCTTATTTTAAAACTACCATCACTACCAAAATTGTCACGTTCGATATTATTGCATTCAATGATTCAATTGATACAATGCCAGTCAGGTGTTTCGACTCGCCTTAGGTCTTCTCAGTGGCAATCGACGAGAGCTGCGAAAACAAAGCATTTCGAACGGTCTGTTCCTTACGAAACAAAAGTCTGAATCTGGTGTGGATGGTATGAACCTCCAAGGAAAAACACCATTTATTGGATGACTACCAATGACTCAAACTCCTACCAGACCAAGTAGAGGAGATATCCTACAGCAACCAAATCGTACGGCGAGGCCGTAACAAATGAACCGCCTCGAAGGAGAATCATCTTTGGTCTACTTGCAGAGAGAGCGACGAAAAGTTTATAGTAATCCCATATAAACATCAATACACTAGAGGACTCCAACAGATATTTGACAAAGTAAATATGAAAGTTGAATATGAAACTTCTTACAAATTACATCAGCTTCTTGGTAACCCAAAAAATGAACTAGAAAACTCAGAGAAGTCGGGAATTTACGAGATCAGTTGTCAAGATTGCAACAACAGAGCCAGAGCTACTAAAACCCGTTTCGAAGAGCATTTTGCACACATGAAATACGGAAGAGTAGAAAAATCCAGTGTCGCCCAACACGCTGTAGACAATGACCACAAAACTGGTAAAAGCAATCTGAAACTGATCAAGCATGTGCATGACACAAGACTACTCGATGCATGTGAGAGTCCCGAAATAGCAAATTGTAAAAACAGCATGAATTTGTGATTGAGGATGTAATCAGAATAATCAATACTAACAACAGTTGACGGAACTTCCAGGTAGTGAGTTCATTATCGAGAAATTAATTAGAATAATTAACAGTAACAAACTAAGTCCATATCGGACCAAAAACCTTCAGGTATATACACAACTAACCCCAGCTTCACATTTAGTATCAATTTTCTTCTCCTGAAGATGCTAACCTTGTCAGAGAAACGAGCATTGAGTGCAAAAATATCAGTTTGGAGTTAGGGTAATTGATCTCTAGGAAAAGTATCAATAGTGAAAATAATCATAATACGCGGAATAAAATTGAAATAGCTGTGAGAAATGACATTATGTAATGTCACAAATACTTTTTTGTATTTAGCTCCAATCATTTATAATGAATTGTCGAGTTCCATCAAAATTATCAGATCGAAATACTGTCATAAAAAAATGTAAACACATGGATGACTGAAACTCCTCTACTATATTTCCAAAATATCATCTAAGGAAAGTATTCTATTTGACTTCATGTGTGCTGATCTGATTGTATCTTTTCACGTTTACAGTACCTTCTACCTATTTGTAATATACACAATATTCTGTTTTATATTCCCACATCTTGAATTATATAAAATCCTAAAAGTTTTTGCTTATAACAAGTGCCAAACTCGGTGGGGTTCAATCATTTATTCACAAATTATTAATGTTTTGAATTGTTATTGATATTCAATGTGAATACATTGTTATAATCACTTGATACATCTGGTACCGACTCGGTAGCACTGTGGGTGTTTCAGGGTTCTCCTATAGTTGAAATAGCAAATGTGCTACGGTGAAAATCAGTTAGACATCCCAGAGCGCTTCGGCATCCAAGATATTCAGCCGACCCTTGCCATCTTGGCGCACTCGAACGAGTGTTTGAAAAGGGAGAGAGTATGAATGGAATTCAAAAATCTCATGATTCCATAAGAGGAATCTGAAAGCCCTGGGTCAATTGAAACAAATTTTTGAGAAATCTGAAGGACCGGGCTCAATTCAAATACATTTTTCTACGACGATCGAAGCGTAAAAAACGGTCATTCATTTGAATTGATTACAGTCAACGACAACTATTCAAAATTAGTTCGTTCAATACAACCAAAATGTCGATACCGCCAACCGATCACAATTGAGTGCGTTATCTGCCCTACTATTTTACGGTACTAATACCAAAATTAGAGGTTATTTACGTAGTCCAATGCTAATAATGGTGATTGTCTTTTGAAAATTAAAAGTTCCAAACCACATCCTGACCTGCAGGACGAATGGATAGACCGTATAGAGACCGTAGCTGGTTCATTACTCTAATTTCAGTAACAATCGTGGATAATGGACATGTAGTGTGCTTTCATTGGGGCCACATCCCGCCCTAATAAGCACTATGCATACTGCTTCCTCGTTGCACCAAATGAATGCATACCAATTACCTGAAACAAGTAGCATGCGACATAACATGAATGGTCGGCTAAGTTCATTCGCCATATTTGGAAAAATTAATGATAAAAATCACGATAAACGCCAATTTCCCTTGGATTCAGTCATTTGATTCATTGATCTTTGGATTCGTGCTTGGATATGGAAGTTTATTCATTGTATTTCCGTTTAATTATGTATTACCACCGACGAAGTCAAACCAATATCGACGCTCTCAGACCCGCCTCCGGGTCTGAGAAGGTTCACGTGCATTTCGACATCCTTGAGAAAATGAGAAACGGGACTGAAAAGTCTGTAGAACATGATTTCATACACAGATTCGATTCTACGATTCGAATACAGAATATATATATGTATATATAAAATTTCCATGTCACAATGTTAGTGACCGTACTCCTCCGAAACGGCTCTACCGATTTTCATCAAATTTTATATGCGTATTCAGTGGGTCTGAGAATCGGCTACTATCTATTCTATATACCCCTAAGTGATAAGGGTTGTTCACCCTCAATTTTTTTTTTCAGACGAAATATTTCGTTTTAATTTTTTTATGATGTGGCATTATAAAAATACATACAACCCTAAATTTCTACTTTTTCATCACCAACCCCTATTTTTTTATGGTCATTTTAGTAATTCAATAATTTTTCATCCCGCTCGATAACTGATCAATTATAGTGTTTTTAACCGAACTTCGATTAAAAATCTCAAATGTTTCATGAGAAAATAGACATTTATTTTCATTATTAAAGTTTAATCCTGATATATGCTTAGTGTTACCGATCTTAGATTCTTGAAATTTGCCGCGCCTTCACTGGTGAACAACGTGATGCCTTGGTCTGATCTACTTCAAATTTCACATTGAAATTCTTTCACAGAATTGATGGAAGACTTGTTTCGTATTTCATTGAAATTCATCGTCTAACGGAGTTGAAAAGGAGTAGAAAATTATTTTAGGGGTCAATCAAGGCACAGCCTAAACACTGATTGTATAGTTCTGAAACTTAGAGGGTGTATCCTTTATATGATGTAGGCATCCAATATGGAAAGTTTCTCCAAAATCCAAGCCTAAGGGGGTAAAAAACGGGATCATAGTTTGTATGGGGCAACGTACTTCAATTTACTTCAAAGTTTGCAGAAATATTCTTCAACAGATTTGATGAGAGACATGTTTCATATCCTATTGAAATTCATCGTCTATCGGATAAAAAAGGATTTAACATTTTCGACTCCTTCCGAAAGCTCTTTCGAGTGCGCCTACAACTCAGAGCTGTTATGAACCCAATGAAACTGAGTACTAAGAACTACACAATATAATAGCATCACAAAAATGAATAACCCCCAACGAAGTGGGCACGGGTCAGCTAGTATTTATGTATAAATTCCCCAAGACACAAAAGATTAATTCCACCTCTATCACTGTTAGGTACCTACAAGAAAAAATCATGAGGTATTTTCCTTTCAACTCTTTTCTATACCTTCCCTACAACAACTTCACAATTTACAATCCCAACGCACGTCACCAGATGTAATAATGGCAACAAACGTCAATTGTTTTATCATTGTTATCGGGTAACTCATATTCACTGAAAATGACAATTCGTCATATCCATCTTAATAAAGAGTCAGAGCTATTTTATAACTTTTATGTTGCTTTCGATGAATGTGTGTGGTCCGTGCAACTTTATTTCATTTACATCGAGAAGGCGGTTCCTATATACGAATGGTTCTTTGGGAGCGTGCATAAATTTGTTTCTTTAACTATCAAACTTGTTTGTCAATAGGATATGAATCGAGTTTCGGGAGAGTGAATGAGAACTTGTCGTTCATTTCATTTGAAGCGTATTCAATGACGATATAACTTTTTTATCGTCCCAATATGAACCTATTTTATTCTCTTAGAATTTTCACTTGAAAGAAATGAGGAAGGAAAAAATTTAAAAACTTTCAGATTCAACTGAAGTTGCTGGGCAACGATTTGGATTTTTGAAAATTTCGTTTATTTTTTAAATGAAATACAATTGCTCGTTAGCTGTGCTGGATCTAACGAAAAAATCGGACATTAAGGCCGGCGATCAGTGTCTTCCATGTTCATTTCCAATTGCATTTGGAAATCATAAGACATCTTGAGTTCAAATTTGGCACACTCATTGGAAAAATGTTGAATTTTGGAATAAATATTAAAAAATTCATCTTTCTTCAAAATTTCCAAAAAAAATTATTGTATTTTCGAAATTAATTCGGGAACGTGGCATTTCTATTATTCCAACCGAAAGCCCTATGAAAGTTACGTATATTCTGAAGAAATCAAACTGTTAGAATGCTCCCTTGCAAATTGCAATCAGAATGAGGAATTTGGCGGCATTTCCCCACTATTCAAACCAGTTCCATAAAATACGTCGCAACTTACCGACATTTTTAGTTCATCTATTCATCAAACATGATAAAAATAAATAAACACAATGATTTTGATGCCATTTAGTATAAAATAAAAATGAAACTGATCGAAACATCGAAACATATAATTGAAAAAAATTGTAATTGATACAATTTCTTGGGGCCGAAGCGTTTCCTTCGAAAAAAATTTCAGAGTAATAGAATTTGTAAATCGAATGAGTATTTTTTTCTTCGTAGTTATCTGGGTATTCAAGCTGAGAGCATTTGAACATCCCGTGACAGTACGTACTTACTGATCAAATTGAATCGTGAAAAGTTCAATGGTTTTCTAACTGTGTAGCGTGACTCTCGGTCTCTTGTGTCTTTTCGTTTATGGATATCACAATGCTAAATTATTCAGTAAATTTCACGTCGATCTGAATTATTTTTGACGCTGCGACGTAGGCACTTCTATCGAAAAAGTTCTAGCAAAAATTAGATAAAAATCGAATTAATGCGCGGCATACCAACAAGTTTTGCATTAAAATATTTCTTGTTGACGATTCCCTCTTCCTGTTCATCGGTTTTCGAAAAACTAATTTGTGTAAGATATGGTTCGAATTATAGCCCTATTTCGACTCGGGTGGGAAAGTTATATTTTATAATTCGTGAATGAAAGTAGCGTATTCAATTCACATGTATAATCGACTTCATAACATACAGGGTGTACTAAAATTTATATTATTTAGATAACGCAAAGAAGTGGTCAAGAATTTTCTCAAACAGAACAACACTGCATATTCCTCGATGAATCGATAGGAAAAATACCTCAAAACATTGTTTCTATTATATTCCTGTACATGAACCTTTTTTGAATCAGCTTTTTCTGGAAAATACATAATCGGCGTTTATTACACTGAACGCCATCGACTTCGATTGAAGTCACTCAGCAGGTAGGCCTTGTTACTAACTGACTATGTCATACCTCAAAACTAAGAAGCAAAATGAATCCACTACAATAAATGACTTTCAAACAAAACATTGTTGTGCTTTCATTGCCTAATCACGCACCACATAACATCATTCAAGCACACTTTCTTCCATCAGTCCGACCGGTCATGAATTTACCCTTCTTCCAAACACACAGGCGTTGCCGGATGATAGTATATTGCGTCCTTGTCTGAACGGTCTGAGAGACCATCAAAGAAATAGGGATTACTATCGATCTTGTAACATAGTTCAACATCAATTCAACAGTTAGATAGAAATTAGTTTTGATGCCAGATATATCGATGAAAACAAGGATGACGAAGACAAACTGTAAAATGGGTTCATATATGAGATGGATATTCGTTATAATATATCGTAGCGCCGTCGTCGGATTAGTTTGTCAAGCCCAGGTGAACGCTGGCCTTTGTAGGTATTCCATAGTGTGGAAAGAATACTAAAATTCCGTCGATGATATTTAATGCATTAGGTTGAATGGGGTATGCTTGAGAGAATCGTGAAAAACTATCGATTAATGTTAAGAATTTAATTTAATTGATCGATAATATATCCATATAAATATGTTCAAAAGGATATTCTCCAATAGGGGTCGGTTTGAATTTCATTTCATTAGGGTGCCTTTCATATTTTGATTCCTGACAATCTTCACATGTATTGATATATTCACATCAGTTATCATATTAGGCCAATAATATTTTCGAGAGAGGGCTAATTTCGTTTCATTAATTTCTCTATGTATGGTTTTTGTTTCATAATGATATTTAATTTTCAATCGTTCCTCCTCTTTATTTGTAACATCTTCGAGTAAAATATTACTTTGGATTAATTCGAACGCACCGTTTAAAAGTATTTTTGAATAATTGAAATCACAATTGTTTGTAATTCTTCTTGAATGATTATACCATATATATGATTTGGTTGTAAATAATTTTTTATTGTCTCTACCAGGTTTTGTTGGAAGTTTTTATAGGGCAAAACCATATCAAGTCTGGTTTTATCAAATACTTCTTGTATTGATTAACGTGGTTCAATAGCATCTGGGCTGCAACGAAGGAAAATTTGATTCGAAATTTATTCAATTCTGAACAAAATTGTTCTGAAATCGGTATTTCAAGAACTGGATTCTCTGCACTTGTGTGTTCAGTGTCTGAAGATTCTCCATCTTTTTTCTTTTTTGTAGTTGGACGAATTTGAATGTCCAAAATGATGTTTATTTTTTATCTTCTCCTTTTGTTTCTTTTTCTGTTTCCATTTCAATGAGTTCATTTATATCATTTAGATCACTTTCTGAGATTTGGGGAATTTCATAATTTGGGTCAGATAATTCAGGGACGCCTGTCTCAATTCTATGTTCTTGTGGGTCAATATTAACTGAGAGTGATTGTGTTTCAATGGGATTGATTCCTGAACGAGATAAAGCATCTGCAACTTTATTTTGTTTGCCTTTCCTAGATAGGATTTTATAATCAAATGCCTCTAGTCTTAGTCTTCATCTCACAAGTCTTGAACTTGGTTCTTTTAGGTCAAATAACCATTCGAGTGGCTTATGATCGGTTATCAGGATAAATTTACGTCCGAATAAATAAGGTCAGAAGTATTTTGTAAAATTAACAATTGCGAAAAGCTCTTTTTCAATTGTTGAATAATTTTGTTCTGAACTATTCAAGGTTCGTGAAGCACGGGCGATGGGTCTGTCATAAGCTAGGGTTCCTTGTGTGAGGACAGCACCAATGGCTTTATTTGAAGCATCTGTCGTTAATATGAAAGGTTTTGAAAAATCGGGAAATTGTAAAATTTGTTCATTACTTAAAAGATCCTTGCATTTTTCGAAAGTTTTGATTAATTCGTCATTGCGTACAATTTTTTCTCCTTTTCTCAAGTATTTAGTGAAAGGTTTAGTTACATCTGCAAAATTTTCAATGAATTTTCTGTAATATCCTTACAGTCCGAGAAATTATTTAATTTTCCTAGCAGTTGATGATGAAGGAAAATTTTGTATTGCTTTTATTTTATTGGGATTTGGTTTTATTTCTTCCGGGGTTATTACATGTCCTAAAAATTCGACATTTTTCCTTAAAAATTCAGATTTATCTAACTGGATAGTGGGTTTAGCGTCACGTGATCTTCGAGAAACTTCATCTAGATTGGAAATATGTTCTTGAAGTGATGTAGAAAAAATTATAATTTTGTCAATGTATAATCACGTAAAACAATCCATTACTCACTGGAATGTTGCTGGAGCATTCTTTAAATCGAATGGCATACGAAGGTATTCGTAATGTCCATTTTCAACAGTAGAAGCTGTTTTTTGAATCGAGTTTGGATTCATTTCAATTTGATGAAATCCAGATGCCAAATCTAAAGTTGAAAAATATTGACATTTGCCTCGCTTGTCAAGGATACCGTCAATGTTTGGTATGTGGTACCTATCATCAATAGTTTTTTTATTCACTTTTCTATAATCCACTACAATTTTCCATTTTCTTTTCCCTGAAGCATCTAGTTTTTTGGGAACTTTCCAAATAGGTGAGCTCCATGGAAATATTGAAGGTCTATTTATTCCATCGTTTAACATTTTATCAATTTGTTTTTGTACTTCTTATGGCAATGTGGGAATCCACACGACTTTGTATGAATGGGAATTTCGTCCGAAGTTTTTATTTCATATTCAATAACATTAGTGAATTCAAGCGTTTTTTTTTTCGTCGTAGAAAATGTCACTATATTTATTACATTCCTAGCTCGACTGTCAAAGTGTGCGGACGTTTACCACGACTGCTCTATTTTATCTACCAAAAACAGTTAATAACCAAAGTGCGAATGAGGAATCTCTAGTATCAGAATACGAGAGAGTCAGGGCATCCTGGTGAACTGTAATCTTCTTAACCCAACCATAGGAACCTGGCAGAAACCACTATCAAAGGTTAATTTATATCGATCTTATAGCAAATAAAGCAGAATACCAGAATGGAGAAAAAACTGGACCTTCTCATAAAAACCGTCGGGGAACTGAAAAACGATTTACATGAATCGAAAGATGCCATGAATATCATCAAGCAAGAAAATGCGGATCTGAAAAAGAGAGTGAGTACACTTGAGGATAGACTGATGTTTTTTGAAATGCAACAAAAAAAGAATGATATTATTTCTTACGGTATTCCCGAGGAAACATTCCCAACAAATGATTTATCCCAACAAAAAATCGCCGATATGTGCAACACAGTCATGCAGGTCACGATCAATAATACAGATATACAAGATGTATACAGAATAGGTCCAAAGCAAGACGGAAAAACCCGACCTGTCCTGGTGAAAATGAACCGTAATAAAAAAAATCACGAATTATTCATGCAAGCTAAACTCTTGAAGAACACCCCATTTGCGATTGCAGAAAACTTCCCTCAGAGTGTAAGAAAGTACACTAAGTACAATACCACATTTGATAAACGCTAAAGAAAGTGGAAAGAAAGCATACCTCAAGCAGAACTATCTAATCATCGACGGTAATAAATATAACCTCAGTCAATTGAAAGGTGATCAACTTGAAGAAGAAGGTTCAAGTTCAGATGAACCAACTACACTATCCAATATAGCAACCGGATCATCTGTGGCGGACATGGTCAAGAAAAAGAGAAATGAATAGGATCCAGAGATATTACATCACAACTCATCATACCTCACCATCGTGCACCTCAACATCCAATCAACTCGGATCAAATTAGAAGAATTAAATCTGCTTGTGGAAGAATACCATGAAAACCACCATGAAATTGACAAAATATGTTTAAGTGAACATTGGATGCAAGTTCACGAAATAGCTTACTTTCAGCCTATTAGCTATGAACCATCGTCATATTTCTCACGTAGTTTGTATACAAATGGCGGCGTAATAGTTTTCGTAAGGGATAACCAACAGTGGAGTGCACCAAATACGCAGATAAAACCAAAGGAAAAAGATTTTGAATTCACAGTAAGTCTTAATGCAGACATCAGAATATGTGTAATTTGTATATACAGAAGTCCACAAAGTAAGTTTGATGCCTTCTTGAATATGTTTTTCGATCTGATGAACGAACTCTACAATAAATTAAAAAAATACGATTTTATCATAAGCGGTGATTTTAACATTAATTTAGCACTACCCAGCAAGAACTTGAAAGAATTCCAAGACATCATTAATATGTTTGAGTTGTCAATAACAATAGCAGATCCCACACGAATAACAAAATACTCTTCCACCACTGTTGATAATATTCTAGCTGATAAAATCAGATAGACAGTGGTCGGCTCATGCCGTCGAACTTGGAATATCTGATCACTCAGCACAATTCTTACACCTACAAAGTAGAGCTCAAAAAAATAACAATACCCTGAAAAAAATCACCCGAATATACAACACCAAAAACAATTTGAAATTCACCGAACAGCTGAGTACTGTTAACTGGACACAGCTATAGCAAACAACAAATCTGTCTGAGGCACTTGAAATATTTTACGAGAAATTCAACTCTCCCTTTCAAGCGGCGTTTCCCTTGACAAAATTGAGTTTGAAAGAAGAACGCAAGTTCGAGGGATGGATTACAGTAGGCATAACAATTTCTTGCAAAAACAAACGGTTTCTGATGATTTTGAACAAACACACAAATAACCCAACCATTTTGAAATACCTAAACTCATATCAGTATATCTTGAAAAATATAATCGAGTTGGCTAAACAAAGCTATTTCAATAACACTATAAATTCTTCAAATAACAAAGGGAAAACTACTTGGGAATTAGTCAATCATTTCAATGGAAAAAATAAATCAAACACAAGAAAGAACTTATCGATTAAAATAGATGATGTAATAGTAAACGATCCACTTGTAGTCTCTGAGCAGTTCAAATACTTATTCGTTAATATTGTACAATCCACTATACCTAGTACAAACAGCAAAATATCAGGCGAAGACTACATCAAAAATATGAACCTAAACTTTACCAACTCATTTTTTTACCCCGGTAACGGAAACTGACGTCGAAAACTGTATTAAGGCAGTTAAACCAAAGACATCGGCAGGCTTTGACGACATCCCAATAACTATTGTAAAAAAAAATGTTCATATCCTCAAAGCTCCATTAACTTTCCTGTTCAACATGTCTCTTTCCACTGGTGAGTTTCCTGACATATTCAAGAAATCGATTGTTATACCACTACATAAAGAAAATGATGAAATGGATATCAATAACTATCGCGGCATTCCTCTACTACCCAGCTTTTCCAAATTACTGGAGTGGATTGTAAATCGACAACTCAAATGTTATTCAACAAAAAATGAAATACTAACTAACTCACAATATGGATTACGAGAGGGTACGAAGTACGAATACTACTGACGCAGCATATGCCTTGTTGGAACACATAAACGAAATACTAGAAAGCCATGAACACCCTCTGGGGATATTTTGCGATCTTTCCAAGGCATTTAACTGCGTCAACCATGGCATACTGTTATACAAATTGCACTATTATGGTATTAGAGGCATACCTAGTAAATGGTTTGAAACATACTTAAGTAATAGATCTTTTATTGTGAAAATTGAACATGAACACAACAATATAATTGAGAATGTGTTCTCTGACTCTGCGGCAGTTCAGAATGGTGTACCACAGGGCTCAATCCTCGGGCCAACCTTAATTTTGTTTTATATGAATGATATAGTTAAAAGCTTTCCCACAGTCTCTTTCAATCTGTTCGCCGATGATACCAGTATTGTTGTTCATGAAAAGGAATTCCCGTCACTTATATCACTTTCACAAAAATCAATAGATGGAATATCAGACTGGTTTTTAGCGAACAAAATGGCACTCAACCTCAACAAAACATATAGCATGCTTTTCAATCTCTACCGAAATATAGAAAACCCTAGTATTACCATAAACGATATAACCATTAACTCTACAGACTCAACGACATTCTTGGGAATTCTTATTGATAGTGATCTCAGCTGGTTGTCACATATCAATCAACTGAACATTAAAATGAGCAGAGCTATCTTCGCCATTCGAACAATAAAACAAAACACAAATTCAGAAACTGCCAAATCAGTTTACTATGCATATTTTCAGAGTCATTTACAGTATGGTATCGAATTGTGGGGGACTGCGGTCTTGGCCAAAACCACTTTTACGATTCAAAAAAAAGCTATTCGTACTCTCTCCGGTCTTCATTATAGGGAATTTGTAGAGACCATTTCAAAAATTCCGGGATTCTCACATTGGTCAACTTATACATTTGTAAGATTTCAATACCAATATATAAATATCGCAGCAACCTCACTAAGGATAGACACGCATATTTGCCAAGAAATCAATCTTTTATTTCACCTACCTATAGGTACAATAGAACACGTAATGGGCCACTGTACACTGGTATAACCATATATAATCATCTCCCTGATAATTTAAAGATGAATGCTGGTATGAGCAAATTCAAATATAACCTAAAGAAACTCTTACACCGACATGTTTTTTATTATCTCAATGAATTTTTTGCAACGTCCTTCAAATGAGACTTCCGCACTTCTGCTACTTTTTAAAATAATTGTTAGTTTCAATAATTAACTCACAGTCAACTATTTCTCTACGCCCTGAGCCAGAGATGTACACCAATATTAATATTGTATTACTAATAAGAAACAAATTGTAATATCTCTTTGAGAAATAAATCTAATCTAATATAATCATAGCTTCAATATAGAATTTCTTTCTTCTCTGTTCATATGATCTGTTCGAATTTTTTCAGAGATTTTATTTCGTCTGAAGGGCCTTATTAATAAGTCTTCTGCATGATAAAATTCAAAGTTTTCTTCATATATTGGGTTACAAGGAAAATGTTCAAATAGTGTTACTGCAATAGTTTTATTAGTGTTATTATATATTTCAAATCTTGCTTGAAAGTTTTCAGCAAAAGTGATGGAACATCTAAATTGTTAAATCGTAATTTTGGAATTGAAATTTTTTCTTGTTGAATTTCGACTGGAAATTTTTGTGTAGTACTCTCAAAAGCTGGTATTTCGAAAGTATATTGTGTTTCGTGGAGTTGTCTAAAGAAGAATGGCATTTCAACATAATCTGACTGTAGTATTTGGTTTTTAAAATCTATTCTCAAACTGAGATGTTTTAATTATTTCAATCCTAGTATACCGTCAAAGAATTCATGAAAAGGAAATAATGAAAATTCTATCATGTAGTTACTCTGAAATTCAGGAAAGGCTGGAATAAGTCCTCTATATGGAATAATTTTTTCTCCTAATGATGTTTTTAATTGTGAGGGGCCATTAAAAATTCTTTCTGGGTGATACTTTTCTACAATAGAGGGTCTCAACATAGAAGTATGACATCCAGTGTCAATAAGCAGTTTTATAGGTGGATTTTTTATTTTTATATACGGTAGCCCGTTTACTACTGCTGAATGCAACTCTATTATGTGTTCTCGTTCATTTGAGGCAGATTGAAAAAATTTGTCTCATCTTCGTGGTCTGTTGGTTCATCAACTTCATCAAAAGTTGAATTAAAATTTTCGAAGTCAAAATCGTCTTGATCGGGAATATTGTTTCCAAATTGTGAACTAATTTGGTAGTTTAACAATTGTTGCGTATTATATGAATATAACTGGGGTGTTATATCACAATCTTGATTGTTTATTTCATCGCTAATAAAATTTCTTCTCATATTAGGACTATTTTTGAAAATATTATTATTTAGTTTTATCAATGTTGGATTTCTGGATGTAGTTGACATGGGTTCAACTGGTGTTCTCATTTGTTTATTCTTTGGCTTCCAGACATTTTGTGGGGGGCCAAATACTTGTTTGTTAGAAATTCATGATTAACAGCTTGAGGTTCAACTGCTATCGGTTGACTCTGAAATTGATTTCGTACATGAGACTGTATCATGCCATGTTGTTGAGAATGTTGCGAATGTACGCGTTGTTGAACAATCTGTGGTTGTTGGTAAAATGGTTGTTGTGCAGTTCGAGGTTTTGGAAACTTTTGGGGTCGTTGGTTTTGTAAAGTAATGTTTTGTATTTGCCCAAAGTTTTCATCTTCGAGTACAAAGTTCATAGCCTCTTCCAATGAGTTTGGATGTTGAACTAAGATTTCATCTTGTAGTCGAATATTCAAATTTCGTAAAAATACCTTCAATAATTGCGATTCATATTGTCTAATATGAATTCTTCTGGTTGGTCTATATCAGGATCAAAATTTATTTTGAAAATCAGTTTACTGCGTGAATTCGTTTTCCAAAATCTAGCATGTGTTCATTTCTATCAGGTATCAAAGTAGAAAGTTTTTGTTCTTAGTTATCAAGACTCAATCTGCCACCAAAAGTGTTTCTCAATTCTTTTTTTATTAAAAACCACGTATTCAATTCTGTTCGTGAACTGATCAATATTTGTGCTCGATCTTTTAATTCACTCAGAATTATACTGACAATACATTGGTTGAGAATTTGATCATTTCCATGATATCTAGTATGAAATTTGTCAACAACTTTTATGAAAATTTCAAGATTTACAGAGAATCCATCAAAAGTCGAAATGGTATCTGAATATATTTTGAACAATGTGTAATTAATTTCTTGGGCCATGTTTGAAACGTTCAATGGTGAAAATGATTCAATCAAGTTGTCAGTATCAGTCATAAAATGAAAAGGTTAAATATTTCCTAAATCTACTCGGTTTCTCAAATCTTCTTTCGAAATCACTCAAGAATTCATACTGAAACTTGGTATTTTACCCTCCTCTAATTCGTTTGTTTGTTTCTGTTTCGTTTTTGTTGATCTGTATCACTGCGTTTGCTTTCTGTTCGTTTTTTCTCAACCTAAACTCCTTAGAAATGTTTATGATAAACAAATTCAGGAAGTACAAAGAGGAAGTCGACTCACCGTGAATGATCAGCTTGTATTTACCAAATGTCACAAACTCCTTCTTCTTTCTTCGAATAGCGGACTTACAGCTGGGCTGACGTGTATTATCGATCAAGGGACACTTCCACTATCCTACCGACTGCGCCAATTGAAGTTGCTGGGCAACGATTAGTTTTTTTTACCATTTCGTTCATTTTTAAAATGAATACAATTGCTCGTTAGCTGTGCTGGATCAAACGTAAAAATCGGACATTAAAGCGTCCTCGCGTTTATATAAGAATAATAGTGCAAAATCAGCGCTACGTGCTATGATAAACAACTAGGATTATTACAATGGATGGTATTCATTATGGATATATAACTATTCCGTAGGTGTTTTGTGTAAATTGTTCGTTTTGTTTCGTACACTAAGTAGACGAAAGCAGTAGTCGGAATCGAATGGACGAAATTTTTGTGTAGGTTTTAAAATGACCAACAAACTGCATCTGAACTATTTTGTATAGAACCCACCCAAAAAATCAGGAAGATGAGAGATCTGAACACATAATTTCAAAATATGTCGGAAACGCATGGAAAAAGGAAAGGTTGTTCGAAAGTGAAACTTTTTTCATTTCACATAATCGTTTTTCAATAAACAGTTCGGGGATATTGAATCATCTTTTGAACGGCGGCAAAGCTTATATATATATATATATATATATATATATATATATATATATATATATATATATATATATATATATATATGAGAGAATAGATGTAAATTGTATGGAAGTTTTGAATACCACAAAATTAACCTACAATAAATAACTATCATTCCTATTCGATTGAATCTGAATCGAATTTGACTAAAGAACGCCTGTTCATGCCAGCACAGCTTTGTGGCCTGTAATCCAAATATTCTAGTGTATATTTATCGCTTGAATAATTGATACCAGTTATATCATCAGTAGTACGTATAAGAGAGTTCTCCCTCATCTCCAGGTGAGGCAGAACCCTCCTAGCGTATTTTGGGAGGTTTGGGGACCATAGTACGCCTATGTCAGCGGGCGCGGTCGGGCCCCCAGTAACCCGGTTAGTACTCCTCCCTTGTCCGCTAACGGTCGTCGTCGACATACTGAGACCTGCAGAAGACCCAACGGAGAGTTCCCAGCCTCAGATATGTTTACGTTCAAGGCGGCTCTTTTGTCGGCAGGTTTCTCAAAGACAATTATCGAATGATTAATGGGTTCGGCAAAGCCAGTGAATCGCCAAGTTGTTCACGTTTACAAGCACACGTGCACACCTGACGACGCAAGCGCTCTTCAGGGAAATGCAGAAGGTCATACGCGGCGTCGTTCGCTTCGGAGGAGATCGGGTTCGGGCGGCATCGTAGAACCGCACCCATTTCGAGCGGGAATATTCGACCTTTCTCGCTTCAGGCGGCTATGGCCTGGAGGTCAATGAGATGGACGCATGGCGGCGCAGGTAGGGGATTGAACTTCTCGATTGTTACGCCGCGAAGTCAGTCTCCTGCTAGAACTCGTACGATATATACCGCTATCTATTTGAACAGTGTTGTGTGATCAGGCTGAAAAGTAAGTATTCCTCTTTCCTTCATACTCGAGAGTGTTTTTTCTCGAAACGGCTCATACAGGTTGAGAGCAAGTGTTGATCTCTTTTCGGCATATACAGCATGTGCCGAAACTTTTTCCGTCAAGTGTATTGGCTCATACAGGGTGAGTTTTCAAACGTATTGGCATATACAGCGTATGTCCAAGCTTTTTATGTCAAGTGCATTGGCTCATACAGTGTGAATTTTTCGAACGTATCGGCATATACAGGGTGTGTCGAAACTTTTCCTGCCCAAGTGAAGTGTGTGTCGCTCATACAGTGTTTTTTGTCAAGTGTGTTGGGTCATGCGCAGTGAACCAACAGCAGCATATACAGTGTGCGTCAAAATTTTTCTATCAAGTGTGTTGACTCATACAGCATGAGCCAAATCATTTTTTCGAACGTATGTACAGGGTGTTCAAACTTTGATGTTTTTGCTTCAGATGGACCTCCTTTGGCAGTTGAACACAATATGCAGCGCTTCTGGATACAAGCAGACCGTTCCCATGAGCAGCTTGAACAAAAACAAGCCCTATCCAATTCAGAAGCTTCGCCTGGTGGAAACCAAGTTCGGAGAGAGCATCATAGCCGATATCCAGCTGTACGAAGTATTCCTCCCGAGAAGAGTGTTTGCAATCCCTAGGGGACATATTGAACAATTCTCTCCAGTAAAGTACACCCTGATAGTCGAAAAAGGAGGGGTCGGAAAGACAACTACCTTCAAGTTCATCGAGAACTACAGGCAACAACATGAAGGAAATGTGTAGAGTTTCGTCTCTCTTTATCCACCCTTATACATATCCACATACTTTTTTGAGAACTGTAATCTATAGGGAAATATATACTTGTATGTGAAATCATTTTGACTTCGATTTCGAGAGAATGCGTGACAGAGAAACCATATGGGACGATAGACGCAAGACTTGACTAGACGTCAGTCAAGTCACGAAAAATGACAGAGGATGTATGATATGATATTTGGCTCGAATGACAGACGGTATTTCTGACAGCTGACGTTTGAATTGACTGACGTATGACGTGAACGACAGCCAACACGATTGACAGACGATATAGCTGATGTATGATGTGAACGACAGCAAATTCGAATGACGGACGATATTTCTGACAGCTGGTTGTGAGTCATCACACACAAACAGTGTTGATGACCTTCGAAATTTCTAGCAGTAAAACGAACAAAGACGCCCAGCTCTGAGTAATCACATTCGGAGTGGTGACTTTCAAACCGTGGATGAACAATTTCCGAATGCTCTCCGAATCGTAAGAGTGAAAATGAAAGTTCACGGCGGCAGAAAAAACGGTGTTCGACCCTTCAAAAAATGGAATGTTCCTCTTGAAATGACTGCGTTAGGCCAACAACTTGCCGAACGCGACCCAGTTGAAGCCCATTCCGAAAATATCAAAGACGTCTACCTGAGTGCATTAGGGTGAACACTATGATTCAGTTGACATTCCGAAACCCCGCAAGCGGGGGACCGCATGTTTTGTCATGAGATCCAAAGGAAAAAGTCCGATATTTGGCAATATACGAAGGGGGAAATACCCATGATATGAGCTACGACAATATATGGACGGGGGCCTCATAGTCCACCGTTGTTTCCCTCCACACGAAAAGCGTTCACAAACTCAAATTCGTAACATGTTCGAAATATGGGATGGTGTCTTCAATACTCATTTGCCTTCCAACGAGAATGGCTGCAGACTGTTCGTATGCCGAAAGAATTCAAACGTTTCGCAACTGGCCCTCGACATTTCCGAAAGAGAAGTTGACCAGTGCAGAATTCGTTTACACCGCTTCAGAAGACGTCGACGACACAGTTGCCTGTCTCAATCGCCGTATCGAAGGATTCGATTGGGAGACTGGCGATGTTCCTTTGATGGACTACTTCAGGTGGACACCCTATAGTACGTTTTTGACAGCGATACTTCTTCGTTCATCAATCAGGTGAAACAACCAACACATACGGAAAATAGTGTTTTCATGAGGCTTCTCGCAACTTTCGGAAACTGGCCCATCGGTTTCAGTCAGACGCCTCAAGAATTTGCCGAATGTGTATTTTTTAACACCGGAATAGGAGATCACGTGAAATGCTTTCACTGCGGCACCGAAATAGCCCAATGGAAACGAGGAGATTCAGTTTGGACACATGGCTGTCACGACGGATGCGATTTCATGATGAAACTTCAGCAGCAACTGTCCAACATAGGAACGTCTCCGCTAACGCCGCTGACCCATAAAGTTTCTTTGGAGAATGAAGTATGCATTGCATACATGCCTTGTAGTCATTTGGTTTGTTGTATCGAATGCTGTGTACGATGCGGTGAAAACTGTGCCGTTTGCCGTTCACCAATCACCTCATTAATGATAATATATGAATCTTGAATATACGTTTTAATTTGACGCCCCGTTTTATTCCATCTCCATTTACACATAGGTCTGCACACAGACATGCGCATAACGTATTCGATACTTTGAGATTTTCATGAAGCGTAAAGCCACGTTCTTGGCATTCTCAACCGCAAAATCTCCCCAGAATCTGGGAAAATATCAAGGGAATCCCATAGAATTTTTCCCAGATCTGAGGAAATGTTCTCTCAGTGCGACATCTTCGGTTGGTTTGTATCCATGCTAACATATGTAGCTTTGCTGGAGGCAATGGAGGGAACTGCATACACTTCAATGCCAAATATCCCGCCTCAAGCATGGCATAAGAGCCGTAGAAAGACGTCCCATCAAGAACGCCGTCGACCACGTCAGACTTTGGAACGTATACAAAATCCGAATGTTCCCGCCTTCATACATCTGACGTATCACGTGACTGCTTCAGATACTCTGTGCGGAGTGCTAGAACGTTCAAAATTCTTGCCAATTAGTCTGCACAACGATTATCTGTTGCGGTCATGCGCACAACGAGCCGCTGGGTACTTTGAAGTTTTCGTGTGTCTGACGACCAAGCTTTGCCGCCTAGAACGTTTGCCGCTCATGCGCACCAACGCTCTTGGATACTTCGACGTTCAAGCTGAAGTCTTTCGGATTTCCCGCCTAGAGCGTTTGTCGCGACGTTCGGGCTGAAGTCTATCGGATTTCGCGCCAGACCGTTCACTTTGACGCTCAGGCTGAACTCATTCAAAGCTCCCGCTTAGAGCGCTCACCGCTCATGCGAACAACGATAATCCGTGTACTCTGAAGTTTTCGTGCGTTTGGCCCTATCGTCTGTCCATCAAGCTGGAGTTATTCAAAGTTCCCACCTAGAGCATTTGCTGTTTATGCGCAAAACGACCATTCGTGTACTTTGAAATTTTCGTTCTTCTGACGACTAACCTTTCAAAGATGCCGCCTAGATCGTTTGCCGCTCATGCGCAAACCCATCTCCTATGTACTTTGAAGTTTCAGTCTGACGACTAACCGTTTACCGCTCATGCGCAAAACGATCATTCGTGTTTGTTTGGGTCTGATGACTAACCGATTGCCGCTCGTGCGCATAGACTTCTCGAACATTCTCGCGTCTGACGTCTAACTTTTCAAAGTTTCCACCTGAACGGTGTGCCAAACTCCCATTTCTCGACGTTTGACGCATACGACGTGAATTTGCTCATGCGTATAGGCGTCCTCAATGGTGTTTTTTCGACTTTGCCGCCATCGAACGTTCTTGCATCTGACATATCACGTGACTACCACCGCCCCTCTTGACATGTACATAAAAAATCGGTAGAGCGTCAGTCTATCAGTTGGAGTCGTATGATCAACAATTATGGAGGAAATCCGTAACTACGCGAGTCAGTGGACGACGAAACCACAAACGCCGGAAGATGATGTGAATTCGCCAAGACAAAAAAACTCTGAACTTGTGCAATCGGTGCAAGAGATGGAGCAGATGCTGACCAAGGGAATATGCAAGGCTGCCCACGGAAGACGTAAAAAAGCCGGAAAGATTGCAAGGGAGCGAGTTGAACGAAAACGAGCTGAGATCGAACGTCTGAAAGCTGAAGAGAAAATCCAGAGGAACATTTCTGTTCTGAGGAAATCAATCGCACCCAGGTTGACGCCTCATTCTATCAACGAAAAAAAAGTTCGATGTCTTGGTCTGTTTGAAGTAGTACCCAACAGAAAGTGGTACATACTGAGACGTCAACAATGCAATCGGAAACATGTTGAAAAAGTACTTGGTGAAAGAGGTGTGCGGCTGCTCAAAAAATGGGAAGTGGAAAGGTGTGAGGTACATATAAACCGACCTATCACCAACGACTATATCATGAATATGATCGATCACTATGTACATGACAATGAAGCAGTCGTACTTGTATGAGCGTGCAGTATAGACCAATCAAATCTGTCTGGATAGTTCGAGCATCCAGTCCAGCTATCTCCATTACTGCTGCCTAACTGCCCACGATAGATGCCGCCTTGGGACGCCTTGAACGACTATGATACCAATAAACTACTATGTTGTATGCTTTGCGTCTTTCATTTTTGAGTTGTGTCATTTTTCGTGCAATGTTGGCATGCAAAAACGCGCCATTTTTGACGTCTTTTTTCGATGTTCTTCTTCGATGCGTCAAAGTGATAAAAAAACGTCGTTTTTTGGGCATTTTCACGCACCTGTTTTTCGATGCGTGAAAACACGTCGAAAACCACGTTTTTTGTCACTTTGACGCACCGAGAAAAAGCATCAGAATTTCGAGGAAAACTGATCGTTTTTCGATGATTTCTGTGCGGAAAAAAGTCGATCGAAATCGTCGGTTTTTCCCATGAGAATACATGTAAAATGGGATGGAAATTGTGCGGATTTTATCGTCTATTTTTTGCACAAAAATTGTCAATTTCAGAGTGACCAGAATACGTCGTTTTCGACGCGTTTTTTCGATGCTCCTTTTCGGTGCGTGGAAACGTCGTTTCTCACGGGTGAAAAAAAACGCACTTTTTTTGTGCTGTTTTTATCGTCTATTTTCCGCACAAAAATTGTCATTTTCAAAGTGACCAAATAACGTCGTTTTTGACGCGTCTTTTCGATACTCATTTTCGGTGCGTGGAAACGTCGTTTCTCACGGGTGAAAAGGACGTTTTTACTTTTGACGCGTCAAAAACGCTGTTCTTTCGCACCAAAAATTGCGAGTTTTTTGTTCAGTTTTTTGCACATTTTTCTGTTCACTTTTTCGCACCAAAAATTCCGAAACGAAATGCGAGACATTTGATCTACCACCAGTCAAGTTGATCTACCTATATGTCGAAGTATCCTCTGAAGTTGGTTGCGAATGGCACACATCAGATGCCACCTGAGGTGCACGTCCAGCTGTCACTCAGCCTCAGAGCATATAATGTATACAGATGATCGTTATGCGCATGAGCGACAGACGATTTTCCCGTCCGCTCTAGGTGGGAAATTTGAACGTCCTCAGGCGTAAGTCTACCTGACTCATATCTGATGCACACCTGACACGCATCTGCCAGGAGATTTGAACGTCCTCAGGCGCAAGTCTACCTGACTCGCATCTGACGCACACCTGACACGCATCTGACGTCCACCTGACTCGCGTCTGAAGTGCAGCAAACACGCCTGATATGTGCCTGAACGTGTATAGCATAGCTTTTGCGCGTGAGCAGCAAACGGTGAGTCGTCAGACGTGTGAAAACTCCAAAGTACATATAAGCTGGGGTTTGCGCATGAGCGGTGAGCTTCGACTCCAGCCTGAACGTCAATGTGACTGAAAGCTTAATTGAGCATAAGCGGCAAACGCTGTAGGCGGCAGCTTTGAATGGTCGTTTTTCGCATAAAGGGCAAATGCTCTAGGCGAGAACTTTGAATGACTCCAGCTTGATGGACAGACGATAGGGCCGAACGCACGGAAATTTCAAAGTACACGGATAATCGTTGTTCGCATGAGCGGTGAACGCTCTGAGCGGGAGCTTTGAATGAGTTCAGCCTGAGCGTCAAAGTGAAGGTTCTGGCGCGAAATCCGATAGACTTCAGCCTGAACGTCGCGACAAACGCTCTAGGCGGGAAATCCGAAAGACTTCAGCTTGAACGTCAGAGTATCCAAGGAGCGTTGGTGCGCATGAGCGGCAAACGTTCCAGGCGACAAAGGTTGGTCAGATGCACGAAAACTCCCAAAGTACCCACCGGATCGTTGCGCGCATGACAGCAACAAATGATTGTTGTTCAGACGAACTGGTAGGAATTTTGAACGTTCTAGCATTCCACACAGAGTATCTGAAGCAGTCACGTGATACGTGAGATGTATGGAGGCGGGAAAATTTGGATTTCGTATACGTTTCAAAGCCTGACGTGGTCGACGGCGTTCTTGATGGAAACGTCCTTAGACGTCCTCAGACGTCCTTCTACGGCTCTTATGCCACGCTTGAGGCGGGAAATTTGGCATTGAAGTGTATGCAGTTTCCTTCATCACCCACAGCGAAGCTACATATGTTAGCATGGATACAAACCAACCGACGAAGTCGCACTGAGAGAACATTTCCTCAGATCTGGGGAGAATTCCATAGGATTTCCTTGATATTTCCCAAGATTCTGGGGAGATTTTGCGGTTGAGAATGCCAAAAACGTGACTCGTCGCTTCATGAAAGTCTCAAAGTATCGACTACGTTATGCGCATGTCTGTGTGCAGACCTATGTGCAAATGGAGGTGGAATGAAACGAGGCGTCAAATCCAAACATATATTCTAGATACGCATATCTTCATGATTTAGGTGATTGGTGAAGGGCAAACGGCACAGTTCTCACCGCATCTCATACAGCATTCGATACAACAACCAAATGTCTACAAGGCATGAATACAATGCATACTTCATTCTCCAAACAAACTTCACGGGTCAGCGGCGTTGGCGGAGACGTCCCTATGTTGCACGGTTGCTGCTGAAGTTTCATCATGAAATCGCATCCGTCGTGACAGCCATGTTTCCAAACCGAATCACCCTCTTTCCATTGGGCTATTTCGGTGCCGCAGTGAAAGCATTTCACGTGATCTTCTATTCCGGTGTAGAAAAATCCACATTCGGCAATTTTTTGAGGCGTCTGACTTAGACCGATGGGCCAGTTTTTGAAAGTTGCGAGACGCCTCATGAAAACACTATTTTCCGTATGTGTTGGTCGTTTCACCCGATTGATGAACGAAGAAGTATCGCTGTCGAAGAACGTACAATAGGGTGACCACCTGCAGTGGTCCATCAAAGGATCATCGCCAGTCTCCCAATCGAATCCTTCGATACGGCGATTGAGATAGGCAACTGTGTCGTCGACGTCTCCTGAAGCGGTGTAAACGAATTCTGCACTGGCCAACTTCTCTTTCGGAAATGTCGAGGGCCAGTTGCGAAACGTTTGAAGTCTTTCGGCATTCGAACAGTCTGCATTCATTCTCGTTAGAAGACAAATGAGTATTGAAGACACCATCCCATATTTCGAATATGTTACGAATTTGGGTTCGTGAATGCTTTTCGTGTGGAGGGAACCAACGGTGGACTAAAAGGCCCCCCGTCCATATATTGTCGTCGCTCCTATCATGGGGATTTCCACCCTTGTATATTGCCAAATATCTAACTTTTCCCTTTGGATCTCATGACGAAACATGCGGTCCCCGCTTGCGGGGTTTCGGAATGTAAACTGAATCATAGTGTTCAGCCTGATGCACTCAGGTAGACATCTTTGATATGTTCGGCATAGGCTTCAACTAGGTCGCGTCCGAAAAATTGTTGGCCCAACGCAGTCAGTTCAACAGTTTTCTCTCGTTTCAAGAGAAACATTTCATTTTTGGAGGGTCGAACACCGATTTTTCCGCCACCATGAACTTGTATTTTTACTCTTACGATTCGAAAAGCATTCGAAAAGTGTTCATTCACGGTTTGAAGGTCACCACTCCGAATGTGATGACTCAGAGCTGGGCGACTTTGTTCGTTTTACTGCTGGAAATTTCGAAGGTCACTTACACTCTGTTTGTGTGTGATGACTCAGAGCGGCGTCATTGAAGTTGTTGACTTGTCTGAACATATCTGCGATAACCTCGCATTCCTTATCGTCATCTGGCCGTATCAGAGTATTTCAATGGGATGAATCGTATCGCGGTGAATCATTGAAGGGAATATCTATTTCCACTTCAACGTTACACCTTCTCGGGATCCATATTCCAAATTCCGACTCCTGGAGAACCGGAGAGCGTTCACAGGAGTCTTTTCACAACTGTTTTTTCAAGTCGAATCTCTCAGGAACTCGATCTCAAGAGGGCGGTTTTCATGACAGTTGGCCCAACGAGTACGGCTTTCCCATCCTTTTTCAGTTCGCGTGATTCCATCACGGTTGACCTGGCCGATCTTTCCACCTTTTTTGTTGTGAAGCAGAAAAGCCCTCTCAGAGTATCGGTTGACATTGGAGTCATAGATATTTTCATCACATTCGGCTTGATGAGTACAGCTATCTCAATTTTTACTGGTCTTTCCTCGCGTCGAACGAGAGCTGTCACGGTTGAACCGACGAATACGGTCCTTCTTTGCGTTGGCATGCTTTCCCAATACATCCAATGAACGTCTGAGTAGTGATGGCTGAAAATTGGAGGGATGCATCTGTTTCGGTCTGTTATTGACATCGTTGGAATTACCGAAAAAATTCCCCTTGTTGCATCATCCCGGACGATTGTTGGAGTACTTTCCCCTTACCGAGGTCATGAGAAATCTCTCATAGACGGCGCGCGCCATCGCTGCGGTGGTGGGAGAAGTGGGGGAACTGACGCTCTCGTCTTAGCGCGTTTGGTCATTCAGTCGCTAGCTAGTACGAGAAGCAGCATGCGAATCGGTTTCATCGTCAATGGGGCGTTTCACCCCAAAGAACTTACCATCCAAATCAGACACCAGGGGCAAATTTTCCTGTTCAAGCCGCCAATGCCCTTCGTCGTGCTGATGGACAGAGACAAGAAGACCAACCGGTACTTGGAGAAGTTCATACTCAGAATCCCGTATTCTTCGGGGGACATTGAATACCACGACGTCGTTGCCATTTTTACTAGGTGTAAATCTTTGCTTCAAACATTTTTTACATTGTCCCCATTTTTCAGTAAATTTTTGTTAAAAATTGTTGTAATCAAGAAAGCACATTTTTTAATAACTTCTTTATTTGAGCTTTGATCAATGATCAACAGCTTTCATGAAGATCCATCGACCTGCCCTGGATTCCAAAGTATAAATCTCACGGTTTTTTGTTCCATAATGGACCTGCTAGAAGACGTCTTAAGGGTTTAGGTCGGGTAATCTTGCTAGAAGACGTCTTAAGGGTTTAGGTCGGGTAATCTTGCAGATCAGTTGACATAACAAAGTGTTATCTATTATTCGAATATCGACTACTGGTATCAAGATTCAGAAAATTATGCAAATCCAAAAAATGTATAGAACACATGTAGTTTCATTTGAAAATGAAAAGTTGCTGTCATTCCGGATAAAAACAGTATATTTTTTAAATATTTTCCATGAGGTCAAATATGCATCGGTTTTTATAAGAATTATCGACTTATCCTTTTCTTCAAAATATATCCTATGCCAATTTGCACTAATTGTTCCCTGAAAACAACCATTCATTATCGAAATTTTTGAAACTGAAGATTCAAACATGTATTGAGTTGAACTGGCCGATACTTGATGATCATGCATATTAACAAAAATATCGCAATTTTCTGTATCATTCTCACTGACAATGGGTTTACAAAATCGCGACACGGGTTTTGCTATACACTAGCTTCCACAGCATCAGCTGAGATATTTTTATCAAAACATATGAAACATATTCAATAAATAAAGTAGGGTAGAGGTGCCCCATTCCACAAAGAAATGATTCATCTTGTGATTCGGTGCAATGGAAGGCACATCGCAGATAACTGCTGTGTAATGATATAGATTAATATTGAGAAAACAATATTTCATAATAAACATTGGTTCAGCAGTGATAATTTTGATTTCAACTCCACATTGTGAGGTGCAAAATTAATCAGGTTATACTGAATAATATCTGTTCAACAGGAAATTGCATATCTTTTTAAACTCGATTTTTGATATTGGAATTTCGATTTCTGGTCAATACTTTTCGGGAGAGTAGATTACAATATTGATCTATGAATTTAGGTAGTATATTGGCATAATACTGCATAATAAGTCGGAATATTGAAATCGAGGTTTTCGAATCACAACTTACGAGGGGTATTGTAATTTTAACAGTGATAACATATCGTTTTCGAACAGATATATCAATTTTGGTAATACGGTATTTGATTACGAATCGAAAATTCAAGACATTCATTGAAAACTAGAATATTAAAATTAACTGAATTTCGATGCCAGAAAATCACGCCATATGTACTAAGATTTTTGCATACGAAGTTTCACATACAAATCACATAAAACAGTAATCATTCATTATTTTTCCCGAATAGATTTTCACTTCAACCAAAGTTTCATCGAATCCTTTCCATACATAGAGAATAAATATTTTTCACTAACAACATTTTGTTGACCGAAACATAACTCGAAGTCATAACATATCGATACCATGAACTATAAAAATCGTCACCTTGGCGTAATGTGTATATGGGACAATTGGTAATTTAGGCTCAGCAAACCGATAAAGGTACTTCGTGAGCTCAAGCCTCCTACCAGCCAGTGCTTTTTTTCAACTGAGTATGCCCATTATTTACCAGGCATAACGATATATATCTTTATATTGTTTCCGTTATATTGAACCAATATTGGGTAGAGTTGTTACGAATTGGCAATCAGAGTATTACCAGTTGCTGAGAAAGTAATGGATAATCGGGTGACTCTACGTAATGCCTTTCGTTGTGAAACGGTGAAAATGTCTCGGTCAAGAGTGAACATTGATCTGGACCCCGATCAAGAGCTTGATATTTGCAACGGAAAGTTAGAAGACTTGAGCGAGGACATCGATGAGTTTGATAAGTCGAACCGACTCAACGAATTCAGGCGTATTTCAACAAGACTCACGCATGTTCATGAAAGATTACATATGTTTCCTAACGGTAGCGAAGAACAGGAAAACCAATGGTCACAGCTCACGGCTCGTTGTAAAGAACTCGAGGAACTTATCCATATAGTGAATGATATGGCAATAAATGTTGGAAGTCAAGAAATCATAACCTAGAAGAACGATCGAAGAACCCAGTCTCCCTGATGGATGACTCAATCCCAATTTTACTAGGAGTGGTTGGTACATTAGCCGAGAGGATTGACAGGTATTCTGCTGGTGTTGAACGAATTGGACATCCCCCACACCAAGCCGAGCGGAACCCAAGCGAAGAATATGTTGGGGACTTTGTGGAACTCACTCCACCACGACAATCAATTCTTAGAAACCCTACTTCGGTTCTGAACTTTGAAAATCGGAATTCAACATCTCATGAAAATATTGCTTCTGGCAGGCAAAACGCGTTTCACCCAAAGACTCAGCCATTAGTCAGAATTTCGGAGCCAAACTATGGATTAAGGCGTCATACCGATCAAGTGGATAATCCGTTAGCGGCCCAACCATTTCAGCCAAAGTTCTATCAAGGTGACGGGGAATGATTGGCGACAATCAATTCGACTCAGGGCGTGACATCACGACTCCGCAACTTGGATTTGTCGCCAATTTATCATGGGGCCAGAGGATACGATTTCTTTACGCCCTACCATGATGTATCAAAATAGAAACTGACTTTCGGTGGGAAATCCAGCGTCACCTCATTCTTGGAGAGAGTGGAAGAACTCCGGATATCCCGAGGTGTCACTCAAGATCAACTCCTAAGATCAGCTTCGGAGCTCTTCACTAAAGGAGCGCTACTTTGGTGGAGAACTCAGCAGTTCCTATCATGGAGTCATCTGGTGGAAAACCTCAAGGAAGACTTTCTGCCATATGATTATGAATATGACTTATGGGAGGAGATTAGAAGGAGGACTCGAGGTGGAGAAGAAAGGGTAGTGAATTACATCGCCACTATGGAAAACCTTGTCAATAGATTGGGAAAGAATAAGCCGTCGGAGGTGTCAAGAGTAAAGATGATAAGAAGAAATCTACTACCAGCTATTCAAACCCAACTGTCGTTACACCACATAAGAACACTCTCTGAGCTTTCTAGAATGAGTCGTGCTGTGGAAGAAACATCTGTGCGTATCCAGAGTTTTTGTCCCCCTACTACCAACTTCAAACAGTTACTAGAACCGGAGCTAGGCTATAGAAAGTTTTCATCGAATTCTGCAAATAGAGTGTCGGCTATTCAACATTGTCCCAATGATGAAGTAAAGAAATACAATGTGTGAAAACCATTGTCAAGAAAGGATACTTACACGTCTACAACTTAGATGCGTCAAACACTCCCGAAAACCTCCAGGAAGGACTCCACACCACTGCACCCCACATTCCGTTCGAGTGTGAAATGCTGAGTGAAACAGAATTGAAGTGCTCCATGCTTGTCAAATTTCCAATGCAACATGTCAAAGAAGTTTATAATCCGCAAATCTGGCCCGAAGGGGCTATTGTCAATAGATTCATTTTCCGATCTGGAGGACTTTTTACGAATGGAAAAGAAGAGGAGAAAAAAAACCAGAACTAAATGACAACATCTCAACAGAGGAGATAGCGGGGACAAAATTTGAAAATACATTTTCAATCAAGAATTTTAATATCTTCAGTATAAATGTTCAAAGTCTAGCAAATAAAAAAATGAATAAAAAACCTAATAGAATTATTTTGTGATCGTGAAAATCCAAATATAATATGTCTTTCTGAACACTGGATGAAAAAATTACATATTGAAAGCATTGTGTTACCTGGATATGTGGTAGTATCCAAGTTCTGTAGAGAAAATCACGAGCATGGAGGCACAGCAATATTTGTCCAAAGGTCAGTAGAAAAATCTAAATATAAACCCATAGAATCTTTTGAAAAAATCTCTTTGGAAATGAGTTTCGAGTGTTCTGCTATCGAATTCAATAAAGACACATGCATTGTTTCAATATATAGACCTCCTAGAGGCAGTTTTGAAATATTTTTGAAAAAACTCAATGAAGTTCTTTTGAAAGCTTTCGCCAGATACTCGTGGATAATCCTATGTGGCGACCTCAATATAAACTTTTTAGACCCTACATCTTTTCAGTTTAAACAACTATATGATCTCCTCAGTTCATACCAACTTCAAACAATCAACAAAGAAGGTACTAGGATAGGAAAGTACGGTGAAAAAATCACAGAGAGTGGAATTGATTATATAATCACAAATATTAATGACTATTTCATCAATTTTGTAAACCCAGAGTTCTCCGACCATATGGGACATATTGTCAGATGGAGAATTACCACAGTCTTCAAAGACGAAATAAATCAAATGGAAAAGGAAGTTAGGGTATTCAATAAAGAGTCAGTCGAGGAATTCAAATACAGATTCAGTAAATTCATACCCGAAAAAACATCAAATGTCGATGAAATGTTTGAAGAATTTGCCGACCACTTCAAATGGTGTTTCGAAATTTGCTTTAGAAAACGAAAAGTCAAATATTCCAATAATGAACATGTTAAACAAAAAATAACATTATCAGACGAACTGTTATCGGAAATAGAAGAACTTAAGTATTTCAATTGGGTTAGAAAAATCATTCCAGGGGAAAATAATTTGAATGAGCAATATAAGCAGAACAAAAAAGCAATTGACAACAAAATTTGCCAAGAAAAACGAAACTTTTCTGAGAATAAAATTTTGAACTCATACAATAAATCGAAATCATTATGGAGTATGGTCAATAAAACACTTGGGAAACCGAAGAGAATAAATGAAAATATTAACCTGAAAATCGAAAATGAAGTTATATCAAACAACAAAGATGTCTCTAACCTTTTTGCTCAACATTTTTCAGTATCCATCAAAAAACAAATCGATGATATGAACCTACCTCCTGATATGTTTACTTCTTCAAAAATGTCAACAACACACTCCATGTATTTTAGGCCTATAGATCATTTCAAAATCGAAAATATCCTTTTCAATTTCAAAAATAAACATTCCAATTGAATTGATGAAATTCCCATGAAGATATTAACCGAGAGTCGTTCTATAATCTCAAATCATTTAGCAGATATTATCAACATCTCTGTCTGTGAAGGCAAATTTCCAACCGAACTGAAAACATCAAAAGTTATTCCAGTACATAACCGGAAGAGAAAAATATTATAGATAATTATAGAGGAATCTGTGTACTAACATCTTTTTCCAAACTATTTGAAAAAGCAGTATATGATGAATTAGTTGACTTTTTAAATAAGAACGAATTAATTACTCCTTGCCAATATGGCTTTCGCAAAAATTTCTCTATCGAAACTGCTTCTACGGACATGGTTCAGTATATACATGAGAACATAGATGAGGGAAAATTTGTCTGTGGTATATTCTTCGACCTGACTAGAGCGTTTGAAACCATAAATCCAAAGTTCTTGTGTGGAAAATTAGAAAAAATCGGAATTCGTGGTCCAATAAACCAATGGATCCAGTCGTACATGAATCACAGAAAAATTCAGGTTAAAATAAATGATACATATTCTGACGAAAAAACAACAGAACTTGGCACTCCGCAAGGGGGTGTTTTGGGACCACTCCTTTTTCTCCTGTATGTGAATGATCTTCCATATTCCATTGAGTATGGAAGAGCAATCATATACGCAGATGATACCACTATCATTGTTACATCGGATAGTATGAAGGGCTTAGAACATAAATTATCACATGTAATAAAGAATTTCTCGGACTGGTGCAATAACAACCACCTGATAAACAATTTGAAGAAAGCTGTGTCAATAGAATTCATCAACAAATATAAAGAAATAAATAATATAACACTAAATATTGAATCAACTACACTGACATCCTCCACACATACAAGGTTTTTAGGAACACAACTGGACAGCAAATTAGATTTTAAAGAACACATTAACTTTTTATGTACAAAATTGAATAAAACATACTTTGCTTTCATGACTTTGAAGAACGTTTTCAATCAAAATCATCTCCTAAATTTTTATTACTCTTTCGTTTACTCAATACTGAATACAAATATTACGATTTGGGGGCAATCTGTAGAAGTAAACCGTATTTTCATAATTCAGAAGAGATTCTTGAGGCTGATTTTCAATATGTCTTATAACGAGTCTTGCAAGAAAACTTTTCACAAATATAAAATTCTCACTTTGACCGGCATATATTTGTATAAAATATTAATTTATGTTCATGAAAACCTATCTTCCTTTACTAAAACTCATGAAATACATGAGTATTCAACTCGATCGGGTCCCAACCTCTACCTGAAACGATTTATTCAAATGGGATATAAAAAATCCCCCTGTTATGCAGGTGCCAATGCTTTCAATCACCTCCCAGAAAAAATTAAAAGAATCCACGATCACAGGGAATTCAAAAAAGAATTGAAGCAATTTCTGGTTGATAATTGTTTCTATTCCATTAATGAGTTTAAGAATGCTAGATGGTAGATCTTATGGTAATAATTACCCGTTTAGGTATATTGTTTACCGTATTTCAGCAAAATCTTACATGCTTTTTTATTTTATTCATTGCTAAACTCTTGTGTGTGTTTTATTGTTTTTTCTCATGAATTATAACGCTTTTTTATAGTAGCAAACACAATTTTCCTGTAGTTTTTTACTTGTACTATGTACCGTAGGAAACACATCTACTGAAATTGACTTATTTCATGTACATGCTGTATACCTAAGAGATGAAAATTAAATCTAATCTAATCTAATCTAATCTATGGCGTACCAGTGGTGGAATCACTGACGTCAGCTAGTACGTCTAACGTTTATTGGAATTGTCAAGAAAGTGGACATCGCTTTCAAAAATGCCAGAAACCACGAAAAATATTTTGTTTTAGGTGTGAGAAACCCAATACTACAGCAAGACATTGTTCTTTCTGTTCAAAAAATGCCAAGAGAGGATCCCAGTAGGTCGGCCGGCCACTCCTCTCGTTAACCTAACGACCAAACCTGATAACACAATTGTTATCCTCGATTATGTGCTGGCGCATGCGAAAAACGATTGTCGTCCTCACTTGAAGGTGAGAATATACGGACCTGAGTTCCTGGGTCAATTAGATTCTGGATGATCCAATACCCTGATGGGTGGTCCCCGATGGAACCTATTGAATTACTCGTGCTCTCTATCTGATTCATCTTCAAAATACTGCACGATGGCTAACGGTGACACCTGTCCTGTTTCAGGAGTCACCACCATTCCTATCCAACTCCAAAATAGGGTTGAAATCTTTAATATTCTTGTTGTGCCTTCACTCAACCATTATTTGATCTTAAGAATCGACTTTTGGAGGCAAATGAGAATAATACCCGATTTGTATTCTAGACACTGGTATTTCGCATCTGGTAATGAGGTGGAAAAGACTCAAGTAGGTACCATCCAATCAATCGATAACTTATCGAAGGAAGAACGAAAACAACTCGATGATCTCATAGATCGGACTTTCGTGAATATGGGAGATAAGCTTGGATGTACCTCATTAGTGGAACATGTTATCAGTACCACATCACCCCCAGTTAAGCAGCGGCATTATCCCTTGTCGCCGGCTCTTCAGCAGCACGTGAGCGCTGAATTAGAAAAAATGTTGAAGGACGACAACATTGAACCGTCTGATTCAATGGGCTTCGCCTATTGTTCTTGTCAAGAAGCCGGATGGAACCTATATATTTTGTGTGAATTATAAAAAGGTTAATGAGGTTAGTCAACCTGATGCTTACCCTTACCGTTTATCAGTTCAATCGACATGCTGGCAAATCCCAGTGGCTAAGGACTCGAGACCTATTACTGCCTTTGTTGTTCCTACCAGGGGACTGTTTCAATTCAAACGCCTTCCGCTTGGTTTACACAACGCTCCTGTTACTTTTCAGGGGTTTATAGATCGGGTAGTTGGTGTCGACCTGGAACATTTCGTTTTCGTTTATCTAGACGACATATCCATCTGTACCTTCTACTTTTGCGAAACACCTCGAAGTCTTGAATGAAGTCATTGGCAGTATCACCAATGCGGGGTTAGCCCTGAACAGGAAGAAATGCCATTTTTACAAATCAGAGTGGAAATACTTGGGATATATCGTGAACGCTTCTGGGCTCATGGTTGATCCAGTTAAGGTGGAGGCAATTATAAACATTCTTGCTCCAAGGACTGTATCGGAGGTCCGACGGATCGTTGGTTTGGCCTCATGGTATAGAAGATTCGTTAAGGATTTCTCGGATGTTGTTTCACCTATGACTGCACTACTTCGGAAAGGAAAAAAGATCTCCTGTGATGAGGAATGTCAGAAAGCTCTTGAAACTATTAAGGGTCACCTAATATCTGCACCAATCTTAACCTGCTTCGACTTTTTCCTACCCTTCACCCCGTTCATTGTGACGCTTCCGACTATGGTCTAGGAGCAGTATTGCCGCAGGTCCAAGGTGGATAAGAGGTTTGTCATCTGCTATTTAAGCCGTTCCCTAACCAAAAACGAGTGGAGGTTCAGCACCACCGAGAAGAAGGGGGCCTTGCAGTTCTCTTTGCCATCAAGAAGTTGAGACCTTATATCGAAGGAACGAAGTTCACCGTATAGACAGATCACCACGCGCTCCAATGGTTATTCAGAATCAAAGATCCTGTTGGAAGAATCGCGCGGTGGGCACTCTGCCTCCAACAATATGATTTTGATATACAGCATCGTAAAAGGAAAGATCATATCGTCGCTGATACTCTCTCCTCCTCAGTACCAGCTGTAGAGACGATAGACCTAGGAACTTCGACCTAGGAACTTTTTCTCTCAGGGACAAGTGGTATGGTAAGATGTTGGACAAGGTTACTAAGACTCCAGGTAAATTTCCCCTCTGGAGAATTGAAGATGGCAAACTCTTTAAAGCGGGTAAGGTTCAGTATCCTAACTTGGGAAACACCGACGGTTGGCGATTGGTTATATCGAAAGAGAAACGAAAAGAACTAATTCAGGTGCATCACGATCCTCCTACCTGTGGCTCCCCGGCGGGGAATCGAACCCCGGTCGCGTGACAGGCAGGGATACTGACCACTATACTACCCGGTTGATCCCCCAACAGGTCCTCATGTCCGTATATTCTCACCTTCAAGTAAGGACGACAATCGTTTTTGGCATGCGCCAGCACATAATCGAGGATAGCAATTGTGTTATCAGGTTTGGTCGTTAGGTTAACGAGAGGAGTGGCCGGCTGACCTACTGGGATCCTCTCTTGGCATTTTTTGAACAGAAAGAACAATCTCTTGCTGTAGTATTGAGTTTCCCACACCTGAAACAAAATAATTTTTGTGGTTTCTGACATTTTCGAAAGCGATGTCCACTTTCTTGACAATTCCAACAAACGTTAGACGTACTAGCTGACGTCAGTGATTCCACCAGTGGTACGCCATAGTCATTATTGGGACAATGTTGAATAGCCAACACTCCATTTGCCGAATTCGATGAAAACTTTCTATAGCCTAGCTCCGGTTCTAGTAACTGTTTGAAGTTGGTAGTAGGGGGACAAAAACTCTGGATACGCACAAATGTTTCTTCCACAGCACGACTCGATCTAGAAAGCTCAGAGAGTGTTCTGATGTGGTTTTACGACAGTTGGGTTTGAGAAGCTGGTAGTAGATTTCTTCTTATCATCTTTACTCTTGACTCCTCCGACGGCTTATTCTTTCCCAATCTATTGAAAAGATTTTCCATAGTGGCGATGTAATTCACTACCCTTTCTTTTCCACCTTGGGTCCTCCTTCTAATCTCCTCCTATAAGTCATATTCATAATCATATGCCAGAAAGTCTTCCTTGAGCAGTCTTCCTTCCAGATGACTCCATGATAGGAACTGCTGAGTTCTCTACCAAAGTAGCGCTCCTTTAGTGAGGACTTTGGCTGAAATGGTTGGGCGGCTAACGGATTATCCACTTGATTGGTGTGACGCCTTAATCCATAGATTGGCTCCAAAATTCTGACTCATGGCTGAGTCCTTGGGTGAAACGCGTTTTGCCTGCCAGAAGCAATATTTGCATGAGATGTTGAATTCCGATTTTCAAAGTTCAGAACCGAATTAGGGTTTCTGAGAATTGATTGTCGTGGTGGAGTGAGTTCCACAAAGTCTTCAACATATTCCTCGCTTGGGTTCCGCTTGGCTTGTTGTGGAGTATGTTCAATTCGTTCAACACCAGCAGAATTCCTGTCAATTCTCTCGGCTGATGTTCCAAATACTTCTGGTAAAATAGGGATTGGGTCATCCATCAGAGAGACTGGGTTCCTCGATCGTTCTTCTCGGTTATGATTTTCTTGACTTCCAACATTTATTGCCATATCATTCACTGTATGAAGAAGTTCCTCGAGTTCTTTACAACGAGCAGCAAGCTGTGACGTTTGGCTTTCCTGTTCTTCGCTACCGTTAGGAAACATATGTAATCTTTCATGAACATGCGTGAATCTTGTTGAAATACGCCTGAATTCGTTGAGTCGGTTCGACTTTTCAAACTTATCGGTGTCCTCGCTCAAGTCTTCTAACTTTCCGTTGCAAATATCCAGCTCTTGATCGTGGTCCAGATCAATGTTCACTCTGTAACGAAGCGTTTTTTTTACTAACCTGTACTCTTGATACCGGAGAGAGCGAAATCACCTATCATGTCAATTTTTTCTCAGTAATTAACTAACAATTCAGTCTGTCCAGGAACACTTGACCGTTCTCTCTCTATATAAACATATATTGAACGTTTCCAGTACCAATACCACAACAGAAATTGCTTTGTGCCATCAGCACCTGCGAATCATTCCGACACACAAACGCTTCGTTGAATTCTCAGATACTGAACTTCTCCTAAGTACTTGGTACGAATAACTTGGACCAGCTTTATTGGGAAAGTATACTGTTACATTCCTGAACCAGATTTGTATAAAATTTGTTTTGAAAGAGCTATTTTTCAAGAGTTTGTAAACTAGGAAGAAGTGAGGTTAGGTATCACCATAATAAATCCTAAATTGTCCGGGATGAGCAATTCTGCTGGTGAATAACAAACTAGAGACCGAGATAATGCTGTGGAGGAATATCCGGAAGTGTCAGAAAACCTGGTATCTATTTTTCTGAAAACCCTTTCATCAAAACACCATCCATGCTCGTCTATAAATCTGACACTTCTCACTTTTTGCTCTCGAAAGTTTCTTGCCCCAGAAAAATTTACTTTCATATAGGTTTCGAATTTGCATGGTGTTTTTCGGAAACACAAAAAGTAGTGGCCAGATTTCTTGAGTTTTTGTGACTTTGCGTTTTTCGAAGGTTGAAAAACTTGGTACGATGCCTGGTTTTTATGTCAGTTTTTCCATCACTTTTTGTTTCTGAAAAGGATTACTATAAATACGAAAATCCGAAAGAGCGGAAGGAGTTGAACTTTACCTGTGCGAACTAGTAGTTGAATTTTCCGAGTGATCCATAAGAATAGTAGATTTTGAAGTAACCGACCGGCATCATACCAAGTAAATTTGATTTTGATACTTAGCATATTCCTCCACCGATTTGAGTTTCATATTTTTATTATTTTTCATTTTGACATCGAGTCAGTGTACCAGAGAGTGACAGTGATTTTACAGTGTTGGAATAGAGTTGACAATTGATACCGATTCAATTGTCATAATTTCCGTTCGTATATCACACAGGTTTCAGAGCCAGTTTTGAGTAAGTGACATAATACCGTTTTATTTGATTTTCTTGACAAATTTCACCAGTGACACCCAGAAGTGAGGAATTAATTTATATAAAGAGTCATATATATATATATATATATATATATATATATATATATATATATATATATATATATATATATATATATATATATATATATATATTTTATTTACGATCCACCGATTTCACAACTGTCGTGAATCATTTCAGTACCGTGAACTTAGTTCCCTAGCCGCTGAGAAGTCCGGGCAACAGGAACGGAGTTCACCGTTGATCGGTACTTTGCATCTCCCGATTTTATTATAAATATCGGTTCCCCAGTCGCTGCCGAACTCCGGGCTGCGGGAACTGGTATTTGTAGTGGTTAGCAAACAGTTGTAAAATTTCATGTGGACGTCCGGGTTGGAGAAAGTATAGAATTATTAATTTTTTTTTTTTGGAAGCTCCGACGGTTAAACCCCCGCGAGTCATTTGGTACCGTGAATTTAGTCCCCTCGTCGCTGCTGAAGTCCGGGCACAGGGACGGAATTCACCGTTGATCGGTGCCTTATTTCACTTTAAATATTAGGTCCCTAAGTCGCTGCGAAGTCCGGGCTCGGGAGCTAATTATATTTAAAGTATTACCGTTTCGTTTATTATAAATACGTTGAACGTCTTACGCTTCCTACGCTCCGTTTTCATTTATTCCGAGTTTTGAGAGGAAATTTAATGCTCACTTCAGAGGTACACTTGTGACGAATTTTCAGTTGGAAAGATTTTTTTTCAATACAGCTCTGAAACTTACTGACCGACATAATTTTCATCATTTTCATTTCTTTTTCTCAAACATATTTTTCTTGAATTCACCGAGTTGCTCACCCATTTTTACGGATAGCCAGTTTAATTTTCTCTTTACAAGTAACGCCGGATTATTTTTTATTAAAATTCATTTTTTACATGTCCTTTCTGGCAGTTTGTGAGCATACTTGCTATTTGAATGAAATACCGTATCGTGCTGAAATTTCACTTTGTTTTCCTCTGTCACCTCATCATCATTTCAGGTTATTGGTTCATTTTATAAATGATTCTTGACTGAGCCTTTCTGAATAAATTGAAATAGTGTCATAGAAGGGCTATCAAACGAAACTTCCGTTTCTGAACCGGAATCAATTAATTTTTTTTAGTTATTTGATTTTCTGAATATATCCGTGTTGGAAATTCAAACTTCAACACTGAGTATTCAGCGTACTTCGCAGCCGGTACCCCTGTTTGAAGCAATAGGTGTAATTTAAGCCTACGCCCTATTGCTAGAATCGTCGTTGGTCACACTATCAGACCCCTGGGATACCGTATCTCCATCTGCTGCTACCTGGGCCTCCCAAACGACTTCGAGGGAGCAGTGGAGCATACCATACCAAAAACTGGCGCCCGAATCTTTCTTTGGAATTGGAGTCTGTTTCTAGCCGTTAAACAGAACCAATTCCCGGGAAACCGACTGCGCCAAGTAGTAACGCCCGCCGACCCCCGGAAATAGCGTTACAACTCTTGACCGAGACATTTTCACCGTTTCACAACGAAAGGCATTTCGTAGAGTCACCCGATTATCCATTACTTTCTTAGCAACTGGTAATCCTCTGATTGCCAATTCGTAATATATTTCATCCCCCAATAAACGATTCACTTCCATATTGAAAAATCCCAAATTACCCCCCCTCTTCCCCAGAAAAGGAAGACAAAAAATCAATATCAGCGCTCGACTTATGCAATAGATAGGTTAAAAAACCCAGCGCCAAAACACCAATGAATGCAACACTAAAAATCGAACCAAAAGAATACTTGTCAAGTGCGTAGATAGTGGGCTCCCAACAAGGAAAATCAAATAATCACAGAGAATATACCATTTGTACTTGGAATTTATTCAGATTCAAACACCGCGTATAATATCAGAGAAATTAAAAAAAAAATTATGTGCATGCGAAGTTACAAAAATACACCCTGTATAATTGCATTCATGTATATCCACACAGACGTACCCCATAAGTTTGTTGGATATAAAAAAAAACGAGTTTTGACAACCAATCAATACTTCGGAGAAAAATTATACTATACAAAGCATAACCACCGTATACGCCTTATTATGATAATTGAGCAATCATAATAACCAACTGTGAAAAAAAAAATTATAATATGAAACCCTGTACATACACAAGGAACTCCGCATTCAGGTATCTAGATACAAGTACTCAATGCAAAATTGATGTATGATGTATGATGAGATATTCGAAGTTCAAAAATAATATCCCCAACAAATGTGATTTGGTCAAATTACCCAAATTATCTTAATTTCAGAAATTTCGACAGGTTCTCAGAGAATAAATCCGCTAGAAATCCAACCACATGGAGGAGAAGTTCACTTTTTTTTCTCAAATGGAATGTTCGACTGTTCTATTCCTTTTTTTTGTGTATCTCAACAAGGATGCCAAAGTGAAATTGTCAATCATAGAATGCAAAGAGTTGATGGAAGCAGAAAATAAACAACATAACCCCTGAGTTTCGACAGATGAAGGTTATACTTTGAGGATAATTCGATGGATTTTTTTACTAATAGTTTACTTTATTTCAGAAATATCTGTGAGTAACCGAAAGAGAAGCTCAATATGCTTGAAAAGTGAGTGAAGAAGACCAAGCTGAGAAGGGTACTTTGCTTCTATGGAGAAATCAATCTGAAATAACCATTTAGTATAACCATAAGTTCTAGTTCGAAAGATTAATGTCGTAGTTGATTCATTTCATGCAAGATGTACAGAGGGCTTCAATAAAGTTGCATCAAGTCCATGTGAGTTAGTTTATTTCTTATTTGAATTCGAAGTGAATCATTGGTATTGATCGAGTTTGAATTTGAACCGTAACAGAGTATAGCACCATTAAAATATTACTATTAAATTTTTCCTAAATTTTCATGCGATCTGAAACTTCCCTGATATGTATTTTTCCTCAGAAAACATTATGCCATTTCACATATTTCCTGTAAATTTCTAGAAAACACCTTTTCTGCTTTTCGATTATCAATCGATTACATAATCAAATTGAAATCATGAATGATAATAAATTTCGATTTTTCCTGGTTTCCTGTCAAATTTGTTGATTTTCTTCAGATCAGGGCCAAAGAATCCACGCTTCTGTACGTATTTTATTCCTGGATACTTAGTAGTGATATTCGTCCTTGCTTCCGACTTATGGTCAATTATATAACACAACTTAAAAGAGCTCATTTCAATTTTTGGCATTCTCACTCACACACAAAATAGAACAATTCTGAATCAGAATTTATGATTATTTACCGAGAACTGAAACCCTTTACGTATTTTACTATAACAGTTTATATTGCCTAGGGAAGTAAGCCACGCCTATTATGACCTATTATGGTGAATCCAAATACATTTGCCTTGGAGGTATGCAACGAACATTGATGCAAAGCGAAAAATGCAGAGATTTGGGAGAAATCAAAAATCCCGAGAAACGTGCTCTTGAAATGGTGTTGATACAAGCCAATATTTCAAGGTAACGGCATTCTTTGAGTGGAAAAATCAAAGTTATAGGGTGAAAAAATCCAAAACTATCACGTTTGAACAAGTACAGAGGTATATAAGTGAAGCACCAGATAAAAAATATTTAATGATGAAAGTCGCTACTATTTTCGGAATATATGGAGCCTGCCGGCGTGAAGAGTAGAGAAAAGTAGGTAAAGTAAAAAGAGTGTATTGTGTCAAAAATATACAGAGTATAGCAATGACACAAATGGACTAGGAACTTTGTACAATGATATCAACCTAACCCAATACAAATCTAAAATCTAAAGGTAACACACACTTAAAGAATCAACAAGTTAAAATCTATTGAAATCAATGTCAAACATATTATTTCTCTTAGCTTGTTCAGCTTGTGCTCGAACACAGATGCAGATAATAGAAAGTAATCAAGAGGCAGATTATCCACAATACACGTCATTTTGTAGGATTAACTGGACTGAAAGAATTCTGTTCTGTGAGTAGGAATAGTGAGTCTATTGGCAACGTTTCTAAATAGTCCATTATGAGTTTCCTGCCCCCATTCTAACGTTTCAAAGAGGTATCCAGGCAAACCAATCTTCAAAACCTTATGAATAAAGCATGCAAAATGCAAGAATCGGATTTCTTTTAGCTTAAGCATATTCAGCTCCAAGAAGTGTGGCGAAATATGATCGAAACGTCGACTGTTTGTAATGAAACGAATGCAGCAATTTTGCATCTTTTGTAAGCGATATCGATTTTCGTTATTTGAACAAGGACCGTAAATTATATCACAATAAGAGCACTGAGATAGAACCATTGAATCAACTAGCATTTCTTTGGTTTCACCACAGTAAAGGATAACCAGTAGTTGCACTTCGTGTTTCGATCCAGAGCGCGCATGATCGACTCCAGAAGGGAAATTGTTGGATGCGCAATGGATCACTCATTTTTTGAGCAATGCTTGCAGCTTGTTCAAAATGTTCCTGAATCTGCTACTTTTCAAATTTTGAAAGTCAACGTTTTCGTATTATGCGCGCTAAAATATATGAAATATTTATGGGTCAACACCTGAGAGCCCGATCCTAAATTTTTTAATTCAGTTAATATGTTCATTATTCGAATTTCAGTCGATCACTCTTATGATTAACAGAACACAGACAACTTCTATTTGATATTGGCAAGACTGCTAACAGGTAACAGGTTGTTCATATAAATTTCTAGTGTTGTTTCCTGTTACAAACTTTTTTTAGCCTTTAGGCCATGTGTGTCGTGTATGATCTTCTATTGTGTTCAAATCATCTCCACAGATAAGCTATCAATTGATGATTCATACATCATTATGTTAACTGGTTCATTGTTTGTGAATGTTTCTGTGCTTTGCTGAAATGAACATCGACGATGGCTGACAATTTAAAGAAAGCATCGAATTATTATGTGATTTGTTCAAGTTATTCAAAGAAAAATCCCCAAATCAGCTTCTTCAGATTTTCGAAAGATGAAAAAAGGTGAGTTGAAACAATTCCACTGTATCCAAGGCGTTAATATTATCATTGTAGGCAATGAACTATCGTCGATTCCATTAGAAGTAGACATTTTCGTTTCTATCTCCTTGGTACCTATACCTTTTCACCTTATTCTCAGTGATTCCATGTACTCACCACATTGAACAGATATCGTTGAACTTTCCTCAGAAAGAACAACTTCACTGTTTCGATACTCATATATCTCTAACGTTGATGATTTATTCCTTAGATGCAATGAATGGAAGTTGAAACTTCACATACCGAAATCGGACAATTGCTCTGCAGAGGATTGCTACAAGAGATACAGGGTCTGTAGTGCACACTCTGAGGATTGCATGTTTTTCAGTATTCAGAAAAACAAATCGAAGCTGAACGCTATCCCTACCAGATTGATAGAAGTGGAATTAGACATCATCATCCAACCCAGAGTATCAGGTAAAATATATATAATTTTATAAGCTATATGCTGTATCTTCGCTCTCCTACATAAATGCATTCCTTCAACTTAATTTGGGTAACTTGAAGCATACATATATACAGATTTTTTTTTTGAATAGTTCAGAGGCAGTGTCGTTATGTGAACAAATATTTGTATTTGATATAGTCGAGGCCCGTATTTTTTTATTTTTTTTTTCTCAATAAAAAACTTACTCTAGGCTATTATTCGTTGAATTCATTTAGACCTTTTTTTATTATTATTCTATATTTTTGTTGAACACTCAAATGAGGAACAGAGAAAATTTACAGTGCTATGAATAAAAAGACCTCATCAACTAGGATTGATATCTAGGCAACCAACAATTGCTTATCACATAGGGTCAGCCAGAATATTTTCTGTTGTGACTTGGGCATGAACTAGCAGTCAGAAAAGTAAATAAAACACAAATCAAGTGCCTTCGCTCATTTGGCCATCAACTGTCCATGATGTGTATTCCAAAAACTGCATTTTATAGATGGAAAGTGTCATTTGCTTTGGTATCATGAAGAATTCCGCATATTTTTTATGTATATTTTTTTTTTTCAGTGAATATCCCAAGAACTTCCAATATTCTCCAAACAGAAATTGATCTGAAAACAGTAGCTCTTTCAAGTACCAGTTCTGTTCAAAATGAAGCTTCTGATATGTCGCTTCCAAGTACAAGCCCAACAAAACCCAACTGTGATGTGTCTATGAATCGGGAGACTTCTCTTAGTATCAGTTGTGATGATGATGGAGACAATATAAAGGTCATCTCAAGTAACCGTGATACAGAACGTAATGCAGAAGGTACGTTTTTTATCGGTGTTTTCAGTCCAATTTTTTTTTCAGAGATCATATACCATAACACCAAACTGATATTATTTGCACTCGAAGCGCGTTTCGCTAACATGGTTAGCATATTCAGAAAAAAAAAACTTCTGACGATGCTTACCTTGTATGCAAAACGGTCGTCGAGTGCAAATAATGTCAGTTTGGTATTAGGGAAATTGATTTCTGAAAAAAGTTTCAATCTTCAAAAAATTCATCGACTTTATTATTGAGTATTATAGAAGTAGTGCTCCACTTTCTGGTTAAACCTTTCATAAACATCCTTTTTGTCATAGCCTTGTAGTGAATACTTTGCTTGAAATATAATCGTTTCGAAGTTCAGTTTCTGACGATTTTGAAAAAAGGTGCAATCAACATTGTTGATTGTTCCTACCCCAGTCAAGGATACAACAACAATTTATAATGAAACAGTTTATCATTTCTGTCACTCGAACATGAAAAAAAAATCATTTCACATGTTGAGTCCTATTCAAACTGATAAACCATTGAATACAGTGCTTTGAATTGTTAGCAAAAATTAATTTACGCATAACCATTCTTAGTAACATGTTCTTTTGACTTATCTGAGATAGTTTTACATGCCAACAAGAAAATTCATCACACGAGATTGGGGTATCAGGAATGGTTTTAACAATTTTATATTTTCCACATTGAAAATCAAGGTGGAAACGTTTCCTGAGAAGAACAATAAGAACAGACATTGACCCAAATGCGCCTACACTAGGAAGCAACGGCCAATAAACACAAACAGACATTGTATTTCATGCATGGACGAAATGTCCATCAGATCTAATCTGTTTCATAAATCAAAAGTGATGAAATAATATTTTATCTATTTCTTTCATTCTGAAAAATCATTTTCATTTTGATGTTCTTTATTGTTGGTATACCTAGTCTAATTTGATGCATTCTTAGTTCTTCAAATAACCCCTAATGAATGTACCATAAAGTAGGTAGGTAATATATATGAAAATTTTTCTAATTGTATGGAAATTAACTGTATGTGGTTTGTGCAATTTCATCAACTCAATGTCAATTATCTAGTTTCTTCATTAACATGTTTTCTGTTTGTACTCTGAAAAGTAATTAGGTAGCATAAAAACTTATGTTCAGAAAATTACCCTGATGTATTTCGCTTCATGTTTCTTCAGAAGGACGTATTCTTGAATCTGAAATTAGGATATTTCAATCGTTACTATGTTGTAATTATTCAGCATTGATTGATTTTTGGTTTTGTATCATATATTTTCGTTCTTTAGTTTTGCTTATGTTAACAAAACTTATTTTCAATTTTGAAAATATCACATGTTTTCCCAACACTATACATATATTGTATAATGAATTATATGATTTGCAATGTAATGTGATGAAATGAAGAAAGTGAAAGAAACTTTCAGGAATTCATTTTATAAACTTATTTAATGCCGATGTAGCCCCTTGTCGCTACAATCTATACGCACTCTCTAATCACAGCGGCACTAGATACAGTGGCCACTACACAGCTTACTGCCGGCATCCTTATGTGGGAACGTGGCATGAATTCAACGATTCTTGTGTGTCACCAATCTCCTCCAAATCACTTGTGAGTGGCGAAGCGTATATTTTATTTTATGAACAGGAAGGCATATAATATGAACTGTTTGTTCATATTTTGATTTTATTGTTATTTTATACATTGTTTTTTTAGGTCAATTTTCAATATTTTATTATTTTTATATATTCTTTCTTGATTCAATGAATCAACTCACTATATTTAGACTATTAAGTAGCCTTATATATTGTATGAATATAATCTATATCATCAACATAATTTTTATCATTTTCTACATTTCTACAAGGAAAGAGTCTGATTACATTGGCTATTTTTCCTCTGCGATGTATAATCTTCTTAGAGTATTTTTTTCCCTTCCATAGACTTTGTAAGTTTCTTGGGCAATAAAAGTTAATATTCATTATGTGAACAGAAGAAGTAATGATAATTAGCGTTCATTTGAAGAAAATGACAATGAGTTAGTATTTATTATAGCTACAACTTGTGCTGAAACCATGTTTTCATTTCACAACAATGCAGAAATGCAACTAATCATGTTTTGTTTATTACATATTTGATATTTGGCTATGCAATCCGTTTCTCAAAAATGTGTATGAGAGCTTGCATACCCTATGGGAATGAACTCCACTGATGCAGCGGTATTCATTTGCTTTTTAGTTTCGAATGCTCGTTCGACATTTTTGTGGTTAACACTCCACATTTTTCAATCTTTTTTTTTCATCAAAAGTTCTGTAGAAATTTTTGTATTTTCGTAAAGTTAATGTTTTTTGAGGAGTGAACCCTCTGTCTCTGCCAAATATAAAATTGGCATTCGGTCATTCTTTCAGGTAATGAATAGAACATAAGAATTTCGAATCTGTTTTTTAACAAAATAATTCTTTCAGACACGATTTCAAACCTTCCGAAAATTTCATTGTCGGTACCTTTCTCAAGGTACCTTTCTCGGTTTTTTTCATTTTGGAAAATCAAACATCTCAACCCAGAAGCAGCCGATCTGCTTCAAGCTTTTAGTTCAGTTTTTGTGTGGATTATTTTAATAAGGAAGAGAAATTAGTAATTAAATCTGTAAATCTTCAGAATCTAAGGGTTTGACAGGCTCATTGACAACCGTGCAGAAAGTACAGAGAACCAATAATCAGTGGAACATTCATAAAACATCGTAAACTTAGTTTTTCCTGAGACATACAAACTTTCGAAAATTAAAAATAAACTCTAAATTACACTCTTTCTCTTTTTTTGGTGTATGCTATATCCTTTGAACGTTACAGAATCTCGTGTGAATCTGAACATCAAATAATTGTAAAGTGATATTGGATATTCGAATGATAATTTCCGAAAAAAGTTGAGTACGCTGTGTTTCAACTTCCGATTTGCGAACAGTGAACCGAAATTGATAGCGCACATTATTATTATTAGGAGTTGGAATCACGGGCTGGATTCCTAAAATTCTCGCAGTTTTGCAGAGCAGATAACATCAAGTTTGCAAGCGGCGTGCAGTGTATTCCTCATGAAAACATTGGGGGCGTGGCATATCAACTCCGGGCGTGAAACTGCAGGATGCGCACTCATCTGAAAAAACGAAACTGTGGGACACGAACATCAAAGGGACCGACCTAAAGTGAAACTTCTGGTTCTCCTCTACTGTGGTTTTACCATCTAGAAATTTTTTATAAGGATAGAATCCTTTCAGTCTCAAGTACATTTTTCTACTTACTGAGCTGACATGTTGGGTGAATTTCAATGTGTTATCAAAAATCAGTGCAAGGCATTTCACATTATTGGAGGTGGGTACAACTTCTGTTCCAATGTGAACTGTAAAGTCTTCAAGATTTGTTGTATTATGTGGAGAACCAATGATTATGTGTTGACTTTAAGATGTGTTAAGTAACAGACAATTTTTCTCAGTCCATATTCTGATAGTTTCAAGATTCTTAGAGATCTTGTCCATGGCAACAGGTATATTTTTCGGATGAAAGTCGAGATAAACCAAAATATCTTCAGCAAATGAATGAATCCGACAGTATTTCAAGAGATTAATGAGGTCAGAGGTGTACAAAGAGAAAATTGTTGGTCCGAGTACCGACCCTTGTGGTATACCCGATCTAATTGATCTTCTTCAGAGGTCAAGATATCAGTATTGGTATCAAGAATATAAAATTGGTATATATTCGTCAAATACGATTTGAACCAGTCGAATATCACATTGCGAAAGCCATAAAATTGGAGCTTAGCCAATAGACATTCGATGTTCAACGTATCAAAAGCTTTACTCATGTCAAGTAGAGTCAAGGATACTACCCTTTGACAGTCAATAGCCTTGATGAAATCATTCGTCATAGCGCATAAAGCCGATGTCGTACTAAAATTTTCCGAAAGCCTTCGAGATAACATAGCTCCTTCGGCGATTTTAAGAGGAACAGAGCACAAACTGATTGGTCTCGAATGATTGAGTTCTGTTACTTTTTGGCCAGCCTTTTTGGTATTGGTTCAACCAGAGCGGTTTTCCACTGAGAGGAAACCACTCCTGATTCAAATGAAATGTTAATCAGATGAGTTAGAGGGGCTATGATCCAATTTGCAGCTAGCCGGAGCATGCGTGCAGATATTTCATCAGGACCCATTGAATGTGGTTTGTGTTTCATGACAAGTGATCTCACAGTTTCCGTGCTAACCGGGACATATTCAAAGAAGGAATCAGAGAAAGCGCCATTGAACAAGCCATCTTCATGTTCTCTGTCAGGGGTGAGGGAAGGAACAGAAGCAAGAAAGTGATTATTAGCAATTTTGGCATCCTCAAGCTTTATATCAAAAGTACTGATATTTGAGCCATGTTTCTTCTTACGATGCAAATGTATGGAATAAATTCCATATTTAAAAAATGAGCGTCTTTCGGACGGAATCCAAAAACAGGTCAACTTTAATTTTTGACGGCCCATCTCATGATATTCATATGAGAGACGTTTCGTCACCGGTGTTGGCGTGATGACGTAATCGACAATTTTTTAAAATGCAAACAGGGGTCATGTGGCACCCCATTCAAAAGGTCTACTAGTCGTCTAGGGAAAAGGGATTTTTTGCGATTTTTCTGGTGGAGAGATTATACACAACAGAAGATGAAAATCCATAGACATTGTAGAGTCGTGTTCGGAGTGAAATCTAGTCCTTTTTTTTCATCAGCAACTTTGTCATATCATTTAGAAAGAGCTCCAATACAATTGAAAAAATATGCTGATAAACTCAACTCAAAAAGTATTTTTATGTCGACAACTGTATTTCGAGTTCTAGGAATCAAGCAGAGTTGAACGAATCTATCGAAAATTGCAAATTATTGATGTCTAGTGCAAAATTCAATCTTAGAGGATGGGTACATAATAGATTGGAAACTGAAATACTATCCACCCCAGTTCAGTTCGAAGACAGTTTCGTAGGAGTATTAGGTTCACTCTGGAGTCCAAAGACGATACAAGTTCATGTAACATAAGGGATTTAACAGAAAATAAATGGTCTTTTACTAAAAGAGGGCTATTATCGATAGCTCATAAATTATTCGATCCGTTAGGATTCTTAAGCCCAGTCTCACTCATTCCGAAAATTTCGATTCAGGAAACATGGAAATGTAAGATTGACTGGGAAGAAAATTTGCCAACCGAAATCAAAGTTCAATTCGAAAAATGGTTGAAACAGATCAATTCACTCAGTTTCTATAAAATACCACGCACCACATGTGAAAATGTTAATATAGAGGATTCAAACACAACCAGTATTCTTATTATCGTTGATGCTTGTCAAAAAGAATACGCATGCCGTATATATTTGAGATCTACTATTGGCCAAAATACTACAGTTCGTTTATTGATAGCAAAATCAAGGGTAGCACCAAAAAACACGACTCAACCAAGACTTGAACTATCAGGATTGATTTTAGGAACTAGATCATATAAATCAATTAGTAAAATACCAGTAATTCGGGAAATTCAAACATATTTTTGGAGTGATTCCATGGTTGCACTAGCTTGGATCAAATCGAATGATAATTGCAGTACTCTTGTTGGGAATAGGGTTCAGGAAATAAGATCATCTACAAATGTTGATAATTGGAATCATGTTCCTGGTAAAATGAACCCTGCAAATATTGCGTCAAGGGGATGTAATATGAAACATTTTCTTGAAAGTAGTTGGTGGGATGGCTCATGCTGGTTATACACTGACCAAGAAATTTGGCCACATAAAGATATCATATGTTCACAACAAAAGATTCATGAAGAGGTAAAAAACACAACTCAAACTCTTTTTCGTCCAGTTCATATCACCACAGAAGATTTTAATTATTTCTCCAAATATTCGAAAATTTTGCGGATGATAGGATGGATTCTACGATTTTCAATGAATTCGAAAAAAAAATCAATGAAAATAATTGGGGCACTAACTTCTGATTAAATCGAGACAGCTGAAACACAATTGTTCAAGTCGATTCAGCGGGAAATATTTGGAAGTAACCCTAATTGTTTTTCGAATTCACAAATCACAGAAGATAATAAAAGACTTTGGAGAGTTATAACAAAACTTACTTCGGGAGATGATTCATATAATTTCAAAAATCCGATACTTCTTCCATGTAATCACAAAATAATTTATAAACTCATAGAAGAACAACATCGATTGAACTCACATGCAGGAGTCCAAACTCTAATGAGTATTTTACGTGAGAATTATTGGATATTGAAAGCTAGGATAACAATAAGACAAATCGTGTCCAAATGTATAATTTGTAAGGGGTTCAATAGTAAATTTGTCAATACACCTTTTACTTTTTTACCAAAAGATAGAATACATCTTGGAGCAGCATTCGAAGTGGTAGGAGTAGACTTGGCGGGACCGTTATATCTCAAAAATGGCACAAAATGTTGGATATTATTCACATGCCCTGTATATAGAGCAGTTCATTTGGAGCTAGCACAATCACTTTCCTTTCCTTGTGGTCTCGGTAGTGTAGTGGTTAGCATATCTGCCTATCAAGCGGAAGGCCGGGGTTCGAATCCTCGCCGGTCCACCGTGCTGGGTAATCGCACGTTAAAAGGTAAGGCCTCGTTGATCCATTGCTCGCACAAGTTTCGACTTCTGAGGGTTGACGTTCGTCAGCTGGTTAACGGAAACGAACAATTTTAGAACAATTTTTTTAGAAAGATTCATTTTGTGTTCGAGAAGATTTGTTGCTAGAAGAGGAAGGCTATCTGTGATTTACTCTGACAACGGGACCAATTTTGTTGGTGCAAATAATTTCATGACAAATATCGACTGGGACAAAATTCTTCTTCTTCAGTCAAGAAAGCCAAGTGGAATTTTAATCCACCTATTGCTCCTTAGTGAGGAGAATGGTGGAAGAGAATGGTTAGGATTGTTGAGGAATTACTACGAAGAAATCTCGGAAAAAATTCTCTGACTTATGAAGAACTGAATACTCTATTATGTGACTGTGAAGCCATTATAAGTGCTCGACCACTGATGTATATCTCTGAATACGACATCTAAATGCCATTGACACCATCAATGTTCCTAACTGATATTCATACTAACAAAATTCCAGAATTTGATGACATGGACAGAACGAGTTTGATCAGACGACTTACATATATGCAGAAGATACGGGATACTTTCAGGTCTCGGTTTAGAAAGGAGTATCTATCAGAACTTGCTTCCACCGGTCGAAGGAGGGAAGATGGTTTGAGAGTGGGGAATATAGTGTACGTTGGGAATGATAACGTGAAACGAATAGATTGGCCATTAGGGAAAATTTTGGAGGTATATCCTGGAAAAAATGAGTGAAAACCCAGAGTGGCTAAAGTCAAAATAAAGACTGACCCTATAATCCGTCCGTTTCAGAGATTGTATCCACTGGAAGTTGGCTCTGAAGAAACACAAGAATTGAAAAATTTATTGAAGTACAGAAAGGATCAAGAAATGGAGGAAGATAATGATTCTGCAGTAGAGATGACAGAAGAGAAGGAAGAAAATGATGCTGCAGTAGAGATGACAGAAGAGAAGGAAGAAAATGATGCTACAGTGGAGACGACAGAAGAGCAGAAAGAAAATGATCATAGAACTGGGGGTAGTATGATCGTCACCAGAGCTGGCCGCCGAGTGAAAAAACCGCAACGTTTTCAATTTGAGAATTAGTTAAAATTCTTTCAACTCCACATTGTTTCGAATTGCAACGGGGGGAGGATGTTGGAAATAGAATCGTCACATTTATCGTTTCTTAATCATACGTTTATGTTGTTAATTTTATTGATTTATATCACTTGATATAAAAAAAAAGAATTTGTTAATTGTCAAAAAAAACTTACTTGTCGAAATATACTTTTTCAAATACAAGAAAGTTCAAGTTATTCATAAAACTATCAGTAAATACTGACGAATCCACACACCAGACTGCAGTATTTACAAGTAGGTTTTTCATAAATGAATTTGAGTTGACACTGGGTCAGGTTGTGGTCAGAGAAGCCGAAGCTGCCAACTTGCGCCTGGATGTCTAATGATATGTTGGATATTATCACATCTGACAGAATGGAATTCGTTGATAGAAGACATTGAATTGATGAATAAATCATTGAACCTCCAAATTCCAAATAGGTGTTTTTATTGCATTGCTGGAAGAAACATTGACTATTTTATTGAATACGTTGCATTACTCCCTTCTGCTATCAATCATCAACGTTTTTTTTTCTGAAATACTCAACTTATAAATGCCAACCAAGTTGATATAAACATATTCGGGAAAATACTCACTACCATTGCTGAGTTTCTGAACCTCCCGGAACCAAAGGAATATACAAATCACTGTTTCAGAAGGTCTTCTGCTTCTTTGCCAGCATATTCAGGAGCAAATATAACGGATATTGAGAAGCACAGAGGATGAAAGTCTACAACAATAGCTGGGGGTTAGATCGATCAATCTATTACTTATAAACAGGCTATTGTCGATAGAATAATCCCAACAGCTAGCTCCAGCCTTACAGCATCGTCATCTTCACTTCATGAAATCATCAACTCAGCTAGTTTGAATGTGTTACAAGGCTCTTCATCATCACAAAGTATTAATATCAGCAGTTGTTCTAATTGTACTTCTCATTAATGTTCATAAATAATGAAAATGATATAATTGATGTATATACATTTTTTCTGTAATTATCAAAAAAATAATTATGTTTTGTTTATTGCTATTTGGTCGACAAACATCATGGAAAGATACATTTAAAAGTAGTGTTGAAAATATTTTCAACACGCTACTTCGTAGTCATCTTTCAATACTCCTGACAACCATTAGAAATGTCACTTTCAATGACAGATGTACAAAAATACATTTTACTCTCTTGATGAAAATTAAAAGTTTGAGCTTCGCCCTTGCGTTTGAACATTCTTGCGCCACCTAAACCACTTATACAATGAATGACGATTTCACTAGTGTAATTACGAACCAGTTACTCACCAATTATGATTCAATGAAGTTCAGTTCTTTGGAAATATGATGGGATTTGGACGTAAAAATAATATCTGAAACTCGTTGTATCCTTGATGCATCTGAGGTGAATAAGAACTTTTTCAACGAGGTTAATAGTAGTTATTGTACCAATGAAAAATTGAAAGGAAACCAGATGTTCCCGTAACCGACTACTTTTGATCCACGCGAGGTCCCGGAGAGGTAATGGCACACGCGCCGGACAAAGTAGACTCCCGCGGACTACTAAATGGTTCTTAAGACGAAGAATAAACTATGAACAGTCGCTGTAATTGCTACGTATTAATTCAATTTGCTAACGCTTCCGGTTGTGACAAAAGAAACCCTTTTGCGTGGTCCGGATGCTGGCTCCTACCGCGACCTGAATTACAGGTCTCAACCCTGTAATTTAGCCATAAAAGAAACTTTGTAGTATGTGTCACGGGGTGGAGACCTTCCATAAAAGAGGTAAAATGCGATTTTGTCGCATATGAGGGTGTACGGGAGACCAGCGTTCGTTATACATCTGTGCGTTTTTCAGTTATTGTTCCGTTATATGTCATATCAACAAATGCTCTGTTGATGCTCTTTTTGAATATCATTCGATTCGTGTTTTGGAGTTATGAGTATTCCGATTCACCAAAACATGTCTGTAGTGTATCAGTTTACTCTTACGGTAGTGCACCATTATAGTTTACTATTATAATAGTATATCATACAATAATTCATTGGTCGCTGTGACCAAGCGGTCTGAGGAGAGGCCCTCGTATTCAATTTGGCTCTTCAACTGCTAGGCTATTGATAATATCCTGAAAAACAGGGCAATAAGGAACTAAGACGTTCACGTTTTTTTTGCAGGCATCGTTCAGTGGGTTATAAAAAAAAATAAAAACGTCGAGTGTTATTAAATTAGAGGGTAGACATTGAAGATAGGGGGTGAAAAAGCAACCATCTTGGTTCTTCCAATATATCTCGAAAACAAAGCGAAATTTCAATGAATGGTATATGAAACTTTTTGTAGATAATTGAATTTCCCATCGGAATGGTACTTTCCAAATATTAAAAAAAATCCATGCTGAAACAGTCGAAACAAACTTGAAGAAAAAAGCCAAAATCTACATTTCTTGAGTTGTTTTGCTTTTTCGCCTTTATTTTTTTCTGGGGCTGGGATAGGTATAGGCATAGCTGGAAATGAAAAAGGAGTAGATGAATTTTCCTTCAAATTGCTGAGTTAACATATTTTTTGATTAAAAATTGATCGAGATATGGCCATTTGAACCCGGCTTCTTTTCGCATTTCATCCCTCTTTCACGAATATTGTTTTCGTTCGCATTTTATTGAGAAGAATAGTTTTTTACTCAACTTAAAACGATTTTTCACGTTCATTATATGGGAATTCATGACATTCACAACAAATGTTTGGAACAATCATCGATACTCAAACAATACATTAAACAATTTGTTATACATCAAACCATACTCTCATTTGAAATAAATTTCGTTTACGTTAGCTATCAGTTAGGACCACGATTTCAGTACAGAACCGTTACCTTCCTACACACTCATATTATATACCCGTATACCTGTATTGTGACCCTTTCAAAAAATCTGCTCCAAAATGAGATGTAAAGAGTATACATTTCATAACCTGGGAATCAAAGAGAATGTTTTAAAAAAGATTTTTATTCAGTTTCAATTGTTAGGAAACTCTTGTAACTTGTTGCTTTTGACTTTATTTGATTATTCGACTGAAGGACTTAGATGAAACTTGTGTCTTCAACGAGAAACGAACTGGGACTGTTTCTTCAACGAGAAACCAAATGGAACCGACTTCTCAAAGTCACACGCGAATTCTTTCCAACACTCCGTTATCTGCGTCGCCAACAACAGACTGCCAAGCAAGCATTTCTTGTTTATCATGCAACAATGTTGCAATGAGATATTACTATTGAGAAACTATATTTTTTTATAAGTCCATAAGGGCTGCGAGGACGTAACACCTTCCCCTATAAGAATTTTTATTATATCAGAATGAATAATAAAAATTCAATTTGAAATCAAAGTTAGATGAGCCTCCTCAAATAGTACAATAAACATCTTTGAACTCGTCAAAATGAATATAGTTCAATATCAAATAAACAATGTACGTTATATGAGGAATAACAATAATAAATGATAATACAGTGAGAATTGAATCCTTTCAGGAGTTCTTCTCGATGTACATTCTGAAACTGGGGATGATAATAATAATAATAAAGGCTTTTATTGACAGGTATAAGTAACAATGTAGAGTAGTACTGATGAATATATATATATATATATATATATATATATATATATATATATATATATATATATATATATATATATATAAATATATATATATACATATATATATATATATATATATATATATATATATATATATATAAATATATATATATATATATATATATATTCATATATAAAGGAATAATCATTACTACACTTCTCCCATTCATTCTATACCAACCTATAGGCCTGTCAATTGGCAAGGTTCAAAAAGTGTCCTAGGACAAATTTTGCTCTTCCACCCAACCATAGGGTATAGAAGACAATTTCTTCCGATCCGTTATCGTACATTGGGGTAAGATGAATAGATGGTCTTCTTGATACCATTAACTTCACATTACAATAGTTGATAATTTGGGAACAGCATCCTCTTGGGTGTTGTAGCTTGTTGTGAAATATCCAAAATATTTTTTCTGATGCAACATTTGAAAATTATCCAAATTATGACAAGAAATATGAGTACCATGCATAAGTAAAAGTACTCAAATGTTTTTGGGTTAATGGTTCGTTAATTATTTTATTTAAAGTTTTATCATATTCTTGCAGTTTTTCTTGAGCAATATTCAATTCATCGAGATTCAGGTGATTTATCTTCTCTGGCTTGATATTTGGGAGTTCTTCTCTCTTCTGGAGTTGATTACAACAATCATAGGTTATTTCAGGAATGTACAACTGAAGTTTCTATTGTTGTCTGAAGTTGCATATACTTTTGTTGTACCAATTAATGCACTACTGTCTCTGAGTTTTTCTCTGGACATGTTGTAGTTACAGGTAGTTGATATGATACAGTGAGTAACCATTTATCATCAACTAACTTTTGTACGTTATAAATCTTCAATAGCAATTATGACTTTCTCACAATTTGGCATTAGTTTTGATTCCATCGAGATTGAAATTCCACAAGGTGACTCATGAGAGAGCGTTTTTGGAAAATGATTGAAACATATTCGAATTTCATTTTCGAATATTTCGGATCATTCCTCTTGTTTGACTGTAATATATTGTTTGCTTTCCCTTGCAATTGCTGCATATTTAAAAAGGGGTAATATTGCATGAGAAAGGTTGGTTTGAGGGTCTTTTGTTAGGACTGAATAAATATGATAGAAATCAAAGTCTGAATTCTCTACTAGTGGTACATGTTATATGGAAACAATTCTTTCATTTGTTTGAAAAGCTTCAAGTTTCATTAATGGAATAAATTCTGAAATATACTGATGAATTGGGTTGGAAGGTAAGTTTACATGAGATAAGGTCATAGAAATATTCGTTAGTTGTTCGATTGAAAGATTCGGATCGATTACTGAAGGGTGCACAATCTTTAGTCTTGCAAAATTTATACTATTCATAATATCATTCAATTGATCTGAAATGATCATATTGGATTGAATAATTTGCTCAATTTTCTCCAGTATTTTCAATTGAAATTCAAAATAATACTTAGTTTCTCGATTTCTAATCTTTTTTTCCTCTATAAATTTCAAGTCTTTATTAAAAGTTTCTTCATCAATTCTCAACTTGTTCAGTGTGGAATCGAAGTTCGAAATTGTACTTGAAATAATCTGAATTTGATTCAATCTAAGTTCATTTATACACTCGTTATAATATTCCCCATCAGATGCGTCTAAGTTTCCTGTGATTATTTTCCAAACTGAGCCTATTCCATTCAATAAGCCTCTGTTGGATCTATTTGTTGAACTCAGAGCAATTTCTGATAATTTTCTTTTTATTCCTTGGGTCATGGTATTCAATAATGAAAGTTGAGCTGAAAATACCATTTTGAAGTTTGGTTTCACATCATCTCGGTGTAGTAATTCTCTCAAGTACTATTAAACATTCTGGCTTTGTTCAAATGAATATTTAAGTAATGAAATATTTTCATAAACAATAATTTTGTACTCATCGTTCGATATTTCAGGAATTCCTTCCTTTTGAAAGATGAGTGCCCTGGAACAATAGATACTTGTTTCAATCTACCAAAATTAACCGTACTTGTTGCATTTTCCATCTCTATTTCGGCAGTATTCGTGTTTACCATACGAATCACTTTGTATGGTCCATTATATTTATTTTTCATTTTATTGCCTATTTGAGATTCTCTCAGGTATACGAGATCGCCTACTTTATAATTCGGTAAATTTTCTTTTACATGTTTGTCAAATCTTGTTTTTGCTTTTTCCTTTGCTGAATTTAAATTTGTTTTGAAACTTCAATAAAAAAAAATTGCAGTATTTTTCATATCATTTATATAATTCGATTGAAGTTGTTCTTCACTACACAGAACCTCATTTTCATCATCGCGGTTATGACCAAAAATTATTTCTTCGGGAGTATATTTAGCTGAAGTTGATTTGCTTCTATTCTATCATAGGATTTTATGCAATAAGGTAAACCTTCAATCATTTAATCATTATGAAATGCTCGTATTGAATCTTGCAAAGTTGCATGAAATCTCTCAACTACACCATTAGTTTGAGGATGTGCTACTGCATTTTGAGTATTTCTGAATGTATATAACTCCGATAAAAAATCATTCATATGTTGGTTATTAAATTCTCCTCCGGGGTCAACATGTATTGTTTTTTGGTAATGGATAGTGTTGAAAATAATGTAATAATTTCTCAATTTTGCAGATAGTATTTTTCACCTGTTTTACGTCATACGAAAATAGCACCTAACGTTGTGTCGTGTGTTTTCTCTTAGGATTCTATTTTCGAACATACAACTTAACTGCCGGGCAGCAAGCTTTTCCTTTTGACCTTCCACATTTTCCCTAGGAGAATTAGACAAAATATACCTACGACGATCCAAATGAGCGGTGTATGTTATTGATCCGAAAATATTGAGATTTTAATCGGAACTGAAGTGAATAAAGGGTACCTACAACGGATTGAACTCAAATTCATAAAAGAATGAGTTCCAGGCGATCATGAAGCGGTGATTTCGTCGGGTACGCACAGGGTGCGCAATTAAAGGAATGTTCAAAAAAAATGTTTTCTGGTAAGTGTAGTGTATGAAGGTGAAACGGTGTTCAGTTGTGCAATCATATGAAAAAAAAACAAGTTTTTTGGAATTGTTTTATACCGAGTGATTTGGTGTTCAGCAATTGGGTTTTATAAATAGTGTTACATATAGGAAGAGACGTTCTTCAAAATATTGTTAGGTGAACGTTAGGTGTGACCAGTGTAATATACAGGGTGAATCCAAAGTGTGAACTTCCTATTTATATAGGAGGAAAGTTCTCAAGGCCATTTGTTACTACTCAGTGCTTTCGAAATGGATTGGAATTACGATATGGACACTTATTATTTACGCACATATGAAGTCAATTATGAACTGAAGATAAGAGGCGTCTCCTGCTCTAGTTCAGATCTGAATCAGAAGAGGAAATATTTGAGAAGAGAATTATTGAAAGACGCGGCGAGGCCGGGTGTTTTCAAATACGAGACACCAGACTTCAAGCTCGATACGGAAAAGAAAGAGATAGAGGACAGTCTAGAGTCTCTCACGGATCTAGTCAATGATTTCGACGGGAATAATCAGGAAGTTTATAAGCGAATAAGGACTCGTTGTATACATATCACGGGAAGACTTAAAAGGATTCCTAGCGAAACCGATGATGAAAAAGGTCTGTTCAAAAGAGATAATTTGATATCAATTGAGATTCTAGAAGATGATGTAGAAGAAGTGATGGAAAAAATCAGACAAGGAGAGAACAAACGTTTAGCTGCTACTACCACGACGGACTCTAATGCTGATAGACCTTATCCGGTTTATAAATGGAAATTGAAATTCGATGGCAGTACACACCAGGCCTCGGTCAATTCTTTTTTAGAGTAAGTCGAAGAGTTGAGCTTTGCTCGTGATGTCTCGACGGAACAGTTATTTCAATCGGCGATTGAACTTTTTGACGGGGCAGCAAAAGTATGGTATCGAAGAATTAGATCCACTGTTGGTACTTGGGATAAACTAGTCCTAGCCTTGAGACGGGATTTTCTACCGAGAGACTTTGGTGACAATTTATGGGAAGCTATTAGGGGCCGTCTACGAAGAAGTGATGAAAAGGTGATAATTTTTATCTGTGCTATGGAGAACTTATTTTCGCATCTGACCGTGAAGGCTTCTGCTGTAGAAAAGTTGAAGGTTATCAAGAAGAACATATTGAAAGAGTACCATGTGCACTTGGCTCTTCGGGAAGTGAACACGATAGACCAACTTTCAGAAGTATGTCGCTCTCTGGAGGATGCTGGGATTATTCAACGATCAGACGGACGACAATTTTCTCAGAAGAAGAGTGTCTCGTTGTTTTTCGTGTCAGAGACTGGTCACTATAAACAAGAATATCCCTATAGACAACAGACAGGCAATCAATTTCTGAAAAAGACCCCTACTTGTTTCGGTTGCGGAACGAAAGGCTTCATAAGACCCAATTGTCCTAAATGCTCAAAAACCGAAGGAAGGGGAGACGCAAGATAGGTCGGTGGCGTACCTCTCAGGAGTTCGAGACGGAGACCTATAAATACCCAAGCACTTGTTCAGTACTTCATTCTACAGAAAAGGAGTCGTTTACGAAACCCTGAACTACCGAATGTGAATGGGAAAAATGGCTAGTGGCAGTCAGATTATTTTTGAAAACCGATACACCCCAGTCGACGAAAGGGGTTAAGAAACAATCAAACTTATTACTAGTACAGCGGAAGAATGACAACCGACAATATATTTCAAGATATTTGGTGAAACAGTGGTGGCTCTTTTGGATACTGGGGCAAGTCATTCGGTTTTTGGTGGCAAGGGATGGAAGTGGATTCACAAATTTAAACTGGAGTTGTTGACCTCATCTGATACCACTTTCACTACAGCTGATGGAGAGCCACAAACGATAGGGGGGTTTTTCAATTTGCCCATTAGTGTAGGCGGGTGCTGGAAAATAATTGAAGTTCTGGTGGTTCCGTCATTATCACATTGTCTGATTCTGGGAAGCGATTTTTGTGAAGCTTTCGAAGTTATCTTGGACTATAGACAAAATTCTTTTTTTTGTGGAAGATGAAGTCGTTGACGATTCTCCAATTGGTGAAGTGAATGAGATGGCAGTCCGCTCTAAGTCGGAGTTGACCGAAGAACAGCTAGACCAGCTTCAGGGTGTCATGGAAAAATTCAAGGATATTTCTTGGATGTTGAACAAGAGGTTGGGAAGAACGAATGCCATCGTCCACAAAATTGATACCGGAAACGCCGAACCCGTCAAACAACGTTACCACAATATGTCACCGTTTATGTTATTTATATTGCACCGAGAACTGGACGAAATTTTGAAATTAGGCGTAGTACGTCCCTCTTGTAGTCCTTGATCGTCACCAGCACTCCTCATACGGAAGACTAATGGGGAATGAAGATTTTGTTTTGATGGCCGGCGATTGAACAGCTTGACAAAAAAGAACGCGTTTCCTTTTCCCAGAGTGGATAGTATTTCGAGTAAGCTCACAGGCGCGAAGTTTCTCTCTAGTATTGATCTGAAGTGTGCATATTGGTAGATTCTGTTGGAGGCAAATTCTTGTGAAAAGACAGCTTTTGTAGTTCCATCTAGGGGTCTGTACGAATTTGTAGTAATGCCTAGACACAACAGAGGCTTATGGACACGATCTTGGGATACGAGTTGGAACCTTTCGTCTTTGTGGACTTGGACGATATAATCGTTGCCACTTCATTTTTCGAGGAACATGTGAACGTTTTGTCTACCCTCGTGAAGATATTTAGGCTTTTTATCAGACCGAGAAGGACTTCGAACGAATCCTCAAAGAGACGCAGCCATGTTGAACTACCCCCGACCTGAAACAGTCACAGAACTGAAACGATTTCCCGGTTTATGCGGTTGGTACATAAGATTTGTACCTTTTTTCTCCAACTTAACAGCACCAATGACGAGTTTAATGAAGGGTAAAAGAAAATCACAAGAGTTACAGTGGAACGTCGAAGCAGAGAAGTCATTTTAAAAAATGAAGGAAAGTTCAGTAGCGGCCCCGGTGTTGACCAGTCCTGACTTCACGAAACAGTTCTTTCTTTCTACAGTGCGATGCCTCCGACGTAGACCTAGGGTGTGTTCTGTCTCAGGAAGACGATAATGATCAAGAAGTTGTCATTACCTTTGCGAGTAGGACTTCAGGTATTATATTGAAGGTATGACCTCCAAGGTCATTACAGACCATTATAGTTTATTGTGGCTTAACCGACTCAAAGACCCCTCCGGTCGACTTGCCCGTTGGGTGGTTGTGATACAACAATTCGACATGATCATTGAAAATAGGAAAGGTGCTTTAAACACAGTTCCGGATGCGTTGTCGAGGGCTCCTTTGGGGCAAGTGTCCATGTTGTCCCTGGTACTAAATGAGTGAAACAAAGACAACTGGTATAAACGTATGAAAAATAAGGTAAGTGATGATCCTGTACAGTTTGCCGATTGGATGGTGAAGGATGGTCTGCTCTACAAATATCTTCCTTCCGCATATGAGATTAATTTTAATGTTCCCGAGTGGAAAATAATGGTCCCAAAAGGCTACCGCACAGAAGTATCGAAGTTATGTCACGATGATCCTACCTCAAGTAACATTAAAATTTACCTTTTCAGGCGAAACCACGAATTGCGAAATGAAGATTTTTATTCGAACATTCAACACAAATCGTTTCATTTCATACTATATATCTCATGAAGTAAATTTATATGATTCATTCGTACAACCAGAAACCATAACCAAAAAGCAAAAGGAACAGTTGTTGATCTGTTGTGTTTGTTTGATTTGTGAACTATCTGTAATTCATTCCTTTGAAATAGAAGGATTTATTATCTCGTATAACTCTTTCGACGAGTCCCAGTATTTATTTTCGTCAATATGATGCTGCAGTCTGGAACAAAAAAGGAATAGTAGTACGGTAATATTTTAATGGAATACGATAGTGAATATCAGAAAGGAAATAATGTAAATATAGTTCACTTACCTGCTATGAGTTTCTATCATTTGAAATCGAAAATTAGGGGAAGACAAGATTCCAGTTGTTTTGTTTTTGGTAGATGTCAAAGTAAGGTTGATGTCAACCGATGACATTTGACATTTTGGAAGGGTATGCATGTGAAGTCTCGCAGCCGTGGCGTCAAAGAGAAAAATCCCAGGTTGTAGAACATTATAGGTTGATCCTGTGCGGACTATGTATTTCTGTGATCGCTGTCCCTAAGAGTCCGTCTTCGTGGAGGGCTGGCCCAAGACTCCTTGTGAGAAGGGCCAAAAATAAGGGGAGAAGAAATGTTTGCTATCTCTGGAGGGTACTAGCGTCGCTTGTAAAAAAAGTGAAAAAATAGTGAAAAGTGAAAAAATGGCATTATTCGACAGAAAAAGGCCGAAAAAGAACCCAAAAATCACGATGGGCTTCTTCCCAAATAGCACACGACGTCCTGAAGACGAACCATTTATGTCCCAGTTACGTCGATACGTCCCGGGACGTATAGGAGACATTCGAAGAACGTACATTACCGGATGTACCATGTATGTACTGGTTAGACGTCCCATGTAGGTACATACTTGGTCCCGTTCCAATCGGAATGTAATAAAAACGTACATGCTTGGAAGTACTATGTACGTACTTTATTGAGTGTCCCTGATACGTTTACATTAACTCCTCTTCAGGTACGTACTTTTCGGAATGAATTAGGGACATACCAATGACGTGTTTTTTTGTGAATCCCATGTACGTACTGCTCAGACGTATCATTTACGTACATGTTTGGAAGAACTATGTTCGTACTATTTGGACCTTCCAGGTGCGTACATATTGAGTCCCTTTCAGATACGTATTTTTCGAAACGTTTGCGGGACATAGTAATGACGTACATTTTTGGAAATCGTATGTACATACTATCTGGACGTCTCGTTGACGTACTTTTTTGTACATACTGTTTGGACCTCCCAAGTACGTACGGATTGGGTTCCTTTCATTTTCTACATTTCTGTTAGTATGTACATACTGTTTGGACCTCCCGAGTACGTACGTATTGGGTCCCTTTCGGTTCAAGGGGTATTGGGATTTTGAGAGTGATCACTTAGTGTATTCAAACATATATCAATATTGGCAATGCAATATTCATAATGAATTATTTCTAAAAAAATTTGGAAAAATTGAAACATCGACATGTGGTGAATTTAAATACCAGAAAATTACATACAGAATTTTTTGCACAGCAAGTTTGATATTCCAAAACCGCCATCACATGAGACAGTGATCCTTTAGTGTTTTTTCGAATACATTTTCATTGTTACTGAACTTTCTAAAATTTTAATATTATCTCGAACCAAACTAACTCTAAGTCATCACATCTATAGCACCCAACTCCTTCTTAAAAACAAGTATCTCCGTGCCGTAGAGCGTAACAGTGGTCGACAATAATATCTCCATAGAAAAGGTCGAGAGTTCAAGCCCCGCAGCAGCCAGGTCTTTTTCCAAGTAAGTATTCGGTTAGATGGTTAGTACACTTGAATGAGTAAAATTTTCAACTTGACTATTTGGTAAAAAAGAAATGAATAATCCCGAATATTAAGTGATATCAAATGATATATCATTACGTTGTTTTCGAATATTGATCTAATATCGCCGAATGTTCACATTTTTTTTGTGGCCACTATTGATATCATCTACAATATAAGGCTAATATTCCCGTAATATTGAACCAATATTGGTCTACTTGGGATAGCGCATACAGAATGGAAAATGTACGTTTTCGGAATGTCCCAAACAGTTCCCTTTCTGTACATTTCAGGTCCTGTGTGGACTAGAAAAGTACGTACCTGGGATTACCGACTATGCGGAAACGGTAAGTCGCAGGGAGGTCTTATGTACGTCTGTCGGAGACAAAAGTACGTCCTAAATACGTACAATGCATCCTCGCCGTACATATGCAGTACGTCCACTGGACGTACTTGTGCTATTTGGGTTATCATTAATTTTTTGGATTTGCGTTGGGTTAAGCGAGTGTAGCGAACATAAAGTCTTCTTGAGATCGTTCAGGAACCTGTTCAATGGTAGAAACCTTCCCTATATGGGAGGTAAGCTATTTTTTTCATTGAGAAGAATGAGAAAAATCTGAAGAGGATCGCCTTTTAGATTTGCTAGTTTCTACCAATCTGGGAGCTGAAGTGCTAAACATAGTCCAAACTAAGAAGGCACGAGGTCGTAGACAGGCTTCGAACCATTCTCCTGGTGCATCCTGCGATAGCCGAGTGAGGAGTAGATTTCCATATCCCTGCACACAAGTCCCTCAGCTGGGGAACGACCTGAAATTTGGTCTTGTCACAGCATTCCAACCTGCAATTGGACCACTGATACGAGAGGGGGCACGTATCACGTTTCAGTCTGCTCATCCTAGTGTGGGGAGTAGAGTCCGTTAGGTTGTGGACCACCTTCACAATTCGGTGAGAACGTTTCAAATTACTAAGTTTCACAAAGTGGGATCGTTGCTGTTCCAAGGATGTACACTTATTTTACTACATCATTAAGTTAAAATCACCTTATTTCCATTCGTTAGAGTAATTTCTGTATCAGAAGTATGGTTAGATATGCCATTTTTTTAATTTGACAACATAGGTCAATGTTTAAAGCACTTTGCTAAGAATTCACCCATGTAAGATTGTACTGCAGCTGCAGCGGTGTCCTTTTAGAATTCCGCTAATTTAAATAACCCTGTTAGAAATGATTAAGGTGCTTTGATAAAAATTTTGAGTATAATAATTTATTTCACCTCTCTAGAAGACCGAGAGATCAAATTCTCAATAATCAAATTATCTCTGACTTAACAAATGGTTTTTCTTTTCTTAATTTAATTGAGATCTGAAACAGGTGACGCCCAATCCAAAATAAATGAACCCACGACTAGGGCTCTCCAAACATCCTGACTGCCGTTAAACATTTTGTTGACCCTTCTACCATCAATTACAACTTTTGGAAAATCCAGTAAAGGGTAACAAAAAGTGGTGACGCAACGTGAGGGCCTTTGTTTGGATGAAAAATAAAAGTGTAATTTCTGGAACAGAACTACTGTATAGGTGGGCATAGTTCATGGTTCGTGCAGACGATGCAGGTCGTACAACTGTTCTTTCTAGCTATAATTTTTAAGATCAAGAGAAATCACTTGGACGGGGAATTTTTTCAATTGCCTATTTTTCTTGTATCAGTTGAGAACTATGGACAGGTAGAATATATATATATAAATATATATATATATATATATACATATACATATATACATATATATATATATATATATACATATACATATATACATATATATATATATATATATATATATATATATATATATATATATATATATATATATATATATATACCGGGTGTCCCCAACGCAATGTGTTGATTAGTTGCTAGGCAAGTTTTATTGGGTTTTTTTAGGAGTTCATTGTTGTGAACACTTGCATTTTGGCATCATAAAACCTAAGTGATATATTTGGTTCAACTATTAAAATTTTAGTGTGTTTTTTGTACATTTTCAATACTTTCAATTTCGAGGATTCCAAGTGAGATGGCGAATAGTATGAAGGTTAAACATTTACTCATTGAGGAAATGAATTACGAGCTACGTATACGAGGTGTTGTGACTACTCGAGAAATGAATGATAAACGAAAAATATTGTCTAAACTTTTGAGAAATAAGTCTCCGATACTACCTGACGCTGAGTATACCTTTGATACTGAGGTGATTGCTATAAACAATACAATTGATAATTTGAAAACATTAATTCCAGACTTTGAGGGTTCAACAGAAGATTCCTTATATCAAAGATTGCAGTCCAGACTTTCTCATATAACTGAACGAATTAAGCGAATGCCCATAGATTCTAGTCGAGAGCAGGTTAATTTTAAAAATGAAGCATTTGCTACGGTGTTAACTTCAGCTTCTGACATTGATGAGCGAGTAACTGAACCGGATGCTCAGTGTTGCGCACAGGGTAACCTATCTTCTACATTTATGCAACCATCACCAACGTTCAACCATGAAACTTATAAAACTGTATCTGTTTACAGATGGAATATGAAATTTGATAGCGAGAAGAAAGGTTTAGGTGTTAGAGATTTTTTAGAACGCGTTAAGGAATTGTCAGAAGCTAGACGTGTAACAAAAAAACATGGCTTAGACATGTTAAAGATTCAGGCAACGTAAGAGATTGGGATTCACCTGTGAAAAGGTTAGAAATAGATTTTTCCGATGAAGACTATGATGAAGACTTGTGGCAAGAGATAAAAAATAGAAAACAATCAGAAGAGGAGTCAGTTGTTATTTTTGGCGCCATTATGGAATCTATGTTCAATCGTTTAAGCACTTCACCAGCTATAACGACCAGAATTAAATGGGTTGAAAAAATCTCAGGCCAGAATATGTTTCTTGTTTAGCACTCAACGATTATAAAACTTTAGATGAACTGTTACATGACGCAGAAATGTTAGAATCGCTTTTTTAGGAAACTAAAGTAAAAAACATTTCAAGAAAATTTCAAGTCAGTAGTTAGTACGTCGAGTCATTCTCATAACAAAGATAGGTTTGATAGAAAAAGTTATAACCAAGCTTACTTCAGAAAAACAGAATTCAGTCGAAGTTCGAAGTCTAGAGGAAGAACCGATAGAAATAAAAATGTACACAATAATGAAGCTCCAAATTCAACAGTTAATATAAAAAGACATACAGTTTTCTGCTGGAATTGTAAAGGACCCAATCATACTTTTCAATCATGTACTCTCAAACGTGAGTAGTTCTGCTACAAGTGTGGAAATTCGGGCGTTATCAGCTCAGAGTGTAAAAGGTGTTCGGGAAACGGTCAGTAGGGGCACGTTTGGGTGGCGATGTTTTGCTCCGAGATTCGAATGCCACAATTAAATCAGAGAAATACAAAATTTCAATTGAACAACAGTCCCATTTGGATTTTGCAAAAGACTTTCTCACTAATTTGAAAACTATAGCTTCATCTACAGTTTTCACAGAAGTTGCTGGTGACAACCGACCTTGCATTCAAATAGTTATTTTTGAAAGGAAATTTACTGTTTTGTTGGACTCAGGTGCTTATCATTCAATTTTCGAATTTTCAAGATTCTTTCGGAGTAGATGTAAAAGTTTCTGGTCATAAATTTGTTATCACACCCGATGGTGCTAAACAGAATGTTTCAGGGGTTGTCGATTTACCCATATGTATTGAAAATACATGTAAATTAGTTTCATTCTCAGTGGTTTCATCTCTTAAGTGTTCAGTAATCTTAGGTAGTGATTTCTGTAAATGTTTGGGTTTGAAAATTAACTTTCGTAATAACTCCTGGGAGATTTATAATGATGAAGATATCCATATTTCTTATATAGTTTCTGGAGATGAGGAGATCTACTCCACTAGTCAAATAAAACCATATGGCGATTCTAATGCTGATCAGATGAAGTCGGTTGAAGATATTGTTTCGGATTATAAGAAACTCGCGGGAAATAGTGAAAAACTAGGTAAAACGAATAAAATAGTCTATCATATTGATACCGGAAACGCTCGTCCTATTAAACAGAGACAATATTTAATGTCACCGTATATGCTAGAACATTCGAATAAAGAATTAGACAAAATGTTAAGACTAGGTGTAGTCGAACCGTCAAGTAGTGAATGGTCGTCTCCAGTCATATTATTTAAAAAACAGTGTGGGGAGTTCAGATTTTGTTTCGATGGTCGAAAACTCAATTCATTGACGAGAAAGGATAGTTATCCATTACCTGTAATCGATCGTATTCTAGCTTTGTTACGAAATGCACGTTTCATATCATCCATTGATCTAAAATCAGCTTTTTGGCAGATCCCACTGGATCAGGCTTCTGAAGAGAAAACCGCTTTTTCCATTTCGGAAAGAGGTCTATTTCATTTTAACGTTGTACCGTTCGGTTTGTCTAACGCGGCGCAGTGCCAGCAAAGGTTGATGGACGCAATTTTCGGGCCAGAACTAGAACCTTTTGTTTTCGTTTATATATATGACCTTATTTTAGTCTCTAAAGATTTTGGGAAACACATTCTTTTGCTCAGAGAGGTTGCACGGCGTTTACGAGAGGCCAACCTCACTATTAATTTTGACAAATGTAAATTTATTGAGCCGTCTCTAGAGTACCTAGGATATGTAGTAGATAAATTAGGACTCAGGACAGACCCCAATAAGGTTTCAGCCATTGTGAATTTTCCAGTACCCAAGAACACCACGGAAATAAAAAGGTTCGTTGGCATGTGCGGATGGTACTGCCGTTTCATTCCACAATTTTCCACCATCATGTCTCCAATTAATCAGTTATTGCATGATAAAAAGTAAGGACAAAACATAGCTTGGTCAGAAGACGCAGAAAAAGCATTCAAGGTTGTGAAAGAAGCACTAATATCCACTCCCATTCTGAGTAGTCCATATTTTGATATTCCGTTTTGCATTCAATGTGACTCTTCTGATACAGGATTGGGTTGCGTTTTAACTCAAATTCAAGAATGTACTGGAAGGGTAATAGCTTTTGCCTCTAGGAGTCTCTCTCGTTGTGAAAGAAACTACACTACGACCGAAAAAGAATGTCTTGCTTGTGTCTTTGCATGTGAAAAATTCCGACTATACATTGAAGGAGTGAGTTTTTCATTGATTACCGATCACGCTGCTTGAAAATCACTTTTTGAAATGAAGGACCCTTCAGGTCGTCTCGCGCGTTGGAGCGTTAAACTAAGTCAGTTTAAATTTGAAATAATCCATCGAAAAGGAAAGTTGAATATTGTACCAGACGCCTTGTCCCGAAAACCTGTAGACCCACCACCAGATGAATTTTGCTGTCTAGCAAGGATAGATAACCTCAATAATCATACTATAAATTTGGAAGATTTGGATACTTTCTACCTAAAAATGCGCTCAGAAATTATAGAGTCACCGGATTCATACCCCCAATGGTTAGTTGATTCAGGATATGTATATAGGTTAATTCCCTCTAAATTGTCCCTAGACACCAATATACCGGACTGGAAATTATTAGTCCCCAAAGAGACTTCGTATTATGCTCGAAAATCACGACTCAGTTACTGCTCCGCATGCGGGTTATTCAAAAACATTTTCAATAATTCAACTATCCTATTATTGGCCAAAAATGAGGCGTGATGTTTACAAATATGTAAAGTCGTGTAAGGTCTGTGCTTCTCAAAAATCTCCTAACCACGCGAAATATGGTTTAATGGGAACCGAAAAGAAAGTACGTTTTCCTTGGCAAATTATTGCACTTGATTCAATGGGTCCGTTACCCAGAAGTAGGAATGGTTTTCAATATATCCTAGTTGTCAGCGATTGGTTTACAAAATATCCATAAATTTTTCCCTTGAGAAAAGCAACTTCTCCATCTATTATGAAGATTCTCGAAAACGAAGGTTTTCTGGTATATGGTGTGCCACAAAGAATCATATGCGATAACGGCAAACAATTAGTCAGCCATGCAATGAGAAAATTAGTATCAGACTATGGCTCAGAAATTTCGTATACCCCATTTTACCACCCTCAAGCAAACTACGTTGACCGTTCGAATCGAACATTCTGCACAGCTATTAGAAGTTGTTATATAGGTAATTCACATTAGGATTGGGATAAAGAGTTAGGAAAAATTGGGTTTGCTCTTAGAACCACTACACATGAAGTAACAGGTTACAGTCCGGGATTTTTGAACTTTGGTTGCGTCATTCCGTGTACAGGGAAATATTATGGGAAGTGGAATTCTGAATGTATTGAAATCGACGATATGGAAAAATGGATTGAAAACTTAGAAAAACTAAACGATATCTACAAAGAAGTAGAACATAAATTGAATTTAGCATTCTAAAAATGCAAAATATTTCAATCTCAGGCGAAGAGAAAAGGAATTTTTCATTGGAGATAAAGTATGGAGGCGTAACTTCGTTTTATCAAATGCCGCCCAAAATGTCAGTCAAAAATTACCTCCGCGGTATGTTCTATGTGCTGTCATAGGAAAGAAGAGTAAGTTAGTGTACGTTTTGAAAAACGAGAACGGTAGCCGTGCTGGAGAGTGGAACATTCAAAATTTAAAACCGAATCATGGTTCTTTATCCGAGGTGTCATCAAGCGACGCGAGATCTGGAAGTGAAGTGTAAATATATCTGTACATATTATGTAAGCTATTCTGGTGAAATTTCATGGCAAATGAGATTTCGCATAGTAAGTAGAGTAGAGATAGGTAGGATAAGTCTAGCAGAATAGAATAAGGTTATATGAGAGCTCTCGTCTAACTGTTGGAATTAGTAGTAGGGTAAAAAAGATGGTCAGAGTTTCTAACGCAAAAACATAAAAATTGTCACCTTTCGGCAACAATTTTTATTTCCTCAGGAGGGGGGTTAATGTAACATTAAAATTTACCTTTTCAGGCGAAACCCACGAATTGTTAAATTGAGATTTTTATTCAGACATTCAACACAAATCGTTTCATTTCATACTATATATCTCATGATGTAAATTTATATTATTTATTCGTACCACCAAAAACCATAACCTGAAAGCACAAGGAACAGTTGTTGATATGTTGTGTTTGTTTGAATTGTGAACTATCAGTAATTCATTCCTTTGAAATAGAAGGATTTATTTTCTCGTATAACTCTTCCGACGAGTCCCAGTATTTGTTTTCGTCAATGTAATGCCGCAGTCTGAAACAAAAAGGAAATAGTAGTACCGTAATATTTTTATGAAATACGATAGTGAATATCAAAAAGGAAATAATGTAAATATGGTTTACTTACCTGCTATGAGTTTCTATCATTCGAAATCGAAAATTAGGGAAAGACAAGATTCCAGTTGTTTTGATTCTGGTCGATGTCAAAGTGAGGTTGATGTCAACCGATGACATTTGACATTTTGAAGCGGTATGCCTGTGAAGTCTCGCAGCCGTGGCGTCAAAGAGAAAAATCCCAGGTTGTAGAACATTATAGGTTGATCCTGTGCGGACTATGTATTTCTGTGATCGCTGACCCTGAGAGTCCGTCCTCGTGGGGGGCTGGCTCAAGACTCCTAGTGAGAAGGACCAAAAAAAAAAGGAAGAAGAAATTTACGCTATCTATGGAGGGTACTAGCGTAGCTTGTAAAAAGAGTAAAAAAATGGCGAAAAGTGAAAAAATGGCATTATTCGACAGAAAAAGGCCAAAAAAAGAACCCAAAAATCACGATGGGCTTCTTATCATTTATTTTTTGGATTTGCGTCGGGTTGAGCGAGTGTGACGAACATAAAGTCTCCTTGAGATCGTTCAGGAACCTGTTTAATGGTAGAAACCTTCCATATAAAGGAGGTGAGCTATTTTTTCATTGAGAAGGATGAGAAAGATCTGAAGAGGATCGCCTTTCAGATTTGCTGGTTTCTACCAATTTGGGAGCTGAACTGCTGAACATAGTCCAAACTAAGAAGGCACGAGGTTGTAGACAGGCTGCGAACTTTTCTCCTGGGGCATCCTGCGATAGCCGAGTGAGGAGTAGATTTCCATTTCCCTGCACAAAAGTCCCTCAGCTGAGGAACGACCTGAAATTTGGTCTTGCCACAGCATTCCAACCTGCAATTGGAGCATCAATACGAGAGGGAGCACGTATCACATTTCAGTCTGCACTTCCTAGTATTTGGAGTAGAGTCCGTTAGGTTGTGGACCACCTTCACAATTCGGTGAGAACGTTCCAAATTACTAAGTTTTTACAAAGTGGGACCGTTGCTGTTCCAAGGATGTACCCTTATTTTACTACATCATTATTAGATTCAACATTAAGTTAAAATCACCTTTTTTCCATTTGTTAGAGTAATTTCTGTATCAAAAGTATGGCTAGATATGCCATTTTGTTAATTTGACAACATAGGTCAATGTTCAAAGCACTTTGCTAAGAATTCACCCATGTAAGATTCTACTGCAGCTGCAGCGGTGTCCTTTTAGAATCCCACAAATTTAAATCACCCTGTTAGAAATTATTGAGGTGCTTTGATAAAAATTTTGAGTATAATACTTTATTTCACCTCTCTAGAAGACCAAGAGATCGAATTCTCAAAAATTCAATTATCTCTGACTTAACAAATGGTTTTTATTTTTTTGTTTCAAGTGAGATCTAAAACAGGTGGCGCCCCATCCAAAATAAATGAACCCACGACCAGGGCTCTCCAAACATCCTGACTGCCGTTAACATTTTGTTGACCCTTCTTCCATCAATCACAACTTTTGAAAAATTCAGTAAAGAGTTACACTCAGCTCATTTAGGAATATTCAAGACGCTAGCGAGGCTCAGAGAAACCTATTATTTTCCGAAAATGAGAATGTTCGTGAAGAATTATATCAAAAAATGACGAAAGTGTAGTGCACAGAAATCAAATAATACCACCAGGCCAAGATTCATGGGCAAACGGAAACAAGTTTCATTACCATGGCAGACTATTTCTGTCGATATTTGGGGTCCGGTTCCTAGATCCAAACAAGGGTATGCTTATCTCTTAGTTGTGTCGGATTGTTTCACGAAATTTTTTCTCTTACATCCTCTCAAGAAAGCGACTGCTGGTATCAATAGATTTTTGGAAAACGAAGTTTTTTTGATGTTTGGACGTCCGCAGGTTTTGTTATGCGATAACGGCACACAATTCACTAGCAGAGACTTCAAATTCCTGCGAACAGTATGGAGTCAGAATTTGGTATAATGCTTTTTACCACGCTCAAACGAACCCAGAAGAACGGGTCAATCGAGTTATAGGAACAGCTATCCGATCATACATAGATGGAAACCATGCGAATTGGGATTTAGAGATTCCGAAAATTGGATATGCACTACGTACCGCAATTCACGAAGCTACTGGATTTAGTCCAGTTTACCTGAGCTTTGGAAGGTGTGTACCGATAGATGACAAATTTTATGGAAATGTTAGTTCTATCACGGATTACAATCTGAATCCTTTCGACCAAGAGGGGTATGCAAACGAACTGGCGAAATTACCTTTGAATTTTCGAGAGGTAAACAACGTTTAAAGAGAGCTTACGAAAAGAATGCTTGGAAATATAACTTGAGAAAGAGAGAGACCTACAAATTCACAATAGGCGACAAGGTGTGGGAGAAAAATTATATTCTCTCAGATGCGGCTCAACGTTTTTCTGCAAATTTGGCACCCAAGGTAATATCACCGCTGGTATACGAAATGGTGGAGGAGGGGACCAACAAGAGACTTGAAAGATGGCACGTGAAAGACCTGAAACCAAATACGAATGGCTCAGAAGAAGAGAAATCCTGATGACGAATGGTAGTGTAAATGTGATACGGAAGGTAGGTTGAATGAGGATTCTATTGAAACAACTTGTTGACATTACGCGCGGTGTCAGTCAGGTTGTGCCGTTTTCGTTATAACTGAGATATATACGATTTCAAGGCATTACACAAATTTTTTCAGTGGGAAGAAAGGGTGTGTAACGATCCATTTTTATTTCGGTGTAGGTGCCCCTTAAGCACTATCAAATTCAAAGTCCCCTGTGACTCAGGCAAGCAACAATGCTGTGATGGTCAATAGGTTTCACCTAAGTTCATTTTAGTGTCGAATAAAATTCAAAATTTATATTTCGGCCGAGCGCAGGTTTGACAAAAAATTCCGATAGAATCAGTATCGAAACTGATGATAGAAAAAAAGGGAACTGAATATGAACGCAAACCGTATTCGTGGTGATCGAGTATCGTGCCGTGCAGTGGAAATCCTCATGAAATCTGAGGTTAGTTCATTTTTTGGAAAAATTAAATTGATATCAGGGATCCGTAACTTTTAGGTTTCTCTGTACGGGGATAATTATTCTTCCTGGTATTGGCCTGATAGGCAGTTCTGAGAAATAGAACAAGGAGTATTATTAGAATCATCTGATCCCCTTGGCGCTGCGTATTACCTTCCAAGGCCCCCAATAAATTTGATCAACGAGATTTCAGTCCAGTGGGTTGAATCTAAGGATCTTTCAAAAAACACAGACTTCCTGAAAATAAATTTAATACGGTAGATTTTCCGTACAACTGTGAGGTGATTTTTCATTACTTTCCTGCCAAGCAGAAGATAACCCAGGTCCACAAATTCGACGTCCGTCGAGGTTGTTACACTGTGACAGTTTTATTAATATCTATTTTTTTATTTTATTGTAACTTAAACAGCTGTTCGAGACGTAAATTAGTATCTCAGTTGCAATTGAGTGGATAATTCACGAATATATCTTGAAATAACTGATCCTGAAGGCTCTTGACCAGGAGTATATATTTTTCAGTTCGAGTACATATTTTTTTATGAAACAGATCGGTTCATGCGTAGTGCTTACGTTGAGTACCCTGGTTTATATTTTCTCAAGGCCCTGCTAATTGAGATCTTGTAACCACCGTTGTTCATGATTTTTTGCACTTCATAAGATTTATTTTGAGTGATCCTTGTTGTCCGTGTTTTTCATATCTCGCCCTTCACATCACTCATTATGAATAGCCCTCGTTGTGTTATATTTTGATGTGATATTTGTTTGGCAATCTTACACCTGTTAAAAGAAGAACACTTGGGGCGATATTTCTCTATTTTTTGTGATCTTGTTATTTACATTATTTACTTTATGTAAGGCTCTCCCAACCGTACTAATTTAGCGATTAAACTTGGGTGTTTGATGAACTGTCATTAATATTTTGTCTAATTGCCCTACCACCCTTTCCTGTTGAAAAAAAACAACTGACGCCCCCAGCTTGCTAGGTGAATTTATAAAAAAAACATTTTTTTATGTTCCTTTGTGGATTTGAACCCACGACTCGCCCCGAATGAAGAAGGAATCACAAGGAATTTCATATATTCCTTGTGATTCGTTGGGTATTGTATCTTCAGGTGAGCGCAGGAAAGAGGATATTTTATTGTTCGCTGTGAAAACTGTCTTGATGTCGTATTTTGTCAGAATTTGGCTCACTTTATCAGTGACACCCCGAATGTAAGGAAGGAAAGCTTTCGGGTGTTCAGCCGGGTCGTCCGGTGGTTTGGGATGCGAGAAGCGGGTCTGTTGGCGTTGAATGGTTCTCTGGATCTGGGGGTAGGAATAATCATTTTGAAGAAGGGCAGATGTGAGCTTCTTAAGCTCACTGGATCTATTATGGTCATCTGTGAGTTTGATGGATCTATTGATAAGAGAATTCAGTACGGAGCTCACCTGGGCTGGATGATGGTGGGAGTTGGCATTAAGATATCTATTGGTGTGCGTGGGTTTTCGGTAGACAGTATGAGTGAAATAATCGATGGATTTTTTGATGTGGACATCTAGGAAAGGAATAGCGTTGTTAGTCTCCATTTCCATGATGAATTTCATATCAGAGTGAATATTGTTGAGGTGATTGAGGAAGGTGTGAAAGCTTTCGGTTCCATGAGGCCAGATAGCAGAGACATCATCCACATAACGCAGCCAACACGTCGGCTTCAGTGCAGATGTATCAATTGCTCTAGACTCGAAATCTTCCATGTAGAGGTTTGCAAGTACTGGCGAAAGCGGAGAACCCATAGGGGCGCCTTTTACTTGTTTGTAAAATTTGCCCTGGAACAGAAAGTATGTACTGGACATACAATGACTAATGAGGTTGAGCGTGTCTTGGGAGACAGATCTCAGACAGAATAAACAATCTAACTTTGTCATTTTCGATTGTCTGTCTTTTACATTGAAGTAAGATATGATCTCGGTGTTTGAAGGGTAATAAGATCTCTTTCTACCACGATACCTTTGTTCAGTTCCTCTCCGAAAATCGAGTAGAAGGCTTTAGGGATCCTTTCATTACACTTTCCTTTTATATCCGTCTCTATTTCGGTTCTGGCTTCATCTTGAGACCTATCTGCCTTAACTATCATCATATATCATCACTTGCATTCGGTACGGCTTTGCTGTGATCTCAATTGTGATGAAAGCAAAGTTGAAATGGAATAATCAATCCAACTTTGTCATTTTCGATTGTCTGTTTCTTATATTGGAACACTGACTAACGCGAGAATAAAATATTAATTGGTACAAAACAAACAGACAAAACATTGAAGAATATTGAAGTTTGTCGAATTTTGATGTAATGTCATGTGGAAAAATTCTGATAAACAGGTGATTTTCTTCTATCTTTCTCGTATTCAAGAAGAAATGAATATTGAGATCTGTTTTTTGTTCCATAGAATGCTCTTCGTTATTAGTATGTGTCATTTCTAAAAATGTTCTTCTGGTTATATTTGTTTCTCTATCCAAAATTTCTGGGTGTTCAAAATCCATCTTGTGATCCTCCATGTTGACGTGTTCACTCAAAGCGCAATAATTAACGTTTCGACTGCAGTCGCTTTCATGTGAAATAATGCACAACTGATCGAAAAAACAGATTAATGGAAACATAATTCAGTTTTCATTTCAAAATTTGAAATTTCAATCTGACAAGTTCTGATGTTTAGAAAGACACTATTCATATGAAATGTGACATTATTACTATGTGGTAAAGTTCTAATCAACGAATCGAACGGAAACCGCTGAGTCGGTCTCATACATGCCTTAAGATTCTCGGGATATAAGAAGCCCTGACCCAAAAGTCCCACCCGAAATGTGAAAGAAATTTGGTTAGTTTCATAAATGTGTTTGTTTTTTCTGTTCATTTAATTTTATGTCAAGTGAAAGCAAAAATATATAATATATTCCGCTCAAATGTTTAATTCCGTTCGATTCGTTAATTAGAACTTTACCACATAGTAATAATTTCAAATGTCATATGAATAGCGTCTTTCTAAATATCAAAACTTGTCAAATTGAAATTTTAAATTTTGAAATAAGAAATGAATTATGTTTCCATGAATCTATGTACACAATCTGTTTTTTCGATCAGATGTGGTTCTATAAAACTAAAATTGTACTTTCTGTTTTGTTCGAAACGATTAAGGAATTCAGTTCTCAAATACAACATATATGTAAACATTCTCAACAAAGATGTGAGTACTTATATTTTTCGAATTTTACATTTCACATGACATTTGATATAGTAGTCTTCCCGATGATGGAATAAAAAAAAATTCCGAAAGCTTGGAAAATTTTAAAGAGTCTATCATCAGTGATGATACCCAGCTAGTAAGACAACTCAGACCTAGACGCAAGGTCACTCAGTCTTGAAAATGGCTCCGAAATGGGAGCCGAAACGTAGACAAGTAAATCTTTCCAGACGCAGATCAACCGGAAGTTCCAGCCAGCACATTTCTGATATATATATATATATATATATATATATATATATATATATATATATATATATATATATATATATATATACTAGCTGACTATGCTTTTTCACACAGATGGTATTTGTAAAAAAATATGGTGATCTCCTTATTTGACTATCTACTACTATAACCCTTTAGTACAATGAAATTATTTACGAACAAAGACGAAAATGTTGATGTTGGTATACAAATTCACTGGATTGAGATTTGAAGGGGAAGTACGTTGAACACAATTAATTAAAATGTTCTTACACTTGATATTAAGCAGAAATCAATAGGTACAAAATAAAAATTTATCAGATTTATTATTTCCATTTAATTTTATAACAAATATAAGTATATTACAGTATAATATAGTAAATAACATGTGACGCTTAAACTCATGAATGAGGTAGGCAAGGCAGACAGTCTTAAACTTTTAAACATTAATATCTATTTTTTTGAATTATAAATACTATCAATTTAATTTAACACCAATCGGTGCACAATGTTTTTGGTTAACCTGTCTTTAGCTAACACAAATAGATTCGACGGTTTCCCAACACGTGAACACGCAACATATAGTTGCCCATGAGAAAAACATGGATTTTCCAAATCTTAACCATTTGTGGTTGTGCATGACCTTCTGCTGTCCTGATTCTTTGAGTTGGATTTCTTGATTCAATTTGTTCTGCCAACTGATGGGCTCAGCAGCGCCATCTATTGATTACTTACTCAACCCAGTCGAAAGGTATCGACATCTTGATTCAATTTGTTCTGCTAACTGATGGGCTCAGCAGCGCCTTCTATTGATTACTTACTCAACCCAGTCGAAAGGTATCGACATCTGTTAGAATCATTTGGAGTTAACAGATAATTGTGACTGTCAAATAATAACAGACAAATAATTAGCAATAAATTAAAATTGCGACTATAATTTGAGATTTAAACTATCCTATCTCCCAAGTTGGATCGAATTGCACATGGTGTGCGAATTTTATTATAATCGGTGTTAAGTTGTTTAGGAGTCCATTGAGGTCAAACATTGTGACACGAGATTTATATATATTAAGAAGATATATATATATATATATATATATATATATTTGATCGGCTAGGCTTCCGCGGTTAGAAATGTGCTGGCTGGAACTTCCGGTTGATCCGCGTCTGGAATGATTTACTTGTCTACGTTTCGGCTCCCATTTCGGAGCCATTTTCAAGACTTAGTGACCTTGCGTCTAGGTCTGAGTTTTCTTACTAGCTGGCTATCATCACTGGAGATCGAGGATTGAAGGTTGGTGGGATGTAAGGGTTCATTAGTAATTATGACAGGATCAGGGATCGGACGGTCGATGGGAGGTTCGAACGGATTAGTTCCCAAGTCGGAGTAAATAGAAGTATGTCGGACCAAGAGTGGTTTCCAGGTATTGGGGAGTCTTTGAGAATCGTCGCGTTTATTGAGGCAGTTGGGACGTTTTTCGATTTCAATGGCTTCACGGGTAACTCTGGTTTGGAGGGTTTTGGCTGTGGCAATGGTTTTGGTGTTCTTGAAATCTATTTTGTGGCCTGTTTCTAAATGATTTTGGAATAATGCTGAGTTTGTGTCAGAATTACGGACTGCTAGTTCGTGTTCATATGCTCTACAGGACACTCGTCGGTTGGTCTGGCCGATGTATGTTCTGGGACAGTTAGAGCATGGTATTTCATATATTCCTTGGGTTTCATTGGGGATTGTGTCTTTGGGTGTTCGAAGGTAGGTGGGTATTTGGTTGTTATTTTATCAGTCCCCCCCCTCTCCCCAGTTCTTGCAAACCTCTACATGGTTGACTTCGAAACCAGAGCCATCGACACATCTGAACTCAAGCCCACTTGCTGGCTCAGATACGTAGATGACATCTTTGCCATTTGGCCTCATGGGTTTGAAACCCTACCAACATTCCTGGCCCACCTTAACACCATTCACCCAAACATACAATTCACTATGGAAATAGAAAAGGACAACTCCCTCCCATTCTTGAATGTTCTCATCAGGAAGTCCAACAATTCTTTCACTCACACCGTCTACCGCAAACCAACCCATACAAACCGGTACCTCAATGCCAAGTCTCATCATCACCCAGCACAATTGAATTCGGTTCTGAATTCTCTCATACATAGGTCCTTCAAACTCACCGATAACCACAATAGATCCAATGAAATGGAAAAGCTCAAATCCGCACTCACCCAAAACGATTTTTCCGATTCCCAAATCCACAAGTCAATTAAACTCCAGCAAACCCGATATCTTCACCCTAGACCCCCGAAGGAGGAACCTGAACTACAAAAAGCTTTCCTTCCATATATTCATGGTGTAACTGATAAAATAAGTCGAATTCTGACACGACATGACATCAAAACTATTTTCACAGCTAACAACCAAATACCCACCTACCTTCGAACACCCAAAGACACAATCCCCAATGAAACCCAAGGAATATATGAAATACCATGCTCTAACTGTCCCAGAACATACATCGGCCAGACCAACCGACGAGTGTCCTGTAGAGCATATGAACACGAACTAGCAGTCCGTAATTCTGACACAAACTCAGCATTATTCCAACATCATTTAGAAACAGGCCACAAAATAGATTTCAAGAACACCAAAACCATTGCCACAGCCAAAACCCTCCAAACCAGAGTTACCCGTGAAGCCATTGAAATCGAAAAACGTCCCAACTGCCTCAATAAACGCGACGATTCTCAAAGACTCCCCAATACCTGGAAACCACTCTTGGTCCGACATACTTCTATTTACTCCGACTTGGGAACTAATCCGTTCGAACCTCCCATCGACCGTCCGATCCCTGATCCTGTCATAATTACTAATGAACCCTTGAATCCCACCAACCTTCAATCCTCGATCTCCAGTGATGATAGCCAGCTAGTAAGAACACTCAGACCTAGATGCAAGGTCACTAAGTCTTGAAAATGGCTCCGAAATGGGAGCCGAAACGTAGACAAGTAAATCATTCCAGACGCGGATCAACCGGAAGTTCCATATATATATTATATATATATATATATATATATATATATATATATATATATATATATATATATATATATATATATATATATATATATATATATATATATATATATATATATATATATATATATATGTCATACTCTCCGTTCGCGCAATCGGCCATAATAATATGTATCATCACTTTTGTTCCTATACTCCTGACTTGTTGGAGTTTTTATCTGAACAGCTACAGTGTTTAATCAGTATATTGTTAGAGGACTGAACTCAAATTAACAATCGTTTCGGTTGAACAAGGACCATCTCCAGCAACCTGTGCCAGTTGAATGTGAAAGAGGGTCAAATACCAAAGATGTGCAGAGTCGAAAAGTATTCAGTTTCACTTACTCTGCAAGTAGTATTGATACAGGATCAGCAACAATCCCAAAATATGTTTAGGTTTGTCTTTGGAATGTTACTTTCTGATTAAAATACTCTTCAATTCCGTATCTACGAGTACCGTCAATATTTTAATAACTTCAAAAAAGATTAGAATAGATTATGCTTTCAAATTATCAGGTATACATTTTGGGATGACAGACACTAAAGATGGGAAAATCTTTGGGAAGACAGTAATTCGACTCGCTCAAGTACTTCAGGAACTAATTGTTTGGCCAGATTTCAAAAAATTTAAACTTCATTTACCAATTTCTTAGAGAGCTAGATATGGAAAAGTTGTTTCAATAATTGATTGATACAATATGATCATTGCAATACAATGAAATATCTTCTTTCGTGTACCTCTAATGGATTGGCCAGTTTGATTTCAAACGGATTTGGTGGGAAAGCCACTGATGTTGATGTTGTTGAAAATTGTGGATATCTGGAAAAATGAACATCTGGTATAGAAATATTGGCAGACAGAGGGTTCAAGAACTTGTTATCTCTGCTGACAGAACGGAAATGATAAGACTTCCTTCAGTTTCGAATTCAACTCCAAGCTCACCTGCAGAACTGAAGGAATCCAAAAGAATAGCTGCTTTGAGAATACATATCGAAAGAGTCATCGGGAGGCTGAGAGATTTCAAAATGTTAGAACCTCATTCTTGCATAGATCATAATCACATTATTATATTGTTTTTATTGCTTGTGGAATCATTAATTTTTCATGATCCTTTGTTCAGAGATTGATTACAGATTTTATGACGGGCAACTCATGACCAGATTAACATTCTTTTTTTTTCTTTCATATGTAGATTCACACAAAAGGAAAGCCCTGTAATGTTCAAAGAACACCGTGTGAATCAAGGGATACGAATTAACATTCACTTCGAATTTCTGAAGTTTGTAAGCCTCAGGAAAAACCTCTTTTGGCAAGGAGTTCCAAAGCTCAGCTGTTCTATTGAAGGAAGATGCCTTAGCGAAAGAGTTTCAACCGGTTTCCCAATTTACAACAAAGGGGTGGGATTTCAGTACTCGTCGAGTCATTCGTGCAGATATTGTCAGGGGTGGAATGATTGATAACAATTCGGAAGAGCATCGACCGTGAAAGTATCTATAGAAGAGAGACAAGTCTGCGACACTTCCACGATGTTCCGATGAAGTGAGTGAGTCTGTGAGCGAAGAATCACCAACAACACGAGTTGCCTTCCTCTGAATAGAATCGAAAAGCCTCAATGAATGTTTAGGTGCCGATCTCCACACATGAGAACTGTATTCCATGACAGGTCGTATCTGAGCCTTGTAGATCATTAGAAGCTGACGAGTAGTGAAGTATTTCTTCGCACGAAATAGAAATCCAAGTTTCTGGGAAGCACATTTAGCGATCGGTCTCACATGGTTTACCCATGAGAGATTATCACTGATTGTATTGCCTAGCATCGAGACACTTTGTAGGAATAATTATACTTGACATCTGAATATTAGACGATGATAGTTCGGCTTTTTTTGAGAAGAGACATGCCTGGGTTTTCGTAGCATCAAATTCCACCAAGTTCATGTTACCCCATTCTATTATTTTTACCAAGTCGTCGTTAATTTTATTGACGTGAATGTTTCTTTGAACTTTTGTTTCTAGAGCTGGTATGGGGACTTTGGAAGAGAAACTGGTATAAAAAGTACTGTCATCCGCAAAACTATGTATTGAACAAGATGTTGAGATGTTTTCTCGAGCAAATCATTGGTATGAAGCAGAAACAAAATGGGCGCCAGAACTGAACCCTGTGGAACACCTGCATTTATTGGAAGAATATCAGATGATACCCCATCAACAACCACATACAGTGACCTATCAGATAAGAAACCCTTCAACAAAGCACACAACTGAGGAGGCGAACCAAAAGACGGTAGTTCAGAAAGGAGACCCCGATGCCAAACTCAATCAAAAGCTTTTGAAATATCGAGTGCAACAGCTATCGTTTCTCCGAATTTCTCGATTGAATGCTGCCAAATATGAGAAACATAAGCCAATAAGTCACTGGTTGATCTCTGATGGCGAAATGCGTATTGTCGATCATTAATTATTCCTGATTTCTCTAGATATGTGATGAGCTTCATATTGATTGCTTTTTCCATGACTTTGGAAATGATATAAAGCAATGCAATTGGTCTATAATTACAAGGTGAAGTTTTCTTTCCTTTTTTAGGAACTGGCTGAACTCTTGCTGTGCCTCCAGTCTAGCAATCGAAAGTGTGCCGTGTCTATTCTCAGCACCGATTATTTTAACGGACTGTTAATCAGGTCGTAAAGAACCGGCCCTTAGAGGTGTTATTTTCAAAGCAGTTGTTTGTGTGAATGGTGTGTTTTTTTGGAAATGGCAGTTGTTCAGCTCTATGACTTTCGAAACAAGTAATATATTGCTATTCGCTGTGTGCAACAGAATAGTGGGGGAACTGCCGAACGATCGTGCGCGCGGGGTGGAGAAATGTGGCACTTCACTGAGCTACTACGGAGAAATATACACGTGGAATACGTCGATGCTGTGTTAAAAATTTTGCGAATAATAGTTTTAAATCAGCTATAACATTTATCAAATTGATTCTAGACATGAACGGTTCATGGAGCGGCGCACGCAAAATCAATCGAGTTCGAGATTTGTTCGAAGTTCACTGGATCGCTCGATCAATACGGATCCAAGTGATATTACGACATCAAACGCTTAGATACCAAATTCAAGTGATAAAATGCGATCAAGGGTGTCAAGCAGATATTTTCGTGCTTTGTGATAAGTCCGAGAAAACTTTCAATTGCAACAGATATATTTATGGAGGCAGTACCTATTTGCGACGCTGAAATCCAAACCGAAATTAGTGAACCGACAGGTCCAGTTATCATCAATAGTACAAAAATTCAACTAAAGCTTTGCCTTTCGGTTCTGTAGCTGGTTGGAATATGATCGAGTGCGTTATTTTTTCGAAGCCGGTTCTAATAATCATGTCCATATTGCACTAATAATACTGAATAATATATATGTGACTCAATTTCAGTATATCTATAAATTTTCAAATTGGAAAAATGAATCATTCTTAGACTTCATGCATGCCAAAGTAATTTCAGTCAAACTACATGATTCGAATATCGAATCTATCATTTCATAATGCTAATGCTAATGCTAATGTTATTCTCATGTTAACGTTTTCATAACCTACAAAATTTTAGTATTATGCTAAATACACACGAAATTGAATGTCGAACTTACTTTTTCTTCTGTAGACTCGATAAATATTCTCATATGAAAACGTCCTGTCTTCAGAACTGATTATTTTACACTAAAATTAACAAATATTTTTGAATTTTTATTCGTTCCCCATACACTCCACGTGTCACGTAGCGCAGAACTCTGCCACATTTGTACCACCACTACCACCAGATGTCGCGTCATGTAACGCACACAGCGAATAGCATGGAGAACGTTTGATCTCTTATATATTTATATAGTGATTGTATTTTGACTGCACGATTTCATTTATTCCGAGTTGTTCATTATTCATACGTTCTACAAACTACTTGAGTTATGTATCAAAAAGTTGTAATATTATATATATATATATATGTATATATATATATATATATATACTAGTTCAATCCACTCATGTTATCAAACTTCTCAGGTACCATGTATTAGGCATACTATCACCGTTTTTGAAATTTGAAAAACTATGTACAAATAGATTTTATATTCATACTTTTTCTAAAATTTCAATTCATACAACATGGTCACAAGAAAAATATATTCGTTTTCAATCATTTGAAATATCATTCCATGATAAACTAAAATATTGAATTGATTTGAAATCTATTTGATTTTTTAGTATAATTTTTTTGTCAGTTCATTTGCATATTATCTTCGAAACAGTTTGCATCATTACTTTTGGTATATTTCCTATTACTATATACTTATGTTTTATACATATATATATATATATATATATATATATATATATATATAATAGGTCACCCAAGAGTTCTCTCTTAGGTCTCAATCTGCCTACTTTTTGGAATGAACTGGGGTATCGAAGGCGGATGCTACAAAGTGGAACTTCTACTTTACTGCACCCACCGATACAAATATAAAATATATCTCACAACATCGTTCGATACATCAGTGTAATTCAAAGAGTAGGCAGATTTAGACCTTAGCCTTAGAGAAAAATCATGAAGAGACCTGGGGAGTAGGCAGATCGAAGCCCCGGCGTCAAGTGACAAATCCTTTTCCCTCAGTTTTTTGTTTGAGTAAGATTTTATATGGTGTCACAAAGTTATTATTACTTGAACGACGCGGTGTATTATATATAATTCGTTTCATTTAGCTTACTGCGTGTGTGATTTTTTGAAATTCGCGGTTTTGTAATCATATGGGATAGGCTTGGTAACCTACTTAGTTTCAAATACTGATTCATATCTTTCATTGAAACCAACAATATATATACAAGAATTGTTCTATCAAACAAAATTTTCAGCAGATCCCGGTCAGGTTATTCATTTCATAAATGTTTTAAATTGATCTTACTGTAAAAACTTATCACACATCTTTTACATTTCTCAAAATACTAGAAATCATTTATATGGAATGAAAATCAGCCACTCAAATATTTATAAAAATATATAAATATTTTGTATGAACATTTTGAGTTGTTTACTCCAGAGAATAACTTTACTTCTGTTTATCCATTGAAAAGTGTTGATTGTGTTTGTAGATTAGTCTCTATAAGGGGAGTTTTTAGTGGGTTTTTCTCATGATGGTATTTTGGGAAATTGCAAGCATTCACTTCCTTTCCTTGTTGAAATTATATTTTTGCTTCGAATGCAGACGAATTTTCAACTTCTGAAAATACAGCAAATGCATCACCTTTTATTTTCCCACTGGAAATTTTTGTTATTGAATTAATTTTCAGTTCTTTTTTTAATCATTTAACGTCGGACTGTTTTCGCTACCAAGGCCAATCACCGACGCCGGTGAACACACTTTCCTCAACCGGAAATTTTGCCGAACCCTCTGGTATTCCAACCAGAGATAGGGATCTTCAACGAGCCCAACATCCATGGACTCGAGGCCGCTTTACGTCCCCTCCGAAGGACGGCATACCCTCAATATATCTTGTTATCTTGTGCCAATTGATTTCATTGTCTGCGAGCTATGGTATGCTATTCTTCTGGAGTTGTCAGGCTTTCGACGAGCCGTTTCCTGCATTAGGTCACCCATCCAAGTACTAACCGCGCTCGGCGCTGCTCATAATATATTATTTCAATAAATGATTATTTTAAAAACAGCGTTTTTCAGTCAGTAAAATTGTTGGACGGTATCAAAAAAAGCTTCAGTATTATGCTTCATTTGACAAAAAATCAATTCAAATATGATGAAAAGGACTGGTTGACTCAAAAATTCAGAGTAGGGGAAAAAATTATTCACAACCTGTATAGACATGTTTATCATAGTTCGAAATGGTTTGGACTTCAATCCTTTTTTGACGGCTCTTTAAAACATTTCAGATAATTCACAATAATTGGCAAGTAATAAATTGTCCTATAGTTTCACATTTCAGCCCACCATTTGTGAATAGAAAAGAAAATGGATAAGTTGTAACGGAAATTCCGTTCCATTGTTCAAGTTTTTAAAATTCTGTATCGAGGCAATGCCGGAACAATAGTCACTTCCTATTCCGACCTCGAGTGTAGATCGCTTGCGCGAATATGAGATACGAATGATTTGCTTGGATTTTCGAGGCGATCGGGAAGATTAGCGGCCCTTTTGCATTCGATCTTTCGACGAGTTGACAGGTTGTGAATTGGGTTGGAAGCAGTTATTATCTGGTAAAAAGACCTATTTATCTCTCATTATTATTTGAATTGAACAGGAAAAGTGGATTGAATATCTTGCTAATTATTTAAATGATACCTTGTAATTTGCAGTGTACCGAATTGCATGGTTAATTTTTTTGAGGCAACAGGTGATTGAGGTTAAAACCTTATATTTCCATTTATTTAAATAATCTTCGCATAGAATTGGATTTCAGAGTAGATTCCAGATTCGGGATCTGTCCGTTCGAATATTGAGGAACATATTTTGGTAATGAGTAAAATATTGGTTCTTTTCAAATTTAATAACAAGCCATCTTATTTCATCTCATTTTTAAATTTCCTTCGGGGACAGGAACTTGATAATCGATATCGTGCGAACACGAAATTTTGCCTTTTCATCTGTTTAAACAGTGTCTACTCTCTGTACCTTTTCCAGCAATCAAATAAATATTATTCCTGTGACCTGTGACTGACTGAGAGTATCCTGCCCATTTCTATCTCAATAATCATTACCAAGAACTTGTAGAGAAAATCGGAGTTGACTGCTAGCCACAGCCGGAGAAGGAACTATCAGGGGAATTCCTCAGGTGAGCATTTATTTTTTATATATTATGATCTACAATTTCTCTTTGGGAAATAAATGCGAATCTGAGAGAATTTGTTCTCTGTCTCACTCTGCTGGGCAGCGTTCGACCTCATGGACTCTACAATTATTTTTTTATTAAATATTCAATCACTAGCCTGTGCAATTTATATCTGAGGGTCTACCAGGTAATTTTTCTTTCTTGCCATACCTGCAACTACAGCTCGTATTGAATGTAAAAGTACCTTTCTCTGAATTCATTAGTATCTGACATTAACTTGTTTAGGAGTTGTCCACCTAAACCTATCTTTCTTTGAATTCATTAATATCTGGCATATATAGCTAATACCTATCTTATATCTTTAATCTTATTAACATCTTAGTATCACATACCTTTCTGTCAGAAGGTTTGAGAGCTTACGTGATAAAATTTGCATCTCTAGCGTCTATACGAATTTTCGACAATATCTCAGAGATCGATTAATTTTTTCTTAAACTTCACAATAGTTTGATATTGATATTGGATAGATTTTCAATGGAGAATTGATTTATTATCAGTCAATCATTTGCAGTAGTATTGAAAATATTTTTTTTCTTGAGAATACTGGTTTCTCTTGGTTCATCACTATTTTTCTTGAGAATATACATTCTCTGGCATAACTTTTTTTATTATTAAATTTCTATCAACCTTCACTTGGTTTTAAAAGTAAAATCGTGCTCATTAAGGTTCAGAATATACCCTAAGGTTCTAAGGATATCCTTCGTTCCCTGAAAATATTGTGTATATATCTATTCTGATTCATTCCGTTTGCTTCGCATGCCATTGAGGAAATCCAATACTGGGTCGAGGATTGGTAACAACAAAAGTATCCCGTTGTCCTGAGAAGATCAAAGAGGCTTAGTTGATAAGCACAAGCAATCGTCCTGCTTCGTAGAGACCAGTTAGTAGCTATTGGTCATCATCGTTGTCAAGCCAGGAACGACTCCAAGTGACTTTCATCAACGAGCCCATCAAATTCAAGCTCAACAGCGCTCTGTAAGGACCAGCTTCGTACAAACCAACCACCCAGGTATTAACCAGCCAGGACCACGTTCGGTTGAATCAGATTTAGAAAAAATTTGTAAATATTCTGAATTTTCATAGCCTTCAGCTTTTATTTATTAGCCTTCAGCTTTTGTTCAGTTATTAGCCTTCAGCTTTTGTTCATTTATTAGCCTTCAGCTTACGATTGTTTTTTTTCTTTTATAATTAAAGTTGTTAATCTTTGCTGATTATTTGTTCTGTTTCCTCACCCAAGCTAGACAATTTTTTTTGGTAGTAAATTCTTTGAATTTTTAATTCTCCTAATTTTCATAATTTCATTGCTACCTGGCGCCCACTTTCTGAGCCAGTCAAGTCAACTATGAGATATTGGTAATAGTCAAATGTAATCTGCCTTCGACTGTTACCAATCATTTGTTGAACCTTACTCACACCCTCACCGTATCAAACTGAGCAGCCTATCAGCACCTGAGTGATAACTTCCATTATTTTAATTTATATTCACATTTGCATTTTGAAATTTTGGAGGGTTGCAAAGTACATTAATTAACTAATTAATTCCTAACATGTATATCACACAATATAGCAGATACACATTACTCGCACATTGATGATGGAAAAAATGAAATAAAATACATGAAATAGTATACAGTGTGTTTCCTAATTACGTTATAGAACGTCAGAGGGTGATTTGTTAGGTATTTTTTAGAACAAAAAAAAAAATATTATATGAACATAAATTTGCTACAGTGATAAGGCACTTTCTGAACATTATTATTTTCTGGAACACATTTCTTATACAAGGTATTCCATAGAGAGAACCACTACACAAAATTATTTCTAATGCAATATACATGTTTAGCTATATTATCCAAATTATACAAGATGGTTTATTATTAGAGAAGTATTCCATTTCGAGAAAAGTACAAAAACCATAAACCGTCTGTATTCTGAAATTTCTCTGATCAAATGAAAATAATTTCCCACTTTAAATGGTTCTCATAACATCTTGGGAGATATGAATGCTACATCAGAGAATATGACAAGTTTTCGAGATACAGGGCATTGAGGTGGAGAATTACCGATTTTATCTTTTTTTTTTTTTCGAATTAAATTGCTGGATTGATTTCAGGTTGCACTTATGACTTTCACATGAGTTTTGGTTGAATGTACTGGGAAAATTTCAGTTCAAGAATTCTATTATCATAGGGTTTTTCACGAATATCACAATAGATTTTCACAAACACCCAATCATTATACAGTTCTATCATAGACGAATTGTTCCCTGAAGTTGATACCTAGTCCTGTACAATTTTCAGGCTGAAATAGTCCGCCATCATAACTTTTCCTACATGGTGAGCCATACAGCCAACCGTACTAAAAACTAATAATGCTTTGAACTTACCAAAACGATATCATGCAATTTTTTCCAACTCCTGAGTAACTTTACATCACAGTAAAAGAGAACCAATAGTTTCACTTTCGGTCGGTCCCTTTGATGTTCGTGTCCCACAGTTTATTTTTTTTCAGACCAGTGCGCATCCTGCAGTTTCACGTCTGGAGTTGATAAGTCACGCCCCCAACGTTTTCAAGAGAAATACACTGCACGCCGCTTGCAAACTTGATATAAACTGCTCTGCAAAACTGCGAGAATTTGAGGAATCCATCCCGTGAATTCAACTCCTTATAATAATAATAATTTACACGAGATTCTGTAACGTTCGAAGAATATAGCATCCACCAAAAAAGAGAAAGAGTGTGATTTAGAATTTACTTTTAATTTTCGAGAGTTTGTATGTCTCAGGGAAAACTTAGTATACGATGTTTTATTTGTTTGATTGAATTTATTTTAAAGAATGGCTTTTGATAAGAGTGGTAATTCATGAATTTTCCACTGCTCATTGGTTCTCTGAGCCGTCAAACTCGTGAATTCTGAAGATTTACAGATGTAATTACTAATTTCTCTTCCCTATTGATATAATTCACACAAAAACTGAACTGAAAGTTTGAAGCAGATCGGCTGCTTCTGGGTTGAGATGTTTGATTTTCTTCCTTATTGATATAATTCACACAAAAACTGAACTGATAGTTTGAAGCAGATCGGCTGCTTCTGGGTTGAGCTTTTCGATTTTCCAAAATAAAAGGAAACACGTCCAGAGAGAGATTTATTTGAGGAAGGTATCGACAATAAAATTTTCGGAAGGTTTGAAATCGTATCTGAAAGAATTATTTTGTTAATAAACTCATTGTCATTTTTTTCAAATGAACGCTAATTATCGTTATGCGTTTCGAAATGTAAGATTGGTCAGGCAACCCAATATACACGATCTGATTTTCACATAATGTTCAATAAAATAGGTGGTCATAGGAATAATATATGTGCAGGAGCAAACTACACTTTCATTTTGAGAATTGGATTTTCTGGATGCGAAGTGGAAGTAAAAATGTTAGTGCATGAAATGTTCTATTGTACATGGGAGGTTTATCCTTCAAAGTGAAGTTAAAGCTGAAGTGGAAATTAGTGTTGCTTAAATCCACCTTAAGAATAGTCAGAAACTAATTTGCAACATCAGCAGTTGATGTATGTCATCAAATGAGTTCATGAAATGAATTCTTGAGAGTTTTATTCACTTTTTTCATTACATTGCAAATCATATAATTATCAATACAATATATGTATATTGTTGAGAAAACATGTTAACATACCTAAAAAATTGTTGTTCATCCTTTTGAAGAAATATGAAGCAAACTACATCAGGGTAATTTTCTGAACTTAAGTTTTTAAGCTACCCAAGTACTTTTCAGAGTACAAACAGAAAACATGCTAATGAAGAAACTAGATAATTTATGTCAAGTTGATGAAATTGCACAAACCACATACAGTTAATTTCAATACAATTAGAGAAATTTTCATATATATTACTACCTACTTCATGGTACATTCATTAGGGGTTATTCAAAGAACTAAGAATGCATCAAATTATACTTGGTATACCAACAATAAAGAACATTAGAATGAAAATGATTTCTCAGAATGAAAGAAATAGATGAAATATTATTTCATCACTTTTGATATCATAAAACAGATTAGATTTGATGGACATTTCGTCCAAGCATGAAATACGATGTCTGTTCTTCTCAGGAAATATTTCCACCATGATTTTCAATGTGGAAAATATAAACTTGTTAAAACCATTGCTAATACCCCAATCTCGTGTGACTCTAAATGTTCCGTCCACTTCTCACTTTTTCGTATTTAATTTACTTTAATTATTTACATCAATTATTATTATTTTTAGTTATAGTTTTTATTCTTGCGTATTATTGAATCACTCTGTATCAGAAATCATTTCGCGTATAAGAGAGTTTTTCATGTTCGCCTGAAACCAGGACCATGGCAGTGCGCAAGCGCGAAGTGATATATGAGCAGACAAGACGTACGCATTGTGAACTCAATAACTCAACAAGTGATTACTACGACTTTTCACTTTCGATAGTTTACCCGCATTTTCTTTGAAAAACCAACTAAATCTCACCTAGTACGGATCACAGTGCCATCTCAAGTCTTCTGGACCACCAGTGTTACAATTATCATAGTGGTTCCTGTTATTTGGGATACAAGCCGGCCGGCTAGGATACAAACCCATTTCCATCACCGGGAGTCCATGTTACCTGTTTGTCTATCCAAGGTAAGAACATGAAACTCTCCCGAAATTGAATACAGTCCACTATAAATTCGCATTTTGGTGTAATAACACTGGACCTCTTGGTTTACCATAACATTTTGGTTCCTTATCGACCCGGATTTTGATCATTCAGTTCAAATAGATTCCTAATAATTTATAAAATAGATAATCATTGCCTCATTTTGTTTCGTTAAATAGGTATTGCAAAAAGTAAATCGAGTCTTCTTTCAGTGACCACCGCGACCGTTTTTATCGTTGTTTTTTCGCGGAATCTGGTGTGTACCTGAATTGCGTTAATAACTCTTTTTTTTGGTTTTTTGAAGTGAACTGAAAATGTATTCAGAAAACCATTGAAACGATTACACCTGCTGTTCTTTCAAATGCTCAGATCAGGTTGTAGAAATTTGTAAACAACTGAAGGTAAAGGGTGCGTCATTTCTAGTTTGATTGAAAGTTCACCATAAAAAAATTCTCCCTACGTTTTTCATTGCAGTAGTTGATGCTTCGTGCATCTATATACGGGGTGATCTAATATTCGATTTTATCCATAGTTGGGATTCAGAAATAGTTTATATCCAAGCTATTATTAATATTTTCATTGCATATTTCTATCTTGGTCAACGATGGCTGATAAACTTAAAAAACTCACAGCTTTGCGATTAACCGAGATTCATCGAATGAATGAAATGATGGATTGTGCGATTGAAGCCAAAACTGATGAGAACTCACATCCAATTTTCAAAATGAGATATCAGTTTGTAGACCTTATCAAAGATGAATTTTTCAAACAACATAATGGAATAATTTCTCTGATTTCTACCGACCCAAACGTGTCCTTTGAAAGCGAGGATGACATTAGCAAAGACTTTGAAAATATTTATTATGGTGTTAAGGCGATCCATTTTAGTTTATTTAAAGACAATAAAAATATCACTTCACATTCCAATCCCTCCCCATCAAAATCGAATATATGTTTACCCGACCTTCAGTTGCGTACATTTAGTGGAGATATTACTGAATTCATTCCTTTTATTGATATGTTCAATTCGACAATTCATAATAATAGTAGACTCAGTAACGTTGAGAAATTCAATTACCTGACAACGTCATTGAGAGGTCCGGCTTTGTCGCTTGTTCAAAAAGTTCGTGTTACTGAAGCTAATTATCCTATAGCTTATGACAAGCTCATCAAGAGATATAAAAATGATAGACTTATAGTTGCCGCTCATTGGCTAGCCATTGAAAACACTCCAAAAATGACTCCTGATAATCCCGGACAACTGAAACTTTTATTAGATACTTTTGAAGATAATTTGGCTGCTCTCAAGATAGTTCAACTACCCGTTGATCAATGGGATTTCATTTTAGTGCAAATGTTGTTGCAACGTGTCGATCCAACTATTGCCGCGAAGTTTGAAGTGTATCATACATCAGTAAACGAGTCGTCTGATATGCCTAGTTATGAACAGCTTTCAACTTTTTTGAACAAGCGATGTAGCGCTTTAGATAATGTACCGTCCATTAAGAAGGGACAAAAATTCAAATATTCAGATCAATCCAAACCCAGTACAAGTAGAGCATCTTACTCTTTATTGGCTAAATCCCCCTCTCCTACTTGTATTCTATGCAAAGGCAATCATTTTATTTACAAGTGTCGCAGCTTTTTGGAAAAGTCACCCACTGATCGTTATAAGGTAGTAAAGGATAATCATTTTTGTTTAAATTGCTTGAGCAACTCACATACTATCAAACAATGTGCATCCACCTTTTCATGTCATAAATGTCAACAAAAACATCACACATCATTACATTTCGAAAGAAATGGTGGAACCATCAAGACTCCCCCACCTCTTTCAAATATTTCTGACCCTGATCCCCCCTCCACTGTTGATTTTCAGCCACCTTATATCGCAATCTCTCACTGGACTTTCTTCTCATTTTAGTAAAATCTTGTTAGCTACTGCAATGGTTGAGATATTGGATAATAGAGGGAATTTTCAGAGAGTTTGTATTTTATTAGACTCTGGGTCACAGAGTAATTTCATGACTCAAAAATGTGCTCAACGATTAGGATTACCAAGCTCTCATTCTAACAGTTCAGTGGTATAGGTCATTCTCTCTCCCTCTCTAGTACGCGAAGCATCTCATGTCAAATAAGACCTGTGGGAAAATCGTTTCCCACATATTACTTAGACACTGTAGTTATTCCCTGTATTTGTGGTACTTTACCATCTTCTTATTTAAAGTCCGATTCGTGGTCCCACTTGAGCAATTTGCCATTGGCAGATCCACAGTTTGGTTCTCCTGGACCGATAGATTTATTATTGGGTGCTGACACATTTCCTCATATCCTACAATCAGGTAGAGTAATCGGTAACCCTGACCAACCTGTCGCTTTGAATACTGTTTTTGGTTTCGTTTCAATGGGCAGAACTAGTTGCTCGAATTCTCCTTCTCACTCCATTTCTCTTTTATCTTGTGATTCGTCTCTTCAAGATACCATTCAGAGATTCTGGGAAGTTGAAGAAGTCCCTCACGTGAAATGCTTTTCCTCCGAAGAACAACAATGTGAAACAATATTCCAAGATACGTTTTACAGAAATGAATCAGGAAGATTTGTAGTTTCTTTGCCATTCAGACATGCTGAACCGCAGTTTTCTGATACTAGACCCCTCGCTCTCAATCGTTTCTTGTCCTTAGAACATCGACTGCAAAAAACTCCTGAATTACTTCAACGATATTCCGCATTCATAAAAGAATACCTCGATTTGGGGCATATGGCTCCACTGCCTCCCCCCACTGATAGAATTTTTTATATCCCGCATCATCCTGTAGTGTCACCTAATAAGGTACGAGTGGTCTTCAATGCTCCCGCTCACTTTCCTGGAAAACCTTTCCTTAATGAATCTTTATTAATAGGTCCAAAACTTCAACGTGATCTAGTAACTATTCTTTTGCAGTTTCGTCTACACAAGTACGTATTCACCTGTGATATTTGCCATATGTATCGCCAGATTCTCATAAATCCTCGGCATTACGATTATCAACGTATCTTATGGCGCTTCTCCCCTGACGAGCCAATTAGAGAGTATCGCCTCTTAACCGTTACGTATGGATTTTCTTGTGCGCCTTACTTGGCAATCAAATCTCTTCTCACATTAGCCGAACAGGAAGCTGAACAATTTCCACAAGCTGCTCGTATAATACAAAATCAAACCTATCTGGATGACGTTGTCACTGGAGCTTCTACCGTTGCCGAAGCTACACTCCTTCAAACTCAGCTGATACTATTGCTACAGAAAGGTGGTTTCGAGCTTGAAAATGGTTTTCAAATGATCCATCCCTATTAGCAAAAATTCCCAAAGAACATTGCTTCGATAACACTCTTTCTATGAATTTTGAACTAGCCAGTACTCTGAAGATCCTTGGGCTCCAATGGACCCCTTCTTCGGATCATTTTATATTTTCAGTTCAACCAGTCGATACTTCATGCACCAAACGTAATCTTCTCTCGAACTTAGCTAGAATATTCGATCCTTCAGGGATCTTATCTCCTCTCACTTTTTTTGTCAAACACCTAATCCAACGATTATGGATATCCCGCTTGGACTGGGATGATCCACCCTCTAACGAGTTGATCCAAGTATGGAAACAGTACCTAGTTGAACTCCGTTCTATCACGCAAATGAAAATTCCCCGCTGCATCATTCCTGATGATTACCAGACCTGTGAATTACATGGGTTCTGCGACAGTTCCGAAAAAGGTTACTGTGCTGTTATTTATCTCGTTTTCATTTCCCCCAAAAATAATATAACTTGTCACCTTGTATGTGCGAAATCAAAGGTTGCTCCTCTCAAGAGTCTGTCTATTCCCAAGCTAGAATTGTGTGCAGCGGTGTTACTTGCCCGCTTACTCTCTTATGTTAGCGATATTTATCGTCCCTCAATTGACATCGATGAAATATTTGCATGGTCAGATTCTACCGTAGTTCTTTCCTGGCTTAATTTTTCCCCACATCGATGGAAAGCATTCGTCAGCAATCGTGTTTCCTATGTACAAGAAAAAATTTCCTCGTCTAATTGGTTTCATGTCTCATCCACGCAGAATCCTGCTGATGTGGGCTCGCGTGGTCTTTTACCCAGAGCATTATTAGACTGTAGTTGTTGGTGGGCAGGTCCCCTTTTCTATATGAAGCTTATCGGAATTGGAGCACCTTCACATCCCAAATTCCTCCCCAGGCATTGGAAGAGGAACGTACCCTATCTTTGACATCGACCATGAATCCAAATTTCGTAGATACTTCATTAGAGAATCAATCATCTCTTAGTCGTATAAAACGCATTTTGGCGTATGTTCTCCGTTTCATTCATAATAGCCGCCATCCTCGTCAATCCTCAACCAGATGGTTTCTTTCAAGAGAATTACATGCCGCCTTAATGGTTCTCGTCAAACACACGCAACGCTTATGTTTCACACATGACATAAATCTCTTAACCAACAATAAACCACCCTCCAAATCTTTGAAGAAATTGACGCCATTTTTAGATGAGCAAGGAGTTCTGCGGGTTGGAGGGCGTCTCGCTCAAGGCCCTATAGCTTATGATAGACGCTTCCCTGCTCTTTTACCAAGTCAGAGTCGTCTCACTCAATTGATAATAGAATTCTTTCATGAAACCAGCCTTCACTCAGGTCTCCAAACTGTTGGTTTTCTTATCGCCCAACAATTCTGGATCCTATCTTCCAAACGTGTCATTCGAAAAATTATATCCAAATGTATGAAATGCTGGAGAACGAACCCCTCTTCTCTTCAGCCTCAGATGGGTAATCTCCCCCTCTCGCGTATCACCCAAATGAAACCGTTTCTTCATGTTGGCGTGGATTATGCTGGACCTATTTCTATAACTTTATCTAGAACCCGTGGTAACTGTGTATGCCAGAGAGGAAGTGATTCAAATCAATATTTCCGTAAAAATAAGCATAACACAGCGCTACACTGAGATCATAATTTTCACTGAGCCGCAGAACTTTCTGCACATCTTCAGAATGGAAGCATATATCACTATCGTGATTTGATGCATGTAGAGCGTCCCAACTCAAATCAGGTAATTCGCAAGACAGCAAAACAGTAAGGTTTCGTTAGATGTGTGATATGGGCCACATTCTTCACATGTTCTACTCGCCAATTCATCGTGGACGGACGGACAAAACCAATTTGTTTAAATCCGGAGCCTCAGGCTGAAGTTTCACAGCAAGACGAGAAAATAGGTTAAGATATGTGCCATCATCAGAATTCACTTGCGATACCATTATTCCGTTTTGAATTTTTGTTATTCAATTGGTGGAGGCAAAAATGGAAAGTAAATTCCTCAAACTACTTCTATATTGGCCACAGCAGTTTTCGTCTGAGCATTTCAAAATTTGCAATAACCAACAGTACCAATCATCCATTGATATTTTTATATTTTCACTAACCTCTACCTCTGGTATAATATACTCGGCATGTCCATCATAACTATCGACTTTCAACGACTTCCAAACACTAGCCAAAGTTGTCCCTGCATATTCGATGTTTTTTTTTCCAAATCTTTGTTTACGGTTTTACCGTAAGAATCTAAATGCGATCCATAATGCTCGTGAGGCAAAATTAAGCCAGCCAGCTCATGACTTAGCGGAGCCATTCTTCTCTCCACACGATTGTGAGCACTCCTACCTGGTGCATTGGTAACAACAAATAAAGAATCAAAATTAAATTTTCGAAAATGCTGGATAGCATGAAATATCACTTTTGAGTAGCGAGGATTTTCATCAGGACCCTCATCAGCAGGAATGATTACTACAGGTTTTGAAGATCCAGTGTTGGTGTAGGAGAAAATTCGAAAATATAAACCAGGTATAGAAAAAATGTCTTGACTTACCTTGAGACTAGTGAAAAACGTTAAATTTCCAGCTTTGTTCTGGGTTATGTTTTGATTTAAAGATTCAATGTAAATTTGAATATTCACTTCAAATTGCTTGTCATCACTTTTGTACTCTTGCTTGAGATCGTTCCAAATCTTATTGACATCTTCCTGTACGATCTTGGATTTTTTATCCGGATAACAATTTTTATAAGTGTTAAATAATTTTTGATATAGTTCACTTGTCATCGATGTCATTGTTTTCTTATATGTATCTCAACTATTAAAATCAGAAGAATGGGAAAAAAAATCTTAAACAACGACTGAGTTGGGCATTACCGATGATAATCCAAAAACAGTGTACACCAATGAGCATTTAACGAACAAAAATAAGGATCTTTCCAAGAAAACTAGAGAAATTTGCAGAACTAACGGTTTCCATTCCTGGACAAGAGATGGAAGAATTTTTGTGCGCAATACAAACTCATCCAAGATAACCTTGATAACCAGTAAAAACAGCCTGCTATCTGTCAAATGATTCGTCTGATTTTTACGCGAATTGAAACTCTTTCTCAGACCATGTTCAGTTTATATTTTCAAAACGTCAGGGGTCTTCGAACGAAGACAAACATTTTTTTTCTATCGGCATCTGATTCTAATTATGACGTATTTCTGCTCAACGAAACTTGGTTGAATTATACAATAAACAACAATGAACTATTTCCAATTAACTGCAATGTATACAGAAAGGATCGTGATCCCATTGAAAGCGGCAAAAAGGACGGTGGTGGCATCATAATCGCGGTGGAGGGTGTTCTTCAATCCAGACCAAAGGAAGAATGGTCAACTGTAGAAGATCTGTGGGTTCAAATTGTTCTCGGAAATGAAAAGAAAATTAATATTTGTTGTGTGTATATTCCTCCACATGCAAATGACCAATGTGTAAAAAATAATTCGGAAAAGGTGAGTGAAATAGTCTTGGAAAATTCCTCAGATTATTTTTATATTATCGGCGATTATAACTCGCCTGACATCATCTGGTCAAGAATGAATGAGGAGAACACATTCGATGGTGAACCTTCTAGAATTATAGATTAATTCTTGATAGAATTTTTCATTCTTAGATTTGAAACAATTCAGTGGTTTAAAGAACAGTAAAAATAGGCAGTTAGATTTGTGTTTCAGCAATGTCAAAGGAATATATATTAATCGGTGTGACAACGAATAATCTTTTGTTGATGAAGATGACCATCATCCGTCTTCAGATATTATAATGAATATTCCTGATTTGAAATATTCTCCAAAAAAAAAACATACAAAAATTTGATGTTCAAAAAAGCTGATTATACAATTATCAATAGAAAGATTTCACTCATCGACTGGAATACCTTATTAATAGGTTTGGGTGTGGATGCAATGGTTGAAAAATTTTACTTGGAAGTTAACAGAACCATTTCAGAAAATGTGCAAGTTGAAATAATAAATAGAAATTATCCAGTATGGTTTTCACATGGTACAATCAACTTGATCAAATTTAAAAATAAGTTACACAGAGAATGGTAGATTTACAGGAATTAAATTGACTATGCCAACTTCTCAAATGTTAGAAAACAGCTTAAGCGAAAAATTAACCTAGATTATGCAAACTACCTGAATAACGTAGAGTCCAACCTTCAGAACAACACAAAATGCTTCTGGTCTTTCATAGCCAATAGAGGAAGGAACCAGAAAATTCCATCTACAATGTTTTATAAGAATAAACAACTCTGAAATGATGAAGATATATGTAATGGGTTTTCTGACTTTTTTTCTTCAGTTTATATATCAAACAAAGATGAATTGGAGGAATCGTCTGAAGAGTGTTACTCTTTCAATTGTTTTACTATGGATAACATCACAAAGAAACAATTATATGAAAAACTATGTAATATAGACATTTCTAATAGTGGTGGGCCAGATAATATACTTGGTTACTTTATCAAATCTTGTGCTAATACGCTAGTTGATCCTTTTCTGATTATTTTCAACAAATCACTCGAAGAAAGGATTTTTCCAAAGCAATGGAAACTGGCCAGCATGATCCCAATATTCAAAAAAGGGAACAAGAGTTTCATAGAAAATTACAGGGGAGTATCTCTCCTAAGCATATTTGGAAAATTATTTGAATCAATTATTACCGACGAACTTTTCTTTAAAATTAAAAATTCCATTTCAGAATTCCAACACGGTTTCTTTCGAAAGAGGTCATGTGTAACGGGTATTTTACCACTGGTGGAGACAGTTTTTGAAACAATAACAGATGGCTTTCATGTGGATGCCGTCTACACTGACTTTTCAAAGGCTTTTGACAGGGTTCATCATAAGACCTTGTTGATGAAGCTGGGGAAGTTTGGTGTGCACGGCAATTTATTGAGAAGGGTCAAATCGGATTTGGATAATAGAACACAGCTCGTTAAATTCAATAATATAACGTCAAATGTGATATCTGTCACATCTGGAGTACCACAAGGGTCTCATCTGGGAGCTTCATTGTTTTCAATTTCCATAAATGATGTAGGAGCTTGTCTTAAATATTCTCAATTTCTGGCCTATGCTGATGATCTGAAAATTTACATGAAAATTAAATCTATTGATCAACAAATTTTACTTCAAGAAGACTTGAGAGCACTTGAAAAGTATTGTTTCATTAATAAATTAGACCTGAATGTAGGAAAGTGTTCAGTTATAACCTTCTCTCATAGAAATCAAAGTCTTATCTATAATTACCAATTAAATGATGTTTCATTGAAAAGGATAGACAAAATAAATGAATTGGGAATTATTCTTGATGCTAAACTGACCTTCGTTCCTCACATAGAACACGTGGTAAAAAAATCATTAAGAAATCTTGGATTTCTGATGCGCACATGCAAGGAATTCAACTCTTTCAAATCTCGTATTACGATATACGATTCACATGTTCGTGGTTCTCCCGAATATGCAAGTATCATATGGAATCCATTTTATCAAAAACATATGAACAGGCTGGAACGGATACAGAAAAAATTCATCAGATTTTTGAACTTTAAATTTAATCGAGGTAGGACCTTTTCTACATATGAAGTGAATCTGAAAGTTTATAACCTTCGTTCATTGGAAGATAGAAAAAAAAATTCATCTGTAATTTTTTTACACAAGATTATTAATAATCATTTGGAAAGTACCTACTGTACAAATAACATAAGTTATTAAACAATAGTTACTCAGTGAGGAATGAATATTTATTCTATCTTGATCACCCAAACACAAATTATAAACTCAATGCACCCTTGACCAGAATTTAACACATTTATAACATCAACTTTTCCGAAATTAAATTAAATTAGATCAATTTTTCACAATATTCTTCCATCCAATTTCGTTGTTAATCATTAATGTCTACTATTATTGTTTGTCTATATACATTAGCTATCATTCATTTATTATTTTTTATAAGCAGTTCGTATTATCAAACTGTGCAGCCCTAACATTGGAAATTATTTTCTGTTGGGCAGCTAAATGTGTAAATGGATAAAATAAAATAAATAAAATAAATAAACTATTAAATTCAGAAGTGATAAATTTCGGCAATAAAGAGTATAAAGTAATTAACTGAAGAGTATTAAATTGAGAAGATGAAAAAAGCGTCTGTATCAGTTCACTACTAAATGACGAATGAAGGAATAAAATAATAATGAATACATAAGAGACAGTATTTTCATTTGTTATTGAATCGAGAGCGCAGGGTACGTGGTAACGTTACTGTCTCAAGTATTGGAATAAAAACAAAGAAACCAGTTGTGACGGATCGCAACGCCGCTAGAGTCGCGCCACAGAGCTAGCGCCAATTTGCCACTTTTTTCTGCTCGAATCTATTATATCATGAGTTCGAATCTACTAAAAACTATTCAACCATTTATGGAAAACTGCTACAATATCTGTTGGCCGATACATATCGTTTTTTACTATCCGACTACTAGGTGGAGATGTTCATATATAATAGAAAACACACTAGAGGGCGGAATTTTCCTTGTTTTACAAATTTGAATAATTTATATGTTGGTTGGCCTTTGGTTTCAAGATATTTATAAACAATTTCAATATGGATGGCCACAAATAATATACATATTTTACACAATCAGAAGATTCAATGCTCAATAACACAATGAAACAGTGAAAAATCGCTTTATTTTGTTTCATTTGTATAGTGAAATACAGTGTACTATAACAAAATCAATTCGCATTCTCAATTGAGAATTCATTCGCAAAGATGGAGTCACTATAGGTTTGATCTACGGAAGATTTCTTTCATACCAAAATTTTTTAATTTTCTTCAGAAACTAAAAAAGTAGTTTTCTACCAGAAGTGGTCACGCTGGCTAGCGCTCATGTAAAAAAATAATAAACGGCGAACGTCACGTTGCCGTATTATACCCCCCGTCTCTCCTTATCACACCTTGTCACACTCAGCCAGACCCCTCCCCTCCCCTTGTATTTTGGAAAATCTGATTTTTTCCTTGTCAATGGTACAACAGGGTTCACGGTTACGGATTCATCATCTTGGAATTTTTATTTCGATATTAGAAATATCACATGTTCGTAGCGCCACCTTAGACTATAACACACACGGTAGTGGCTCCCGATAATAAATCGACTTTCTGCAAGTTGAAGTGCTTATTAATTCGTGAAACTGAACCTAATTGTGTATAAGGCATCGAGCATCATGTATCCGAAAACATTAATTGCAAGAAGGTGATTTTGAACATTGCATATCATTATATACAACGTTAAATCAAAACAAAGAGAGACTGACAAAAAACACAACAACACAGAATATAAATAGTAAGAGGGCCAACGCCAACTTTGGAAATGAACCCAAACGACTTGTTCGATAGTTTGAAGAATTTTATTTTGTCAGAAAACAACAGACAAACAGAGCAGTTGAAAATCCATATCGATAAGCAAGTACTGGAAGTCAAAGAAAACATCGAAAAACTCACAGAGAAAACTAATAATATCGAGAAAGAATTGCAGGAAGAGATAACAAAAAACGAGAAATTACACCATGAAGTGAAGAAAAACAACATCATTATCTTCAATTTGGACTACGAGCAGGGTGATATAGTCAACTACACATTAACAAAACTGAATACTTTACTCAAATTAGATCTGGAGAAGAGAGACATCAACAATATATATGCAATCGGGAGGAATAAGGAAAATAAGCCCATTATAATACAATTTGTTAGTTATCTAGTGAAGCAAGAAGTATATCGACACTGCAAGTATTTGAAAGGCACCAAAGTACAAATCTCAGAAGTTCTAACACCGGAAGAAAGAAAAAAACAAAAAGTATTATTACAATATTTGAAAAAAGCAAGAGAAGACAATCATTTGGCACATCTGAAGGAAAACAAATTATTTATAGACAGCAAACCCTACTCACTGAAGGATCTACAAAATCAAATAGATATTGAAAACAGTCCTGAAGCAAACGCAGGAACGTCAAAAAAAGACGTACCTCAACCTCTCCAACCAACAAATATACAGGAATAAGCAGAAGAAAATATCACTGAAGAAGAAAAAGAAACAGAATCGGAAGATGATAATAACAAAAATAAAAAAAGGAAGTTACAGAAAGACAAAAATAACACGGGAAGAGAAAAACAGCAGAAAATAGACACTCCATCCTCAGAGTCAAGGGAGACCAGATCCACCAGTACCAAATCGTAAAAAAAAAGGAAATACTTTCAAATGTATGTGTGTGTATATAGATGAAAAATGGACCCATTCATTAAATTTTATAGAAATGACCCTATCAATGCTAAGCAAATTTTGGATATAGAAAATCTGCCAACTTGATAATAATTCAATAAATGTCTTCCACATGGACATATTTAGTATAGCAAAACATTTTGATGAATTGCAAGTAACACTAAAGCAACTAACGAATGGTTTTGACGTGATAGTACTTACGGAAACATTCCAGGTTAGTGATCTTGAAATTCTAAGCATGAATGGTTACCATGTTTTATATAACCAGGGAACATGTAATAGAAATGATGGAACTATTGTTTACATTAAAAATAACTTGAAATATATCCACAAAATTGTCAATATTGGGCCCATTAAGGCAATACAATTACATATATTCCTAAAGGAACAAACAACAATAGTAACAGCTCTTTATAGATCACCAAATGCAAATAATAAAAGAGACTTCAATCTTGATCTGGTACAATACCTCAACTGTTGCGATCATAAGAGTATCCATGTTCTCACTGGGGATATAAACTTCGATTTATTATCAGATAATGACGAGTTCACTGAGGAGTATAAGAATATCATGGAAAATTTTGGATTCACATCATATATAAATGACATAACTCGGCCGAGAAGCAAAACTTGCCTTGATCATTTTTTTGTCAGAAAAAATATCAAATTTGAAAACAGAGTGAATATAGAATCATTTATACCCCAATTATCTATTACAGATCATTATGCTATATTAATAAAAATAATATCACAAGAAAGAATAATTCCCACCTCGCTAACCGACAAAAAACAAAAAATTTATACAAATTATAATGAACTAAGAAACGATTTGCGAGCTGAACATTGGAACGACCTATTTGTGCTTTCTGACCCTAATCAAATAACGGACATATTTATTGGGAAACTAAAAAAATACATTAAAAAACATACCCAACAAATCAAAATAAAAAATTTTAGGAAAAAAGACTGGATCACCTCCGAATTATTATCGTCTATCAAAATAAAAAATGATATGTACAAAAAAGTAATGAACAATCCTGAAGACATAACTCTGAAGAATAAATATAATTCACTGAAGAATAAAATAAATTGTCAGATAAAAAAAGCCAAAAGGACATATACACAAAATCAAATAAATAGAGATACAAATACATCTAGAAGTCTATGGAAAACAGTCAACAATTTATGTAATAATACCTGAAGCACAGTCCATCAGGTACTTGGGAATAATTGTGGAGAGAAATTTGAAATGGGATCTACACATTAAACAGCAAGTTGGAAAGTTGAGGGGCTTCATATCACGTTTTCGTTGTTTAAAACCACTGCTTGATGTGAAGCATCTCAAAATATTATATTTTTCCTTGATACAAACACAGCTATCTTACGGGATTTTAGGTTGGGGGGGCGTGAGTGACTGCCACATAAAATCATTAAACACTGTACAAAAGTGGATTTTGAAAATAATATACGGTGAAAGCAGAACATTTTCCAGTGATCTATTGTATGAAGATTCACAAACACTAGACGTCAGGCAACTGTTCTGTTTGAGCATATTAATAAATATAAAAAATGGCAAAATTCCAATTGAACTAGTCGATCACACTTACCCAACAAGAAATAATCTCACCAAATTGGCTCTCCCGAAGGCAGAGAAAACTGTTGGCCAGAGAAGCTGTCATTATCTGGCACCACGAATATATAATATTCTACCACATGAGATAAGGAACATAAGAAATTTGAAATCATTCGAAACCAAAGTGAGGACCTGGATACTCAGCAAAGAAAGAAAAATATGTCATACATTGATAAACCCTCCCTCATAAAAAAGGAAATAAAGTTAACGATGGACCATATGAAAAAAAAAAAAGATATCCAATAATATAAATGAAATGAATAATATACAAAAAAAAATATGATCATCAATTATGAAAAAATAAACTGTATATGGGTGTTGTACTGAATTGCGCTTGAATTGCACCTTTAAAGCCACGGATCATAATGACCTCGCGTCACTACCACTATTATCACATCCCCAAAACCAATCAGATGTAATTCAATATTTGTCGTGGGTATTAGCTCGAAATGTAGTTGTTTTCTGGTTGGTAAATGTATTTCATTGATAAATATAATATATTAGTTTTAATATTAGAATTTTATAACGATGTAGTCTTAAGCATTGAGTTGTCTACATATTAAATTCCCTATCACACACAAGTGGTCAAAAGACCACTTCAGTGATTCACTATGTTTATTCATTCCAGTGATATTTTATCCCATTTATGTTCTATTTTATTGTATTCTTTCACTGAATAAACATTATTGTATTGTATTGTATCACATGACTTGTAATCGAAATTACTGAAAGGAGGTGGCGAGTACTGCCGTACATGAATCTCGATTACACTCCATATGGGAAATTTTATTTCATGATTTTCATACTTTTTCAGAACTTCATCATCCGAAAATATTTTCAGGTAATTCGCCTCATATTACATGATGTGCAGCGAAAGCGTAGTAGATATTTTATGGTTTAGCGGTAATGGAATGCATAACTGAATTTTCTCATAGCATATTTCCCTATGTTGATACATGGCAATGTATCTATTTGATTCATTATCTTGTATGTGTTTATGCACCGTATTCTTACGAACACAACTTCAATATTATTATCCAATTTTGAAATTCAAACAGCATTTTTTGAAACAGCTTCCAATACTCATATTTAATACATATTTTTTCTAAAATAAATCGACAAGGTACCGGAACGGTGAATTTGGGATAAATTTCTCAAGTGTATTTCACAAGATCCTGTATTAAATTAGTAGTAGTGGTCTTGGTAGTGTAGTGGTTAGCATATCGGCCTATCAAGTGGAAGGTCGGGGTACGAATCCTCGCCGGGCCACCGTGCTGGTAATCGCAAGTTGAAAGGTAAGGCCTCGTTGATCCATTGCTCGCACAAGTTTCAACTCCTGGGGGGTTGACGTTCGTCAGCTGGTTAACGGAACGAACTATTTTAGAACAATTTAGAACAAATTTGGAACAATTTTTAGTAGTAAATATTATTAATATTATATCATATTTAATTGATTAAAATTCACAGAATAGTATATTTTCAATTTTGTTTTTCTACTGATCACTTCAACATCTGATCATTTCATTTGGTTACCCACCGACTGAATGATCGCTATCACAATCGCATGAATGCTGTGTGGATCTCAGCAATTTTCTATGAATTCTGATATTTCCTTACAATAAACGAACCCATAGTCTCTGCAGCGAAAGGTTACACTTTGCGATGTTTTACTTTTTCTATTTCATCCAAGATCATAATTATTTCAATAGCTCTGTGAAGTGATTTGTTGGTTTTATATTCCTTTTTTGCTTATAGGTAATCCTTTTGTAATTTTATTGATTATTATCATCTGATCAATAACTGACTCGAGAAATATTGAAATTATCGAATATTGATTCACCTAAATTTTTGTCACTTTTTTTCTGTTCAGTTCTTTTTTTTTCTTTTCAGTGAATCGATTGCTATTATAGAGTTCGAAATAATGAAGAGTCGCCCTATTAGACCATTAGGAAGCGATAAATCCTCAGTTCATCGCTCAAAGGTGTATTCAGAGAGATTCGATATCCGACGTCTAAGGCTGGATTCAGACAAATCCAAAATCCGATCGTACGACGATCCGATAGCTTCCTGATTGGTCTAAATTCAAATTTTGTGTCACGAAACACTAGCAAAGTTTCGCCTTTCGCCGCATGAAACAAACAAAACAAAAAAACAACAATATACAAGATTATTAACAAATGTTAATTGTTAATTATCTTTTTGTCGATGATCGAGTGAGATCGTACCAAATATGCTTCAACCAATAATATACATCCTATATAGTAAGGAAACAAAATTGTCTTTCGGCCAGGTACAGTAAGCAAAAATGTCGAGTGTTTCGAATTTTACCATCAGGCCTTTTCAGAGTGACATGAATTGAAAAATATTGGATGAGTGAAGATTATTTCCTAAATTTGAAGTAAACTGGGTTTTGAGGTCTGTACGTAGTCAAAAGAGAAGAGGTGCAGAATATCATAATGAAGCCATTCATCAGTTGAATCATGTACTTAAGAGCGCGTTTTTCGGGATTTTTGATTACTCCTGAATCTCTGCAAATTTTGCTTTGCATCAAAGTTCGTTACATAACTCCAAGGCAAATGTAGGTATTTGGATTGACCATAATAGTTCATAATAGGCGTGGCTTATTCCCCTAGGCAATATAAACTGATACAGTAACGTAATCACGTAAAGGGTTTAAAATCTTGGCAAATAATCATAAATTCTGATTCAGAATTATTCTATTTTGTGTGTGAGTGAGAATGCCAAAAATTGAATTGAGCCCTTTTATGTACTGTAATGTAATTGACCATTAGTCGGGAGCAAGGACGAATGTTACTTCGAAGTATCCAGGAATAAAATACGTAAAAAAGCGTGATTCCTTTGGCCCTGATCTCAAGGAAATTTACAGATCTGACGGGAAATCAGAAGAAATTGAAATTTATTATTTATGATTTCAATTTGATTATGTAATCTATTAATAATCGAAAAGTGGAAAGGGAGTATCCTGGATATTTACAGAAAATATGTAAAATGGCATGATGTTCTCTGAAGAAAAATATATATCACGGAAGTTTCAGATCGCATGAAAATCCAGGAAAAATTTAATAGTAATATTGATGGTGCCACACTCTACCCAATATTGGTTCAATATTACGGAAACAATATAGAGATTTATGTCTGGTAAATAATAGGAATACTCACCCTGGAAAAAACACCAGCTGGTGCGGGGTTCGAACTCATGAAGTACCTGTGTCGGTTTGCTCAGCCTAAATTACTAATTGTCCCATATACACATTACGCCAAGGTGACGATTTGTGAAGTTTATGGTATACATATGTAATGACTTCGAATTATGTTTCGGGCAACATCACGTTGTTGGTGAAAAATCTTCATTCTCTGCGTATGAAAAGAACTCGATGAAACTTTGGTTGAAGGGAAAATCTAGACGGGAAAAATACTGAAGGCTAATTTTTCATGTAAAGGTATGTGAAACTTCGTATGGGAAAAGCTCAGTACCTATGGCGTAATTTTCTGGCATTGAAATTCAGTTATTTTCAATATTCTAGTTTTTGATGAATGTCTTGATTTTTCGATTCGTTTTCAAATACTGTTTTACAAAAATTGATATATCAGTTCGAAAACTGTATTTTATCACTGCTGAAATTACAATATCACTTGTAGGTTGTGATTCGAAAACCACGATGTTAATATTTCTACTTATTATGCAGTATTATGTCAGTATTAGGTCAATTTCCTACCTGAATTCATGAATCAATATTGTAATCTACTCTCCCGAACAATATTGGTCAGATACTAAAATTCCAATATTAGAAATCGAGTTTGAAAAGATATGCGGTTTCCTGTTGACCAGATATTATTCAGAATAACATTATTGATTTTGCACCTCACAATGTGAAGTTGAAATTGTAATTATCACTATTGAATCAATGATAATTATGAAATTACAAGTTACAATGCAAATATCATTTATTAGATATAATTGTCTCTTCCAAACATTTTTTCTCCTTGTCCGTCTCATTTTTTCAGTAAATTGTTGTTGAAATGTGTTGTTATCAAGACGACCAAAGTCTCAAACTCTCACTGTCCAAGACAGAGGAGACCTTTTACAGCGGGCCATCGTACGACGAAGTCCAAGAAATAGCCCGCTGCGATCGAGAATCGACTTCGGTCAACTTGCAGAAAGCTGCATCCCTTCACAGAAATCAGAATTCCTGTTTGAAATGATTGCATTCACAAATCCAATGCCAGACAGCTGTTTCGACCTACCAGGTCTCATCAGTGACACTTGATTGGACTGTGAACACAAACTTTTCGAAACTATCTACTCCTTAGGAAGTAAACCTCTGAAACTGGTGCAGATGGTGTAAACCTCCAAGAGGCAACGCCATCTGCTGGGAGACAACCAAAGTCTCAAACTGTCACTGTCCAAGACAAAGGAGACCTCTCACAGCGGGCCATCGTACGATGAAGTCGCAACAAATAGCCCGCCGCGATCGAGAATCGACTTCGGTCAACTTGCAGAAAGCTGCATCCCTTCACAGAAATCAGAATTCCTGTTCGAAATGATTGCATTCACAAATCCAATGCCAGACACCTGTTTCGACCTACCAGGTCTCATCAGTGACACTTGGTTGGACTGTGAACACAAACATTTCGAAACTATCTACTCCTTAGGAAGTAAACCTCTGAAACTGGTGCAGATGGTGTAAACCTCCAAGAGGCAACGACATCTGCTGGGAGCCGACCAAAGTCTCAAACTCTCACTGTCCAAGACAGAGGAGACCTCTTACAGCGGGCCATCGTACGACGAAGTCGCAACAAAAAGCCCGCCAACTCCATTTTATGTATATTACAAAAATGCATTAACCTAGAATTAGTGACCTAGAATTTTCTATAAATACGATGCATACTATTAACTCACTGGAAGGAAAAAGAGATTGTTATAAAATCATCAAAGTACAGGGTGAATGTATTGAATTCAAACTAGATTCAGAGAGTGAAATAGATATTTTACCTTACAAATTTTTGAAAATTTTAGGTTTGCAGGACAAAATGAAAAATGTCGTCTGAAATTAGAAGTTTATGGTGGATTTGCAATGGGAACGGTGAGTGTTGAAGTAGAAACACCAACAATGTTTGATGTATAGTGAATTTTGTTGTGGTAGAATATGATTCTATACCAATATTAGGTTTGGAAACTTATATAAAACTGAATTCAATCAGAAGAATGGACTCATTACAGCAAATGCAATAGAAATTGGATGAAATACATGAATTTTTGATTGATTTCAAAAGTTCGTTTGAAGGAATAGGTTGTTTTCCTGATGAGTGTAAAATTAAATCAACTGCTAATGCTGTTCCTTGTGCTAGTAGTGCAAGAAGAATGCCAATGAAAATTAAAGAAAAATTCGAAGAGACGTCAGATTCTTTATTGAATAAAGATATTATTGCTGTTGTAAATAAGCCAGTTGAATGGGTTTCTAATGTAGTAGCGGTTGTAAAACCTAATTGATCTCCACGTACTTGTATTGATCCAACTCAACTCAATAGAAATATCATCCGAGAAAGATATACAATTCCAACTGTTGGAGAACTAGTACCAAAATTTTCTCATAATTTTTTTTTAGTGTATCAGATATAAAGGACGGTTTTCATCACATAAAACTCAACGAAGAGTCAAGTAAGTTATGTTCATTTAGCACTGTTTTTGGTACTTACCGGTTTTTCAGATCTCCATTCGGATTAGCTAATCTACCAGAGTTATTTCATAAATAGATACTTTGGTGATATACCAGGTGTAACAGTATATTTGGATGATTTATGTATAGCGAGTGAAACGAAATAAGAAAGTGATAATATATAATAAAAACTATTTTGGAACGGGCCAAAAAGTTGAATATCAAGTTCAATTTTGAGAAATTGCAGTACTGACTTGAACAAGTCAATTATTTAGGTATGGTAATCAGTAAAAATGAAATGAGTCCAGATCCTGGAAAGATCAGAAGCAGAGATGAGGTTGAAGATGCTAAGAGTAAAAATTAATTGCAAAAACTTCTTGATATGATCAATTATTTGAGAGATTTTATTCCGAACTTATCTCAGTTGATTTCTCCGCTTAGAGATCTTTTGAGAAAAGATGTGATGTGGCACTGAAATGAGTACCACACAAAAATTTTGAAAGAAATTAGAAAAATTATAGGTAGCAATGAGGTACTGTCCCCATTTGATCCTAGTAAGCCCATGGAAATACAATGTGACGCATCTAAAGACGCTATAGGTTGTTGCCTTCTTCAGAATAACAGGCCTGTTTACTTTGCTTCCAGGTCCATGAATAGTGCAAAGTGCAAAAACTGAGTTTGCCCAGGTAGAGGAAGAACTTTTAGCAATTCTGTTCTCTTGTCAGAAAGGACCCCGCAAAATCCTTATGGAATTTGGGCCTCGGTGTTTTTTTTTTAATTTTGATATGATATAGTCCAAGTAATTCTCAACAAATGTTACCATTGCGCCAATCTCGAAAAATGAACAGTTTTGCCGCTAGGGGTCGTTAAAATCAGAATAGACTATTCATTTTCGAAACCGGGAACGACATTTTCACCTATTTCGTTGTAGATGATGTTGCATATGATTATACTCAAAAAAAATCTCCACCTCCCCTTCTTTTTCCCTACCACCCATTATGAGACGCAAAAAAATGATATATGGATTACTTTGAAATGCATCGTCGAATGTTTGAATATTGCAGCCACTAAATTTTATTTATAATAATAATAATAAAGGAATAATCATTACTACACTTCTCTTATTCATGCTATACCAACCTATAGGCCTGTCAATTGGCAGGGTTCAGAAAGTGTCCTAAGACAAATTTTGCTCTTCCACCCAACCATGCAAATATGGCACTGGCAGCTCTACGTCAGAGAGCAGTCGAATGGGTTCAATAATGAAAATATAAAAAACTATGTTACTTAGGCAAAAAGGGCGCCACTCAATTCAGACAATCTGATTTTTGTATTTGGTTAATTGAGAACACCAAATGGTGTCTATTTGTTCTTTCAATTTAATAAGTAAAAGTTTGACAGTGTGGGAGAAGTAAGAATAAAAACATGTGTATTGAAATACTTATAATCTAGGATGAGAATCGAAATTCTATAATATTCAACATAGAAAAGAATATTAATAATGAAACGTGAACTTTCAACTCCTCTCAGGTGAGTGAAAGTTATAAAAAACTAATTTAAAGATATCATACACAAATTTACAATAAACTCAAGTAGTCGAATGGCGGAGAGTTATCCCAAGAAATCCCCAGTCGAAGAAAACATGTAGAGAATTTGAAATTAATCCATGTACACTAAATACCTTTTAGAATGGTTGTATGGATATCTTATTACCTTACGAGTTACGCTTTTTCATAGTACTATGAAAGAGCTTCACATTTTTCGTAACGATCAGAATAGTAATTTTCAGTTGAACTAATAATGAAGGCGAAACATTGAAATTGATGAGTAGTAATGAAGGTATTAAAAATGTAAAAAATCAGGCCTGTATTTGTCCTCCTCGACTACGATGAGATGACAGAACTCTCCTCCGGTTTCTTCACTTGGGAGAGTTGGAAGATGGCATTTTCTTTATAAGGCTGTTGACCAGCTGGGTGAACCCATGTCTTTCGACATCAGCTGAGGTGGGAAACTGAAAGGACCTTCACCAGGATCACAAAAGCGCCCCAGAAGAAATGAATGAGTCCAAGAAAGTCTGGGTCTGGACAAGAGGAAGAGGGTGAACTCCTTCACGGTAGTACCAGACTTCGTAGGAAAATCAACTTCACCACAGACCCTGTAAGAACCATTTTCAAATAATAGTCCAAACCTTCTGGTCGACAAAACCAGGGTTGTTAATCAATAACAGGATCGATAAGAATATCACGATGACTTTGAGAATACTTGAGACACATAATGGAGGGTGCTTCACACAAAAAGCCATGTAGGCGCAACGAAAAAATCTCACACGAATCTTTTCTCCAGTCAACACCTCCTGTTCTCTTCAAAAACCGGAGTCATCTCCAACTCAAAAGCGTTACCTCCCTCACCTTTCCTCGACATGCGCAAGACCATAGTATATCAACCTCAGAATCGGTACTCTTTCTTGAAAAGCATGCCAGTTAAAATTATTCCACCAATCAGCATTAGGCCATCAAGTACGAGCGGACTAGCGGACCTTATCCCTTATGCATTCTGCACACCACTTATTCTACCTAGAGCAAACACGGAACAGGCTTGTTCGGTAAACTTCGCGTATTATCGCGTATAAGGTTTGAATTTTCATTCTTAACATTTTCATGGAGTCCTAATGAATTAGAACTAGTGAATCGTTTTAATTAGTTCATATATGGATAATTCATATACTTTTTTACCAAACAGTAGAATTAATAATATGCTACGTCATGAATGAAATTAAATGAATACAAGGTGGCTGTGAAAGTACAGTATGTACTGAGTGTTGGTTCTTTCCCTCAAATGTTAAAGTTTTGCTGAAGTAAATAATAAATGATCACCCTTCTCCTAAGAAAATTGTTCAACTATTGAACAATTAAAGTTTAAAAATTTGTTATTTGGAATCGGTATCTTCGCGTACCAACGTCTCAAAAGAGCTGTCAATCATGGGAAGTCGTAATCGGTAGGTTACAAAATCGGTAAGTGACACAATAGGGAAGGTCTCCAAATAACTTTGATTCATGTGAAACATGACCCATCTTGATGATAACTATATACAAAAATCAAGCTGAAACTAGAAGTTCAACTTGGTGAAACTATATTGTTCTAAAATTTGTTCTAAAATTGTTCGTTTTCGTTAACCAGCTGACGAACGTCAACCCTCAGAAGTCGAAACTTGTGCGAGCAATGGATCAACGAGGCCTTACCTTTTAACGTGCGATTACCCAGCACGGTGGCCCAGCGAGGATTCGAACCCCGGCCTTCCGCTTGACAGGCAGATATGCTAACCACTACACTACCGAGACCACTTCATGAAGTATTGCAAAATCTAAGACTTGCAGTAAAGCCTTGAATATTTTCCATAACGGTATGCATACCTGAAATACTGAATAGTTATGATATTATCATTAACTATGAATCATCATGTAAATGATCAAACTAATAAACAAGTGAATATACTTGAATAACTACCTATACTGTTGATTCTTCCAATCACAGATTTATCCAACTGAGTTCATAAAACTCACACTATTGATTCTTTCAGCAATAGATTTTTCAGAAAGTATACTAACAATTTCTTCTCCAAATTCAGAACATGCTGAAAGTGAGCAAATCCCTAAAAAATATATTCCCCAAAACAAAAACAAAAAATATAAATTTCGAATAGAATTTTCCCCTCTTTGAGATTTATCCAACAGAAACATCAGAGTTAGAGCCATAATACGGCTTCAAATCTTTTATATGCCACTCCCCAGCGGGGGTACCGATGGCATTTTCCAAAAAATAGACAAGACGAGAAATTCGCCTTTTCACTGTACACATAACATACTTGGGCGCTAGCTTAGCGCTGAATCTAGCAGAGGCCTCAGAAAAAACTTCATTTCTACGCCAAACTTTATCGCCTACCTTGAACACATGATCTCTTCTTCTGTGGTTATACGCAGAAGCGTTTCTTTCATAAGCCTTATGCAATTTTTCTTGAACAGATTTGAAAACATCTTTCAGGCCAGATATATCTTCTACAAAATTATCCCTATTAGCAGGCAAGAGTTCGGTATCACTTGTGCTCAAAATATTACCGTAATAATTACCAGACGTTGGAATATGTCTACCGAAATTTAAAAATGCAGGAGTGTACTGGTGCACTTCATGGGTAGCTGTATTAATAGCTTGCTGTATTTTTGGAAGTTCTTTATCCCAATCTTTATGCTCAACGGCATAACTTCTTATGGCTTGACCAATAGTTTTATTCGTTCTCTCGACAAAATTGCACTGTGCCGAATAGCGAGGTGTATACCATATTTTTTGTACTTTATATGATTTTGCCAAGTTTTTGAAACCTCTCAGCAAATTGGGAACCATTATCACAAACTATGAATTGTGGAACACCGAATACTAAAAATACTTGATTTTCCATAAATTTTATTATACTAGGCGTCTTCGCATCACGCAACGGGCAAAGTAACGAATATTTGGTGAAAAAATCTGAAACAACCAATAAATATGTGAAACCTCGAGAAGATCTGGGAAAAGGTCCCATAATATCTACTGCAACAATTTGAAATGGATATTTAACCGTTTTTTTAGCCCCCATAAGTTCCATACGTGGAGTGTTAGCTAATTTTTGTGACTGGCAAATTTTACACGACTTAACATATCTCAAAATATCTTGCCTCATTCTTGGCCAATAGTAATGATGTTTAATACGTGAAAAAGTTTTATAGAATCCAAAATGACTACAAATTGCGGGATCATGACTGTCTTTGATTATAGCAAGCCGTTGGGGCTTTGGCACTAGAGCCTTCCATACTACCGAATTTGATTTAACACAAATCTTGGATGGCACATATTTATAAACCAAATCTTGTTCTACCTTCCACTGCGAATATGCTTGAGGATTACTTAAAATTTTGTTACGCAAGGTCGTATACCACTTATCAGATAAGTCTGGGTTCACCTCAAGTAATGCAACCTTTTGGGGAACTTCAGAAGAAGATGAAGGAATTCTGGAAAGGAAATCAGGTACCACATTCGAGGAACCTTTTTTATGGACAAGCTCGAAAGTGTGTTGTCGCAGCTTTACTGCCCATCTTGCAAGTCTTCCTCCTGGATCTTTGAGGTTATGTAACCACAAAAGGCTGTGATGGTCAGTTGTTGCCCTAAACTTAACCCCCTCAATATAAGGTCTAAACTCGTCAATTAAAAATATGAGTCTCAACAGTTCCCTTTCAGTTACACTGTAATTTCTTTCCGACCTAGACAATGAACGGGAGGCATAAGCGATCACTCTTTCTTGACGAATTATTTCCTGGGTAAGAACTCCCCCAATACCCACGTCACTAGCATCTGACTGGATGGTAAATACCTTGGTAAAATCTGGTGAACACAAGATTGGTGCTGAAACTAGAGCATTCTTGATTGCCACAAATGAAGCTTCGGCTTCGTCTGTCCATTCAATCGACATATTTTTACCTCTCCCTTTTCCTTTCGAAAGTGCACTCAAAGGAGCGATCAGGGATGAGAAATTGTCAATAAATATCCGATACCAAGAACATAAGCCCATGAATCGTTTAATCTCAATGCTATTTTTAGGACGGGGATAATTTATCATAACGGAAACCTTGTCCGGACCAGTTCTGATACCTTGTCTACCGATGACAAAACCTAAATACTTGAGTGAAGTTTTAAAGAACTCGCATTTTTTTTAAATTGATGGTAAGATGGGCTTCTTTTAAAATATCTCTAACTTCTCTCAGCAGTTTTACATGTTCGGAAAAGGTGGATGAAATGATGATTATATCATCAAGATAGGTGAACAAATTTGGTTCGAATTTTGGTCCAAACAAGGCGTCACAGAGTCTCTGTTGAGTCTGAGCGCTGTTACAAAGTCCAAAGGGCATACAGGTAAAGTGAAAAAGGCCTCTTCCTGGAATGCTGAAGGCAGTTTTTTTCTTTGAGGTTTCGTCTAATGGTACCTGCCAGAAAGCTTTTCTCAAATCAATACTACTAATATATTTTGTATTTCTCAACAGAGTCAAAATACGATCTATACGTGGCAAAGGATAACTGTCGTGCTTTATTATTTCGTTTAGTTTTCGGCCGTCGAAACATAACCTGTATTCCCCCGAAGACTCTTTAACAAGTAAAACTGGACTATTCCAGGGACTATGAGATGGTTCAACCACTCCTAACTTCAACATTTCATCCAATTCCTCATTTAACAACTTCAACATGTACGGAGACATCAAATATTGTCTCTGCTTGGATGGTTTTTCATTACCTGTATCTATCGATAGAGTTATCTTGTCAGTACGACCCAAACGAGTATCACTACTAATATCATTGAAAGAGCTAATAACATCATCCATCTGGCGTTGTTCGAACACAGTTAATTCATCTCTAATGTTCAACTCGAAAATATTAGTCGGCTCTTGAAAATTTGTAGGAATATCTACTGTTTCCTCGTAAATTTTACATTTAATATCCCAACTGAAATTTTTAAATTTACGACCACTCCAAATCGATTACAAAAATCGCTTCCTAAAATTATTGACTGTGACAGAGAAGGAACTATAAGTGCAGAAACTATTTGTATCGTATTATTGATATTTATTGGCAAATCAACCAAACCTACCACTTTCTGAGAAGCACCGTCTGCAGTAGAAATGAAGTTCAAATGAGAAGGTCTCGTTTTCAAATTCAGCTTTTTTAAAATTCCCATGCCCTTATTACCTATTACCGAAATATTCGCACCACTATCTTATAGCACTATGACCTCAACATCTGATATTTTTATGGATATGAACGGACGATTATCCTTGGATTTTTTTATCAAAAGAGGAGCTACATATTTCGAAACTTCATCAGCTAGTTGAACTTTATTTTCTTTGACCCCTTTGTTAGATTTCAGAGAAGGATGGGAGCCAGAGACAAACTTCTCCTTGACTAGTTTCCCTGACATTTTACACAATCTTTCACAATAACATCTGGGGTTCCACATTTAAAACAAAATTTATTCCTGACTTTAGATTTACAAACTCTATAACAATGGTTTGGCAAACCACAATTCCAACAAACTATTTTATTACTATCCTCATTATGATTTCGTGATTTAGTAGGTGACCAAATTCTATTAACAGATTTTCCATTATTTTTCTGGGATCTTTTACCTCTAAAGTGTTTGCTATTTGAACTAGTTCCTGATGATGAGAACGCTAATTCAGAATCTAAAGTGGAAACTGACCTAAAATTTTGATGACTGGAAGTGGTGCCCTGTGAATCAGCTTCTTCTAACCTTTTACACAGTATGCTAAGGGTAGAAACCGAATCTATGTCTGATAAAGCCAAACTTCTATATTCTGCCTGTGAACCAAGCTTAATATGTTTAACTTTTGTGGTTTCGGCGGCTCCATGACTGAGTCTATTGAACAGTGCACTCATATAAGCAATGTAAAGAACAATATGTTCAGATTTACCCTGTTTTCTGTTTTTTATTTGGTGCCATATCTCGTCATCAAAATCTGACGTCAGGAAATCTTTTTTTAACTTTTCCACTAATGAATCCCAATCAGTAACAAGTGGTTTAATATGCCTGAGCCAGAATGTAGCTTTGTCGGAAAATAGATCACTTGCAGAAGCAAAAAGTTCTTGTTTAGACACATGTCGTGCCTGTGCCAACTCCTCTACTTTTTCTATAAAAGATAAAACATTTTTTGGATCCCCATTAAATTGAACTCCTAACTTATAAACTGGGATAGACTTTGGAATATTACTGGGAATGTAAGAAGCTTGAAAATGGGAAGTAGAAGCCCCTTGGTTAACTGTTGAATTATGTAAGGGTGTAACAATAGGATCTGCCTCTGTAACATGCTCATGCAACTCTGCATCCAACTTCATATGATTCATTCTTAAATTTTGATAATTCTTCAAAATCTGTATCACTTTTCTGTAACTGTATTCTTTGCACACGGTAACTAATATGACACAACCTTGAAATTGCACGCTCATATGAAGAATCAGAAGTAGGCCCTTCAAATTCAGAGATAAGTGTTTGTATTGAAGTTAAGGAATTTTCAATTTCTGTTTTTTCTGTTTCGAACTCATAATTAGGATCGACTAAAGTCAGTACATCTTTCCCCTGTTGATTTTCTTTCACAAGTGCTCTTCCTAAAATCTTACGTTTATCATCCATTGGACGATCAGAAATAACTCCTCTTATTTTCAATTCATAATTCAATTCGGCTGATAACAGGTGGGATGCTTTCATCGTATAATCCATACTTCAAGAAAATATTTTCAATCAATCTGTTCAAAATTGTACTTTATTCACTGTAGAACAAAGTCAATAAAGATTTCAGAGTTTCAAATTAATCAAAACACAACCTGAACCGAGTTTTCTCTAGGCAGATCATTAACCTAACATTCCAACACTCTCTCCAATAAATTTTGTGTGAGAAAGAAGTACCAATACACAGCTTCGACTTCTCTCCACCCAAACTGTCAAATTATTTATTTCACCTGAAGTAAAACAAAGTTTTCAAGGCCCAACTTGTTGGGAGCCATTTATTTGCAGCCACTAAATTTTATTTATCAATGTATGTGCAAATGTGGCACTGGCAGCTGTTCGTCAGAGAGCAGTCGAATGGGTTCAATAATGAAAATACAAAAAACTATGTTACTTAGGCAAAAAGGGCGCCACTCAATTCAGACAATCTGATTTTTGTATTTGGTTAATTGAGAACACCAAATGGTGTCTATTTGTTCTTTCAATTTAATAAGTAAAAGTTTGACAGTGTGGGAGAAGTAAGAATAAAAACATGTGTATTGAAATACTTATAATCTAGGATAAGAATCGAAATTCTATAATATTCAACATAGAAAAGAATATTAATAATGAAACGTGAACTTTCAACTCCTCTCAGGTGAGTGAAAGTTATAAAAAACTAATTTAGAGATATCATACACAAATTTACAATTAACTCAAGTAGTCGAATGGCGGAAAGTTATCCCAAGAAATCCCCAGTCGAAGAAAACATGTAGAGAATTTGAAATTAATCCATGTACACTAAATACCTTTTAGAATGGTTGTATGGATATCTTATTACCTTACGAGTTACGCTTTTTCATAGTTCTATGGAAGAGCTTCACATTTTTCGTAACGATCAGAATAGTAATTTTCAGTTGAACTAATAATGAAGGCGAAGCATTAAAATTGATGAGTAGTAATAAAGGTATTAAAAATGTAAAAAATCAGGCCTGTATTTGTCCTCCTCGACTACGATGAGATGACAGAACTCTCCTCCGTTTCTTCACTTGAGGGAGTTGGAAGATGGCATTTTCTTTATAAGGCTGTTGACCAGCTGGGTGAACCCATGTCCTTCGACATCAGCTGAGGTAGGAAACTGAAAGCACCTTCACCAGGATCACAGAAGCGCCCCAGAAGAAATGAATGAATCCAAGAAAATCTGGGTCTGGACAAGAGGAAGAGGGTGAACTCCTTCACGGTAGTACCAGACTAAGTAGGAAAATCAACTTCACCACAGACCCTGTAAGAACCATTTTCAAATAATAGTCCATACAAAGTGAAACTGAGCTCACTTTATAAAAAAATCATTCAATAAAAAATTATGGTCGGAAAATCCGTGACAAATGTTGTGCAAGAATGTGAAGACAGGCAAAAATATGATTAGCGAATCGCTATCACTCACCTTTGAGCAAGGATGCCTTCCTGATGAGGCAAAATGGCCGTTCCTGGCGTGGTCCATGCCTTTTGGTCGACAAAACCAGGGTTGTTAATCAATAACAGGATCGATAAGAATATCACGATGACTTTGAAAATACTTGAGACACATAATGGAGGGTGTTTCACACAGAAAGCCATGTAGGCGCAACGAAAAAATCTCACACGAATCTTTTCTCCAGTCAACACCTTCTGTTCTCTTCAAAAACCGGAATCATCTCCAACTCAAAAGCGTTACCTTCCTCACCTTTCCTCGACATGCGCAAGACCATAGTATATCAACTTCAGAATCGGTACTCTTTCTTGAAAAGCATGCCAGTTGAAATTATTCCACCAATCAGCATTAGGCCATCAAGTACGAGCGGACTAGCGGACCTTATCCCTTATGCATTCTGCACACCACTTATTCTACCTAGAGCAAACACGGAACAGGCTTGTTCGGTAAACTTCGCGTATTATCGCGTATTAGGTTTGAATTTTTATTCTTGACATTTTCATGGAGTCCAAATGAATTAGAACTAGTGAATCGTTTTAATTAGTTCATATATGGATAATTCATATACTTTTTTACCAAACAGTAGAATTAATAATATGCTACGTCATGAATGAAATTAAATGAATACAAGGTGGATGTGAAAGTACAGTAGGTACTAAGTGTTGGTTCTTTCCCTCAAATGTTGAAGTTTTGCTGAAGTAAATAATAAATGCTACAATATATTGTAATTAGGGAAATAGCACTTTTTCGTGGCTTTCCCCCTCTCCCGAGAGGAAAAAACCGAGGGGGGATTTTTCTGAAATTTTTGATATGTTGTAGTCAAAATAATTCTCAACAAATGTTTTCATTGCTCCAACCCCAAAAAATGAACAGTTTTGCCGCTAGGGGTCGTTAAAATCATCCATTTCTCAGAATAGACTATTCATTTTCGAAACCAGGAACGACATTTTCACAAGATTCATTGTAGATAATGTTGTATATAATTATGTTCATTTGTAAAAAAATCTTACCCTACAACCTCTTCCCCCCACCACCTATTATTATGAAACGCAGAAAAATTAATCTGGATTATTTTGAACTGCATCGTCAGATATTTGTATGAATTAGAGAAACAGCACTTTCTCATGACTTTCTCCCCTCTCCCGAAGAGAGTAAAACAAAAAAATCGATGAATTTTTCTGAATTTTCAATGTTATGCAGTTCATGTTATTGTGAATACAAATTAATAGGGTGATAAACCCAATATATGGATAGTTTTCATGCTAGGGAACGTTGAAGTGTTGAAGCATATCTTGCTCAGAATAGACTATTTATTATAAACGGGATCGATGATTGTACTTTTTAAATAGCATATAACGATGAGTCCTATTGTAATCTTCCAAAAGAATGATTCTTAAACCTCCCACTGCCCCCCAACCCCTATTCCAGAACATTGCACACACACAAACATGAAATGAGGAGAGGTACAATAATTGATCAAATGTACGATTTCGCCAATCTTAGTTCATTTTTCATTCCTATATATATGGTCATAAAGATGTCACTATTTACTCAGATCACATGCCTCTAACTTTCATTGTAAGAAAGCCTTTACATAAAATACAAAACGATAGAATTCGACGACTTCTAATGAAACTCCTGATATATCAGTTTACTCCTAAATATTCACCTGGTAGTGAAATGTACATTGCTGACTTCTTGTCACGTTGCGGTATCAGAACATAAGAGCATTCAGATGACTTTATGAAGGACGTGATTCATTGTATTGGAAACGCAAAGTTGAAATTCTCTGCAGATGAATTGAATGCATTTGTTCAAGCAACTTTGAATGATAAAATTCTGCTGGTAGTATTAGATTTTTGTTAAGGAGGGTGGCCAAGAAATATTAACACAGATGGGAAATTGCAACACCTTTTTAAAATCAGAAATGAAATTGAAATAGACCAAAGTTTGCTTTTTTATGAGAAAATATTGATTATATCTGATAGAGTGGGCGCTGCGAAACATTCCGTTTGAAAAAACCGATGATCTCATTCTGATTGATGATTTGAGTTGAGGAAGACTTGATGAATAATATTTCGGAGGTTGCCGTACGGAATTATGGTCCAGTTTTTTTTCGGCCCTACAATAGGAGTTTCCGATTCCATCGCTCTAGTTGTGAAAAAATATGTTGTATAGAATGCAAAAACCATTGTCCGCTATTTCTCGACTGGAATGTTTTTGCAAGATCCTTTTAATCCTGGAACTGAGAGTTGCTGGAATAGCCCGTTGTCAGTTTCATTATAAATCTCCTTCCCAGCGTCACATACCTTCTCTGGAGTTTTGGAGCGGGCCACGCTTTCCTCAACAGTTTTTGTGACTTCAGTTATAGCTGAACTTCATTCATTATTATAACAGATACATTTTCCATAATTATAAAATAGCAGTGCTTCGAATTTTGTGATTTTTTTAAGTGAATAAATATCACTATATTCAAAAAATTCAAAAAAGGCGAACAAAAAGTTATGGTGAACTGGTGAATGAACCAAAAAAAAACTATTCAAATGCAGCAAGTCGACGCAAAGACGAAATTTCAGACAAATTTGAGAAGTTGTTTGATCCGAATGCTGATGAAGAATACTTCTCGTGTTATGAAAGTTGCATGGCCAGCTATATCGGCGAAAAAAAAATTCCTTGTCGTCATTGCAAAAGAGTGCTAAAAGAAAGAGCTTCATCATCAACCCATAGCTGGCCCATCAACTGACCCGCAAATCAAAAACAAGCAACAGCGATTCGTCGAGTGGCTCATGCTGTTCCATTTGTGGTAATACGACAAAAACCGAAACAAAAATAAGTTATCTTTCAACTGAAATTTCAGCAGCTTTGCTGTTTTTCAATACTTCGCGTCGAAAATACAATGAAATTTTCACAAAAATTTGTTATACGAAACACCGGAAGATTTGTTTGCAGAAACTTCCAATATCATACATCGTGTTACAGAAATTACGTTTCATAACCAAAATCTTCTAGTAAAGAAAGAGGTCGACCAACAACAAACATCACAAAAACAGTTACTGGCTGCTTTTTACAAATGAATGGCGGATATTAAAGACGGTGTTTCGACGACCGCTTTTGAATTGACATACTTGTGTCGATTTCATTACATCTAGAAATGAAAATTCATTGTTATTTTCTGTTTCTAATGTAAATTTTATTGTTGGTTCTTGTTCGTTAATATGTTCCAAAAAAGTTAATTTTGACCATGACTCCATATAGCAAAAACATCATCATCATCTCCACCACACCTTTGGACCATTTGGATAACTGTTGTGATTCGAAAGAACAGCTACCCGCTATACCCAAATCACCTGGTTCTTCACTGGATACAATCATTCAAACACTAGACTTACTGAATTGTATAAAATGAAGAGATGAAATATAAACTCGGGTGAAAACAGAAATGACAAACTATACTGACTTTATTTTCTCAGATCTAACTATCAAAGTGACAGTTTTTTGCAAGCATTTCAGAATACAAGGTATATTTCCAACATTCTCCCACCTGAGTAACGAACGTTCATCAAGTGAGTAACTCAAATAAAGAACATATCAAATAGTGTCAAATCAATCTCAGATATGAACAACAACAAACAACTCAGTGAAACCTATCAGGAGCTTTATACCGACGACCACTTCTAGAACACTTTTCGGATACTCTGCTTTTGACGTCAATATTGACATCTTTCACTCCCGCACTATCACATTCCGCGGATGATACCTCGCTATCAACTGCTGGACTACTCAGCTCGCTGGATCTGCTATCAGCTTGGCGATGGTTCACATCTTGACTTTTAAGTTGTGCGTCAGATTCATACCTGCTAGATGGTCCGATATTTCCTGGTCGATCTTCACATTCCAAGGGGTAAATTCTCTGGACAGGTCGCATCAAAGTACCATGTGAAGTAGAGAGCCGAACTAGACGAATTTTGTTGTCTTTGCCAGGAATGAGTTCTGTGACACGCCCTAGTGGCCAATTCAAACGTTTGTGTTTATCGTCACCGATTAGAACAACCTCTCCGAGAACAACTTGTCGGCATGGTTTCTTTTTTCGCATGGCAGATAGTTGGCCCAAATACTCATTACGAAACCTTACGCCTGAGAACCGCTCTAAGATTTTGTTTATATTTCATAATGCGACTTAGGGAATTTTCATCTGCAATTTCACAGTCGGTTAGAGCAGAACCATCTTGATCACGTAAGAACATGGCTGGAGTAATTGCAACCAAGTCACCTGGATCGTTGGAGATGTATGTAAGTGGTCTCAAATCCACCTCAGCTTCGCAGTAGCAAATAACTGTCAGAAGATCTTCATAACATAGTGAACTTCGTCCTAGTATTTTTCGCAGCAACTGTTTCACAACACCAATGAGCCGTTCCCAGAACCATCCCGACCATGGAGCTGTTGGAGGGTTGAAATGCCAGTTTATGCGTTGAACAGAAGCGTAATTCGAAATGACGTCCCAATCTACACGATTGAACGCGTTTTCGGTTCCAACAAAGTTCGTGCCGTCATCACTGTATACAATTTTTGGTCTTCCACGTCTCGCCACGAACCTGCGAAGTGTTTGCATGAAACTATGCGCGGATAAAGAGGTTGAAAGTTCCAGATGTACCGCACGATACACCGCACACGTGAAAAGACAAACCCAGACTTTCTCATTGTTTTTCAAGAATAATGGTCCGGCAAAGTCAATACCAACCACTTCGAATGCTATGGCTTCACGAACTCGATCCAATGGAAGTGGAGGAGAGTCTACCTCAAATGATTCGGAATTATATCTTCTACAAATGACACACTTCGAAATAATAGATTTTATTGTACGACGACCACCGAGAATCCAATATTTTTCCCTGAGTAGACTCAAGAGGCCTTGTATACCAACATGGCAAGAATTGACATGGAATTCAAAAATCAGTCGACCGACAACTATATGTTTCGCTGGTGATACAATTGGAAAACGAAAGTCTGTATTATCTTTTCGACTCGATATAGGAGTTTTCAGTCTGATCAAGCCGTATTCATCCTTGAATGGATTGAGAGTAGCTAAATTATTGTCATCGCTGATTCTTTCTTGTTGAATAATTCGAAACATCAGTCTCTCCGCTTCTTCAATCTCTTGAGCGATGAGAACGCCTTTACGTTTGAGCTTGGAGTTTTTTAAATTATGAACAAACCTCAAAAACCAAGACATCATTCTTACGATTCTTCCATACTTAGAAAAGTAAGTCAAATGCCAAACACCAGAATCACAATTCAACATGGTAGTTACTAAAGTTCTCTTCTTCTCCTTACAAATTTCCTGTTCATCGGATTGGACACTATCTTGAGGCCATCGTTCCGGATTCTCATAGAGCCATTTTGGACCCTTCCACCATCTAGATTTCAACAAATTTCGTGCTGAACAACCACGAGAGGAAAGATCGGCTGGGTTGATCGAACCAGGTACATATCTCCATGAATCTATTTGGGTTAGTGAACGGATTTCATTCACTCTATTCCGAACGAATGTGGCCCATTCCTCTTTTCGACGAATCCAAGACAGAACAGTCGTTGAGTCGCCCCAGAAAAAACTTTTTAATTCCTCCTCAAAATTGTCTTGTACAGAAGTGAACAATCTGGCTCCAATAGTAGCAGCTAGCAATTTGAGTCGTGGAATTGTCAGCTTTATCAAAGGGGAAACTCTTGATTTGGCTGCCAAAAGTTGCACGAAATCTGTTCAATTGTTTGAACCCTTATGAAAACTACTGCTGCATAAGCATCTGCACTGGAATCAACGAATGTATGAATACTCATATGTTCAATACCTGTGGATTTATAGCCGATCCATCTGGGAATTTCAATACTCATTAAACTTGGTAACTCATTCACCCAAGCACAAAACACATTTTCATATCATCATTCACTGGGGTATCCCAATTCAATTTGCTCTCCCAAGTGCTCTGCAGTAACAACTTAGGACAGAGCGAAACTGGACAAGTGAATCCGATAGGGTCAAATATGCGTTGTGCCAGCAAAAGAATGAGTCTTTCAGTGACAAGTTCATGATTGAGTTCCTGTATATTTTCCTTATTTATAGTAAGAACATCCTTCTGAGTATTCCAAGTCAAACCTAGCACGGGTACCAACGTAGTAACATCATCACCGAGTTGGGTGCACTCCCACCCTCTCAAATCAAATTTCGACTCGACCATTATTGAACTCGCTTCTTCCATGAAATTTCGAGGATATTCTGCATCAGAAACACTCGTTACGCAGTTGTCTACATAAAAACTTCTTGATAACTTTGTAACGGTATCTTTTGAATAGTCAGATTTCGATTTGGTACATTTTTTCAAACTTTGGAAAAGATGATAGTCAACTGTTGCTCCTAGGAGAAAAGGACTACAACTTATTCCAAACACCACCTATGGCGATAAATCTTTCCATGTCCCTGAGCATCACGCCATAAAAAACGAAGAAAACCCCTATCAGTTGCATGCAAACTTATCTGTAAAAATGCCTATGGGATATCTGATACGACACCAAATCTTTCCTTTCGGAACTTTTGCAAAATAGACGGTATCAACTCAATCGAATTTGGCCCCTTTTCCAAGCAATAATTCAACGATGGCCTGTCCTTTTCTCTCGCTGATGCATCAAAAACTGGTCTTATCTTGGTGGTCAAACTATTTTCTTTGATGACCGGTCTATGAGGTAAATAATGAACATTGCCTGCTAGGTCTAAGGTAGTTACTTCTTCAATTATACCTTCAAATAACCACTCGCTAAAAACTTGATTGTATGACTCATAGAGCTGTTCATGTTCCAAACGCTCCAATGTTGATGATAATCTATTTTTAGCAAGTGTATAATTGTTTGGTAAAGAAGAGTGTCCTTGTATCCATGGCAACTTCACTTCATTCCGACCTTCATCATTGATGGTGATGGTCTGCAGGAGAAGTTCTTCAGCTGCACGTTCCAATTCTTCCCTAGATTTCGTTTCTGTTGGTTCGCTTATGCCTAAGATATCCAGTTCCCACAGCTTAGCTAAATTGTCAGTTTTAACTGACAAGAGCGATAGAGCTGTTAATCCCATGTTTGAGCCATGCTCAACGACTGGTACCTTTCCCATTATAGTCCAACCTAAATGTGTCTCTACAGCCACGAGACCACACCTCAGAATTTGTCTACGCCCAGTATACAATTTGCCTGCGATATCTTCTCCAATGAGTACTTCAATTTGTGATGAATCATGTACATTACTCAACTGAATTTTGCTAATTTCGAGTTCTTCCATCCAGCAACCATAGAAAATAGACGTTATACCTGTACAAATTGTGGGCTGGTCGAGTGCTTCGAAAGAACAGCTATAGTTATCAGCACCCAATCTGATAGTATAACAATTGTGAAGTTGTTCTGATGTACTCGCTCCTCCGAATAATGAATGGATTATTCGTTCTTGGCTTTTTGGCGTGTATCCCATTTTTTATGCAGTACTCTTGAGAATATAAGATCTCTGTGAACCACTGTCAAATATTGCTCGAATCATACAAAATCCATGATCGCTGATCAATTTTACTCTCAAAGTTTGCAGAAAAACATGGTTCCGGTGTAATTTGCCAACGATTGGTCAACAGCGGGAATTTCACTTTTGCCCTGATCAGATTTGATGAATTCCTGACCAGGCGAATTCTTGTGGTTTGGTAGTTCTGGACACATCAAAGGAACGTGTGGTTTATCACATAAAACACATCGCAGACGCTCACGGCACCTTTTGGATTGATGTCCAGTTTTCAGACATCTGAAACAAGCCTTTTTCTCAGTTGATTAGGTTTTCATTTGTTCATGTGAAAACCTATGAGCTTTAAAACATTTATGACTTTCGTGAGTACCATCACAGAAAATGCACCTGTTAACATCGCAATTCATGAGCCCCGTAGCTGTGGGTACCACACAATTGTTCGTGTTAACTTTCAATGATTTTCTACCACGATTATTCCCTGAATCGAGACCAAAACCCTCCGCAGCTCAAGAAATACGTTCCTCGTTTTCAACTGCAGACTTCAAAAATTGCATAAGACAATCTAAGCGACTATTGATCGAGGAATCGTCCGGATCTGCTTCAATATTTACCTCTGAAAGTTGACAACTAGATCTGACAGAAAAATTTGGGGATCGTTGCCAAACTCACAGTAAATCTTCGGGTAAGCATGACTCGATTAACGGAAATAGCATGGCAGAACAATTATCATTTTTGTTACCGAGCGCTTCAAGGGCTCGTAATTGTGTTCCGAGCTTATCATACAGTGAAGAGAGCTTCACTTTGTTGTTTGACATAGCATTTCCTAAAACTAATTTGGGAAGTTCTCTGATATAAACTTCGATTTGCAAATCTTTCCTCCCGAAACGTGATTTGAAGCTCTCAATCACTTTTTCGTAATTTTCTGCTGAATGTGGAAAACTATCAATGAGTTGTCTGGCTCTACTGTTGGATATGGTGGCTTGATTCAAATACTGAAACTTGTCAGCAGGATCTATGTTAGGATCATCATTGATTTTATTAAACTGGGCCCAAAAGGGGAGCCAGTCTCGAATATCGCCTCCAAATTTTTTAAATTCAATAGTGGGTAATTCGAATTTTCTCATACCTGTAGCAGCTGCAGTTGTACTCACGTCAGAACGTGAACCATCTTCTTCTTGGGTAATAGATCCATTGGCTCGACGATACTTTTCGTAAGCAATTCTCAGCTCTATGAATTTTTTGGAATATCCATCACACGAATCCATTTCCACCATCAAATCCTTTTCACTTACGTCATTTTGCAGAAGAGCTTCGTAGATTCCCCTATTGGCTACTGAAATAGCTTCATGTTTCTGAGACAAAATTTCCCACGCGACTTGAATCGAATCTAATGTGGCTCGGTCAGACAAAAGTTTATTAAGTTCATTCGCACTTTTCGTGAACGCAGCGCGGAAGACCTTTCTGCTTTTCTTTAGTGATTCCATCATGCACGATAATAACTCGGTTCAAAACCCGTCGAATGAGATATTAGCGACGAAAAGTTCTATCTGCACGATCGAACGCTTCTTGTCACCCGTCCTGTCACGGTCGCCAAAAATGTTGTGATTCGAAAGAACAGCTACCCGCTATACCCAAATCACCTGGTTCTTCACTGGATACAATTATTCAAACACTAGACATACTGAATTGTATATAATGAAGAGATAAAATATAAACTAGGGTGAAAACAGAAATGACAAACTATTCTGACTTTATTTTCTCAGATCTAACTATCAAAGTGACAGTTTTTGCAAACATTTCAGAATACAAGGTATATTTCCAACAATAACTTTTAATGAAAGAATCCTCAAAATACTCCATATAAATATTACTAAGAATTGAAGAAAGTGGTAAACCCATAGCCATACCAAATTCTTGTCGATACAAATCATTTTTGAATTGAAAATACGTTTTTTCTGTACAAAGTTTTGAGATATTCATGATCGCATAACATTCAATTTTGTTCTACTGATCAGTTTTCCATCATTCTATAATTTTGAATTGTCAATTTCTAAAGTTTTATTCAAAGGAACGTTGGTGAACAGACTTTCCACATCGAAACCTACTAATATGTCTTAAGTTATTATGTCAATTTGATCCAACTTTTCAATTAGAGGTGAAGTATTTTTTATGAAACTATCACCATTACCTGATAGAGATTTTAATATTTCGAGTATGTATCTTGCTAGTTTTTGGCATGGAGATTCGATAAAACTTATGATGGGTCTATGAGAATGATTTGGGCCATAAAAATTGGGGGGTTTACTATAATGAATAAAGAGTTGTGTGCATTCTGTTCTTGAAAGTGTGTCTTTGTATTTCAGTAATGTTCTGTATTATTTCTGTTCAATGGATTCTGTTGGGTCTTGTCGGAGTTCATTGTACACTTGTTTCGATGTTACAGATTTTGTTCTCATATTCATCTGTGTCCATGATAACTGTAGCACTTCCCTTATCAGCTGGAAGTATTTTTATACGGAAACGGATTTAATTCCCGAAACGTTAACGATAAGTATTCATATATATATATATATATATATATATATATATATATATATATATATATATATATATATATATATATATATATATATATATATATATATATATATATATATATTTATATATTTATATATTCATATATATGTGAAGTTAGTAAGACAACTCAGACCTAGACGATAAGTCACTCAGTCTGTCTCTGCGGTCAGTTCAACAATGATCATTGCGCACCATCTGCGCATGTGAAGAAATAGTGGAAGTCGTTTCATGAGCGCGAAATATTTGAATAAAAAAAAAAAAACTTGCTTCGATCATCATGATACTATCAAGGTTTTTTTTATTTTTATACATTATACATTTATATATATATATATATATATATATATATATATATATATATATATATATATATATATATATACCATACCTACCACTGGTATCGTTCTTGTAAATTCATGAACATCTGGAATTGAAATATATATATATATATATATATATATATATATAGCAGAAGAATTAGAGACTGGCTATAATATAATTCGATTGATTTTGTGAGGTTGCAGTCAAGTTTGTGGGCAGTTACAAAGAGGACTCTTTGTTAATAGGCAAGCTTTCGGTAAATTTATTACCTTCGTCAGGACAACTAACAAGAATACATTGGATGATATTTTGTAAACATAGAAATATGGAACACTTACTAACGTGAGAATAAAATATAAATTGGTACAAAACAAACAGACAAACATTGAAGAGTTTTGAAGTGTCAAATTTTGATGAAATGTCATGTGGGAAAATTCTGAATACCAGGTGATTTTCTTCTACCTTTCTCGTATTCAAGTAGAAATGTATAAATTTGGCTTAAATTATCGAGATCTGACTTTTTGTTCATAGAATGTTCTTCGTTATTGATATGTGTCATTTCTAAAAATGTTCTTTTGGTTATATTTGTTTCTCTATCCAAAATTTCTGGGTGTTCAAAATCCATCTTGTGATCCTCAATGTTGACACGTGTTCACTCAAAGCGCAAGAATTAACGTTTCGTCTACAGTCGCTTTTATGTGGAATAATGCGACTATTTAAGGGTCTTGATGTTTGGCCTATATATGTTTCAGAACAATCCATGCATGAAATTTTGTATACTAAGTTGGATTTTTGTTTGTTCAATATTGGGGTCTTTACTTTGCTATATAATTTAGAGATAGTGATGACATTTCTTTTGGAAATTATAAAGTTATTATTTCGAAATACATTGAGTAATTTTGGTGTTAGTTCTTGAATATAAGGTAATGATTTATAAATGAAAGGTTTTACTGGATCGTTATTTTCATTTTGGGAACTAATGGAAACTATTCTTTCACAAAAAATTATTCTATTGACTAAACTTCTTGGATATGAATTTTCAATTAGAATTTTACTCAACATGGATAAGCTCTTGTTTTGTAAACTGGGATGACTGATTCTGATAATTCTGTTCTTCAAAGATTTGATCAAATTGATCTTCATTTTATTTGAAGGATAGGAATGGTAGTTAATAAATCTATTACTAGATATAGGTTTTCTATACCATTCTGTGATGGTGATATTTTGTTCTGATCTGATCAATTTCATGTCTAAAAATGGAATAGAGTAATTTTTTTCTTCTTCGATGGTGAACTGAATATTTGTATTGTAAGAATTGAATACATTTAAAATTTCTTCCTTACCATCTGAAGGTATCGTCAAAATCAAATCATCGACAACACGTTTGATAAAAGGAATCTGAAAACATAATTTTGGAATACATTCATCGAGTAGCTCGTCTAAAACGTAGTTAGATAAAATAGGTGATATTGTTGAACCCATTGGGGTGCCAAATATTTTTTTTTAGAATTTATCATTGAATACAAAATAAGTTTAATCAAAAATGAAGTCTAAAATTTTTATGAAAGTAATTTTGTCAAGGTAACAATGTTCTTCAATGATGTTCCAATATTTATTTATACATTGTTTTACCATTTCTAGAGGAAGATTTGTAAAAAGTGAAACAACATCAAGGCTTATCATAACATAATTTTGAGGTAGCTGAAAATTGTTAATAAATTCGCTGAATGAAAATGAATCTTTGATATGATATGGATTGTCTGTTTTGTAAGAATTTGTCAAAACGTTGGTAAGAAACTTGCAGAGTTTAGAATTTGGAGCATCAATGGAAGATACGATGGGTCTCATTGATAGAGTTGGCTTATGAACTCTTGGTAACGAATAAAATCGTGGTGCCACGGAATTATATATCATTGATGATTTAGCTATTGTAGAATCTATCTTCTGAGAATTTTTGAGACTTGTAACTAATTTGTTAGCCTTTTGTTGTAATGTTGAAGTTGGGTCTGATCTCAAAATGGAATAATATTTATTGTTTTCCAAATTTGATAACGAACACGAAATGTTAATGTTTTGCTTATCGGGAGAAACACTGAATTTAGGACCGAGTGATAAAAAATTTTGGAAATCACTGGGAAAGTTGACATCAGTTAGGTTTTTAAACCAATTTTTTTGAAACGTTATTCTAGTCAAAAAACCTTTTTTTAGTGCGTCGATTTTCTGAATATTTTTGATTTTTATCTGATAGAAATGACGATTATAATTAATACTAGCTCTACGTTTGAATTCAAGAAAGATATGATTAGGTAAAATGGATGTTAATTCATTTTCTAGATGTTCTTGTTCTTTAGTGAGTTTAGAGATATCGCACATAGTTATTTGACTTTCCAGATTCAGAATTTTCTTCCTCAATTTTAAATTGTCCTTCTTGATGAATCATGAGATTGGTGACGTTATGAATTCCATTGGATATATGTTTGGCAAATAAGTTCTTCTGTCTACATTTGAGTAGGAATATTCTTCTGTTTCGTGATGTTGCCAATTTGATGTTATCATTTGCCCATGTCTTCAAGAATCTTACGTTAGCTGCTCCATAACGTTGATAAATTTCTTGGTAAAACCCCATCCTTGAATAGCAGAAGAATAAGTGACTGGCTATAATATAATTCGATTGATTTTGTGAGTTTGCAGTCAAGTTTGTGGGCAGTTACAAAGAGGACTCTTTGTTATTAGTCAAGCTTTCGGTAAATTTATTACCTTCGTCAGAACAAATGAAAAGAATACATTGGATGATATTTTGTGAACATAGAAATATGGAACACTTACTAACGTGAGAATAAAATATTAATTGGTACAAAACAAACAGACAAAACATTTTGTATTAAATGATAAATTCTATAAACAAATATTTGGCACCCCAATGGGTTTAACAATATCACCTATTTTATCTAACTACGTTTTAGACGAGCTTCTCGATGAATGTATTCCCAAATTATCTTTTCAGATTCCTTTTATCAAACGTTTTGTCGATGATTTGATCTTGACGATACCTTCAGATGGTTAGGAAGAAATTTTAAATGTATTAAATTCTTACAATACAAATATTCAGTTCACCATCGAAGACGAAAAAAATAACTCTATTCTATTTTCAGACATGGAATTGATCAGATCAGAACAAAATATCATCATCACAGAATGGTATGGAAAACCTATATCTAGTAATAGATTTATTAACTACCACTCCTATCATTCAAATAAAATGAAGATCAATTTGATCAAATCTTTGAAGAACAGAATTATCAGAATCAGTCATCCCAGTTTGCAAAACAAGAGCTTATCCATGTTGAGTGAAATTCTAAATGAAAATTCACATCCAAAGAGTTTAGTAAATATAATAATTTTTTGTGAAAGAATAGTTTCCATTAGTTCCCAAAATGAAAATATTGATCCAGTACAACCTTTCATTTATAAATCATTACCTTAGATTCAAGAACTAACACCAAAATTAATCAATGTATTTCGAAATAATAACTTTATAATTTCCAAAAGAAATGTCATCACTATCTCTAAATTATATAGCAAAGTTAAGACCCCAATATTGAACAAACAAAAATCTAACTTAGTATACAAAATTTCATGCATGGATTGTTCCAAAACATATATGGGCCAAACAGCAAGACCCTTAAATAGTCGCATTATTTCACATAAAAGCGACTGTAGACGAAACGTTAATTCTTGCGCTTTGAGTGAACAGGTCAACATTGAGGATCACAAGATGGATTTTGAACACCCAGAAATTTTGGATAAAGAAACAAATATAACCAAAAGAACATTTTTAGAAATGTCACATATCAATAACGAAGAACATTCTATGAACAAAAAAACAGATCTCAATTATTTAAGCCAAATTAATACATTTCTACCTGAATACCAAAAAGATAGAAGAAAATCACCTGGTATTCAGAATTTTGCCACATGACATTACATCAAAATTTGACACTTCAATATTCTTCAATGTTTTGTCTGTTTGTTTTGTACCAATTAATATTTCATTCTCACGTTAGTAAGTGTTCCATATTTCTATGTTTACAAAATATCATCCAATGTATTCTTTTTGACTGCAACCTCACAAAATCAATCGTATTATATATATATATATATATATATATATATATATATATATATATATATATATATATATATATATATATCTATATATATATATATATATAGGTATACATACAATCAATCAAATAATAGAAACAATCAATACAATAATAATTAAAGACAGATATCGAAGAAATTTCAACAAGAATAAGTACATTATCATTTCAAAATAAACTAGTGAATTTTGACACTATCGAATCATATCCAAATATTTCAACAATGGTTCCACTAGTAGATCAACCTCAAGCTCGAGTAGTACATTGAAATTTATTCAAATCTAGAATCAGTAACTTGAAATAATTTGATGGTGATAGCAACACATTGAATTGATTTATCGATAGATGTGACAATTCAGTAAACACATATAAAACCTATAACAATGTTGAACCCGATAATCATAGTTTATGGTAGGTAACAGAGCCGAACTCGATACTCTGAAAGCCGCTTTACAACAATGTTTTTCCGATAGGAGAGATTTAGACTGTTTAGTTCAAGAACCCACCAGAAATAGCCCTTATAGAGGGGAAGATCTCACTTCTTTTGGTACAAGATTACAATTATTGAGAAGTTGTGTTGTCCAAAGAGTGAGCAATGACCCAAATCTCAATCAAGGTGAAAAATTGTGCCAAATAACTCATTATCACAAAGTTGCCCTCAGTACATTTATCGCAGGCTGTTCAGGTACACTTAGAAATAATATGCATCTCAAGAAACCTGCTTCATTAGAAGATGCGATAGAAGATACCCCACAAATCGCGAAGTGTTCGGACCGCCTCAAAATGTTTTCAAACCAAAGAACATTCCTTCAGATCAACTACCAAAACCCCAACCAATGTCAACCACGTCAAGGAATCCAACAAGAATGTCTGAAAGACCTTTTCCCCAACAAACCAACTTCAAACACCCAAATAATTACTTCAAAAATAATATCTTCAAGATCAAACCAGAGACCAAATTTCGTGTCCGAGGAACTCTTTTCGAATGAATACGAGGACTCATCTGACTATAACGAGACTAACCAATAGTTATTCACAGATCACTGTAGTAATGCCTTGCCTCACGTCGAACTAAAGTATAAAAACAGAATAATAAAATTATTAATTGATACGGGAAGCTCGAGATCGACTATTTAACCATCGATTGTCGAAAAATTTCACACACACAAAGTTTACCACTCGAATACAATCATCAAAATAGCAGTAGGGAGTCAAAAAGTGAGATATCAAGCTCTATTAAATTCAGAAAATCCGCAGATACTTGCTTTTCCTTTCCCTTTTGGAAGTTCGGAACCCCACCGATCAAACAATTTCAGTTAAGTTGGAAGAACCACTTCCAGTACAGAATTTCGAACGATCAACATTCGAAATGTACTCTTTTGAAACCTTTGAAAATATACCGAGAGACTCACAAAAAAGACAAATAGGACGGACCATATGAACACCAAAGAAAAAAAGCTATCAGGAAATTATGTAAAGAATTTTCAGTTATATTCTCCAAACCCGATGACGAACTCACATTTACATCAAAAATCAAACACGAAATTAAAACACTCGATGAAATTCCTGTTCATAGCAAATCATACCGGTACCCACATATTCATAAAAGAGAAGTCCAACCCCAAATAAATGATATGCTTCAAAAAAATATTATTGGGCCGAGTTCTAGTCCATGGTGTTCGCCCATCTGGATAGTCCCCAAAAAACTGGACTCTTCCGGAAAGCCAAAATGGCGAGTGGTAGTTGATTAACGGAATATCAATGACAAAACGATCAGCGATCGATACCCACTCCCAAACATTAATGACATATTAGATAAACTAGGTGCAGCACAATATTTTTCCACCCTCGATTTGGCGAGTAGTTTTTAATACCGAGCACGGGCACTACATGTTCGTACGCATGCCCTACGGATTGAAAAATGCTCCATCAAGTCTTCAGAGAGTTCTTGACGAAGTTCTGAAAGACTTACAGAATAAAGTATGTAAGGTATATACGGACGATATAATAATTTTCAGCACGGGACTTCAAAAACACATACAAAACCTTAAACTTGTCTTCTCCAAATTACGCGAAGCACGCTTCAAAATTCAACTAGATAAAACAGAATTTCTACGAAAAGAAGTGGTGTAATATGAAATTTTACCTTTTCAGGCGAAATACACGGATTGATAAATTGAGATTTTTATTCAAACATTCAACACAAATCGTTTCTTTTCATACTATATAGCTCCTGATGTAAATTCATATGATTTATTCGTACCACCAAAACACCATAACCTGAAAGCAGAAGGAGCAGTTGTGTGATGTGTTGTATTTTGTTTGAATTGTGAACTATCTGTAATTCATTCCTTTGAAATAGGAGGATTTATTTTCTCGTATAAGTCCTTTGACGAGTCCCAGTATTTGTTTTCGTTAATATGATTCTGCAGTCTGAAACAAAAAGGAAATAGTAGTACCGTAAAATTTCTATGAAATACGATAGTAAATATCAAAAAGGAAATAATGTAAATATGGTGTACTTACCTGCTATGAGTTTGTATCATTTGAAATCGAAAATTAGAGAAAAATAAGATTCCAGTTGTTTTGTTTGTGGTCGATGTCAAAGTAAAGTTGATGTCAACCGACGACATTTGACATTTTGAAGCGGTATGCCTGTGAGGTCTCGCAGCCGCGGCGTTGAAGAGGAAAATCCCAGGTTGTAGAACATTATAGGTTGATCCTGTGCGGACTATGGATTTCTGTGATCGCTGTCCCAACGAGTCCGTCCTCGAGGAGGGCTGACTCAAGACTCGTCGTAAGAAGGGCCAAATGTAAGGGAAGAAGAAATGTACGCTATTTATGGAGGGTACTAGCGTCGCTTGTTAAAAGAGTAAAAATAGGTGAAAAGTGGAAAAATGGCATTATTCGTCAGGAAAAGTCCGAAAAAGTACCCAAGAATAACGATGGGCTTTTTTTCAGTTATTTTTTTGATTTACCTTGGGTAAAGCGAGTATGGCGAACATGAGATCTTCTTGAGATCGTTCAGGAACCTGTCGAATGGTAGAAACCTTTCCTATATAGGAGGCAAACCATTTTTTTCCTCAAAAAAGATGGGAAAGATCTAAAGGGAATCGCATTTTAGATTTGCTGGTTTCTATCGACTCGAGAGATGAAGAGCAAAACTTCGTCCAAACCAAGACAGCACGAGGTCGTAGGCAGGCTTCGGACCATTCTTCCGGGGCATCCTGCGATAGCCGAGTGAGAAATAGAATTCCATTTCTCTGCACACAAGTCCCTCAGCTGGGGAACGACCTGAAATTTGGTTTTGTCGCAGCACTCCAACCTGCAATTGGACCACGAATACGAGAAGGGGCACATATCATGTTTCAGTCTGCACATCCTGGTATGGGGAGTAGAGCCCGTTAGGTTGTCGACCACCTTCACGATTCGGTGAGAACGTTCCAAATTACCAAGTTTTACTGCGTGGGATCGTTGCTGTTCTGAAAATGTACACTCATTTACATCATTATTAGATTCAACATCGAGTTGAAATCACCCTATTTCCATTTGTTAGAGTAGTTTCCTGTATCAAAAGTATGGCTAGATATGCCATTTTGTTGATTTGACAATATAGGTCATTGTTCAAAGCACTTTTCTGAGAGTTCACTCATGTAAGATTATACTGCAGCTGCAGCGGTGTCCCTTTGGAATTCAGTTAATTTAAATAACACTGTTAGAATTATTAAGGTGCATTGTTAGAAATTTCGAGTATAAAAATTTATTTCACCTCTCTAGTAGACTGATAGATCTAATTCTCAATAATTGAATTATTTCTGACTCAACAAATGGTTTTTATTTTCTTGTTTTGAGTGAGATCTAAAACAGGTGGCGCCCCATCCAATAATGAATAAACCCACGACCAGGCCCCTCCAAACATCCTGACTGCCGTTAAAATTTGGTTGACCCTTTTACCATCAATTACAACTCTTGGAAAATTCAGTAAAGGGTTACAGTGGAATTTTTAGGCCATATCATCACCCCCGGAGGCATAAACCCAAATCCAAAAAAAAATTATGCTGTTCAGAATGTTCCGATCCCTACAACTCAAAGAGAAATGAAATCATTTCAGGTGTATTAGGATATTTTCGAAAATTTATAAACAACTTTGCCAAACTAACAAAACCCCTGACAAACTGCTTGAAAAAGAATGCCAAAGTAGAACAAACTAGAGAATTCATCAATTGCTTCAATACTTGTAAATCGATATTAAAATCCGAACCTGTTCTTGCATACCCATACTTTGAAAACCCATTTCAAGTTACCACCAATGCCTCTAATTATGCCATTGGATCCATTTTGTCACAAAATGGTCACCCAATTTGTAATGCCTCTCGAACTCACGATCCACCTGAAATAAACTATTTGCACTGAGAAAGAGCTTCTTGCTATCGTTCGGAGTTGTAAGTATTTCAGACCCTACCTTTTCGGAAAACGATTCGAAATCTTCACCGATCACAAGCCCCTTCAATGACTTCTCTCATCAAAAGAACCGAATTCTAGGCTTTTGCATTGGCGTTTGAAATTGGTAGGATTCGCCTTTGTTATAAAATATAAAAAAGGACTTTCTAATAAAGCAGACGATGCCCTTTCTAGAATACCCATTAATGTTGATTTGAATGCACTAGAAACCCTCTCAGTCGAAAAGAACCCTAGTGATTCAAATTAAATCATTGGAGATTTAATCAACAATCCCAGCGATCTGCCTGTTTCAGACAACGACCTCTTGAACGAAATTTCAGAACCCAACAAGCCTGAAAAACGAATCAATAAACTATCTGATATCCAAATTGTTCCTCCAAAACCAACGGGAAACAATGCCCCCTCAGATTTAGAAACTGTTCATACCTCTCTCGAGGAACCTATTTTAAAAATCCCAATTTCAGAAAGATAAGTTGATACATATAATAATCAAATTATCGTTGCAGTCGGTAATATCGAAAATATTCAATGCAGAGTAGAAATTTCCGTACTCATGTAACCATTTCATCAAGAAAAATTACACGAAACATCATCAAACTTCTCAAAGAATTCATTGACCCGAAACAAACATTTGCATTTCATTTGAATATCCTGCAGTACTTATCACAAATCTTCAGTGCAACCCAAAATTTATTTAAAAATCCTTTTTTCGAAATTGTTCATTGCCCAACTTTCCTGACAGATATAGAAACTCTTAACGAACAAAAAGAAAAACTTGAGATGTACCATACCACAAAAACTAGTCACAGAGCTTTAAATGGAATGAAATCATCTCTTAGTTCACGATTTTATCGGCCAAAAAGTCAGACGATATACAAAACTTCACCAATAATTGCGAGACCTGCCAAAAAAATAAATATGACAGAAACCCACCTGTCATTTAATTTAATTTAGCACCTACAACCTCGAAACCATTCGAACACATCCACATAGATTCTTTCCAAATTTCAAAAGAAACTTTCACGACAATTATTGACACATTCCCTCGCTATGGTCAAGCATATCCATTCAAATCGTTAACAGAGGTATTAGTACTGGGAAAACTCATCAATTTTATCACTCATCATTGCCTATCACTGAAAATTACCACGGATGGGGTACCGAATTCAAAAATAAAAATCTAGAGAACTTTTGTAAAATTTGTAACGTCGAACTACACTACACGACATCGAAAAATAGTAATTCAAACTCTCCAGTCGAAAGATTTCACTCTACCTTGATCGAACACTATAGATGTTTGAAAGAGAAAAGAAAAAATTTCACCCAGAACAGTTGATGAAAAGATCAGTTCTAGGATATAACAACCCGATACAAAATGTCACTAAATTCACATCTTTCGAAATTATCAAAGGTCATATAAATACTAACAATCCATTTGACCTTAATGACCATATCATAGTTCAAAAGCACAAAGAGATCGCTCAAAAATTATACGAAGTAATCCAAAATTCTAATCAAACCACCAAAGAAAAAATTATATCCGAAAGAAATACGAAAAGACATGAACCTCCAAATTTTCACGGCGAACAAATTGCATATGTAAGAACAAAAGCGCGTAATGAATATCGACCAAAATTCAAACAAACAAAAATACCCAGAGAAACCGACATGAAGCTGAAAACGAACAAAGGAAGTTATCACAAAACAATTGCCAGAAGACCAAAAATGACAAAAACACCTTTGTTACAGAAATACAACGATCATGCAGACATATACACCGATCCTATTCCTTCTACTCCACGCACTCCAAGTACAAAGCAGTGAAGAAGACATCTAAACCACCCCCTTAACCAACCCCATTCTTCCTATCCAACTAGGAAACTCAAAAATAATATACACTAAACATACATTTTCACATTATATAGAACTAAGCCCTATAAAAACCCAATTGAACAATCTAGATAACTATTTCAAATCGATAAAAAATACTTTTGAGAAAGGAGAAATGAATAACCCAATTTCCTATCACGGATTAGCAAATATCTTATTAACCAGAAGTGAATATCTTATTCGAACAACAAAAAACAAATTCGAAAATCTCCAACCTCATATTCGAACTAAAAGAGGTCTGATCAATGGTATTAGTAAAATTGAAAATTGGTTATTTGGAACACTTGATGCCGATGACGAAAAAAGATACGGCGAAAGCATATCACTATTAGAAGGGAACCAAAAAATTTTTATAAATGAAGTCAACATGCAAATTTCCCCATCGAAAAAACTCATTTCTCACTACAATGAAACCATAAATACTCTAAATTCGAATCAAGGAAATCAGAAAAACAGCTTGATGATATTCCAAGAAACAACTCAGAAAACTTTCAAGGATCTGATGAGGTATATTACCTTTCAAGGAATACTTTCAAAAATCAATCTTGATTGCCAAAATATTATCACTTTTATCGTTAATTTGGAAGACGCCATAACATTCGCGAAATTGAATGCACTACATAATTCCATAATATCAAGCTCAGAACTGAAAGAAATGATTGATCACTTGACGAACACATGTTCACACACACTGATTCGAATATACAAAAATTCAATAATATGTTGACATATTATCAATTTTTTGGTACACAAGTAACATTCTCGAATAACATACTGATTTTTGCGATTCATGTCCCGCTTATTAGGAGCGAAGTTCTCAAATTTATCCACCTATATCCTATCATTCACAACCGATATACTTTTATTCCTAAATACCCATATGTGGTACAAGGCAACGAGAAAATTCAGTTCGAATCGAGCCCATGTTCTGTATTGGAAGAAACGTACTTTTGCACCGAAGATCTTTTTCCAGAAGACCACTGCACGACCCAACTGATTGAGGGGAAATTTCACTGAAGATTGCCATACCATCCAGATCAATGTTAGTAGCGGAGTCAATAATCGAACAAATAACTCGAAGAAGTGTTGATAATTCCAGTCCAGAACGAAAAAGTATTTTCGAAATGCAAAACCTACCGGCATTTCGAAATAAACGTACCCACCCTAGTCAAGATCCCAGAGACCTGCGGGATTCATCTGCAGAACAAAATTGTTGTCAACGACATAAACCGCTAATTTTGCCCAAATTCCCAATCGAAGAGAAGGAAACTTCACGAATGTACGAAACACCAAACTTCACCAAACTGAATGTTAACGAAATATACGAAATCATCAATATAGCGGATCGACTGACCCCGATCAACAAATCGAAGAACCCCAAAAATAACATCAATATTTTTGGCCTGCTCATTGGGGAGCCCTGTTATTGGTTCTGATAATTTCAATGAAAAAGACGAACTGGAGAAAAATAATACCATGCCGAAAATTACCCAAAACGAAGGAAGTACGAACGAAACAGAAATGGTTCCAACCCGCCCAAATAAGTCCATTATTTTTTCGGCCTAAGGAGGGTGGAGTTACGTGGTCACCATTCCAACAGCCCGGTCACTCACTCTGCTGACCCAGCAGCATCATCCCAGGAATCCTAATCTGCACTTGTACGACTAGTCAACTTGCAATTCCAATCCTTGTATTCTTCTCATTCTTTTGTCTTCTCTCCTATGAGATAGTCGTTCCTTTTGTAAAATAAATATTTTTTAAAAGGCGTTTTCTTGTTCGAGTTATTTAATTTGTGGTTAACAAAACCAAGGAATATTCTTCTTCAAGTCTTCTTCAGTGATTCAAAGGCATCGACAGCTAAGGTCAATCAGCCAAGCATAATCGAAAAAGAGTATTCATTGTGGTTTACATCATAGGTATACATAAAAATCCTGTCCTGTAAACAAACACGGATGGACAAAATTGTGTCTGTTGCGAAATATGAGATATAAGTTCTTAATCGCAGGTTGTAGGTAGGTTAAGCGAATATCATTGGAAACATATAGAAAAATATAACATTTAAAGGTTCATTAAATTGAAGATAAAATTATTGAGTGAATTCATTTCTTTCTATAAAAAAATAATACATTTGCATTGAGAACATTTTTTTTTGACATCAAGAAAATTCCATGAATCCTCCGTGATTTGAGTGTTCTACATGTTTGACGTACCGACTGAGCTGGAAAACCAAAAAATAAGAAAAACAGAGTGAGTAATAGAATTGAAAGTAAGTCACTAGCCAGGGTCTAGCTGAAATTTTATTATATCAAATTCATCCAAAATATACAATCAGAATGCTATATATCAGAATATATATATAAAATTGCCTTCATCATCCCATTCTTCTTTTAGAAAAAAAATCTTGTTATTCCTGAATATATCTTTTTATACAATCCTCCCGCTTATGTACACCATTCAATAAGTGGTAGGGGTTGCTATTTGTGGATTCACATGTTAGTATTCAGCAATTTTCTCGTGTGAAAGTCTCCAATAGCAATATGGTTGCAAGAAATGGAAACTTTGATTCAAGCTGGTTATATCAACAATCATCAGTGGGAGCAAGCTGGAAAAAGGTGAGGTAGCCGCCAACGGAAAAAATATTTGATGCTTTGGAAGTAACTCTTATGAGGTTATCGAATGTGACGGCAACGGCATTCGCCCTGGCACAAAAACATGCTATCTCTTCAGTAATGTCCTCGCCTTCCTGTTTGATGAAATTCGATATGAAATGGGTGATGAACAAGTTGTTGTTGTGCGGAAGCCTAGATTTACCACTAGTATGAAAACTACGGTATAGTTCTCTACTACCTATAGGCTGGGGCCTCAATGAAAATAATTGAGACTCACTACATACTACGAGCAATGTGTTCAACAGTAAATTACCTCTGTAATACCCTTTGGGTTCTGCTGAAGATTACAGTTGAGGTATCCTGAATGTAAAACAAGAACTTAAACTGACCATATCACATTCATTCAAGGAATCATTAATTGAAGAAGTTGATGCGGATGTACAAATCAGTGAAATATAAATCAGTCCAATAAATGAAAGCGGTAATGATGCCAAAGTGAAAATGATTCATCGCTTGCGGAATCATTATGAATAACCCATATTTGTGATATGGCGTCAGATATATGGGCTGTAAAAACCAGCAATAGTTTCGAAAGACCTCGATACATTATAATTGGTTTTCAAAGTACCTGACCAATCTGGAAGCATTTTGAAAGATGTTACAGAATTCAAACGGAAGTCAACGGCAGAGCCATATATTCGATTATTCTTCCTCACTGGTGGTTTAATCCGCAGTCGAGGAACAATTTTTCTGGCTGGAGCGGTGCGATAGGAAGTTGTTGGTTGTCTAGATATCACTTCTATAAGGTGGAATATCTTGATTGGATGGATATCTTGATTGGATAAACTAACCGACCCAGTTTGGGTTTTTGTGGGTTTTCCCCAAATTGACTTGATGAATGCACCACTGTAAATGTCTTAGACAAAGGAAAAAAGTCAGTATTAGAAATATGCCTGAGAGAGTACTTTACAGGCATTCCTTGAGCCACTTCCAAATTTGAATTGTCAAATACGGACCTGTATTTATCTTTCCTTTTTTTAATGACGACATTGCCTACTGAAACTTCAATTTGTTTCAGAAATTTCGAAACAGCCCAAGTGTAGATTGCATGTTTCAAAAAAAAAAATCAGAACACTCATAACACGATTGTGAATTCTCAATATCAAATTTTCACTGAATCATATGTTCTCGAAATGAATGAAGTAGGAGAGTGTTTTCAACATCTCAATGATGGTCTCCATAACACTTCATTTTGCTTTCATATATAACCTTCCCTGTAGCTCTAACCGTTTTCCAGATACCCATGTAAGTATCGACTCGAATTTCACTCACCAGCAACAACATCAACGGATTTTACGTTAATGTTACATCTAGACTTTCTTGGGTTAATTCGCGAAGAAACCACAAACCTGTTCGCAGATTTCCTGGTCGAATCCAGTTTAGTACACTGCAACCGAACCGCAATGGTGCAGCTCACTCTAATAAGCTATTCTCACTGACATTGCCATCAATATCCGAAGATGAATGTGAAGTGACGCAAATCACACTATTACCTTTCGAATTCAAAAAATAAATGAGTGCATCGACGTAGGGATATAGAGGAACTTTCTATGGAGATCCATAACACCAAACTGATATGATTTATACTCGATGCGCAATTGGCTTCCGGAAGAGAAAACTGATCAACTATAAAGACTTGTAATTCATCAGTTTTCTTCTCCTGAAGATGCTAACCTTGTTAGCGAAACGCGCGTCTTGTGCACATATTATCAGTTTTGCGTAAGGGTAATAATTGTTCTCTACAAAACGTTTCAACTTCCACATAAAAGGTCCCAAACAAATCGTTTTTGGAATACAGAGGTTGCACTACCTTTCACGTCATCCTAATGGGGATGTGTCTTCATTCCTTCCACTTCCATACAAGAAAATAGAGAAGGCAGCAATCAAGAATTTTACTCTTCTACACAACACCATCCTCATTTGCTAAGTGTCATTGTCCTCCGCATATGCATAATTTCTTCACTAGCCGCAAACCTCCCAACAACAAATCATCAGGGAAGTTCTCAACAGTGATATCAACCTTAGGTAAGCTCAGCTAGTTATTTGAAAATCAGGTAAGTATCCGAATATCGATTCAACTTTGCACGTCAAACTCATAAAAAAATTTAAGTTAAAATGAGATGAAGCACATGATTATAGTAATGGTTGGATGAATTGAAGCATCATTTGATCTTCAGTCTTTCCCACGATTGAATTCCGGTACTTATTTTTTCTTTCGAAAAAAAGGTGGTAAGCACCCTGCCTTAAATACTGTAATTCTCATTATCACAGTTTATAATCGAAGGATTCGGTTACTCCCAGAATTAACAGCGCAAATGACATTTTGATGGTAGGCTTCAACAGACCAAGCCTTCTGGATCAGTTAGTTAACGAGGAGGGAATCACGAGATAACTCACTTATATCAATAATTCACTTAGGGATACCTAATGACAGAGGGGTAATTCGGATGTAATACAAATATAATGACGAATAGGTGAATAGTGGTTTCATGAATAAATTATTGTCGGATCGTTGATTATTCTTTGACATTGATTGAAAATAATGCGATCTATGGCTGAATGTGATTCAACACTTTAGGTGGCATCGACTGGGTGGGTGAATGAAATTGATTAGTATGATTTTGTAATTCGGTATTTTTGCAAAACATTGCTAAGGTATTTTTACCATTTGATAAATGATAGAAAGCCGAAAGGTGTAATGTTTGGCCCGATTTTCTGTTTTATCACCTAGATGAAAAACTCATCATTAGAGAAATAGTGTATGAAGGTATTGTAACGGGTTACTACCTAAAATTTTTACTTCTCTTCATATGAATTTCCCCTTCACAAAAAATCAAATTAGATAAAGAATACCACCGCACGCCACAAGTGTACTGATAAGAGGCTAATATTTTATTTTTCTACTAGCGTGCAGAAAAGTCCACTTTTCCGCACTCATTTTAGTGTTGAAAGAGTCACTTTTCCGCGGAAAAAACTTTTTCCCGCACTAGTGCGGAAAGTAAATCTGAGTTTTTGGGGAGTATACTGACATTTGACTATTCAAAATATATATTTGTATGATTGTAGTTTACAGAATAACCGAAAATGAATAAATTGATTAGAATTCTGCTATAATTTTTGATAAAAAAAGTTTGTTTCAATAATTTTTTAATGGCCCTGGTATGAGCCTCATCAACTGAATGTGAAATAATAACAAACATGTAACATTTTTCATTTGTCACTTTGAATTACCATAGCAACAAAGAAAACAAATCTGTTAGTCAAAACACTACCTTGTCAAAACCAATTTTACCGGCACAGTTTTTTCCAGTAAGGTTACTTTCCATGGATTCTTCAGATGAAAATTTGCCAGATTCAGTTTTGGAAGCGGCTAGAACTGCAAACATGCATCTGCTACCGTTAAAATCCCGTTATAGGTATGAAAAATAATATTTTCTGTTTGAACACTGGTGCCAGAATAAGGAAATCAAAACTTCCAAAGAAGACGTTGTTTTGAATTATTTCGCTGAAATTTCCGAATCATGCGAGCCTAATACTCTATGGTACAGGTACTCGATGTTAAAAAGTGTAATTAAATTCAGAAATGACGTCGATTTGAGCAAGTTCTTCAAGGTCACGGCATATATAAAAAACCAAAACATTGGAATTAGACCAAAAATGGCAAAAATTTTCTCACCGACCCTTTCACTAGTCAGCAGCTGTCACCAGTAAAGCCTTCCAAAATGACTTCCTGCTGACAAAACAGTGGAAAACATTTAAGCCTCTGCAATTAATTTGCACATCGCAACAAATTGTACGTTTGATATTAATTATAATCAATAGTTTGATATGTATTTAATAATAGATGTTTGTGTTAACTTTTGAGTCTTCGTAATATATAATAATATAAAACTAATGAAATCAAACAAAAATTCTTGGAAATGATTCATATCAACGAAAACATCAATGGTATGAACAAAAGAACAGACCTCGATAACCTTGTGTGATTTACAGTTATATTCTCACTTTTGATCAAAACAAATCTAGAGATCTATCGTATAGTAGTACTGATTCACCCGGTATAGTAACATGACATAATTTCATCGAAAAAGAAGAATATCGTTTCCATTGTGAAATATTTTCAAATTGTAACGTACCAGTAACTCGAAGTGACTTTTCGTGATTTCCTCATAAAAATTTTATTTCTCACGTTAAGTAAGTACTTGTACATCCGTATTTGTTAGTTTGTAATCAATGTATCATATTGTCGTTGTCCTGAAGAAGAAAATAACAATTTTCGAAAGCTTGACAGAGTAACGAAGAGTTTTCTTTGAAGAACAATCTACTGACTGCATCCCCAAAATTCCCAATACACTAGATATGGCACAACAGTCAAGATCATATTCGTTTTATATATATATATATATATATATATATATATATATATATATATATATATATATATACAACCAGATATAGTAATAGTGATATTGGTGGCTATCAACCGATATTGTTGGAATTTGGTGAGTCCATACTATACCAATATTCATAATGAAATATTGGTTTGTCAGTATTATTCCATATTAGGTCAGTTCGAATTTTTCTACTCACACAGAATTCACATAAACCAAACTTGAAATCGATATGAAGTTGCTACACGGCTCAAATAGTCGTATTGAAGAGCTCTACATTTCCAGTTCTATTGATACGACTTGAGAAAGAAAAAATATTCGTACTCTCATCAATCATCTACGCTATCATTCGTTAATGCACCCTATGTGAATGCAGTTTTCTTGCATATTTACTATTTTCTCATGTGGCAATTACGCGAAGCAATTGGATTTTAAATAAATATACGCGGCTGTCCCTTACCATTTTGAAATTAATATAGATGAATGAGGAATAAGATAAAATTATATTGGAAACATTTGCCATTCGATATCCCCGGAAACACAAGCAATCTTTCAATGACAGTATCTGGTCATAAAAATCAAATGGATCTAGATCTCATTCGAAATTTTTTATGAAGGTAAAATTTTCTCACAACTGAAAATTAATTTTCCTTGTGTGACAATTTTTTTTTGAAGCAGTGACCGTGGCTGTCAACAAGGCCTTTGACTAAATATGAGGCACTTTTCATTCCACAACCAACTAATCACTATAACAGGAATAGTCATCATTCACACTATTGTTATTATTATTCAATTCTTCTCCTGTATTCCCCTTATTGAATTACATCAACTCCATTTCATCGGTGAATTGATTTTCTTTTATATCGATATGGCACCAATTCAATTATATTTATGAAATAGTTTTGAGATTACATAAGTAAATTTCAGGTTGATAGAAATATTTCCATCCCTCGCCAATTTTGACTTCTAACCATGATGTCCGTTTCATTTGCACTTCGCATTCATCTTGTTTTTGAAACAACTTTGTGAATTTCAGAATGAGATTCGAATGTTTTCGAACATTAAAAAAATAGTTTTCAACAATTGGAATAAGCTGCCATACAATGAATGCAGAGTTCGGAATGAAAATTCATGCGAATTGCTTGGATATATTAAAAGAGATCATTCCCATAGTACAAGCTGATAAGCTGTAAATATGTAGTTTATACTTCAAATTAGCGCTGATTTAGTGACAAAACTCCATATTTTTCCATAATTATCACATATCATACCCATCACGCCTACTTCCTGACTCTGTCTATTATTTTGGCACGGGCACAAATATGCCAGTTGATCTCCGCCTTCCTGGTAATAGTAATGTGACAATTGAATGCTCGTCTGCAGCTGCAGAAGGCGGTTTAGTACCACGCTGGAGAGGACGACGAAGGATACACCTCTTTCGACACATGGTCACATACAGAGATGGAGGGATTTGCTACTCGTTTCGTAATCAATAAATGTATTATGATGAATGTTCTGCCTACTCATTCGATGATTCAATGAGCACGCGTGATTGTTTGGGAAAAACAGGACCCCCAGACCAACAATACTCTCCGGCTGTATTATGTAGCGCTGCTGGTGATCGTTGGTGATGAATATTTGGATAAGTCAACATATTTTCTACCATACATTACCATGAAATTAAAAAAAAAATGACTTCTCTCAATGAATCAATCATTTCTTATCAGATATCAAACTGAATTTGATGATGAACAGGAGAAAACAAAATTCATTCGGAAATATGCGAATGGTATTGGTTCGAATTCTCATTGTCTATATAAAATTTCAAAATTGGTAAACTGAACTTGAATGCGTGGAAGTTGAACGGAAATCAATAATCATTAATAAAATGTAAATAAAGAGAAATAAAACAATAAACTAAAATGGTTATGAAATTGAAGATTAGTTTAATCGAACAAATGAACATAATCTTCATACCAAATTCCAGTATGCATGTCGCATTTAAAATATATAATTCAAGATTCAATTCATTCAGCATTCGATGATGAGCAATAACTTCTATCTCCTTGGATAGTATGTGGAAATTCGATTACAGGAATGTCATAAACTTCGAACAATGCAGAGGATTTCAGCTTCAGCGAAATCAATCTACACTCTTCAATATTAAACTAGAAAACTGCTCAGTTTAGCAGTAGATATCAAAACTGAAATTTAGATTTGAATATCATATACGAGATATTTTCGAATTCATGGTCAGGACCTAGAAATTGAATTCTGGATACCAAGGTCAGAGTTGAAATTTGTATTCCAAGAATAAAATAGGTCTATGTCGTCGTGACCGCATGGGACTTGTTGATACAATTTCCCCAAAAGGAGGGGTATATGTTTCAGTGGGTATACATCTTGAGAACACGAGGGCATATAGATAATTCATGATATAACTGAAAATATATAATCGAAACATACATTTTTTAGATTCCTCCAGTATTCAGGAAATATTGACCGTTCAAAATCCATTCACCTCTGATTCAACCTCCAACCCCAGTCTCAGCACAAACCGACCGCCAATTCCACATCATCACAAAAATCCTATCATCGCGTAATTTCCCCCTCCGGCCTCCACACGACCATCAATTATTTGCGATAAAACAAAATGACGACCCAAAAATGTGTACAATCAATCTGAACTGAGTTAATAGCGATACCAGATTGTCAAAGGCAGCTCAGAAAGTGTACCCTGAGGTAGCAAATCGGCGAAAGTCTTGCTGTATTATAACTATAATCAAGGTGGCCGGCAGCTTCGAGATTATTCAAACATGGCGACCGCGAGTTGCTCGGCACCGTCATCTTCCCATATGGAAATTATCAAGCACTATAATACAGATAAACGTTTCTGTACGAATCCATGAAACGCATTAAAATGTTTCGCCGAACCCTCTCATTGGGAATATTTGAATTGGGCGTGTTCGAGAGGCGAAGTTGAATTTTCAATCATTCATCTTGTGATTAGGAGGCTTTGGGAGAGCGGATCGCAATCGGGGCGTATCAAATGGATAGGTAATAGGTTTTCAGTGTTAACAAATATTCAAATATATGCATTAGTGTTCGTAATTCCTCATCTCTTGTCCTTGAAGCGGTCAATTTCATTTGTAACCCATATGCACGTTCTTTTTCGGATATTATTTGTTGAATTACTTTTTCTTGATCATGTTCTCTATGGACCTTGTATATTTTTAAGATGTAATGTTGCTAGGATATGAGTTATTGATGATATAATTTGTCGATAATGAAAATCAAGTAAAAATCGTTTCTTTATGAAAATGATCCAAGAAACTACAGTCCACTTCATATTGAGAAGCGACATTGGTCCCTCGAGCCGCACGGAAGATAGATCTCCAGCAGAAGTAGTGCAGATATCAGCAAGATTCAGCTTTGGACAAATTCAGTTGGGATTCAGGTACCTGTCAGATTTGATTCATCATTTGTATTGAAATGTCGGATTCTTTGAAGGCAAAGCGGGCACAGTTCAAAGCTCATGTTACAAGACTTCGAAAGATCTCGATTCTCTCAGCCAACCTGAGAATCAGCCTCTAGATGAAACAAATGTATTCGAACCAATTCTTGATTAGTTCAATAATATTCAAGATCAGTTAAAAGAGTTGAATCCCGATGAATTCAACTCAGATGAGAGGGATATTTTTGAAAAATCGTATTTCAAACTATATTCTTCAACCAGAAAAATTATTAATGACTATCATCAAAAAAGTCAACCTGATTTCAGTAAAACTGATTTCATTTTAGTGAAATCCAACTGTTATAGTTCTCATAAAAATATTATTATTGATTCGGTGTCAAATCAAATTCCAGTTTCTGATGTGAATGTGAACTCAAATAGTCGTATATTTGATGAACTGAATATACATATAAAGCTACCAACAATCAGTTTACCTACTTTCAATGGTGATTATGGCTATTAATTAAAATTCTGAGATGCGTTCATTGCTTTAGTTGATAGTAATAAGTCACTATCAGAAGTACAAAAAATTTATAATTTGCGTTCTTCTTGACGAAAGTATATCAACGTATCTGCTGATAATTACAGGGTAGCTTGGCAATTATCGATGGATGGATTCGAGAATGAGAAATTAATCATTCATATTCATATCCAAGCTCTCTTCCAATTACCGAATTCACGAAAGGAGTCTCATTCCGAGTTGAGGAAACTTTTCGATGAGGTCACAAAATATCTTAGGTCTCTTACTGCTTTAGGGGAGAACACGGATGCTTGGGACAGACCTATGATCTATATGGTGACCAATGAGTTTGGGAATCATATGAACATTTGGAAGAGTTACCAGCAATTAGAGATTTGAAAAATTTTTTGAAGGTGGAATGTGAGGTTCTAGAAAAATTTGATATCACGGGAGTTGAAAAAATAGTAGTTCTTTGAGTAAAATAGGTTACAAAAAATTGTCAACTCCTAAGATTCAGTGTTACTTCTGCAAAAAGTCTCATGCTATCATGCTATATATAACTGCTTGGAATTTTTATAACTATCGATTTCAGACAGAGTTGAAGAATCTAGAAAATTGAAGCTTTGTTTGAATTGTGTAAGAGTTTGACATAGCACTGATGAGTGTGAATTGGGATTGAATATATCGATTATATGCCGTAAATTGTTTGGAATTTTTTACTTTTTCTGATAGTTCCCCAAAGAATTCTTTATCTATCACCTATCAATACAAATTCAACACATCCCCTCTGGAAATCATCTTGAAACTATCATCGGATACCAATGGTGTGAATACAGCGATTCTATGCAGTCACTCATTTTCATTTGTCTTCAATAGTTGCCGTGAGTTTTTATATTTATCACCAATTTATTGAAATTCAACTCAACCCCTCTGAGAATCGTCTTGAAACTCTTCAAAATCCCCAGTTTCTACATCATACGACTCTTACATGTTCTCTTGCATTTTCTGTTGATGAAATTCAATCCATTTTATGAATGTTTGTCGTTGAAGTAGCTTTCTCTGTCCCGGAATATAATTTATATAATTGTACTGGGGGTGGGGGTCGACGTTTCAGAGAGCCTCCTCAGGTTCCACGTTCCAGACCATCTTCCTGTTCTTCCAAGGCTTAATCTGCATTAAACCGCTCAGCGGCGCCTCCTTCTCCGCTAGTCTGGGAATGAACTCCCTCAACCATCCAACAGTCCCTGAAAACTCTCTCAACTGTGTAATGTTTTTAGGCTTCGAATAGTCTCGTATCAATAGGACATGCTTCTCCAATGGTTCGTTCTGGAACTCAGTGATTACATGTCCCAGATACTCTATCCTCCGTTGCGCGAAATTACATTTTGCCAAACTGCACCACAAACCGTGTCCACGAAAATGTTCGAAAACCAGGCGGAGGTGATGAAGATTTTCTTCCCTAGAACTTGAGTAGATGATGATATTGTCGAGATCCATCTTCACAAACCTATCGATGTATCCAACCAAAACCTCCTCATCAATATTTGAAACGACCCTGGTACTTCACACAAACCAAACGGGCTCGAGTTGAACTCGTAACAACTCCTGTTTAGAGTTGCAAACGCAGTGAACTTTTTTGAATCTTCCTCCATTGGCACCTGCCAATAACCGGACTCCAAGTCGAAGCTCGTGAAAACCTTGACCTGTCCCAATTCCTCAATCGTCTCGTGGATACTCGAGAGTACCGACGATTCCGGAATTTTCTGAGAAATCAACCTACTATAATCCACGCAGAACCTCGCGGAATTATCCTCCTTCGTAAACATCGCAACCGGTGATCGATACGGAGAATGGCTCCTACTAATGACGCCTGCCGCCAGCATCTTGTCCACCTTCTCCTATATAAGCGCCTTCCTCTCATCACAAACCTTATACGACCTAATCTTAAAGTGTGTGTCGTGCTTGAGACGAATCTTATGCACGGCAGCTTTCGTTATCGGCTGTCTCGGAGATTCGTAGAAGATGTCTGAAAACTCCGTAATGAGACACCGAAACGCCCTAACATCATCCTTCTCCTCAGGTAGCTGCTCTTCTCGCAATAGTGGAAGCGGATACTTTTCTGGCGGAAGAAACTTCTCTTCCGCCCAGAAAATAGTTTGCTTTGGCCTTTTCCTGACGCAAATGGTTCGTCTTTCAAAATCGACCATAGCTTCGTTGCTAGCCAGCCAGGGACACTCGAGCAGGAAATATTCGGCGAGATCATCCACCACAAGGGCAGTTACGGCGTAAGGCACTTCATCGACGTATACTTCAACCTCAGTTGAGCCAATACTCGACTTACCCATATCCAAACAGGCAAGTCGCAAAGGCGTCACTCACTCAGTAACCACTCTCCAAGCATCTCCAAGCAACTCCGGACTCAAGAGGTTCAGCGAACTTCCACTGTCTACCAAAGCCTTTCTCCCAACTCCGAAAACCCTCACGTCAATCCGGGGCAGATCCCAAACCTGTTCTCCCGACGCTATTATTCACCACGCTTCGGTCTGGCTTCCACATATAGACCTCATCAGTGCTGTCGCGTTCAGAACGTTCTCTTAACGAATACGAACGCACGAAACGGTTCAACTTCGTTTCACTATCGGTTCGGAAGTCATCGTTGGTTAGTTTGGCTCTAGTGACAGGTCTCTCATCGAGTACTGAGCACCTCGAGTCACTATCACAATCAACTCTGCTCTACCTGAGTATTTTCGGCAGTACGTCCTGTACCCCTACTGACACCTGTTTCTGGGTTTTCCCAAACGCGCGCAATATTTCCCACAACCTGCCTTTCTGCAACACCCTGTGCTTCACCAGAAGCCAGATTGCTGTCACCTAGGCTGTCTAACTGCAGTGTCCTAGCGTGACCTCGAAGGCACGAGTGACCATCCGGGTCCGGGAACCGGGCTGCCATGCAGTGTCCCTGTTTCGAAACCCTGAACCAACTCAATTTCAGTTCCAGCCACCACTAACCGACTTCTTTCACCTTTCCTTGGCCCTTCCGGCCCCCTGCAAGGACTCCTCCCACCTTCGGGATGCCGAAAGCACGCACCCACACTTCGAAATCTTCCGCCTCACACACATCCCTCAAGCGGGTCCAAGACCACGAAACGCTTTCCCGGTAGGTTGGAAGAACCGACGTCACTGGTTCCTTCCATACAGGTCGATGCCTTTTCCTACCAACGTGGTTTGTAGTCACGCAGCACCGGCACTTGAGCACCATTCGCTGCCTACTTAAAAACAACCCAACAACACGAGACTTCAACGCTCCGATCCGTTGAACAACACTTTCCAACCTTTGCTCATTTTTGTCAAGCTGAGGGCTAACAGCTTCAACCCTACACACAACCGGGTTCAAAGCCTTAAGGTCTGACATACTGACTAGTTCTCGACCCCTCGACGAGCTATCTCGTTTATCGTCCGGCGGCGGGTGAACTTTTTTACGCCTACCACAAGTGGCGATGTCCCTAAGCACGGGCGTCTCACTTCCTCTCAGTGGACACCGTCTACCTAACACTTCGTTCCTATCTACGTCACTGCTCAGCGATACGATACTCTCTCAGAAAAATATCCCGAACTAGTGACACCTAACTCTTCGGGTTGACCTACGGCAAGAGCTCACCTCTTCTTCCGCCGAGGCCGCCCCTCACCCACACTAACCGCTAGACTACAATCTGAGATATCTGTGCAATAATTATTCAAACCCGGACCCGTAGGTCCTGACTCTACCGGGCGCAGAGGTTTCATCCCACCCGACCCGATCTTTATACTACTCTCACACTTTCTTACTCCCTCGGAGCGCCCTGACGGCTGCTCCTGTTGGAGTTTTCCGACTTAGAAGTTTCAATAACTCGATTTACTATCGCGTCGTTTCCCTTGGGTTTCTCACCTTTTACATCTGGAGGATCGGTCCCCCTCGGACAGTACCTCCTGAAGTGAGCTCCCCTACAGGTGTAACATTTCAAAACAGGTTTTTCATAATTTTGCTCTACACGATTCTTGAAATCGTTCTTCGAATAGCTTCGATTCTCGACCTTAGCAAAATGTACATGTTATTTTTCTGATCGTGCCGAACTTGAGTTATTTTCATACTTGAGCGAGCCACCCGCTGGTGCTTGCCGAGTATCGACAAAATTATTTCCATTGACATTATTATTTCGGAAACCAGTAATCCTGGAATTTGCATTCAATCCAATACCCGATGTGGTATAAGTCGAGTTCGGTTTCCCTTTTACGTTTCCTGCCGGGCCAGTGTGCCTGAGGGGGTGGTCTCTCACGGCCACTGCATTTGGGTCAACTCTTTAACATTGTTAAAGGTGTGCAGTTACAAATGCACTTTCATCTCCGGCTCAATCCGCTTTGAAAATAACCTCACCAGACGTGCCTCGCCTATCTCCGGATAAAGTCGTTTCGCCAGGCTCCACTTTTCCAGGATGAATACGGTCACGTTGCGATCTTGGGTTGTTCAGTCCCAAAAAATTTGCTTTTTAAATCTGCGACCAAAAGGTCGTTATCGAACCGTTCCTGTAAACGATTGGTGAAATACGGCCATTCAATATCTACATTCCTGTAGGCCCCAAACCAATGTGCTGCTGCTCCGCGCAACCACTGTGACGCCACCGTCAACCACACAGATGGATGGGAATCCTCCGGGAATTCTTCGCATTTCCGAATAAATACAAAAGGGTCCTCGTGAGGCAGCCCACTGAACGAGGGTGTCGGCACTCTCACCGAATTTTCCCCTGCATCCGGTACTGGGTAGCCCCTTACCTGTCTTCGAGTATATTACAAAATCTATGCAACGCGTCTTCGGTTGCACTACTAGCCACACGTGAATCGTTCTCCACACGATTCATGTGCCCTTCGCACTCACCGCGGCGTTCACCGCGGCGTCTCGGGGTTCCCCTGACCCCCACGAGTCCCTTCCAGGTACTCCAGGCACCTGGCGCAACGACTCAAACCGCGGGTGGATACTTCGCAGGTCTTCCACCCCCTGAAAACTATCCACACGCATTCCACCACCCGGACACTCTTCCGTGCCCTCGTCATTGGTACCTACGTGGCCCGAACTCCTGCACCATGGACGCCGTGCGTCTCGGTGTGCTGAATTCGCTGCCACCCGCTACACTAGGTGAGCGAACATCGTGAAAAACAATTTCGGTATACGAGTTATCTACCGTTTCGTACCCCGTATTGAAACTGTCCAGTTGTGGAGACACTACCACATATACGGAACTCTCAGAGCGAACGCTCGCTCGGGCAAAAGGCCTCTCACTATGCAACCGCATTCCCCTCAGCCGCGTGTCTGAAGTGTAAACTTCAGAATCCTGCGTATCATCATAGGGATACGGAGTGAGGTGATGGCCGCTAGTGGAGCAATGCTCCCGACTTTCGTTGGAGTGAAGCTCCCTTGGCAGTGTCTCAGTCCGTAGTCTACCGTCACGGTCGTCCTCCGCCAATAAGGACGTTGCCGCATTCCCTACTACCCGTCCGTCAATATTGATGGCCCTAACTGACTTTACATCTGAAAGATCTGTGCCATCTAATATTTTATCTATTATCGGAAAGCCAGGTCTCTCATCAGTTACAACACGGAACGTAGCGCGGATGTCTACACGCGCGCGAGGAATCCATTGGACGCCGTCCGTCACGATTTCTTTCTGCGCGTTTTCCCCGTTACGATGCGACAGAATACTCTGTCGAAAACCAAACGCCTGTTTGAAAATATTTCGAGGCAACGTTTTGCCTCTGGGAGAGTGTTCTCCGAGTGAAGACATTTCTTTTCGTTCTGCCTTACTTCGCGTAAGAAAGACATGCCTAATGGGCTCGAGTATAGGGACAACTCGAGATCGTGGGATCACGGAATTTGTGGCAAAAATACAAATCGAACAAACGAAGGTAGTAGTCCATACTCAAAGTGGAAGACCAATTTTATTGAAAAAGGAAACACGAAGTCATCTCCACAAAATATTTGATTCTCACAGGAACAATGTCCTAGTTGAGACATGTTTCGAACATATATATGTTCATCTTCAGTCGATTTTTGTATCTAACTGAAACTGCACACGCGGAGAAATAACTTCTCATATAATTATATTATCATTTAGGAGCTCGCTCTATTTATGTGTTGTTAAATATGCCGTCTGATCTAAATGTATATTATCAGAACTGTAGGGGTCTTAAAACAAAACTTTTAGAATTTTCGAGGAAATGCTTGAATGATGATTTTGATATTGTGGTGGCCGTGGAAACGTGGTTGCAGGATGGCCTAAGTGATGGAGAAATTATTGTTACAGAAATGGTTCATCTTCTGAGGGCTGATAGAAATTTGCAAATTACAAATAAAAGCACTGGAGGTGGAGTATTGATGGCAATGAGCAGAAAATATAAAATATTAAACTTGGTTAAACACTGCGAACTCTTTGAAGCTCTGTCTGTACAGTTCAAGGTGAGTCGTGAAAAATACACTATGATAGTTGTTTATACTCCTCCCAATAGTTCATGTAATCTGTATGAATCTGTTTTCAATTTTTTACGGCAGAATAGTGATAATAATATAACTAACGCTCTGATATTGGGTGACTTCAACTTGCCCGAGATAACTAATACCAACTTTGAGGCTAAAACCGAAAAACTTCGATACTTGCAAAAGTTTTTAAATTTCAATTCATTCAAATTATGTACTCAATGAGATACAAAACATCACTGGACGAACGCTAGATTTAGTTATCGCACCTGAAAGTGATTTCAATTCATGTACCGTAGAAAGAGATTACTTACCTTTTGTAACTGAGGGTGTGTATCATCCAGCTCTTAGTATTTCTCTGACATTGAAAAAACACAAAAAAATTTGTGAAGATCATAATATGAATAAATTCAGGAATAATTTCAAGAAGACAAATTATTTAGAATAGGCTATAAAAGTAAGACATACTGACCGGAATTCTGTACTCGCAGAATCAAATGTGACCAATGCTTTAGATATTTTTAATGGCATATGGAACACAATCATTGAGGACTGTCTACCCTAATATAAAACTTCAAATAAACAGTATGAATATCCAGTGTGGTTTACAAAGGAGATAACCAATCTCCTGAAGGAAATATTACCGAAAACTTAAATCACAATCTGAATTCCACTACAATAAATACAAAGAGCTACGAAGGAAAATGAAAACAATTATAAGCAGAGAAGGAAAGGAATACATGAAAAATATAGAAGAAAATATCACCGAAGACGTCAATCAGTACCGAGGACGTTAATCAGATTTGGAATTTTATAAATAATAAAAGAAACAACAAAACGAATTTGGATAGATTAACTTATCAAGGGGATAAAGTTCCAGCAGATAGAACTGCTGAAACATTTGCCTTTTTTTTGCATCTGTCTCTTCTCAAGAAAAATCTACTTACAAAATGACATTCAATGAAATTATCAACTTATCTAACGGTATATTTCAATTACAGTCTATGAATGAATACGATTACTTTGATGCAGTTAAGAAATTCAAACCCAAAAAAGCAGCAGGTATAGACGGAATGCCACCTTATATCTTAAAAGTGTGCTATGAGTGGTTGAAAATACCATTGATACAAATATATATATATATATATATATATATATATATATATATATATATATAATATATATATATATATATATATAATCTGATCATTGGTTCCGGTTGCTATCCTCAGTTATGGAAGACTTCTATAACTACACCAATCTTCAAATCTGGTAGCAAGATGGATGTAAAGTAGAAAATAACAGAGCGATTTCTATCATGTGCGCACCTTCTAAGTTGCTGGAGCAAATTATTTATACACAAATGTACAACTTTATCAATAAATGCATAGTCTCACAACAACACGGGTTCATCACACAAAAATCTATCAACAGTAATACATTTCTATATAGCAATCGTGTACAATCGAGTATTCGAAACCATGGCGGGAAAAGTACAATTAGATACAATATTTACCGATTTTCGTGAAGCTTTCGACCAAGTTATTCACGACATTTTACTGACAGAAGTGAGTGAATTTGGGATATCAGAAAACTTTATGCGTATTTCGTGTCACCACGCAAAACAGAGGTAAAGGACTTGGGAGTAACCTATAACAACACATTTTCGTTGACAAGTCATATCAACAGTATAGTTAGAGATGCAAATCGCATATCAGGATTTCTGATCATGGAAACTCACAGCTTCACTAATATAAATACCATCAAATTACTTTATTACAGCTTAGTAAGACCTAAACTTGAGTTCGCATCTATAATATGGTTAGGAGAACATATTACAATTTTAAAGGAAGTGGAAAAAATACAAAATAAATTCCTTAGATATTTATATTTCAAAAAAAATCACATGGACTAACTATATTTCAGTTCTTACAACACAACTACGGAGTGCATTCAAGATTTTAACTTTGGAACAGAGGAGAAACCTGATAGCAATGATGTTTTTAAATAAGGTAACCAATAATAACATAAATTCACCTGAAATCTTGTCACTGATTCCATTCAATGTGCAATCACGTCGAACTGGCTGCATAATACCATTTAATATATCGGTATCCATCTCAGGCTGCAGAGGTCCATTGGCAACAATTTTTCCTCTAGCGAACAATTTTCATGGAATGTTGGACTTGGATTGGACCTTGAATCAATCTCCTTTGTATAGATTAGTCCTTAATCGAATAATCACCCTCTCATCATAACGAGGTGATACAGCAGAGTATCCTTGAACTCATGATTTTTCTCGTTGTATTATGACATTTATAAAATCAAACTGCATAACCCATTTTTTCGATGGGTGTATATGTATATTATTTCTTATTCGAACACTTACATATATAATTTTCACATGTAACCCCCTACAGTTCTGATAATGGTGGAATTGAAGAGGAAGCCCTTTTATTATAAAATTGTATATATATCTATATATATATATATATATATATATATATATATATATATATATATGTTGTTGTTTAGTTCGGGTTAAACCGCGTCTGGAGTTTTGTTCTCGACGTTTCGGCTCCGATTTTGGAGCCATTTTCAAGAGTAAATGTGACTTCACGCTGAGTTCTCAATCTGCCTACTCCTCAGGTGTTGTCACAGTTCGATCTAAGGAGTAGGCAGATTGAGACCTTGGAAAGAACTCGTGACGAGACCTAGGGAGTAGGCAGATTGAGGCCCCGGCGTCGAGTCACAAACCCTTGTCCCCTGTGACAACACCTGAGGAGTAGGCAGATCGAGACCTCAGCGTGAAGTCACATTTACTCTTGAAAATGGCTCCAAAATCGGAGCCGAAACGTCGAGAACAAAACTCCAGACGCGGTTCAACCCGAACTGAACAACAACATACAACTGACCACGGAAACCTATCCGAACACATATATATATATATAATATATATATATATATATATATATATATATATATATATATATATATATATATATATTTATGTTTGTATGAGTTGATCCATGTGAATAGGCCAATAAGCATGTGTGGACAAATAAATAAATAAATATTAATTATGGATATAGGTTGGTATGAGAATTGAATGGTTAGTGGAAATTGTATGGCGACAAGCAGATTCAATATGATCTAGGTTTTCAAGATGGAAACTTGACGATTTTCTGAGGTGATAAAGGGTGTGTGATTTTTTTACTAGTTGAAGAATAACATTTTTTTCGAAAATCCTACAGTCTAGTTCCAATGTTTTTTTTTCAGTAATCAATATACAGACGGTTCTGATGGATTTTTCTAGAAATCGTATTGAAAGGTCTGAATTTTATAGATTGTGAAATTGTATAGCAAGGAAGGCAGATTCAACATGATATCGATTTTCAAAAGGAAACTCGAAGATTTTTTACTAATAGGAGAATAACAGTTTTTATGAGGATTATGCAGTTTCTTTCTGTTGCTATATGAATAATTCATCCTTTTTGAGGAAGCGATTTTATAGCGAAACAAGTGTCGCGGTTTTGTAAACCTTTTTGTAGTGAGGATTGGATTGGAAGTATTGGCCAGTTCTATTCAATGTTAATAGAATCATTCATCTTATCATACTTTTTTCCATTTATCTGGTAGAATATTGTAGGATTTTTTCTATACTATCTAGTTTAATTTATTTTTTTGAAATTGATGTTCTGATAAAGTTCATGTTTATGCTGTTGCCCGACGTTTCGAAATATTCCATATTTCCTGTTTTATGAAGTGAATAGATGTTTTTTCTTCATTCATATTTTTGGTATATTTTTCTGTTAACTACCTGAAAATATAGTGTATACAAGTAACACATTTCCTTACACTCATCTATATAATTCAAACATTTTTCAAAGTTTCGCAAAATCAGAAGAGGTATGCAGGGTATGACAAACTTATCTGTGCGTACTCTGAATGCGTATTGCTAAAAACGGTATGAAAAAATACATGCTCCATTTAATCAAATAAGTTATATTATGGGCATGCTTTTTCTTGTATTTTAATGATATCTGGTGGGTGAAAGTTTTGTGAGTCGACCTTTTGGTCAATATCAAATCGTTATCGATCTCATCATTATAGGATAGGTTCAACAATAACTTCCAACTAAATAATTACCCAACTTCTAAATGATAATAATAATATCGATTTTATTGATGCAGGCGAAAAATACATTAACACACAAACAAGGAGAGTACTAATGTGTATAAACGATAATGGAAACAAATAAAAAATTGTTACGTGCTGATATCGCACCACGTAACATGTCATCGAATTCAAAAATATCCCCATTTCTGATCGTGCTTTTGTGGGCGAACACCACTTGGTGGATTTATTTTCCATACCCACCCCCAACTGCTGAACTAGCCGAGTGGTCATTTTGAGAAGGGCTACCTACCTTTTCATTGTGATCATACAAAATTAAATAAATTTTTTTGTTGCTTCAATTTCTTTTTTTTAACCAGAAGGTTCAACATTCACACCGCCCTTGAACGGGAGTAACAAAATGGCGCCCAAGTAGCTCTGCAGCATAACAGGGTGGATCATCGGTAGAGACTTACTTTAGAAAAAATATAATATTGAAAAAAAAAATTCAAATTTTGGTGAGTGATATATGCTGTGGTGACACTGGGCAAGCAAATCTGTTTGTGGTAGCACTGACAATACTTTTCTTTCGGCAGGCATCATTGGAAGAATATTATACATTCTAGTAGGTACTAGAGTTTTCTGTTATTTTTTTTCTAGATAATATCGTTGTTCCTAATAGGTACTGGTTTTTATAGCGGTCTATATCACACAGCGCGACTGAGTTGAACATAATATCATATCATTTGCATATTTTTTTCTCCACTGACTCACTCCAATTCTGATGAAACATACAGGGTGGACAAGAATTTTGCATATTCTTAATCACTTGCGATTGATTTTTGTCTTCTTCTTTGAGAGGGCACGCACATAGCCACTTTGCGATACGTAGTTAATTACTTCTATACATACAGGGTGAGAAAAACTTGCAATTGTTTCTAATAAACCATCATATATTTTTTCAGTTACATGAAATGAAATAATAAATTTTGTTGGTCTATTCGGTGAACGTATCGCAGAATTATACGCATCTTCGGTAAGGAAAAATAAATAAATTCATGATATTGTTCATAATGATAAACTTTTTTTGATTCGTGTTTTCTTTTTAAATGATGGTTTAAGCCTTCAGTAGAGGAATGCGTACAGGTTGAGTGAGAGTTTGCTTTACACTTTTTTTTTGAAAAAAAAAATTATTATAATACAGGGTGTATATAAAAATATAGGGTTGTTTTTTTCTTCATGCGCTTTCACCTAAAAAAAACTAGCGGGAGGAAGGGAGTGTGTCTGACTACATTCTTTTGATTATCTTTTTCTGTTCCTCTTCCGGTCTTTTTGTGGGAGGGGGTGAGTCGCTTTTGCAAAGCGAATTTTTTTACGCATTTGGTTAAATATATTTTTTTGCAATGGAAGTGAATCGACTTAGAGCTGACGAGCTGATGTATGAGCTCCGTATACGAGGGGCATCTCCAGATTCAGGAACGGTTGATCAATTGCGTGCGCGATTGAGACAACGGCTTTATCTGAAGAAACGTGGTAGCTTTGCTGCTTCATTCAGCAAAGATCTAGACGCGGATACTGAAATAGCAGCCTGCGTTGAGAAACTCGATGAACTACAGACACAGTTGGAGAATTTCGATCATGGAAACTCGAAGAACGAGCACTCTCGTATACTGTCGAGACTTTTGCACGTCTCAAGTAGATTGAGTAGAATAGCCGCGGAGGCTGTTCAAACTCGAAAAGATGAACTCATTGCCCGCTGTGCGGACCTCTGTGAGAGGTTGGATCTGGTGAAAGCAAATGCTGCACCCGGACTGGAACACAATGAGGAGGCGGCTCAGGCAGAAATTCTAAGCGTCTCAGGACAATTCGGGTCTGATGACCTGCCTGAACACTTTGAGGAAAATATCGCCAGCAAAGTCGATAATAGGAGGGAATCCCTTTCACGCCATCGAGTATCATTCGTAGAATTGGATCTGAGCGCTCATTCGTTGAACCCTCCTGAAAGGAATCCGGTATTGGATAACAACAAGCATCCACTCTTCGCGGGCTCGGTACCGGAAAATTATCGATTCATTAGTGCCAGTAGAGGTGGTAGTTTGTTCAGGGACAGCAGCGGGGTCCATGGGCATCAGCCCAGACTTTCTGAAGATAATCTGGAGTATGATCGTTGGCTGAAGGAAGTCGGATCAGCTAGATACCGCGGTACTCTCCCTCAAGGCGATCACAATTTCGGCGATCAGTGTAATAGGTCTTCAAGAGAAAATCTCGGGCATGACTATTACTTTCGGGATGATGGATCAGCAAAATGTTTTGATACCGTCTCCAAATGGAACCTCAGTTTCGACGGACAGAACATGAGTGTCTCCAACTCCTTAGAGCGTGTGGAAGAGCTGAGAATGGCTTGCAATATTCCAAAATCCCACTTGCTCAAGTGCACACCAATTCTTCTCAAGGGGACTCCTTTGCATTGGTACAGGAATACAACCGAGGTACTGAATTCGTGGGACGATATTGCGTATTATTTGAAGCGGCTTTTTCTGTCAGCCAATTACGATGACGACATCTGGAATGACATAAGGAATCGCACGCAGGGTCAATATGAAGAGGTCTCAACCTACGTGATCAACATGGAGAGTTTATTCGAGAAATTGAGGGAGAAACCCAATGAGTGGAGCAGGGTCAAGCTCATTCGGGAGCGGATGTTGCCCCATATTCAATCCAGGCTGCCGTTGGATCCAATTCCAAGTCTCATGGAGTTGTTGAGGTTGAGCAAGAGCATTGAGGACGTCCAGGTACGAACTCAAAGATGGAGACCTCCTTCGACAAATAGAAATCTCGTGGCCGAGGCGGAATTCATGTACAACCCCAGACGGTGCAGAACTGATGCGATGTTCATTGATGCCGGTAGTAGTGATCAACTTGGTGAGTTACCTGTGGGAGCGAGAAATCAAACAGAAATTCCAGAAGTTTCAATTGTGGTAATTTGGGCCATATGGCAAATGGATGTCGATTGTCTAAAATCTTAAGGTGTTATCGTTGTGGACAACCAGGCAAAACAATTAAAACGTGCGGAAAATGCTCGGATTCGGAAAACGAGCAGTCGAGTCGCGATCAGGCCGCCTCGTAGACTCTAGCACCACTCAGTCGGCCAATTTAGGAAATGCAATCTACGTTAAATGTGCTTTGGATTACATTTTATCCAGTGTTCAGGGTGATGAAAGACCTTATCTTAAAGTGAGTATTTTTGGGATTGATCTATTTGGGTTACTGGATTCGGGTTCGTCCAATACGATATTGGGCGGTAAAGGTTTAGAAGTGGTTCGCGATTTGGGTTTGAGCATACAGCTATCTGGGGCAAGCGTTTGCACAGTGGCGAATGGAAACGAATGCACAGTCATTGGTTCATATGAGTTGCCTCTTCGAGTACTGGATAAGGTTGTGGTCGTTAAAACACTTGTGGTACCGTCCCTACCTCATGTGTTAATTTTGGGAGCCGATTTTTGGCGACGACTCGGTATTGTTCCCGACCTTAGAAACAACAACTGGACATTTTCCGAACAGACAGGGATCCAGATTGCGAGCATAAAAAGTGATGAACACCTGTCGTATATACAAAAGAAGGAGTGAACGAGTTGATTGAACGGGCTTTCCAGGGCATGCCAACTGGGTTGGGGTGCACTTCTCTAGTCAAGCATGTCATAAAGACAAAAGCAGAGCCCATCAAACAGAGGTTCTACCCAATATCCCCAGCGTTACAGAGACATGTGAACAAGGAACTGGACGACGTCACCATGGGCGTCCCCCATAGTCATGGTAAGAAAAAAGGATAATTCGTATCGTTTTTGCATAGACTTCAGAAAGGTCAATAAAGTGACTGAACGGGATGCTTATCCCCTTCCGTTGATATCTAGTACATTGGATAAGCTCAGGGATGCAGCGTACCTCTCGACTCTAGACGTCAAGAGTGCATTCTGGCAAGTTCCTCTGGCTGAGGAGTCAAAACCAATAACGGCATTCACGGTCCCAGGGCGTGGTCTTTTCCAGTTTCGGCGCATGCCGATGGGATTGCATAATTCAAGTTCTTCCTGGCAGCGATTGATGGATAGGGTTCTAGGTGCGGATTTAGAGCCTTATGTCTTTGTCTACCTAAACGATATCGTCATAGTCACGCAGACGTTCGACGATCACCTGAAGATATTGTCGGAGGTATTCGAGAGACTCAAAAAGGCAGGTTTGAAAGTCGGTAGGGAAAAGTGCAATTTTAGTCGATCGGAATTGAAATACCTAGGTTACGTAGTGAATAAGAAAGGTCTTCATGTAGATCCTGATAAAGTGGCTGCGATACTTGAAATACCACGCCCCAAGGACGTGAAGGAAGTTCGTCGAATTCTGGGTATGACAAGTTGGTACCGTCGCTTCATACCAAACTTCGCGACAGTTGTCTCTCCTTTAACAAATCTGTTGAGGAAGTCTGTCAAATTCTCTTGGACTGAGCCTTGCGAGAGCGCGTTTTCCCGAATCAAGGAGTTGCTGGTTACAGCACCGGTGATGACCTGTCCAGATTTCAGTCGTCCGTTCTGCGTTCAAACCGACGCCAGTGATTTTGGGCTAGGTGCCGTGCTGACGCAGGAGGACGCTGAGGGTGGCGAGAAGGTTGTGGCTTACATTAGTCGCTCCTTGAATCCAAATGAGAGGAAATTTAGCGTTACCGAGAAGGAATGCCTTGGTGTTCTTTGGGCCATTGAGAAATTCCGTCCGTATATTGAAGCCACACACTTCAAAGTCATCACCGATCATTTCGCTCTCAAATGGTTGAATGACCCTAAGGATCCTACCGGTCGTCTGGCCAGATGGAGTGTGAAACTCCAGCAATACAGCTTTGACATAGAACACCGCCAAGGCAAAGAAAACGTCGTACCAGATGCTCTGTCGCGTGCAGTTCCTGTAATCGATGCGATCGATACCACTGATCACCTTTTTCCGGGGGAGAAAGACTCTTGGTTAGCAAAAATGAGAGAGAAGTTCTCAAGGTCTCCACCCACCTTTTCTCTCTGGCGTCACGATGATAAATATGTCTATAAACGTTTGAAAGATTCATGGAGATTAGTTGTGCCTAAGAGCCACCGTCGAGACATTTTGAAGAATAATCACGACTCGCCTACGGCAGGCCATGGTGGAATTCACAAAACATATAATCGAATACTCAATGAATATTATTGGCCAAAGATGAAATCGGACATCATACGTTACGTCAACTCTTGCACCGTCTGTCTAGCGCAGAAGCCGGAACAGAAAGCCCCGGCCGGCTTTTTGTGTGGTCGCCCAACTATTTCCAAGCCCTGGCACACAATATCGGTAGATGTTGTGGGACCGTTACCAAAATCGACATCAGGACATTGCTACATTTTGAGTGTGTCTGATTACTTTTCAAAGTTTTGCCTATTCTTTCCTATGCGACTAGCGAACGCCAAAACCATTACATAGCTCCTTGAAAATGATGTGTTCTCATTATTTGGAGTTCCGCAATCAATCATAACGGACAATGGAAAACCGTTTGTGAGCCGGGAGATACAGAATTCGTTGAACTCGTATGGAGTCAAGGCGATTCGAACCCCTTTTTATCATTCACAGGGAAATCCATGCGAACGACAGCATCGTACTCTCGAAGTAATGCTGCGCGCATATGTGCAAGACAATCACCGACAATGGGATCAAGTATTACAAAAAGCGGCATGTGCCATCCGTACTTCTCTTCACGAAAGTACGGCAAAATCACCGTACTTCACAAACTTTGGCAGGGAGATGTGTGTGCACGGCAGTGACCACGAGCTGGTGGATAAGTTCGAATCCCAGTCAAGATTTGCAGCACTCACCCGATCATTTCAAGAAGATATTCACTGAGGTCAGAGCGCGCCTGGATAAAGCCTTCAAAAAGGGGCAGAAACATTACAATCTCCGTCGCCGGGATGTTCAGTACAGTGTTGGTGACAAGGTTTGGCGAAAGGGGCATTTTCAATCCAATGCTGCGCAATATTTCTCCGCTCAATTAGCGCCCAGGTTCATTGGTCCACTTACGGTCCATCGAAAAATATCCCCATGGGCGTATGAGCTCAGAGACGACCGAGGAAAGTCACACAGGGTTTGGAACGTTAAAGACTTGAAGCCGGGCGGACCTCGAGAGCCTCAACTGCACTCCTCCAGCGAGGACGATTAACTATGAAGCTATCAAGGTAAAATTTCTACGAAATTTTCTTCGGGTAAGGGGGGGAATGTTATCGCACCACGTAACATGTCATCGAATTTAAAAATATCCCCATTTCTGATCGTGCTTTTGTGGGCGAACGCCACTGGTGGACGTGCTGTAGTAGACGTTTTGTTGGTTGCCCACCTTGCTAACGAAAATTGATTCACATATTCAAAACAAACAAGGACGAAAATAAAGCGAATTCTATCAAATTTATTTAAAATATAATATCACACTACGTTAAAAATAATGTTGAATATGCACAAAATTCATTATCACTCATAAATATCGGTCGATGAACACAGGTAATACGCTTGTTGTCAAGGATACTATTAGAAACAATTGCAAGAATTCTTCAAGTCGAATCCTACCCGATCGCTTGCATTTTTGGTTGTGGTGTGTTCTCTCAAAAGATTAGACAATAGAAGTTGTAAACAGGTTCTCGTTCTCTGCAATCGGCATGAGAAAGGCATCTGCTCCGGGTCTCACCTGAAAATAAAAAAATACATTCAAATGTTTCTATTGAGTATACAAACATTTTTTTTATGAAAATCAATGACATCGTTACTAGATTGGAATCATCGTTACGAGAGTGCAATACTTACTCTAGCTGCTCCTTTTCGCAAAGTTTCGCCAGGTAAACAAAACTGTTTGGCTGTCATGTCATTGTCATCAGTCATGTTCTGTTGAGTGACCGTAACTACAGCTTCGAGCAAGATCGGCTACGGAGCTAGTCGGCCACAGTTAGGTATTTCCTGGCGCTAATTTCGAATGTTGACAGCAAGTTGATCGTGGTGGCTAGTTACGTAACCAGGGAAGAAAAACCCGTTCGCATAATTCTGTTCAAGAATTATACGGCGTATGAGACTGAAAAAAGATCGGAGTTTGAATCACTATTCGAAAAGATGAGGAAAGGAAGTAAGGTGTGGGAGAGGGGGAAAGGGAGGTCGAATGGTGGAAGGGAGAGGAACAAGAGGGCTTCTCAGCGATTTCTGACAATTTTTGGAGAAATTGTCATATTCCAAGTGAGTTTGGGTTCTATTGAGAAGATTCTCTGGAGTACTGAAGCAGTTGGTATCTGTTTGTACGTTATATTCGACGAGGAGGTCGGATTCGAGGTTCCTGTCCTAGCCTTTCAGGAAGGCCGTTTGATTCCACAAGCCGCCATTAGAAATTGCAGCAGGTCTGCGACCCCGTTTCCATGAGAGCAGGGACCTAAATGGTTATGCAGCTCCTTACTTCCAGATAAGTACCATCAACGTTATTTTGTGACGAGTGCATTCATTGCCTTTGGGGTGAGTCGATTTTAATTGACGCTTGTGATCTGCTGATGCAACATAGTTCAACGCTCAAAATATAAGAGAGCAGTCCGTAGGCTCTCATTTGCCTACCCAGTGCATGCCTGCTTATTCATTCCGCTTCAACAGCCGCTATCATTCATAATAGCTTTTTGGTGCAACCCACGCCAACAGTTTCCTTGACACTGATTGCTTGCCATTATTTCCATCTCAGCTAGGCGTATTCTCGTGCCTGTGTTGCGTTATAGTTTTCTTTTATAAATTTGTAAAATTGTCATTCGTCTTTGCTAGCAACTTATGTACAGTGGACTCGTAAATCAAGTTTTCTTGTGAAATTCATGTTAGATTGTTATTTTTGCTTCTACTAACGGTTTGTTTACAGTGAATTCGTAATATAAGGTTTATCGTGATGGATGTGGCTGCGTCCAAATGAGATTTGTATTTGGTTCATTTTTGTTTTGTGTAAAACATTATTAGAGATATTGTACTGATACTGCCATTTAGGTGTGATCACACAGCAGTAAGATTTATATTCGCACTGCCCTAAATATAAGTAAGTCGAGGTGGATTTAACGCTGCAAAACTGAATTTTCAGAAACCCATGTATCGTTCATAAACTTTAATAAAGGAGCATCTGAAACTTCTAGAACCACACCACTTGGTGGATTTATTTTCCATACCCACCCCCAACTGCTGAGCTAGCCGAGTGGTCATTTTGAGAAGGGCTACCTACCTTTTCATTGTGATCATACAAAATTAAATAAATTTTTTTGTTGCTTCAATTTTTTTTTTTTTAACCAGAAGGTTCAACATTCACACCGCCCTTGAACGGGAGTAACGAAATATCAAACAGTACAGATGCTGAGACAAAAAAAATATACTTGAACCCACTGCCTGCAGAGCAAAAGGCAAAGTTCGCTCTCCTGAAATAAGTTGCCCAATTTCAAGAGTGGCGCTCTTCCACTTAACGTTGCTTGAAAGTGATTATCGACTACCAAATTGGGAGGTATCAAATAACTTAGTAGATGTAAATCTAATTGTTTTCATAGTTATTAGTTTATTCCATTTGCCTCAGATATATGTCGACTTTGCGCCTGCAATTCTTGGAAAAAATCGATATCACCACAAATCGCTAAATCTATTTCATGATAAATAGAAGTGTTATAATGTAGGCAACTGCGAGTACACGACTTTGAACATTTAGTTGCATATTCTGCAGACAGGAAAGCTGAGTATGTTTCATCAATCACATAATTATAGGACAATGCAGAGAATAATGGCCATTGAAACTACGGCTTCAGCTTACCTCAAACAAAATGAAATTGATGCATACAGATTTTTCCGAAAAAAATCTATTTCTCAAATACATTGAGCCGGATCTGTATCTTATTTACATGTTACTTATTGATTTCTGATGAATGCTTACTGCGCATGAGCATTAATGACCCTGCGCGAAGTTCAATTAGGCCTAAAAATTTTCATATGCATTAGCATTTGAGTTATATAATATAGTTCAGTGAATACCTTGATGCGTCGCCTCACGCTAGAAAGTATCATCACAGTCACATTACTTTCAAAACGACTCGTTGGTATATACGGGTTCAAATCGCATAGCCAGTTAGTTTTTTTCATATTATCCAGCAGCAAACTAGGTTTACAACATCGGTTCTAGCCTGAAGTCTTGTATTCTTTGAAGTATGTCGCGACTCGGTACCCAACTTTCATTCATCCAAATAATGAAAGAACTCATTTGAAAACTCAATTCTAATATTTATTATAAGAAAAAGAGAAAATATGCTCGAAAATGAACTGACATTGAATAGCTAACGAGAAATACAAAAAAACACCAGAAATTCACAATATATTGCTAAACAGCAGGATTGTCGAGGACAGATGTGCTGCATTCTCAACAATGTTCTGGAACAGTTGATGAAGAGTGATCAATCAATACTGACTGATTTACCGAATACTGGATACCGAATCTTGATCTCCCTCCATATTTATAAAGATTCATATGCTGAGGTTGCAAGTTTGCTCCGGTCACCGCACTGAGGAGAAATGCCTAGCGTGCATCCGTGCAGGTTTGCGAGTTTCGAGATTGTATTATATTCCTATATCCTGTAATCGTATCAATTTGATGATGTCTATGAACTTGGAGTATCAAATTGTAGAATTGTAAATACTGAGTGGTTCTGTTTTAGAATATTATCAATAGAATATTAATAGACAATTTTCCATATTTGACACATCTCCCTTACACGATGAAGCTGGCCCCCAGCTTTCTGGGTGGTACCAAAAAAACAGAAGGAATAAATTCAGCTCAAAACAAACTTAATGGAAATAATATTCTGGTAAAGAAAAACAATCTATAAGATATGACAATAAACATTGGGTATGAATTACATATTCCATAAAAAGTACAGAAGCTATATTATTGTCCACCTGATTCTGCAACTATGAGTTTCCACATTCATATTGTCACAGTCCGGCACTGAACTTTGTCTGTCTTCGCGTCACTCCGTCAATCTATCCGCATAGCGTTCTATGTATTGGTTCGCGACTTGGCTGACGACTGCTCAGTTACCACGACTCAACTGGATGGCAACTTGGCAACGTAGCAATGGCTGGAATACAATTGAGTATAACGTTTTGTTTTAAGATTTCTTGTATTCACTCACACATAAAACCTATTAATGTGGTTTCTCTGGAAATGAGCTGTCCTTCTGTTCCATGCTTATTCTATTCTTTTTTTAGTTTTGTATAGAGAAGAAGAATTACGAATTGACATGACATATTCCTCATTACCTCATCGAGTAATTTAGAATTTGATGAGTAGGTGAACAACTAGTGGCATTTTTTCTTTATTGAAATATATTTGATATAACACTTTTATATCTTTGTGTGTATTGTGTGATCGAGTTGTTGGAGGCCCTGGATTATAAAAATTCACTTCGAGTTCTTCGGGATACTTCAAACATTATAATCTGTGTGGACTGGTAAGTTTCGTTGTGTGAGCATTTATGAGAATAGAATTTTTCCAGAAATTATTTGTGAAATAGTTCCTAGGTGGGCTGCCTGGGATTTGGATTATCCTCGTACTCCACTCTCTTAACGGTCTGACAGTGATAATGGCTTGTTTTGGGTATTTCCAAACAGGAACTGTTTACCAGCTACTCAAAAAAACCACTGAAGCGACAACGTAAGAATGTGTTCCTGGTTGAATATTACACTAGTCACTGAAACATTCTTATAGTCCATTCCTTTGAGTCATGATGTTAGGACTTTATGTTGTCCTAGATTCCATTGCTATCCATGGTAGTCTGCTCTATATACTGGATTGGGAAACCGCCACAGGGTGATGGAGGAATGACTGGTCCGTAGTGCCTTGGAGTGTGGCAGTATCTCGAATACATGAAACCAGCGATAAAATGGGCAGTAAGTTATTTTATTATTATTATTATTATTTTTTATAGTTATAGCTAGGTTATGTAACTAATAGATATCAAGAATGAAAAACAAAAAACTAACACAAATATTGCAATGTATAGTCAACAATCCTATAAATAATGGCATAATTCAACTGGCTAGAGTACATATAATATACATTGAAGTTGATTCGACAACAAATAGTATATAACTTACAAAATTTCTCTTTCAACTTCAGACCAAACTTTTTGATTCATGCCTACACATACTTTGAAAGTTGATTGTTTTCCTATGACACACACACCCCATATATATATATATATATATATATATATATATATATATATATATATATATATATATATATATATATTAATTTATTCCTTACATTTTATTGATTATACTGTTTGTCGCTTGCGTGTTCAAGCGTCACCACATGTTATATACATTTCATTGAACAATAGGAAATTGGAAAAGATATAATTGGAAATATTCATCGAAAACAACTACTTTCCTGGCTAGTACCAACGACGAATATTAAATTATATCTGATAAATATTTCTTGAAACAATATTCAAATTGCATCTCTCAGATTCTGCATATATCATTATTATTGTCTTTCACTTCGCTTCATAATTACCTTGACGTAGTAATCATATTTGTCCTCTGACAAATTTCTCTGTCCTACTATCTACAATATTGTATCTTCTGTCTTTTTCCAAAAGATCTCATATATTTGCATTCGAGTTCATGCCCCATAAAGAAATCATATCATCATCATTATTATTGCACCTAAACAACTATTGGACATTCTACACACCTTCAAAAAACTGTCAAATCACATGCAGTTTCGGGAGCGTCCTCCACAGTCTGTGGTTTCATCTATCTCGTGTGTATATGGTACCTTTATAGATACCTATTCTCCTTCAATACATGATAATCAATTATCACTTTTTAATAAATCATCATGCTTCCTTCATTCACACAGTTTACTTTCTGTATGCTATGCTGTCTGCCTGAGATGCTATCTACTATTCCTCTCCAGACAAAATCAAAACAAAATCATTTTGAATGTGAATAAAAAGTTAGCGTTCATTTCCCATTTTTGTCCATAAATAATAATAAAAATATAATGCTTAATTGTATCACTGTAATGAAACGTTTTTTGAAGCCTGGCTTACACTACCTCAGCAAAAATTTATTCTTTGAAGGAAAGTTGTGCAACTGTATAAATAAAAGTGGTTCTCTGACTTCCCATTAACATCAACGTAATCATCATATCTACTCATCATAATAATTATCACAAATCTCATATTTCCATCTCCTAAACTCAATTCATATCATCTAATCCACCCATTATTGATATCATAAAGTATCCGCTAAGGAAAACTTTCAACCCAGGCTTGAGGTAATTCTCCCAAGTTTCCCACACATACCTTACTAGTACAACACATTACAACTCACAGGCAATTATCCAATCCTCTTTGAATCATCTTCCATTATTCCCTTGTGACACGGTAACTTTCTTGTTACCAACTGGACAATTACTTCTCGTATATCGTTCTAGATATACCTATTCCCATTTTTCTCTTATTATAATATAATAGTCCTCATTTCATCATTATAAATCATTATTCATACGAAGTCAAATGTTCCAATAATCAGTCACCTCTTATACTTCAGTTGCATACGTTCAATCAGACTGAAATGTTAATCATTAAAACATTTAAGACAAAGGTGTTTTACGCTGAATTGCCATGCAAGAATATTTCCACTTATCACCGATAAGTTAAGTTCAGTTCCTCTCTGAAACTCGAGTAGAAGGCTTTAGGAATCCTTTCACCACACTTTCCATTTATATCCGTCTCTATTTCGGTTCTGGCTTCATCTCGAGACCTATCTGCCTGAACTATCATCATATATCATCACTTGCATTCGATATGGCCTTGCTGTGATCTCAATTGCGATAAGGACAAAGCTGAAACAGAATAATCAATCTAACTTTGTCATTTTCGATTGTCTGTCTTTCATATTGGAGTCAGATATGACTTCGGTGTTTGAAAGGTCATAAGATCTCTTTCTACCAAGATACCGTCGTTCAGTTCCTCTCTGAAGCTCGAGTAGAAGGCTTTAGGGATCCTTTCACCACACTTTCCATTTATATCAGTCTCTATTTCGGTTCCGGCTTCATCTCGAGACCAATCTGCCTGAAATATAATCATATATCATCACTTGCATTCGATATGGCTTTGCTGTGATCTCGATTTGAGATTGTTAGGCACCCCTTTCGGCTTCCTTTATACCTTTCTGATTAACAAAACATAGTGGTGAATCTTTTTTTTTTCAGAATATTCATCCTCCTCAAATCTTCAAATTTCAATTCATAGCGTTTCTCAACTACAAATAAGGTCTGAGTAATTTTTGCATTATATTCATTTTGCAAGATGATTATTAATATTTATATATTCTATAAACCCACATTAACTTGAATAGCCACATATAATTGAGGATTAAACGACTTACCTGAAGGAAGTTCAATTCAAATTATACGAGGTTGGTCACATCCGAATAGATCACCTCGTAGTAGTACCTCTATGACTGAAATGCGCAAGTTGAAAGAAAGAATGATTCATGATGCCCCTATCTCACGAGTCCTCACCCGAATATCCGTCAATATACCTTGCGATGATATCGCCTTTTTGGGTCGGGATGACAGAAAAAATAATATATTGGATTTTTGTTTTTCTTCTTTGAGATGGGTGGGTGTCTCTCTATTCGGATGTGACCAACCTCGTATAATTTGGATTGAACTTCCTTCAGGTAAGTCGTTTAATCCTCAATTATACTTCGGTTGGTCCCATCCGAATAGATCACATTGTAGATGTTTAAAGAATTATTAAAAGGCGATCAAAATGTTATTCAGACTGATCTCATATTAATGAAGTAGTCTAAATGAACCGTTTATGTCATTTGATTCACCACTATAAACTAAGAATTTGATACAGACAGTATTTGAATGCTGATACAATATAATGTTGCAAAACTCAAATAACCAGAAAACTTACACTCGTTTAATGAAATTGCGGAGGTAATCCGCAAATGTACCATTTGTAATTACTGGTCTATGTAGAATTTACCAAAAGTATTTTATTTTTCGGACCAGCCTTCATTTGATCGTATGGTGTCCGTGCTCATATCGATTTGGTTGGCCGCAGAAGTGGCAGCATGTCTTGTGCTGCTGAGGTGTAGCTGGGTGATGAGGATTTTTATGAGTAAAAATGAGAAAAAACCTAATTGAATGTGTGCGGTGTTTCAATTGATAATCGTGGATGTCATACACAATTCACGTTTCACCGTGGAAAATGGTGAGAAAAAAATATACATGTTTGTATTTGTTGCTCTCTTGGTCTTCTGCGGATAATTTGGTTCTCGGCAGTGAAGAGACAAGCACGTCTGTCCCTCAAGCGGAAGACTCGGGTTCAACTTCCCATCGAGCTTCCGTGCTGGGACTCACACGCCAAGAGGCAAACGGTCTCGTCAATACATTTTCTGCGGAAGATTCGTCCTCTGAAGGGCGACACTCGTCAACCGGTAAACGATTTTTTTTTTGTACTGATCATACAATAAAAATGCTACTCATTCTGATTATGAATCATATTTTTACGCTTTAGCAAGCTTTAGAGCAACCATAACAATAAGTTTGTGATATATTTTTTAAAATGAGGTTTTCCGATTTTTCTAATTTGGTCAACACTTGGTGAGGGTACCAGATTTTCTCATATCGGGAAAAAAGTGGATCGTATTTTGAAAATACCCCTCTAAAACATTTCCATTGTATCATAGTTACATGCATGAGATATCAGATTTCAAGCTGATCTATGTAATTTTCTAGTACTATAATTTTTACCTAGCTGCACCCATGGGCGATCTACCTTATCCACATCTCCTTCACAAATATCCACCAATGAGACGAAAATAAATTGTATGGTTTCATCGTATTTGCAATCAGTGATGCCATCAGAATCGCTGAAGGTTCACCTCAGTTTTTCTCCTGGAAAATGGATGCCAGACAAAATCGGTTCACCCAGGGAAAGATGACACCACAGTGGATGTAGGTGCTCAAACGAAACTGAAAAAAGTATATATTGTGGTTCAAAATACAATATAATGGAATTCAAAATTGATATCAATTTGTGGAAACCAAGTTTGGGACTGCGATAACAGAAACACAAAACATGTTACTTTGTCCCCTTCGATCATTTTCAATATTCTAGAAAAATGTGGAAGTGGTGATGATTGGGAAAACACAAATGTTTGTGTAAGACCAAGTTAATGTAATGCATCAGTTGCATAACTTATGGGGTTTGGCTGTAAAGATAAAAATGTTTTACCCTATGTGTTAGAGTAGTAAGTAAACAGATCAACTTCAGGTTATCGAAATTTTTGGCCCGCTCTTGTAAGGCGTATTCTCGATATTGCATTCCGAAGGTGACACATCATGGACTTTGATCTGCTATAAACTCAATTTCAAATTTATTTATGAGACGAACATCACTAGTTCATAATTTTATATATACGTATATATATATACACACATATATACATATATACACATACATATATATACACATATACCATATATATTCTCCACCAGAAAACTCAAGTTCCTGAATATCATTATGATTAATTCTTCACATCACTTCCAAATATTACCAGCCAGTCCGTTGAGGTTTGGGTGCTTCATTCCAGTCATCCGGTTGATCTGCGCGTTGACGGTGTTGTTGTCTCTATGCGACAAAATGTGACAGTTTGAGGAGAACTGTCTGAAGGTTTCGAACATAAATGTGAAGTTTGGCCTGCTTCACTGAAACCTTTGGCTTTCTCGTTGTTGCATGTAATATTCTGGAAAATTCAGGCCTTGTTTTACCTTCTAGTTGCCTAACATGAAAAGTCACTGTAACTCGGTGGAAATTTACATTGTCGAAATCTCCTCGATCCGTCTGCAAAGTTATACATCGGTGCCCCTCAAATAATTTTGTAGACAGCCACCTATATTCAACCACAACGCGAACCGAAATCAAGTGTCAAATGAATTTATTTTCCATTAATATTGAATCGTAATGATTACCAAGATACCTCAAATTTGTTGGATGTTTCCTGAACACTCCATCTTGGTATAACTAATTGAAAAAGATGTCGTCTAAATAGCTACAGATACAAAAAATTCTTGAACTCAAAAAATGTATAACTGTTTCTGGGATTTTTGTAAATATATAAGGTGCAAAGATAAGCCAAAACACAAAAAATTCAAATTCAAGAATTTTGTGTCAAGATTGGAATCGCAAATACTTCTTATGTTTATCGGCATCTGTCGAATTCAGTGACGTTGAAAAACAATTTTCAGACATCAGATTTTTCACAGCTCCAAGTGAGGGGCTATGATGAATTCATGCAAATGTTTCAGATTCAAAAGAAATCTATAGCTATCAGTAAGACTCAAACCTGAGAAAATAGCTGAACCAAAAATTGTCCTTGACATTGACGGCTGGTCCAATGTAGTCAAATTCCAGTAATATAGCTAAACACTCACAATATAGGTTTAGCCGGCTGGGTGGAATTGTCGGGGTTCAGGTGCCAGTTTTTCATAAGGTGGAGTAAAAAAATGGATTTTATATCTCTGAACCCATTCCAAAATGTTGGAGTTGTTTGTTATAGATTGCCACGTGCTGTCAAATATTAAATGCGACCAGCGTATAAGTTCAAATATGTTATTCCGTCTATTTGTTGTTGTACATCGTGAACCGCTCTCACCATCCTCTGTTTTGTTTGCTTGAGGTGTCCCCCCTCTGTTGATTTCTCTAAGACTGCCATTGACTTCGATGAGCAGTGCCATCGAGGTGTTTTGAAGGGAAAGGTTGTACCTTCAGGTCTAGTGCAAGCAGAAATCTCCTGTGGTTCGAAATCGAGGGAGGAACGTTGCATAATGCTTCATCAGCACCGGCTTTGTCAGACAAAGTAGTCTTGAATGCTTCAGTATATCGATCACTCATCAGGCATAGCTATACTGAGGGCTGAGAAACCTTTGCCCAACGAAATTTGAGGGTCCAGTAGAAAACCTCAATTCAGATGCCGAGAAAAAAGGTCTGAACTACCGGATTCAGTTGGGATGGATATGAGGTAGTGTAATGGCCTGGAACCTGCGCCAACAAAAAAGAAATTGTTTTCGTGTGCGAGACACTCGGCGAGCACAACTCAGGAAGTGTGCGGGACAAAAAACGGCGTATGATGATTGAAGGTCAGCCGTAGAATGATCTACAAAGTAGATTGCCCCTGCCGATGATCAATGATCAGAAATCATTGTCAGCCTCAGCTGTTTCCAATTATACGTCCACTCACGTCTTTGGTTCCGTTCTAAAACGTGACAAAATATGAAAAACAAACTTACTTACGACGAGTAAGAACAGAGTTTGTCCTCGAGTGTTTTTAGGTTCCTCGTTGTCATTCTCTTGTGCTTGTGTCAGATAGGTACACCACGGCAGTGCGAAATCATCCTGGATATCACTACCGTAAAACGTTGCTTCAGTCGGATCATCTCCCAGTATAGTAGTAACAGCGTTATCACTACGGAAAGATTCACTGTTGGTGGCGGAAAATTCCGATGTCAAATCTGATGACAGACCTGCGCCAACCAAAGAGAAATTGTCTTTGGGCGCTAGACACTCGGCTGGCATAACTCAAAAAGTATGCAGGGCAGAAAAACGGCCTAGGATGATGAATAAAGTTCAGCCGTATGTTGATCTACAAAGTAGATTGCCCCTGCCGATGATCAATGATCAGAAATCATTGTCAGTCTCATCCATTTCCAATTTATGTCCACTCATTCCGTTGGTTTTTCTAAAACATGACAAAAAACATTAAAAACAATCTTACTTACTAAACGAGTAGGAACGGAGTTTTTCCTCGAGTTTCCGAAGTGTTCGCCAAGTTTCTACGTTGTTTTCACTGAGCATCGTTTGTTTTGTTTTCCATAGTACATATGGAAATTTTTCTTCAATTCACTTATTTGAACTAATTTACACTTTCGAACTTATCACATTCAGCGCAAGAAGTATATTGACGGATATTCGGGTGAGGACTCCTGAGATAGGGGCATCGTGAATCATTCTTTCTCTCAACTTGCGCATTTCAGTCATAGAGGTACTACTACAAGGTGATCTATTCGGATGGGACCAACCGAAGTGTAATTTCACAATAATCATAAGCATTTTTTTACTAGATGTCTCTTTGATGAAGAAAGTAACTGCATAACAATAAAATACGGGTTTCTGTATTGGTGTATTGTGTGAAGATGAAAAACTTCAAGATTATTATAAAAAAACAATCTAACGAAATAGGAGCTTTCTAGTAGAACAATACCAACGTGTGAAAAAAAATCGATTGAGATGAGTCGAAGAATGGAAGAGAATGTCCATTGTCAAGAAAAATTTTTAGCCTTATCTATAACTGAATACAATCGAAAGATTGTTCGACTTACCTGTAAGGAGGGACAATCTAAATTATCCGAGCTCATATTCCGAACATTTTTGCTTACATTATAGTCATATCGTATCATGCGATGATTCACAACTTCAAGGAAATACCGAAACAAACGAAAAAACCTTATCAGCAGTTCTCGTATTCGATCTGCCAGGGACTTCATTATATTGTCGCGTGAAAGCACCCTATGAGTGAATAGATTGTAGATTGCCCGTGGAGCTTAGGGCGGGCAGTAAAAATGTTCGGAATATGAGCTCGGATAATTTAGATTGTCCCTCCTTACAGGTGAGTCGAATAATCTTTCAATTATCCTTCTGTCATATTCCGAACATTTTTGCTTTTATTGTAGATGTTTGAAGAAATATGATATGGAAGATACACAATCTATGAACTCTTACACAACGAAAAAGAACCTGATATTATTCAAAATAACACGATTATTAATTTGTATAGAAAAAATATATTTAACATATATAATATACAGGGTGTCCCTGGACTTCCTCTTTTCCTCTCGGGAATGTATAGATGGGGTCAAAATATCACCAGTACTTCATATAACTTTTTTTCCTTAAAGTCTTCGTAACTTTGAAATGACAGATATTTTTCAATATTTTTCAACAAAATAAGGTTACTTGGACAATTTTATGAATAAAAGTACTCGTGTGGAAAGTCGATCGGAGCAACGAGTCTTGATAAAAATGTAGTTTTACTCGACGACATCAAACCCGCTCGTCCACCATTATTTGAAATGAATAATTATCAAAGCAGAAATAATAATGATAACGTTAATTCAACAACATTTATAACAGGAATAATACAAAGTATGCTTAAATGAAGTCGTAAACAAAAAGTACAGTACCTATATGGAAGTTTAATTCACGATTGTGAAAGCAGATATTTTTTCAAAAGAAATATCAAGTTCTGTAGATTCGTGGTGTTTTTAAACTAACAAGCTACTCTACTATGACATATCGAATTCATTCCATATTTTGTATGTATACGTGTGGAATAATCACGTTTCGTGTTGATCAGTTATCTGGATCTCATGAAACTCAACATTTGAATGTTTCAAATTCTTCTTCACAGCCGAACTGTTGAGGAGTTTCACTGATAATTAAAATTTTATGGGAGAAATTCTTTAACACGAATCAAATTTAGCTGAAAAAACGCACATCGGAAAAAATATTTACCTATACTAATAAAAAGCAAACGAATGAACTACAAAAACGGCTGCACATGATCAGGTGAAAAATATCCAGGGAATAATTATGTTCAATTTCTTTCACAGATGTTGACAAAAAAACCTTTTAGAAAGTTTCGATAAAAAATGAGAAACTGGATTGCGATTTTTTTTGTTGAGTGGTGCGTTGTCATATGACTATCATTGTATTGTCGATATTCTATAGGATATTTTGAATTTTTTTGATATGGCCGAACAGTTTACATTCAATGAATATGCAGATATGCATGTATTTTATGGACGAGCATTTTGTAATGCTGCAGAGGCTCGTCGTCTGTATTCCGAGCATTTTCCCAATCGAACGGTACCGTCAAGAGAAACATTCGAGCGTGTCGATCGCAGCTTGAGGGAGACAGGTATGTAATAATTGATAATTAATTTGAGCACGTTGTTTTATTTCGATAATATTGTAGGTACAGTTTTGCCAAAACGAGGTGGTGGGGGCGCTCCTAGGACTGTACGTACCGTTGTATTGGAGGAAAATATTTTGGAAGCCGTCGCTGATGATCCTTCAATGAGCATCAGAAATCTATCAGAACAGTTCCATACATCCAAGTCCACTATTCATAGAATAATTAGGGAACAACTGCTCCACCCATTTCACATCCAGAAGGTACATGCCATGACACCTCAAGATTTTCCAGCACGACTGGAATATGCCAATTGGTTCATGGATAGGCAAAGAGAGGATATGACTTTTATTAATCGAGTTTTATTCACTGATGAAGCAGGTTTCAGTAGAGATGGAGTTATCAACTCGCATGATCTCCATATATGGGCCGAAGAAAATCCCCATGGGATATTGGAAACCAAACACCAACGGAAATTCAACGTGAATGTTTGGGCTGGTATCATAGGAAACCATCTTATAGGACCATTCGTTCTACAGGACCGATTGAATGGAGAACGTTATTTGGAGTTCATTCAGAACGATTTGAATGGACTTTTGGAATATGTTCCATTGCAAATCCGAAGAGATATGTGGTTTATGCATGATGGCGCTCCTCCTCATTTTAGTTTGATTGTGCGTGACCATCTGAACCATATTTTCCACAATAGATGGATTGGTAGAGGTGGGCCATATTCATGGCCATCGCGGTCTCCGGATTTAAATCCATTGGATTTCTTTCTGTGGGGGCATCTAAAAAGCCTCGTTTACGCTACACCTATTCACACAAGAGATGCATTGTTGAATAGAATAACATTACATTGTGAAGCCATACGAAACGACCCTGGAATGCTATTTCAAGTACAGAGAGGGTGTCTTCGCAGACTAAGAAAATGTATAGAGAGAGAAGGTGGTCATATCGAGCAGTTTCTGTAGCGGATTTTTCATTTCTGTTTGCTCTTGAGGCTCTTGAGTTTCGTTAGTTAAAAGTGTTTGCATTATAAAAATTCGTTATGAACATTTTACCTATCATTTCCATTTTCCTTAAAAACTAATATTTTCGAATAATGGTAGACATCTCAGGATAAATGTTGTTGAATTAACGTTATCATTATTATTTCTGCTTTGATAATTATTCATTTCAAATAATGGTGGACGAGCGGGTTTGATGTCGTCGAGTAAAACTACATTTTTATCAAGACTCGTTGCTCCGATCGACTTTCCACACGAGTACTTTTATTCATAAAATTGTCCAAGTAACCTTATTTTGTTGAAAAATATTGAAGAATATCTGTCATTTCAAAGTTTTGGGGTGTGGACCATCGGGGGTAGTCCGTTCCTGACTTTGTAGCAAAACAGCTGACTCATGCATGAAAGCTCATCGAAGGAATTCATTTGTTCAGTCAATTACCAAAATTTGTATGATTTCGAATATTCACTTGAAAAGTTATCAAAGAAAAACATTTTCCATTTTGTAACTTCGAGGGCCCGTAACTTGGTAACGAAGGATTTTAGGAAAAAAAGTTATATGAAGTACTGGTGATATTTTCACCCCATCTATACATTCCCGAAAGGAGAAGAGGAAGTCTAGGGACACCCTGTATAATATAATATCTATGTAAAAAATTTTACCGTTTACTCGAGCAATTAATACAAAAGAAAAAAAGAATCAACCATTAAATAAACGTGAACAATTAATTTCCTATATATAATATATACACACGTATATGTATATATACATATATGCACACCTACAAATATAATATATAAATTTAACTATTTAGTATTATTTTCAATGGGTATGATCGTCTTAGCAAATTCAGTTGGATCGTCTGCCAGAGGTTTATTATAAAATCCATTGAATGTTTCGGAGTTCTTGGTCTAACCAGCAGTTCTACGAATTGCCTCTAAACTGAGACCAGCTCGAGCCGCTGCAGTAGTTGTTGCACTATGTCGAGTACTGTAACCTTTAAAAATATTACAGTCAATGCCACTTGAAATCAATAAATTTTTAATCCATCGGCTCAAAGTCTGTGTTGAAGCTGCCCTATATGGTTTGGTAGTAGTAATGATAAGTCGTTTTTCATTTTTAGTCCTCAATAAGTTAGTTACATCTAGATAATGAGATTTGAGATGCAACATAAAGTTGTGGTTTCTCTGTAAAAACAGGAAATCTGAGAATCGGTTGATATTAATCTCTGTCTGAGGTTTTGATTTTATCGGGAATTTTGATTTCCAAAAATGTAGTTTTAATAATGATATTTTCCATCTCAATTGACGAAATTGTTTGTATTCTATGAGCCGATGTTAAGGCCAGTGAAGCTACGAGTTTATGAACAAGTTTTTCTAGGGAAATATTCTATGTGGATAAAGACCCTCCAAATAACTCAAAACTGGGGAGGAATCCCAAGTAGTTGAATATTTGGGCATAGGGGGTGTCATATTATAAATCCCCTTTAAAAACCGTTTGAATATATAATCCTCGTTACTTGGAAATCTTATTACTACTGACAAGGCTGATTTATATGTATTTATTGAGCTGTAAGAAAGGCCTTCATCTACTAACCTTGTTAAAAAATTAATTATGCTCTTCAAATCATAGGAATGGGTTGAATTTATCCGCACCGCAATAGCTCCACCACCTCTTGAAAACCGTATCGTACTGTTTCAGAGTTTTCTCACATGAAGAAGATAGAAGTATAGAAATTCCAGTCTCTGGAATATTCCTCATTAAACATGCTTGCCTGACAAAATCCCTACAGCCAGGGTAAGGTGTTTGTAGTTCGGATGTGGTAAGCTGGAAGGAGATAAAAGTAAGTTCTCATCTGGTCCTAGAATAACTTTAGGTTCGATTAGCATTTTGTTAAGTTTTGGGTACCAAGGTTGATTCGGCCATTCGGGTACAACAAAAAGTCCTTCCGCCTTATCACAAATTATTTTATTTATAGTCGGGCTGTTCAAAAGATAGAATTCAAGGACGCGTGAACAGTGAATGCCTGCATAGCCACGCCTTCTAAACTGAAATGAATGAAGAACTGTTTACACTGTACTGTACTCATTTGTGCTTTGTATTTACGTGTGTTACGTCAATTTAATAATATGGATGGAAACACTCTCTCACCTCCAAGAAAAAGAAAAAAAAAGACATTTAACTGTAGAGGAAAAAGGTGTAATAATGAACACTTATAAAAAAGCATCCCAAGAAGTTGATGGGAGGAAGACGCGGCGACGTTTTTGTTGAGTGGACTTGTAACATTGGGGAGAGGAACATTCAAAGAGTGCGTGCCGTTCACGTGATCATTCTATCTTTTCAGCGGCTACACTATATAATACTCTACATATAATGGAAAGTGGTGGAGAGGCGTAAAACTTTAAATTAGACCATGTTAAAGTGAAATCATCATAGTTTCCGATCCCGGATCGGGTTTCCAAGAAACATATCGTTTGCATTTAGTATTTTGTTCAGAAGCAAATGAATCTATTTCTGGGAAACCAAAACTCGTAAAAATCTTGTTCATGAATGTTTTACTTGATGAATATTCAGTATGTATCCTTGTTGAACGTGACTCTGAGTTAGCAATTATATTTTCCTTTGAACTTATATACGATGCGAAAATTCTAATATTACGCACCATTGCCAAATTCCCCTGCATATGGTATCAAAATGTTCATACCGAACACTACCCATTCTATTTATACACGAGATGGCAGTGGTGTTATCAATTCTGAGTAAAATACTGCAATCCTTGAATTTTTTTACAAATGATTTCAGTCCGCAAAAAGCAGCAACTGATTCTAAATAATTTATGTGGATATCTTGCTGATTAAAAAATTTCCAAAAACCGTGAGTTTTTTCCGGTCCACAACACGCTCCCCATCCCTTGAGCGATGCGTCAGTAAAAAGTTCTTTTATAAAAGGAGCTTTCTTATTTTCTGTTAACTCGCTTCTGAATTATTTAATCACCACAAAAAATCATATTTCAAGTACTCTGGAAGTACCTACCATTTTTTTATTATAATTGGTATCTACTTTCAATAAAGCTAACCACTTTTCTCGCTCAAAGAGCTTAATATACATCCAGCCATATTGGACAGCATGACAGTCAGCGACTGATTGTCCAATTAAAGCTGCAAATTCTTTGATTTTGCTTTCTATTTCCATCATGAATTTGTATACTTCCTTCAAAATTTTATGTTTTTTATCTAGAGGAGCTGAAAAAGTTAATTTCTTCGAATCAAAAGTAAAGCATAAAAATGTTATTTCGTGTGACGGATTAAGGACATATTTTCTCCTTTTATTATAAAACCCAACGAAGTCAATAGTTGTGTTGTAAATTTAATGTTTTCTTCGCATAATTTATGCGATGATCCTAAAAGTAACATATCATCTAAATCATATTTTAGCATTTCAAGCACCAATAGTTGAAATATTCTGAAATTTCAGTTCAATCACCATTACTTTGTACCTACTATCTCTATTTTTCAGGAGATTCTCCACCATTTTGATTTTGTCAGAGCGTCTGAGATAATGAGAGACAGGGGGCTTGACCACACGAATGCTCCGATACACATTTCCGCCAATGTGGCCGAACTTTTCAATTGGAAAAGAAGAGATATGATTCCTCTCGATTAATCCACAACAAAGAAGTTGTTGCTGGATCGGGGAAGGAAATTTGATATTGAAGGGGTTATATTTCATCTTACATTTATTTATTAATATGTCACTATGGACATAAAATTTGTATGGTGATATGTAGGTCAACGTTATGAAACAATGTTATTGTATGATTATACTCGTGATATATTATGGAAATACCACGTACCTTAAAGATATAGTGTATGGTGGAAAAAAACATTATTTATATGTGATTGATTGATTGAATAAATGAACTTGTGAGGTAATATTATATACATTCATGTTCTGAATCAGCAGAAGTATTTGGGTCAAGATATATTATTATATAACGTTGATCAATCCAGAACTCCTCGATGTTATCAGAGACTTTGCCGACCAAAACCTCGAAATGACACAGTATTTTAAGAAAGAAACCGACTCCCACACCTCTAGTCTCCCTAGCTATGTGAATGAATTTGTGGGAAGATATTTGGAGCATGGATACATCGTCACCGGGATTGAGCCATGTTTCAGATACTGCCAGAACATCAAAATCACCCGGTCTCACCGTATTCCCGATCTTATCATATCCTGTATATATTGAACGTAAATTTCATTTCAATTCAATAAATATAATCAAATCGATCAGAGAAAAATTGTACAAATGCTTGCTGAATACAATAAAAAAAAAAGTGAAAGTCTTATTTTCCCCAATGAATATTTGTTTCGTAAGCATATATTCGGGAAAAAAAAATGAAAAAAGATAATTATTTCAGTCGTTGGGAAAATGAACGAGTGGTTATTTTTCGGGGCTGCTCCAAATCGCCAGGTGATAACTCGTTTTTTCTTGAATGGTAATGGTTCGGACTTCCATTGTCTATATTTTTAACTCTATTGAAACCTGTTGGACGTTTCGATTGCTGGTATCCGCAATCGTCTTCGGGTGATGACTGTGGACGATTGCGGATACCAGCAATCGAAACGTCCAACAGGTGTCAATAGAGTTAAAAATATAGACAATGGAAGTCCGAACCATTACCATTCAGCAAGGAACATTATCAACCACTTTCAGGCAATCGTTTTTTCTTTTTTTCTTTTCTCCGTTGATCGACTCGGAATCAGAATCCGAATTATGTAATATGACTGGTTTCTCTTCTTCTGCTTTATTTTTCAACTCCTCGTAGGTATATTCTACTCCATTCGTTGTCAATATTCTTTTTCTCAAATCGACCTTAGATGACGTGTCATTGAGTTTTGCCTGTTTCAAAGAGTTCAAAAGGAATTTGTTGGCGTTGTAGTCTTAGGAAGTGAGATCATGAACAATATTTATGTTACGAGTTTTAAGGTTCTCTCGATTAAACTTCAATTTGGCAAGAAATTCTAACTTTATTTGAAAATTTGCCGTTTCTATAGATACGGGTCGATTTTTATTTTCAAATCTCCTACCTATCCGATGAATATCTCGAAAATCGGAATAAGAACAGTTTATATTCAGTGTTTGTGAATAGTTCTAATACGTCTGTGTGTGGATTATTTTCCGATTCCGGGATTCCATACACTATAAGATTGTACCTTTTTTGCCGACGCTCAATACTTTGAATCTTTTCTCGTAATCCAGTATTTTCGACTTCAAGTTCGGAGTTTTTCCGAAGTAAATTTTCGATCTCAACAGGAAAGTGAACTTTCAGTGCCCTGATTTCTTGTTTTATCTCTTCATTCCCTTTTGTATGAACTTGTAGAGATCATCGATATTTGCAGTCATCACGAAAAAAAAAACAAACGAAGAATCACCCAAGAACACGGGACGACTTTTTCTGTTTCTTATCTTCAGCCGAAAGAATGCGAGTATTTTTAGTGTGGTCTCTTATCAGTCGTATATATTTCAGGCAAAAATGGACTTTGTGTACTCACAATTCAGTTACTATTATATAAATCCGTTGTGGAATGCACTTTGCACTAATTCACTTCACTGAGTATTTATTGCAGTGCCTTTCGCCCAATTTGTGTTAACACGTGTATTTTATTATCGCAATGTTCGAAATCAGCAACGTTTATTCAGGAGACGATCATCACATGTCGAATCTATCTAGAATGGGTGCTTCGGTTGAAAAAACCTTGTTGTGTCCTTTCAAAACTCTCATGCATCCCATCTTCAGAAGTTTTTTCAGAAATTCTGTCGAAGTTTTCCAGTTGTCGGACTAAGAATACGAAATATGGGTGCATAGGGATCTGCACTCACAACACGATATACAATCTGCTTCTTTTGACTATATTTCTCAAAAACAAAAACTATGAGATTTCAATCACCAGTTCTTCCCGTAACGAGGATAACTCCTCAAAGACAAATATGTGCGAAAAAAAACAATTCTTCAACAAGAAAGTTGAAACAATATTATAACTTAGTTCAGAATATTTTTTGGACATCCAGTTTTTGATATATCATAGATGTCCAAAATAGGTCCAGGGATATTCCTACTTTAATTGGACATACATTGGATAACCATAAGATATCCTATGGTATGTGAGAGTTCTCGTAAAGAAGGGGATCAGAGATCTCTCTTCGTGATCTGGATATTACCTATGTGAGACAAAAAATGACAGCAGTCCCTAACCGACCAATATTTGCCTATGACTTGGTTGGTTTTGTTAACCACTTTCCAGGAAACCGTGTTGCGATTGCGGATGTCACCACGTTTTCAGGAATATGCAGCGATTATTTTTGTATCGCATCACCAGGATTTTGGTTACTTACGAACCATAACATCAATAAACAATAATCCTCACATTGTTTGGCGGAGTCTATCATAATATTTAACTTCGGCTGAGTTTGAACGCTAGAATAATATCCACTTTAGGATTTGACGATTGGGCGTTTTCTTTCTCATTTGCTGTCAAGCTGGAGGCCTGAATGATTATATCGCTCAAGATCATATGATGGTGATCAGCGTTCGTCATATCTTCAATATTAAGAACTGTAGTTTAAACTGTATCAAATAGTTTTCATTTATGTTCGTAATTCTGGCGCCATCTCTTAACGAATTGCTCCATTTGAAAATTTTAAGCGACAAGTTTTGAAACCGTATTCCAATGAATGGAACCACAGTGCATTTGCCCATCCTTCGATTAGGTAAATCTGTTGAAATCTCAAATCATTGGTTTGAACGCCTTATGCCTATGGGCGGTAGTATGCAAAATTATATGAATGTAGAGCAGCAATTGTAAATTTAAAATTGTAGGCTTTGCTAGACTCGAAACTTGTTATTAGGTGTGTTTTTAAAAAAGCCCAATATTCAGAAAAAACTGCACGTTACAATTTAGATATCAGATTGAAAATTGCTATTCTGTTGGAATTCAGTTTTAGAGGGTAATATGTGTTATTAGATGAATGAGACGCTGAAGAAATTCGAATGAAATATTGAAAATAGAATATTTTGACGATACAGCCGCATTTTGAAGGGTAACAACTGCTGCTCGAGTATCAATTAGCATGGTGCTGCAGCAAAATTCAAGAGGTTTAACCTACGGACTTTATGGCAATAACGCTGGTTGTAGAATTTTATTCATGTTATTTCGAGAGATCGAATGAAATTCCCATTGCAGATTCGATTATTCATCCATATCATAAAAACAGTTTTTAAGTACTATTTCACCTATGCATTGCATAGGTTTGCATATTGTTTCTTCACTATTTTCAATTTTCCAGTCTTCTGATGGAAGTACGTTAGCAAATATGAGCAATTGCTAAAAGTTCAACTATGAAACTCATCCATCCAAAATTCACTCTGATGAAGGCACGCAGGCACAGATAATACTCTTTTTTCACATCAACTTTTTAATAATATTCAACAGTTCGTAAATCGATCAAATTTTTCCATTAGACATCAAATAAGCTAGCGATAGGTATCTTCGCATGCATTGAGAAAAAATAACATTTCATGAGAAAACAAAAACGGACCTTTCAATAATCAAATTTGCATATATTACCTGATTTTCAGTGCATGCAAATCAGTTAGACAATATTTACTTAATATCAATAATGTTTTCCTATAAATGAAATATTTCAATTTGTGATCTCTTGTACTGAAAGTTTATCTCTCTCCGTGTGTCAATGAGGCGATGAAAAGTAGCCCCATTGTGTCTTACAATTGGTGCATGAAGTTTATGTAGTTTATGTGAACAAACGAATTTGTAATGAAAATAAACCTATTCGTATTGCGAATTTTATATCATGGAATATAACTGAGCACAACCCAGAACGATTAACATTCAAAATCCACTACTAACAAAAAACATTGCTGTAAGCAAAAAAAGGGGAGGGTAGATATATAACACTGTTTTTCCGAAACTCGCACATACTCTCCAAAATAAACTCATTGGAAGAGAACTGTTCAATTTACATGTCCTTACTATATATACATTGGAAGCATTTGTGTACTCTCATCACAATTTTGGTCGTTTATTTGCGATAATATATTCAATTCCGCCCGCATTGCAGTAGGAGATTTGAGCCGGTTCTATGCCTCCTCCTCACCACTATGACGTCATTAATGACTAATTAATGACATCATAGTGGTGGGGGTCGACCTTGAACGGCTCAACTGGTGCATAGGACCTTGAAACATTTCTGAAAATGTAAACATGGGATTCTTTGTCTGTGTGTGACGTCATTCGACCTTGAGATAGGCGCATGGTAATGCATCTTCATGTATACTCTAGTCAGTGGAGGGGGGGGAGGAATTAGAATTTGCATACACAGTAAAGATATTCTTCATGTGTGAAGAGTAGATTGCATACACACGGATTATTGAATACTTTGAGTATGGACTACTACCTTCGTATAGATAGTTATTATTTTGTAACGGTTAAATCAGATGACGGTAGCAGGGTCGTGCTGGAATTCCAATTTGGTTTGACAAAACCAAATAATGAACTGAAATATATTCATTCGTGAGATGCATGTCATAAATTCGAAAAATGCATGATACTGTACATGCATGATTCACGAAAATTATCGAATTCGAATTCTTTGGCGATAAACGGCTTCTTCACAAATTGGTCACTTGCCCAGCTTTTCAGAAGACTTTCTCACAAGGACATATTTTTCTAGAATGCAAAGACACTTCTTGGAAAACAATAAATAAATATAACTATATTTACCTAAAATATCATTACCATAACATAAATCCAAAAATAATTTTCGAAGTGATAAGAAATACTCGGTACTCGTCTAAGTACTCGATTCTATAAAGTTAGAGAGTACTGAAAAGTACTCGATTCTCCCCATCTCTACTTAGAACAGTTTGACGAACAAGCTAATTTATTTGTAATTTTTCATAATTTTCAACTGAAATTGTTTCATTTTCAACATGAATACCTCCCATGTTCTTGAACTATTGGAGGAAGTCTGAAGCTGAACTTTCAGTCCCAGATTATTCCTAAACTGATAATATGAACGTCCCAGTACTTAATTTCAAAAAATATATCATAGTGTCACCAAGAAAATGCACATCATATGGATTTTATTTTCAGTTATGTATTATCATTTCATATAATCTTTTATTGATTGTAGTTGTTTTTCACAGGCTCCTGAATATGAAAATTTTGGCAGAAATAAACAATGTGATTCCCCATTCGACAAGTAACGAGGACATTCAAGAGATGTGAGTTCTATTTTCATCTGTTCGATTCTCATTTATATTATCCATCCATTAGTATTCCGCTAGCCGTTGATATTAGGTCATTTGCTCATAACAATTTTCAACAATGGTAATGTTCCTGAATATTAATAAACTGATTCAAAACTGGAGAGTTCGATCCATTATAAATCAATTATATTAGTTTTTTTTATTTGATGCAGTTTTCGAAAGTATATGAAATGGGATATTATTTTTATTGCATGAAATTACCTGGGTGGGTTTTTGATATAATTGGATAGTTTAATAATCGATCCTCTGAATTTTTTGGCTTGAGGAATTCTGCTATTATTTAATTTCGATTTCAGTGAACCTGAACATGGAAACTATCCTGAATTATTTGAGGAATATTTGCCTCCTTCAAATGCCATCGCCACGTCTCAGTTTGAGCCGCAACACGGTTGCAGCCATCATCAGTCTGATAATGATGAAATCGATGCACCTGCGGAAAAAAAGACAACTTCTTTTGAATTGACTGGAAGAAGAATCGTTGACATCAGTTTCTTATTCAAACAAATTCTTGATGGCAAGAAGCATACACTTTTTGGATGTGATATCACAGATATGCAAGTTATAGAAGAAGTGCGAAAAGGGTTTATGTCAACATTTACTTCGAAATGTAAAATGTGTGGCATAACTCAGCAGATTCATTCAGAGGATCCACGAAATGTTTCGGGAATAACTGATACCTTGGATATTAATTCAGCCATGACTTTAGGAGCAGTTTCATCCGGCAATGGCTACTCAACATTGGCTGGAATTTCAGCCGCAATAAATATGCCAATGATGGCTGAAAACACCTACTCTAAGTATCACGATAAAGTTTCTAATGTCATCTACTCAACAGCAAAAAAAGTCATGGAAGAGGCCGAGAAAGAAGAAGCAGAGTTGGACAAAAATTTGGGAGAAATTCATGAAATAGCAGATGGAGCTTGGTCGAATCGATCATATAATGTTAATTATGATGCAGCTTCTGGTGTGGTGAATTCAAATTTTATATTTTTTTGATGACATTGTTGTTCAATGGCATCATTTGCTTCAGGGATGTATTGTACGACACCGGACTGGAAAATTATTATATTTGGGGGTCTGGAACTAATTCTGCAGTACCTGTGATTTTTACAATAGGAAAGAATTAGAAATACCCCAACATAAACGTTTCAAAAATTGGATTGGTACTTCTACATCAATGGAAACAGATATTATTGTTGAATGTTTCCGAAGCAGCATCACCACGCATGATTCAAAAATTGATGGAAACGAAACCCTGTGGACCCCAAACAGTAATTACAAAAATAGAATGTAGGAACCATCTATTGAGGAATATTTTTTCGAAATTGAGAGATATAAGCAGTGAGTTGAATATCTTGTTGATTTGATATAACGAATTAATTCTACCCTTTTTTCAGAAAGGAAAAGGAGCGGCGCATCAACGAATGCCTACGACTTGCCATCAGTAAGGCAACGAAATATAGAATTGAAGAAAATACTGATTTCCAAACGAAAGTAAAACAATTGAAAGAAGATATTCTCAATGCTCCTTCCCATGTGTTTGGCGAACACGCCAAATGCGATGACATCAGTTATTTGAATTGCAACAAGAAAGGCACTAACGTTGTACCCTCAATGAAATGATGTGGTTTATACAGAGACATCCAGGTTTGCATGAATCGGCTCATTATACACATCGAGAGTTTACTTTACAACATGAACAATAATCTCGCTGAACGTTATAACTCGATAGTTTGCAAATTTGTTGGAGGCAAGAGAATAAATTATTCGAAAAAAAGATCCTACCGATCCAGATGTGAAGCTACTGTTATATCATTCAACAAAGGACCAGAATATTATGGGACCTTTCATAAAGCGATGACAAGAAGCAAGAGCCCTAGCATATTTACCAAAAAGTATATGGAAAAAATCAGAAAGAGAAACCTGACATATGCAAAGTTGACAATGAAAGAAGGAGACGTCGACAAGAGCTTCGCCTAAAAAAATGGTCCACTCTTCCAGATAATGACTACGGAAATATTAACGAATCCATCCCTGATATGAATGATGATGGGTATATAACAGAAGAAATTAATTTTCTGAATAAATTAAAAGAATCGCAAGAGGAGATCGATGATATTGAAAAGAAAACGAAGGACCAGAGCTCTTCCATCTTATGGATGGAAGAAAGACAAAAAAAGATCACTGCATCTAATTTTGGAAAAATTTGTAAAATGAAATCGAACACTTGCAGTATCAATACGATGAAGGAATTATTATACAAGAAATTCAAAGGCAACAAGGCGACAGAATATGGAAAATTGAACGAACCGTTTGCGATCGAAGATTTTGAATCAAAACATAATGTGAAAGTTAGGAGGAGCGGATTTTTCATTGATAAAGTGTCCTTTCAACATCAAGGACATGTCTCCAGAAGAGGGAATAAGGACGAATAAGATTAAATTTGGCAAACTTGAGAACAATACATTTGTTCTGAATAGAAAACACAATTATTATTTCCAAGTTCAAGGGCAATCAGCAATAACAAAAAGAGAAAAATTTTTTTTTTGTAGTATGGAGTTCAAAAGGTTTCTGTAGAAGAGGTTAGTATTGATCAACCCCTCGCTTTTTCATTTGACCATGTATTTTTTCAGATATCCAGAGATGAACACTTCTGGAAAAATGAAATGCTGCCCAAATTGAAGATATTTTATTTCAATCGTCTTCTGCCGGAACTAGTTGATCCGAGAGTGACGAGGGGCTCAGAAATCAGAGAAAATTGTAGAAAAGACTTGAGGACTTTACAAAATCATGATATAGAATAAAACAGTTTCATGTTCACGTTTATTATTGATTCGAATAACAGTTGTTACGGGTTATATTGATTACATTTGAGACATAAATCACTTTATCCGCCATCGAATTCTCGAATTTATACATTCAATTCGTAATTCATTCCGATCACAAAAATTTCAATATACCAATTTTGTATTGAATATAAATAAAACAATGTGGGGTTGGATCAGAATATCATGGTGTATGATACATATTGATAAGTTAAACACCTCGTATTTGAATTTGATAAAAAAATGAAGCATACATGGTAAATCAGCTCATTAGCAGGGGACTTTTTTATCATTTCCATCAAAAGCTTTTTTTATATACAAGAAAGAACAGATTCCTTGATAATTCAGTTTGTTTATTTCTAAGTGTCTGTGTCAACGTCTTTTGTTAATTCGTGCATGCATTTATATTGTATGTCGATTTCATAGTTTCATCCAGTTTGAACTCGGAGAACCACTCTAAATGTGAGTACTAATCAATATTTTTCTTCTGTATACTGTTTTCTTTTCAACGATTGTTATTTCACATAATTCATTTTTGTTTTTTCTGAATCCCGTTCAAGAATTCCATTTTAATATGTATGTTTTTGTTATTATAGTTCAGAGTCCTGAAGATGAAAAATAAAGTTTCGAAACGTCGAATATTTAACAACTAGTTTTTTCAAATATTCCGACCGAATTCCCGTCATATCAACAATCAAAATCATATTCATCGGTCGCTATCCTATTCAAACATTACTATTAAAAACTTGGTTTTCATCATCCTCAAAAAATAACATTGAAAAACAAATGTTGAAATAAATCGGCCGTACAGTTAGGGCGAATATTCGAGCGCGCCACTGCTATCATTCGTGCTACTGAAATCTAGAATATGGAAATCTAAATGATTTTTGGGTAATCCACAACGGACGAGAGCTGTGTTGCCAATGTTCAACGAGTACATTATATTCACTCCCACTCTTGATAAATATATGCCAACGAACCTTTGCTGCGCGGGGGGTGGAAGGATTCGGGTCTTTCGACCGACGCCCTGATGTTTACTCTTAATAATATAATGGAAATAAGCCTTTTCTCAAATTCCAAGCGCAATAGTTAAGCAACAAATTAGAATATCGATATCAGACCAAAGCTAATCGATAGATTTTCCAATTATCTACAATTTTTATTTCAAATTTTTCTTGATCCGACCAAAAGTTTTCATTATATAAGCGAAAAACAACAAAAAAATAATGATTTCCGGCATTCAACCGCTAATTGTTGCTCAACGTACGGACCGAGTCTGGCGCAAACTTCAGGGGATAATAAGGACACCTGTGTCTGCCGGAATCCACAGCTACTTTTCGGGTAGGCGAAAATTCCACGAAAAAAGTTTATGTGATTGGACTGATAGTGGAGTGCTGTTAAGCGTAAAATTGTAAAATCTCGCATTCCAAGGCAGGTCATTGAATCATAAAAACTGCAGGACTGCATTGTTCAAAGTTCAAATAACGAAGTTGAAAAACGAAAATGTGCAATCTTGATCAGAACAATTTTCAACAACAATTCACTGGAGAATGAGGAAAAAACTGTTTAGAGCAGAGATTCATACTTATAATAAATAATATTTGCATGATAACTCCCATGTAAATGTATTCATATTTCGCTAGATATAACGAGTTACAGCAAAATATGAATTGGAAACTATTTTATTATACAGTGGCTTTCTTCAATTTCCACCTTCCTTTTATTTTTTGAATGGGTAACTTCAAACAATTGAACTTGGATTTATGAAATTCATGCATGAACAACTGTGCGCCAACTGGGATTCTATAAATACATACATAAATATATACATGAATACATACACATATGCATGCTCATACAATACGAATACATAAATATATAAACACACGTATTTGATCATGAGTGAACTGATAAATTTGTGAAAGAAATCTCTAGGTTTCTCTTTCTCAAGCGTACAACTTTTGATTTTTATTTTGAATGCGAATTCATTTTTGATTGTTTTATCTCTTCGGGCAGTTCATCAAATGAATATGGAACTAAATATAGATGATTTGATGATTTTCATAAAAGGAATTTGTGATTGACGGTATCGAAAGCCTCAGCTGAATCTCAAGGAATATACAGAAAGAGTTGGGTTAATCATATATAAAGAGATATAATATCTCATTGGGAAGATGAGTATGTTCTGTCGAAATCCGTTTCCTGAAATCAAATTGTTTTGATGAAAGTGAATTTTGCTTTTTGAGGAATTTATCCATTTGAATTTTCAGAACTTTTTCGATAATTTTAGCTTAATAGGAAATAAGTGTGACGGGTCTGAAGTTTTTCATATCATTTCTGTTTTCTCCTTCATATATAGGTTTGATAACGTCAATTTCGAATGATTTGGGGCATATTCCATATTTAGCAGGTGGGTCAGATGAGCTGATAATAACCCTTTCAATGACTTCAATATTTCTGAAGTGATGCCATCTAACCCTAGAGATTTTCTCGATTTCAAACTCTCTGTTACAGACTCAACTTCTTCATGGTTTGTTCCTTCAATAAAAATTGATTTTAGGGTGCTATTCACTTTCATATTGAGTTCTTCTGTTATTTCATTTTTTCCTGATAATGTTTTTCCTACATTACAATAATTTTTGATGAATTCGTTTGTGATTGATCTCTCATCAGTGACTCGTTGATCATTAAACTTTAGAAAATTTGGGATTTGATCTTCTTTTCCATCTTTACAAATGAAAAAAAAAAAACAGTGTTGAAGACGAGTGTTCATTTTGTTGTATTTCATTTTCGTAATACCTAATTTTTGCTTCAATCATCAGGGAGGTTAGCTCATTTTTATAAATTTTGTATTCATTTTCCGACTCTATACTATTATGTTCCTTCAATTTTCTATATAATTCTTGTTTTTTATCAACTGACTTCAATAATGCTGTTGTCATTAATTTTTTTTTCGTTTTCATTTCAGTTGTTTTCATTCAAATTCTGACTTCGCTTTTTTGGTACAGTTCTGGATCTGAGTAATGAGAAAATTTGCTAATTCATCTGTACTATGAAGTTAGTCATTTCAATTTACAAATCGAAAAATGATTCCATCTTTTTCAAAATCAATGAACTCTTTATAAGTGATATGATTGACCGGTCCATTTATAAATTTATTTGTGAGAATATTGGATAATGACCTGTTGACGACTATGATCATCAGGATTTTCCTACTTCTCCGGTATATATTTATTGATATGAGACAGAAATCCATATTGACTAAGTATATTGCAATATTCATGAATGCACTGATACATATAGAATGTCTATATTCAAATCACACATGAGACTCGTTGTATCATTGTTACTGAAATTATTTCTATTGGTATTCGGGAAATCTTCTTACTCGTTCCGCCTCGTGGTTATTGTAATGATTTGTGATATTACTGGATTCGATGCAGTGAAAAAATGTTCTTCATTTAGTCACAACCTCCCTCAACTCCGATAAAAGGAATTGAGACTCCAAAATCTTTTCATTTCTCATGACTTCAGGTAAGGATAGGGATAAGACATTTTCTAGATACAATAGGGAAAAAGCACAAAACCTCACTTCAAATCTATCGAATCCTATATCAACACATTGAACTCTTGGTTCAACTGATTTTCGTAAACTGTTGTCGGTCCTCCCCACCTGAAGTGAAGACAGGGGTGACAGTTCACAATCGAACCCGGATACTGCTGGCAAGGTATCGTACTGTGGCATAAAATTCACTTTACACACAGCGAACACAACCCTTCATCTGGCAGCATTGGGCATGAGTTCATATCATGAAACAAATATCGATTGATAGCCGAATAAAAAAAATGTTAGGCGCCACTAGAATTTGATTTTATGAAACCTAGGAAACGAAAGTATTGAGAATGACAACGATTTATTTGATGATTTGAAATAATGGAAACGGATGGGAATAAACAATGAGTATGTACAAAATCTGGAACGGTATCCAGGATAAAATTGAACCAATATTTTCTGTGATATTACATTACTAATGAAAGAAAATAATATAATCACCAGTTCTTCCCGTAACGAGGATAACTCCTAAAAGACAAATATGTGCGAAAAAAAAAATTCTTCAACAAGAGAATTGAAACAATTATAACTAAGTTCAGAATATCTTTTGGATATCCAGTTTTTGATATATCATAGATGTCCAAAATAGGTCCAGGGATATTCCTACTTGAATTAGACATACATTGGATAACCATAAGATATCCTATGATATGTGGGAGTTCTCGTGAAGAAGGGGATCAGATATCTCTCTTCGTGATCTGGATATTACCTATGTGAGACAAAAAATGACAGCAGTCCTCAACCGACCAATATTCGCCTATGACTTGGTTGGTTTTGTTAACCACTTTCCAGGAAACCGTGTTGCGATCGCGAATGTCACCACGTTTTCAGGAAAATGCAGCGATTATTCTTGTATCGCATCACGAGGATTTTGGTTACTTTCGAACCATACCATCGATAAACAATAATCCTCACCATGTTTGGCGGTGTCTGTCATAATATTCAACCTCGGCTGAGTTTGACATATATATATATATATATATATATATATATATAGATGATAAGTATTCTCGACCGTCTATTTGTAGACAAAGTAAAAAACTACTTTGTGTACAAATAGATGGTCGGGAATACTTATCATCTACAATAGGATGGGGTTCTACCAAGGAATAACTCAATTATATGGACATGAAACTACAAGAAATCTCAAATGTTGGTCAAAAACCAATATAAAGATAGCATCAATGAGGAACAGATAAATATTCCTTCTCAAGTGTCGAAAACATGGAATCTTCGCAAAACACATCATCAACAGTGTAAAAAACATTCAGAATTTATTAGAAACGAACAATGGCAGAACGGGACAACTAGTGCATAATTTTAATGATAGATTGAAACATAAAATTCTTTCACTAGAAATCAAGGTAACACATGAGAATCTCATAGAATTAGAAAAGTTACTCCTAAAATTAACTAACAAAATCATTCAAAAACTACCTGAATACACATGGACAGAATTCAAACGTAGACAACAAATCAAATACAACCATCATTTTTTCCGGATCAAAGAACATAACATCAATAAATTCAACTCAATCAAAAATGAAACGAAAGAAAAAATAGTTAGAGTTGATAATTGGCTAAAAAATTTAACAGATACTGATATACCAAACGATATCTTAGATTTTCTATCGTTAGGTCACAAATTCAGCGTTCCACCAGACACAAAAGATATAAAAGTTGGCAATTTATTGGCAGACATAGAAAATTTGGTATCAAATGCAGAGGAAAATAAACAAGATGTATTTAGAGCTCAAATAACTAATATTGTCACAAATTATTACCATAAACCAAAAACAAGTTGTTATTTCTCTTATATTTTCAATAAAAGTAAAAAATTCATCAATGACCATCCGGAAATAATTATTACTAAATCTGATAAAGGAAATACCACAGTCATTATGAATAGAACACAATATCAAGAATTATCACTTGAACAACTGAACAACGATACATACTACAAAAAATTGAATCATAATCCGACATCAACAATTCAACAAAAATCAAATGCATTCATTAAAAAATTACATGAAAAAAATTTAATTGATAAAAATTGTAAAGAAAATTTCACCATATATTATTCTGTCATACCTAAATTTTACGGTTTACCCAAAATTCATAAACCAGTACTAAGTTTAAGACCTATAATATCATCTATAAATGCACCCAACAGTAAAATCTCACAGTTACTCACTGATATTTTAACCAATTCATATAACTCAAACAATCAATATTACACAAAAGATTCTTTCGAATTTTCCAATTTCATACAAGGAATGCAACTACCAAATAATTTTATCATTATAAGTCTGGATGTAATTTCACTTTTCACTAATATTCCGTTGAGATTAATCAAACAAAGTATCGATAAACATTGGAACATAATACCTGATCACACTAAACTCTCAAAAAAAATTGTAATCGAATTGTTGGAATTCATCTTTGATACTACTGTATTCATTAATAATGGCACTTATTACAAACAGATACTAGGAACTCCAATGGGAGCTACCATCTCACCTATTTTGGCACAATATGTAATGGATGATTTACTAGACGAATGTATCCCAAAATTATCTTTTCAGCTTCCTTTTATAAGAAAATTCGTAGATGATATTATATGTGCTGTACCTATTGATGAGATCGAAAATATCGAAGATGTATTCAACAGTTATGATCCACTGATACAGTTCACTGTAGAAAGAGAAAAAAATAATGCCGTACCATTTTTAGATACTCTTTTAATAAGAAATGAAAACAACAAAATCGTATTAGATTACTACTTCAAACCAACCAATTCAGGAAGATACATGAGTTATCTATCAAGTCATCCACAAAAAATGAAAATTAATTTGGTACTTGCTCTAAAAAACAGAATTGAAAAGATTTCACATCCGTCACTCATCAATAAAAATTTGAAAATAATATACGATATGCTAATAAACTGTTCTTACCCTCCAACATTTCTAAAAAAACTTTTATATAATACAACTTCAAATATAATCGATACTACAGAAAACAATCGCAATGAGATTTCTACATACAAATACTGTTCTATTCCTTATATTCCAGAATTATCAAGCAAAATCATAAATGTATTTAAACAAGAAAACAATATCAAAATTTCACAAAGAAAAATAAAACCTTTGAACAAATTACATTCAAAATTGAAAGATGAAGATCCACTTTTTGAAAAATCTCACGTAGTGTACGAAATTCCTTGCAATGATTGTGACAAAAAATATATTGGTCAAACAAAAAATAATTTAAAAACACGAATAGCTCTACACAAAAGTGATTGTAGAAATATGAGACAAAATTCATGTGCATTAACCAAACATTCTATTGAAAATGATCATACAATTGATTATAATAACACAAAAATTCTTCATATTGAAAAAAACTTGAACAAACGTCTCTTTTTGGAAATGACTGAAATTAAAACGAGAAAAAACAACATGAACAAAAAATCAGATATTGAAAACCTCAGTTAAATTTATTCGTTTCTATTAAACAAATAAATACATCTTGTATATAACTTTCATCAGTGAAAAGAACACTATGAATTTCCAAAGCAATAACTTCACCTTTCATTGTCAAAATTCACACATCTCATGTTTTATCTTTACATTTCATTCACAAAAAAAACCTCAAATAGCACAAGTATGTACCTTCTATTTTTATATTTATACTTTTTGATGTCCATTTTATATTGTAGCCCTCGAAAAAAGCTAATAAAAATTAGTGAAAGCTCGGGTAGCTAAAAAGAGTAATCTTTTTCTTCAGACCGAAGCCCTGATATAGAAAAAACTACTTTATATATATATATATATATATATATTAATAACAATATGGGTAATAAAGACAACTGCCGTGAATCCGAAAAAAAAGAAGATCGCCGGTTTCTTTATACCTATGCGCATGCGCGAGAAAAAAACATTTCTTCAATGATACACATACTTCTAATTACCTGTTTCTTTCTAACATGCGTGAGTTTCGACCAAGACCGATAGTGGGAATGAATTCCTTATTTCATATGATTGAAACCGGAACATAACCAAAGATTTTAGCGTCTCCGTCTGACAGTTGTTGAAAATATTCATCGAGCCAATTCTTTTTATTGAAGTATCTTCATCGTCTTCTCAATTATTAGTGTTTTATTCGATTAATGTGTTTGAGTTTGAGTTCTTATACTTCACCCATTCTTTTCAAAGTTGGGTTTTTTAGTAGTTGAGAGTTTTGTTTGTGTTCGTATGTATTTTTTCAACTATGTCCCCGACACCCTGCTTTCTGTGCAATAGCGAGAATTCGAGCTCCTGCCATCGGTAAATATGGAATTTAGATTAATTATTTTCGTCATATCACACGACTAATATTTCAGGTTTCCGAAAGACCCCGTCCTGAAATTGTTGTGGATGAATATTTGCAATTTGGAAAGTACCGATGACGTTTCCAGCATAAGAATATGTGCAAAAAATTTCTCCGAGGACGATTTTTTTACTAAGCCTACAAAAATGGGTTTGAGAACACAGTTGAAACATTTTTGAAAAATATAACTTGCCCTCTGCTTTCACGTTATCCAACATATGCCCCTGCTGCAGTTGGTAAGTGACATAATGAATCTTTTAAAAACTAGTCTATTTTGAAACAAGCTATTTCTGACTAATGGAGGGTAAAGTTTCGTTTATTATTCGGCACCTCATATCTACTATCAACACATCTGATTATTTATGTGATTTTCAAACAGGCATACTGCACTGCAGCCTCAGCCTCATACTGCAACATAGTTCAGCACATTCTCTAGCATTAGCATACACTCTTGAACAATTCTAGCCAAGTTCGTTAATTATTCATGCATCGAGTAGAGCGGGTAGACTGAGTCGAGATCAGCTGATCACTGCGCATGGAGCTTTGAGATATAAAAATCGTGTATGTAACATAACCTCATATTGTATTTAATTCATCTTTTTCGAGCAATTTTTGCTTGAATATTTACGAATTTTTCCTTTCACATTCGCCATGCAGATTGTTCATATGAAGATCATGTTGAATGAAAATGTAGGTAGATTGAATTTTTATGTTTTCTCCACGATGATGTGTTTATAGGTAGATGAGGTTGATTTCACATTCAGACTTGGCCTGGCATTCCATTCTCCAACTCCAATGATGACCATATCAACATTGATACCCTGCATTGTTGCTAGTCCGTTGTACCCACTTGGGCAGAGGCTAGAGAAATTGAAATAGTTAGGAAAAATTTCATGTTGTATAACGAACATGATTCCTGCAGTACGAGAAGAAAAACTATGGAAGTGTTCGAAAGGAGTCCAAGTTTCCCAATGCTACACAGAAAAAATTGAACACGCTCTACATTATATCCTTGGGGTATTTAACAATGTATTATGAATGCCTTTGTTAAAGGGGAAACGAGAGAATGAGATATGTTGTTTTGATAAGGGAAAACGAACTGAAAATTATCAACACTAATGTATCACCATTTTAGTGTTTAGAATAGAAGTCAACAGGAATTGCACATATCCTTACTTTAAAACAAGTTTACAGGATCTGAAGGTGAAATGGACACCTATGTACAAGCTTGGAGAGCTCGAATTGCAATAAATGAAAGGCTTCGAGCCAAGTGAGCGCTCAGAGCTTAATAAATGAACTTAGCTTCTTTTGCTCTCCTTGAAAGATATTGTCGTATAGAAGGCCTTAATAAAAAACCTTTTCGGAATCAGGTCGCGACATTGCATTCGTTGACAATGGTTTGATGCACGTCTGAATGTTTTGGCAAATATCACACTCAGTAAATCGAATGTGTTATAAAAAAAGTGTCGTGGCTCTGATTCGGAGATTTGATAAATGAACCGTTGATCGGGGAATTGGAAACAACTCCCTGATTGATCACAAAATTGTCAGATGTAGTCAGTGAAACGATTCTGCCCAATAGGGCAAGTAAATTCAGTGTTGTTGGGTTTCTATTTTGTAAGTATAGGTTTATAATGACTGATTGTCGTTTTGAGTGAATGTGTAAATCAATAAAGTTTGTATTTGTGTTTTCACCAACTGATTTCATCCTGGTTATCACATAGACCATCTGAGCTAATTTCACCCCAGGACGGACCCTAAGTCCTACCTTACTTCCCGACATGGTGGAGGTCGCCTCGCTTCGATTTCGAAGATTCATTCTCCATAATGAATCTTAACAAAGTACCCTCGTGAAATTTCGTAATTTGAAGTTTTTTACTGAAAATTTGTGATAACCGCATGAACAGTTGTTTTGAGAATGTGTGTGTGTGAAATGTGCGATTCTAATTTCTCATTCAGGTCATTTCCAGTACGATTTGTGTGGTTGTATTATTTTCTAGTATGTATGGTTCTTTTTTCTGGTAGTTTCCAGAATTTCAGTTTGATGATTGGCTGACAATTTCAGTTTGATATAAGTTTCTTGAGAAATATACTGATTGTTGATGATTTTATGTCTCGAATGATTTGATTGGCGTGAATGGCTTGGAATGATTTGTCTGATTTTTTAATATTTTTGAAATTTTTGACTAGGTCCTTTTTTTTCACGGAAATATCGCTGTCTCAGTGCAACACAGTAACATCTCAAAATTTTTAGGTTTTGAGATAAGTGCATATTCATACTCAGCAGAACGAAATCTATCTTATGCAACACTGTAATATCCTGAAATATTATCTTGTAGTCCATATTTTTCAATATAGTTTACTATGTCTCTACATTCAAGTGATGAATATGTCAGAACAAGAGTATAATATCCCAAGATAGTTCAGTTTTGCTCTGGGATTTACCTTAAAATAATAAGAGCAATACAGTAACATCATAAAATAATGAGTGTTGATCAAGTGATTGTCGCGCGCCATTCTACTGTTTGTTATTGTCACAAAATTTTTGAAACTTGCCGTATTGTTTGCTATAATTTTAAATTGATAATTGAAGTTTAATAAGAGAATGGACCAATTTATCAACAATTTGAATGACAGTAGAGCCAAGCGAATGTTGGAAAAAATGAGATCTGATGAATATAAACAGGTAAGGATTGCAGTTTTTATTTTAACCTCACTCGCCCGGTTTCAAATGTGTTTTAGGCAACACATTTAGCTAGAAGTTTCGAATGGACACAACTTGCGTTACGTTCTGTAACGAAATCATTTTGTCCTTTTCAGGTTCAAGCGTGTTCCGATGCTAATAATGAATTAATCAGTGAAGTTGAAAAATCTGTAACAAATAAGAATCATCCATTGACCGACATTGCAACTAAAGCTGAAAATGTTGTGCCCACTACATCCTTGGGTGATGGTCACGTAAATGTTATAACAATTATTCCAGTTCCCAGCTGTTCAAGGAGAGATGAGATTACAATATATGACAGTCAACCGGACATTGTCTTTGGAAATATTGAAGTGTTGAGAACGGAAAATAGTTTACATACTATAGAAGAAACCCCAGTGCATAACATTCATTTAGATTCTTTCAAATCTGTCACTTCTTGTACAATTGATATTGAAGATTCTCGGTTTACAAAAGATACTGAGACTGATCAGAATGACGAGGATTACATACCTAATGAAAGGGTCTTAAACTCAAATGAAAGTTCGGAAAACATTACCCAAAAGCACAACCAGAATAATGAAAGAAAAATTTTAAATGAAGAAGAACGATCTCAAGAAAAATCAATAAATGAAGCTAAAAAATCTAGGAAACGAAACAGGAATGAGAGTATGTGGGCAAGAAACGTGAAAAAATTGAAGGTAAATAAAGGGGAAGCCTATACAACTAAATCAGGAAATTTTATTAAGGAGAAGACTGTAAAGACAGCGTGTGGGAATAACTGTAAATTAAAGTGTTCGGAAAAATTGAGCTCAGATCAGAGGCAAACACTTTTAACAGATTTTTTGTCTCTAAAGGATATCAACCGTAAGAGAGATTTTATATCAAAATTAATGGACGAAGTTAACCCAAAATATAGTTATAAGAAAGACAACTCACATAGATCATCAAATTATTCATATTATTTTATGGTCGATGGTGAAAGATTGAGAGTATGTAAACATATGTTTACCAATACACTTTGCATAAGTTCAACTTTCCTTACAACTGTGAAAAAGAAAACTGCACCTACGGGCTTAGTTACTGAAGATCTTAGGGGAAAACATATGAACCAACCAAAAATTGACCCTCTAATAATAAAGAGTATTTTTGACCACATAAACTCGTTTGCTAGAATTGAGTCACATTACTGCAAAGCTGACACAAAAAGGGAGTACATAGATGGAGACTTAGATCTAGCAGAAATTTACAGAATGTACAAATCTAACTGCACAGAGAAAGGAATCCCTTACGCAAAAAAACATAAGTATGAAGAAATATTCAACACAAAGTTCAACATCGGGTTTTTTGTCCCTAAAAAAGACCAATGTGCATTTTGCGCAGCCTATGAAAATAGCTTGGAACAGGAAAAAAAACAAATGCAAGCAAGAAAGGACAAACATGATAATGAGAAAAAGATATCGCGACAAGAAAAAGATCGAGATGAAAAATTCAGCAGAAATCCAAACTCTGACACAGTAGTAGCTTGCTTTGATCTAAAAGCAGTCGTACAAATGCCAAAAGGACAAATTTCTACATTTTTTTACAAAAGAAAGCTAAACACTTTCAATTTTACAATTTATGATGCCACTTTCAAGCAAGGCTACAGCTATATCTGGCATGAAGGATGTGCGAAGCGCGGAGCTCTAGAAATAGCTTCATTTATCTATGACTACTTAAAGGAACAATGTCGGGGTGGCAAAAAAATCGTGTTTTACTCAGACAATTGTAGTGGACAAAACAAGAGTTATGTGTTACTAACAATGTATCTCTATGCAGTAAAAACACTGAACATTCCTTCCATAACACATAAATACCTTATAGTCGGACACACTCAAAATGAGGGAGATACCATGCACTCAGCTATTGAAAGACAAGTGAAAAAGGCAACGAAAAAAACTCCCCTATACATTCCTAGCCAGCTTGTGGCCATAGTACAAGTAGCGAATAAAGAAAGGAGTCCATTTGTCGTCAAAGAAATGGACACCAAAGATGTGATTGACTGGAAGGGAATATCCAGCTCCTTTGGAAAGAATTTTCAAGTATCAACAGTTGGAGAGAAAATAGTTTGGGCTGATGTAAAAATGTTTGAAGTGAAGAAAGAATTACCGAATACTGTGTTTTATAAAACTTCATACAAGCAAGAAGAAATGATGTCTTTCAATCTGGATGACAAAATAATAAAGAAAAAGGATGGTTCAATTGAAATCATTCCAAGAGGCTTATCTTCTGTACCTTCTACGCCCAGATCTTCAAAATCTAGAATCGCCAAATCAAAAGCTTCAAGAATTTTTGAAAATCCACCATCAAACAGACAACCAATAGTTTTGAAGCCCGCTTATCAGGTCTCTCCTGGTATTTCAACACTAAAGAAAGCTGACTTTTCAAGTTTGTGTGATGAAAACTTGATACCAACTCCATACCACCAATTTTTTCGAGACTTGAAAATTCAACAGAAATTGTCTTCCGATGAGAGTTCAGAAAATGAATGAACTTTCATTGAAATAAGTAGAAGTTCACGAGTGTAATAAACTGACAACATTTTAAATAAATTATAATGACTTTTTGTTGCAAAAAATGTTAAAAAATTAATATTAAGTTACTAATATAATATAATTTTCTATATAGTAAGCACACAAAAGTTTCATTTGAGAATACCCATAATTAGCCGATTTACTCAGTTCAAAACAGTAACATCTAAAATAATATACAACATTTTCCAATATATTGCGAAAAATTCAGTGTAACACTGTAACAATTCAAAGTAAGCTCATTTGATTTAATTTGTTGTTTGAACTGTATACAAAATCAAATTAACCATTTTTCTAAACGTATAACTGAAAAACTAATATAATCAACTAACTATTTCAACTAAATATCTATAGATGTTCACAATTAATAGACTATTCACCAGTTGTAAAAAAACTTCAAACTCGTTTTTCTCAATATGGCTGATTTGAAAATGTTACAGTTTTGCACTGAGACAGCGATATATGTGTTGGTATAATCAAACTTCAATGAAGTAACAAAAACATTTTGAGAAGTTTTTCATTCGATGAAAAGAAAACGAAGTACAATTATTTGTTGAGATATTCCTTTTGCATTCAGTAAGTAAATCAAATAATTATAGTATGTTCAATGAGTAACGTAAATAATGTGGATTGATAAAGATAATCATTTCTTTGCTTCAAATTGTATCTGAATGAATATTATTTGACGAATCTATTAGATGTATATGTAGTATGCCTTATTGCTTATGGATTGGTTATTATTTTAAAAAAATCATACTTGATAAATTACGAAATATGTCTTGAAAGCACTGCCTAGCCACCAGTGGAGATACAGCTATTTGCAACAGCTCTCTCGGAAAGGCATATATATCGTGAGGACCTAAAAAATAAATTCTTTGACGGTGTGAATACGAAATGAAAGTAGTGGTTCACAACAATGATTCTATATATTTTTAGTTCCCATTTCTTCAAGAGATTCAATTTTTTTCTGCGAAATTTAATTTCATCTCAGTTCGTTATTGGTAGTGTGTAATCTTTTAAGGAAAAACTATTTTTTTTTGAGAAACAAGTTGATATAATGAAAAATATTTAGTGTCACGAAAAGAGTTGAAAATACTGAAGGCAGTTTGTGTCTGAACTGTCGAGGATGGGGAGGTACTCTTGGAAGAATTGCGTGTGTTAGCGCTGAAAGATGACCTTACCCAACGTGTTAATTATTGATTTGAGAAGAATATGGAAGATGACTGAAATAAGTTGAATATTTTACTTGATGCTTCACAGAGGTGAAGAAAATGTGTATATGTAATGTGTTTTGATGTTCGAGTGAACATTTTAATGAGTGATAGTTGTTCAGATGATAAATGAAAAAGTATTTTCGAGTGAGGACACGTAATCAATCATGTTCAACTGATTTCTCAAATATTCTTTCACATATAATGATAATTTCGGGAAAAAAATCCGTTGGGATCGATGATTTGCAACCAGAGATCTTTCCGGAAAGTCATTCATAAATTTATAACTGTTCTGTTGCAAATTTTAACATGAGCAATAAGGATTATTCTGCATGATGAAAAAAAAAATCGAATTGTGTAGATGAATTATCGTGAAAATCCGCCCTTTGGTTATGTGTCGATCATAGTGATTTCAATATATTACTTCGAGTTGATGCGAGAAAAACAGTATTTTTGTTGTTGTTTCAAGAAATTGATAACAAAGGAGAGCTTGGTAGATGTGTCACCGTTCAACATGAAAGCTTGCCTTGAAGTTTATGGAAAAATAATTAGTTATTGTTGTTTGTGTCTCGTTGTAAAGAGGGACATTGTCATTGAGGGGAGCTTGGAAGAGGTGTTACGGGTCGACATGAAAGCTTAGCCTAAAGTTTATGGAGATTATGATATGTTGAGTAAATGAGTCGAGACGTATGTGATTTTATGATGAAATTTGAATAGTATCTTTCCGCAACTCGAAGTGATGAAAGGAAGTAATCGATCATTGAATTTGCAGGGCAATCATGAAATTATATTGGGTAGAAAAATAGTTGGGAGATGCATAATAATGCAGGGTTCTTCCTATGGTGTCAGCATATAAAAGGTTTAGATTCGTCAAATAATGAATGTTTCACTAATTTTACTTCATCACTGAGTTATTTGAAACACGATTCTTTGAGAATATCGTTTTTGAAAAGACTTATTGATTTCTGACCAAAAAAAAAAGTTCAGGAAGTTGAAATGTACTTCATTTATCTCGCCATCAAACTCGTTATCGAACTAATTCATTTCCATTTTTGATTCAAAATACCAATCTCGGAGCAGAAAATGAATAGATAGTTGTTCATTCAATAAACATGAATTCTGAATTTTTACTGCCATTAATTTTTCTTTTCATGTTAAATGACGCCTCATATCCAAGAAGATGCTACCACCCGAGAACAGAGGAGAGGCCAGCTTGTTGTTCAAATCCATGGACCATCCGATATGAATTCACAGAATCCGTGATGCTGTGTTGAAGGAACAAAGATAGGACGAATGATCAGCGGGCTCCATCCAATTTGGCTATTTGTGAACTTCAGTCAACGAGTCGCTCAAAGAAGTATGCTCCCAATGTTCAATCCAGCGCTATATTGGTCATTGGCAAACCAGACCGCAGGATGCTGGGGAGGAACGCCAGAGCAATAATTGGTTCAGTTACAAGTCATCCAAGAATCCAAAGCAATACGCTGAACCAACCATGGGCATTGAGTTCTTGCCAATGATATTTTCCAGAGTTTGAAGCTGAAAGAGATCTACCGTCATGTCAGTACATTCCGGTAGTATAACACAAGCCACCTATTGAGGAAACGAGCTGCAGAAGTCAAAATCAGAAGGCAAGGGAGCGCTGCATCAAGATTAGCCAATTTCGTCAGTTGTCCAGTCTCTCATTCCCATAAGAGTCTCCCCCAAACAGTAACAGAAAGTCGGAGTAGTTAGGAAGATTTGAACTTTTCCGTTCCAATCAGTAATCAGGATGAAGTGAAACTGGTCCATGGGAGAATGCAGTCGCTATCGGAGAAGGTGAATTCTTACCAGAACCAGGGTGGCCAGAAGAAAGGACGAGGAAATGAAAAGTGTAAAATGAGCAGTATTCTGCTTAGATAGAAAATAGGGCAACTGGGATAAATTTTAGGAGTGTGTCTAGATTTCTAGCCATTTGCTTTTTGTTGGTATTTGTAAAACTATCTATTCTTCATAGTTCGAATGATGGATTCCATCTTTAATGATGGGGGCCATCATTCAAAACCGGGGGGCATAGGTCGTATAGAAGGCCTTAATAAAAAACCTTTTCGGAATCAGGTCGCGACATTGACGTACATATAAGCATTCGTTGACAATGGTTTGATGCACGTCTGAATGTTTTGACAAATATCACACTCAGTAAATCGAATGTGTTATAAAAGAAGTGTCGTGGCTCTGATTCGGAGATTTGATAAATAAACCGTTGATCGGGGAATTGGAAACAAGTCTCTGATTGATCACAAAATTGTCAGATGTAGTCAGTAAAACGATTCTGCCCAATAGGGCAAGTAAATTCAGTGTTGTTGGGTTTCTATTTTGTAAGTATAGGTTTATAATGAATGATTGTCGTTTTGAGTGAATGTGTGAATCAATAAAGTTTGTATTTGTGTTTTCACCAACTGATTTCATCCTGGTTATCACAAAAACCATCTGAGCTACTTTAACCCCAAGGAAGGACCAAAGTCCTAACTTCCTTCCCGACAATATGAAAACTGAAAAGTGACCTTTGCCATACATGAAAGATTGATTGATGAGTTGTGATAGCACAACTAAAAGGGAATACGGTAGAACTTTGAATTGAATATTTTGATCGACATGTCATTGAGACCAGAACCAATTTTGTTTTTCATATTTTTATCAAAGGCTTCCAGTTCTTTCGGGTTGGTTTCATTGAATTGGAAGCTATCAACAATGTAAATTTTCCTGAGGCAAGACAAGAGTTTTTGTTTCAAAATAAGTTCAGAATGAGTTTGTCAGCTATAGAGCAGCAGTAGTAGTTATTTAACAGACCTTTAGATTTGTTGTCGCCCAATCCATCCTCTTTTCATAGTAAATCTGTTTCGTTACTTATAAGCAGTTTTCTGTAAATTCTCCTATATTTTTTTTATATTCAAATGAGAATTTTTGGTTCGGATGTACATATTTTTTAATGTAATGTGAGAAGTGTCCGTTTCTTGTCAGATTTTTGATTCCATATGAACCAAGGATTTTTTTTTCTTAATTTTATTTTTGAATGAAATATGCTTTGTTGAAGTTTCCTATTAATTGATTATGAAATGGCTTGAAAGGAAGAGGGTATTGTAAAAAAATGTCTAGTCAGTTTGCTGGCAATGTTGGTAACATCTGTCCTAATTCTGTTTTCTGAATAAATGTTCAAATTTTTAAATTCCCAATGTATACATCGCAGCGACCTCACAAAAATAATGTCACATTGTTACTTTTTAAAACAGTACTGTTACATATATATAGCAACTTGATCTTAGAATTTGACCATATTTGCGAAAGCTTTAGTTTGTGAACGACAAAAATAGACTTCCAGTTCGTCTGTTAGTCTCCAAGCAACAAGTTTCAATATTATTTTTGTTTTCAGTTGTGATCCCTGACAAAGAAGGAAAATACGCCAACTGCAACAAAAAAACAGACGATATGTCAAAGAAATTAAGAGTTTGAAGAAACTTCTGGGACACTTGAAATCAAAGAATTTGATATCTCGTGGTGCTAATGATCATCTGATGGTAATGTAGTGTTTCATTTATCAACAGATATCACCATCACCTGCTACATCATTATGCATAGATTTGTGAGTATGGAATATTGGAGGATGATGGGCAAAAAAACGTAAGGAAAAGGGGAACAATCCCAATATATAAATGTTATTCATCATTGCAAAAGGTATTTTGTGTAGAACAATATGATGTGAATATAACGTATCCAAATAACTTTCAATCTCTATATTGAACAGACTTATATAACTAATGTTAAATGTATCACATAATGTTGTTAGACTGCTGCTGCTGATGTAAAGAGGTAGAACAATGTACATCAGGATTTTCAAATCGTATTGTAAAGAATGCGGAGAACGGTAAAAAACGTAAATGAAAAAACTTTTATTTCTTATTTTTCAACAAAGATAACAACTTGTCTACATTAATGAGAAATGCTCGAGTAAGAAAGCCTTCGTGGCATATACTACGTACCACACAGAAAAAATCATATATGAGAAATCTAGAAGTTCAGGACGGTGATTGCAAAATCTGCTGCATCGTTCTTTTTATTCGAATAAATTTCTGGATGGTATGAGTTACTCTAAAAATTTCCCCTTTATATGTACATTAATGATTTGTCTAACTATTCTTTCGTTTTGTATACAATATGTTGTAGCTTGAGATTATTTTTCAAATGTTTTATTACCTACCATGAATGTAACTGAACATAACATGGTACGAAATTGCGCGATTTCAACTTTTAGTCATTTCAATGAAATTCTCATTCCAATGTATAAATTCCAAATTGATACTGAATATGTATTTGAAAATGGTTGTGTGTTTAAGGTACGAAATTGCGCGATTTTAACTTTCAGTCATTTCAATAAATTTCTCATTCCAATATATAAATTCCAAATTGATACTGAATATGTATTCGAAAATGGTTGTGTGTTCAACAGGATTGCCGATCTTTCTTGAATTTATGAAAAAGTAATTTTTATTCAAATTACGTACTCATCAATTCTCCAATATCCGCTGTCGCTGGTATCATCAACTGATGATGAACATGTGGTTACAATCTTAATCAACCTTTCCTGTCTTTTTAAGGAAATCCTATCCTTCATATTTGTGAATCCTGCAATTTTTCGACTTCCAAAGATGATGTAACTATTGAGGAATATGAATAAAATTTTTCTGAGATTATTGTAGTATTGTTTCATAAATAGCTGAACTCTTCCTTTGTGTATTAAAATTAATTAAAATGCTGGATTACATCTGACACCTGCATATAATTTCAAAAGGAATATTCTCATTGATATTCTTGAATTTACTCCTTATAATTTGCAACTAAAAAGTTCTATAAATCTATAAATATATATATATATATATATATATATATATATATATATATATATATATATATATATATATAATACATATATATAAAATTAGATACCAGAAGAAGAGCATTTCTCAGTAATGTAGACAGGTTGTTATCTTTGTTGAAAAAAAAAGAAATAAAAGTTTTTTCATTTACGTTTTTTACTGTCCTCCGCATTCTTTACAATACGATTTGAAAATCCTTATGTACATTGTTCTACCTATATACATCAGCAGCAGCAGTCTAACAACATGATGTGATACATTTAACATTAGTTATATAAGTCTGTTCAATATAGATATTGAAAGTTATTTGGACATGTTATATTCACATCATTGTTCTACACAATATACCTTTTGCAATGATGAATAACATTTATATATTGGGATTGGTACCTTTTTCCTTACGTTTTTTGCCCATCATCCTCCAATATTCCATACTCACAAATCGATGCATAATGATGTAGCAGGTGATGGTGATATCTGTTGATAAATGAAACACTACATTACCATCAGATGATCATTAGCACCACGAGATATCAAATTCTTTGATTTCAAGTGTCCCAGAAGTTTCTTCAAACTCTCAATTTTTTTAACATATCGTCTGTTTTTTTGTTGCAGTTGGCGTATTTTCCTTCTTTGTCTGGGATCACAACTGAAAACAAAAATAACATTGAAACTTTGTGCTTGGAGACTAACAGACGAACTGGAGGTCTATTTTTGTCGTTCACAAATAAAGCATTCGCAAATATGGTCAAATTCTAAGATCGAGTTGGTGTATATATATATATATATATATATATATATATATATATATATATATATATATATATATATATATATATGTATGTATGTATATGTAACAGTATTGTTTCAAAAAATAACAATGTGACATTATTTTTGTGAGGTCGCTGCGATGTATACATTGGTAATTCAAAAATTTGAACATTTATTCAGAAAACAGAATTAGGACAGATTTTACCAACATTGCCAGCAAACTGACTGGACATTTTTTTACATCACCCTCTTCCTTTCAAGTCATTTCATAATCAATTAGTAGGAAACTTCAACAAAGCATTTTTCATTCAAAAAATAAAATCAAGAAAGAAGAATCCTTGGTTCATATGGAATCAAAAATCTGACAAGAAACGGAAACTTCTCATATTACATTAGAAAATATGTACATCCGAACCAAAAATTCTTATTTGAATATAAAAAAAATATAGGGGAATTTACAGAGAACTGCTTATAAGTAACAAAACAGATTTACTATAAAAAGAGGATGGATTGGGCGGACAACAAATCTAAAGGTCTGTTAATAAATAACTACTACTACTGCTCTATAGCTGACAAACTCACTCTGAACTTATTTTGAAACAAAAACTCTTGTCTTGCTTAAAAAAAAATTGACATTGTTGAAAGTTTCCAATTCAATGAAACCAACCCGAAAGAACTGGAAGCCTTTATTAAAAATATGAAAAACAAAATTTGTTCTGGTGTCAATGACATGTCGATCAAAATATTCAATTCAAAGTTCAACCGTATTCCCTTTTAGTTGTGCTATCATAACTCATCAATCAATCTTTCATGTATGGCAAAGGTCACTTTTCAGTTTTCATATCTTTCAAGGAGAGCAAAAGAAGCCAAGTTCATTTATTGAGCTCTGAGCGCTCACTTAGCTCGAAGCCTTTCGTTTATTACAATTCGAGCTCTCCAAGCTTGTACATAGGTGTCCATTTCACCTTCAGATCCTATTAACTTGTTCTAAGGTAAGGATATATGCAATCCCTGTTGACTTCCATTCTAAACACTAAAATGGTGATACATTAGTGTTGATAATTTTCAGTTCGTTTTCCCTTATCAAAACAACATATCTCATTCTCTCGTTTTACCTTTAACACAGGCATTCATAATACATTGTTAGATACCCCAAGGATATAATGTAGAGCGTGTTCAATCTTTTCTGTGTAGCATTGGGAAACTTGGACTCCTTTCGAACACTTCCATAGTTTTTCTTCTCGTACTGCAGGAATCATGTTCATTATACAACATGAAATTTTTCCTAACTGGTCATAACATGAATAGCAACTATTTCAATTTCTCTAGCTTCTGCCCAAGTGAGTACAATGCAGCGTATCAATGTTGATACGCTCATCATTGGAGAATGGAATGCCAGGCCAAGTCTGAATGTGAAATCAACCTCATCTACCTATAAACACATCATCGTAAAGAAAACATAAAAATTCAACCTACCTACATTTTCATTCAACATGATCTTCATATGAACAATCTGCATGGCGAATGTCAAAGGAAAAATTCGTGAATATTCAAGCAAAAATTGCTCGAAAAAGATAAAATTAATACAAAAATATGAGGTTATGTTACATACACGATTTTTATATCATTAAAGCTCCATGCGCAGTGATCAGCTGATCTCGGCTCAGTCTCTACCCGCTCTACTCGATGCATGAATAATTAACGAACTTGGCTAGAGTGTATGCTAATGCTAGAGAATGTGCTGAACTATGTTGCAGTATGAGGCTGAGGCTGCAGTGCAGTATGTCTGTTTGAAAATCACACAAATAATTAGATGTGTTGATAGTAGATATGAGGTGCAGAATAATAAACGAAACTCTACCCTCCATCAGTCAGAAATAGCTTGTTTCAAAATAGACTAGTTTTTAAAAGATTCATTATGTCACTTACCAACTGCAGCAGGGGGATATGTTGGATAACGTGAAAGCAGAGGGCAAGTTATATTTTTCAAAAATGTTTCAACTGTGTTCTCAAACCCATTTCTGTAGGCTTAGTAAAAAAATCGTCCTCGGAAAAAATATTTGCACATATTCCTATGCTTGAAACGTCATCGGTACTTTCCAAATGGCAAATATTCATCCACAACAATTTCAGGACGGGGTCTTTTGGAAACCTGAAATATTAGTCGTGTGATATGAAGACATTAATTAATCTGAATTCCATATTTACCGATGGCAGGTGCTCGAATTCTTGCTATTGCACAGGAAGCAGGGTGTCGGGGACATAGTTGAAAAAATATATACGAACACTAACAAAACTCTCAACTACTAAAAAACCCAACTTTGAAAAGAATGGGTGAAGTATAAGAACTCAAACTCAAACACATTAATCGAATAAAACACTAATAATTGGGAAGACGATGAAGATACTTCAATAAAAAGAACTGGCTCGATGAATATTCTCAACAACTGTCAGACGCAGACGCTAAAATCTTTGGTTATGTTCCGGTTTCAATCATATGAAATGAGGAATTCATTCCCACTATCGGTCTTGGTCGAAACTCACGTATGTTAGAAAGAAACAGGTAATTAGAAGTATGTGTATCATTGAAGAAATGTTTTTTTCTCGCGCATGCGCATAGGTATAAAGAAACCGGCGGTCTTCTTTTTTTCCGGATTCACGGCAGTTGTCTTTATTACCCATATTGGTATTAATATATATATGGTTTGAATGCTAGAATAATATCCACTTCAGGATTTGACAATTGGGCGTTTTCTTTCTCATTTGCTGTTAAGCTGGAGGCCTGATTGATTATGTCGCTCAAGATCATATGATGGTGATCAGCGTTCGTCATATCTTCGATATTTAGAACTGTAGTTAAAACTGAATCAAATAGTTTTCATTTATATTCGTAATTGTGGCGCCATCTCTTAACGAATTGCTTCATTTGAAAATTCTAAGCGACAAGTTTTGAAACCGTATTCCGATGAATGGAAAAACACAGTGCATTTGCCCATCCTTCGATTAGGTAAATCTGTTGAAATCTCAAATCATTGGTTAGAACGCCTTATGCCTATGGGCGGTAGTATGCAAAATTATATTAATGTAGAGCAGCAATTGATGGTAAATTTAAAATTGTAGGCTTTGCTAGACTCGAAACTTGTTATTAGGTGTGTTTTTAAAATAGCCCAATATTCAGAAAAAACTGCACGTTACAATTTAGATATCAGATTGAAATTGCTATTCTGTAGGAATTTAGTTTCAGAGGGTAATATGTGTTATTAGATGAATGAGACGCTGAAGAAATTCGAATGAAATGTTGAAAATTGAATATTTTTATGATAAAGCCGCATTTTGAAGGGTAACAACTGCTGCTCGAGTATCAATTAGCACGGTGCTGCAGCAAAATTCATGAGGTTTAACCTACGGGCTTTATGGCAATAACGCTGATTGTCAAATTTTATTCATGTTATTGCATAGGTTTGCATATTGTTCCTTCACCATTTTCGATTTTCTAGTCTTCTGTACTTCCAGTACGTAAGCAAATATGAGCCATCGCTAAAAGTTCAACTATGAAACTCATCCATCCAAAATCACTCTGATAAAGGCACGCAGGCACAGATTTTTCACATCAACTTTTCAATACTATTCAACAGTTCGTAAATCGATTAAATTTTTCCATTAGACATCAAATAAGCTAGCGATAGGTTTCTTCGCATGCATTGAGAAAAAATAACATTTCATGAGAAAACAAAAAAGGACCTTTCAATAATCAAATTTGCATATATTACCTGATTTTCAGTGCATGCAAATCAGTTGAACAATATTCTCCTAATATTAATAATGCTTTTCCTATAAATGAAATATTTCAATTTGTGATCTCTTGTACAGAAAGTTAATCTCTCTCCGTGTGTCAATGAGGCGATGAAAAGTAGCCCTAACGAATTTGTAATAAAAATAAACCTATTCGTATTGCGAATTCAATATCATGGAATATAACTGAGCACAACTCAGAACGATTAACATTCAAAATCCACTACTAACAAAAACATTGCTGCAAGCAAAAAAAGGGAAGGGTAGATATATAGCACTGTTTTTCCGAAACTCGCACATACTTCTCTCCAAAATAAACTCATTGGAAGAGAACTGTTCAATTTACTTTAAATATTGTTATTGCGTAGGAATTATCGCTTTTAATTGCAAGAGTGCATATATATTATCTGGTCATTTTTATGCACGAATGTAATTCATTGGAATATTTCACGAATGAAGAAGTTCTCAAGGAAATGTTATTTTTTGTTCATTTATACTTCCCTCTATAGATTGTATGGAGTACTCACCTAAACGCGAAATGTTTTTCTAATTTTGAAGGCTATCTGACATTTGATGTCTAGCGATACGGTTTCAAATGTGTTGTTATGGTGACTTGATACAATGCAATTACCGCTGCAAGTTTTCGATACAATGCAATTACCGCTGTAAGTTTTCGATAATTGCATTGCTCTTATGGGACATTTCCTATATGAGGGAAATATTCAGCATAAACGTCGTCTTTACACAATATGTTCGGTGTATTTCAACGCTAAGTTTCGACGCTGGCATGACGCTTTCAAACGATGTAATAATACTGTCGGTTCATTATCTCTAGGATTTCAATGATTCATTGGACAATTTTCTCATCTTGACCAAACAAGAATCGCACGACTATTCGAATTTTGCGCGAAGCGATACCTGTCGATAGTGGCAATTGTTAGTTGTTCAACCTGTGACGTGAATCGAAGTAAATTTTGTTTTGGTAGTTCTTATATTCTTAATGTTCTTATGTTATTGTTGATTGATGGTTGAGAATGCTCTAGATTACAAAGTGTATATCCACTCTTTGTAGATTATTTGGGAAGTGTTGGGGTCCGGTATACCAATTTGGTATCGAGTATGAAAGTATTTTATTTCTCCCAACAGAGTGCGAATATCTAGATGAGAAGGAATACATTTTTCGAAATGAAGAATGGATGGAATTCAATGGAAATAAAATAATGACTATTTAGGAATATATTCAAATGAGTGTGAGTAGCAACGTTGCTCTCACTATATATAATCCAATCAAATAAACTTTTCAAGAGTACAAAATGATGATTTTCGCCTACTCGAAAAGTAGCTGTGGATCCCGGCAGACACAGGTGTCCTTATTACCCCCTAGAGTTTGCGTCAGATTCTGTCTGTGCGTTCAGCAACAATTAGCGGTTGAATGTTGTTTTTTGCTTATATAACGAAAACTATTGGTCGAATTGAAAAGTTGTGAGTTGAATGTTGTAGATAATTGAAAAATCTATCGATGAGCTTGGCCCGATGTCGATATCCTAATTTGTTGTAAGGCGTTTTTTTCGTTATTCTATCAAAAAAATGTTGAAATGCATTTGGAGGTTGCAACTGTGGAATTGATAATTCGAGCCGGGATAACACTTTTTTTTTTCAAATCCACCATTGGCGAAATAAAAATTGGCAACAAAAGCCCAAGCACTCATTTCGAACTTATTGAACTCTGTTCCTCATTATCGGATATTGGAGAATTGAAAGGTTCCAAATCTTGAATGTGCCATTCTCCCAAATTTTTACCATTTTCAGCGCTTTTCAAGACATAAACTAATTTCGATTTTTTGTTAGAAACAATAGCTTTTACCCAACGAGGAGCGAGTTTCTTCGCAAAATCATCGGCTTTATTGGACAGAACGATATTCTTTTTCCAAACCCGATCTCCTACAAAAAATTCTTTGTCTCTTCTTCGCAAATTATAATATCGCGCATTTCGCTTATGTGCCGAACTAATTTCTCTTTGGACTTCCTGAAAGATATCCGTAAAATTACCCAGGTTTTTTAACCAATATTCGCGATTAGTCAAATCAATATTAATTTCCTCACTACCATAGTATTTACCATTACATGGAATTTCTCTTCCAAAATTTAAAAATGCGGGGCTGTACCCTGCTGTAACTTCGTGAATTGACGTTCTTAATGCATATCCTATTTTAGGTAACTGCCTGTCCCATAACTTATGATTGTCGTTGATAAAACACCTAATAGCTGTACAAATGGTTCTGTTGGATCTTTCAACATAATTAGCCTGGGCATGATATAAAGCTGTGAATTTTATATTGGAGTTATATTGCTGAATGAGATTTTTAAATTCTTTACTAACAAATTGTTTTCCGTTGTCGCAGATTATGTGTTGCGGAACCCCATTAACCAAAAATACTTCATTTTCTGAAAATTTTATAACTGCGGAAGAAGTTGCTTTCCTAAGAGGACAAATCAATGGATACTTGGTTAGCCAATCACTGACGACCAATATATATTGAAACCCGTTAGAACTCCGTGGTAAAGGACCCATCATATCAATTGCAATTACTTGCCATGGAAAACGTACTACCTTTTCGGACCCCATTAATCCAAATTTTGCCTGATTAGGCGACTTCTGAGCCGAACAAACTTTACATGACTTGACGTATCGAAGGATATCTCGTCGCATTTTAGGCCAATAATATGTTGAAATGACTCTTGCATAGGTTTTATAATATCCCATATGTGAAGCGGTTGGGACATCATGACATGATTTTAATATTTTGTTTCGTTGTCCTGTCGGAACTAATAATTTCCATTCTGACACATTGCTATCTGTTGGAGATTTAGATGGGACAAATTTATATATAAACCCATTCTTAACGGCCCATTGTGGATAATTCTCACTTGACTTCAATATTTTTCCTCAAGTTTATGTAAAATGAATCTAAATTTTGTTGATCAATTTCCGAATTGGTATTCTCAATATTTTCAATGGCAAAAATCTGTTCAGTTTCCTTAGGAGCAGTATCCACAGGATTCCTCGACAAAGCGTGCGGGACGACATTAAATTTCCCTTTGCGGTGTTCTATGTTGAAGTCAAATTGGCTTAACCTCACGGTCCATCTAGCTATTCTACCTATTGGTTCTTCAATATTAAACATCCATTTCAAGGAAGCGTGATCCGTAATTAAAGTACAAGGTACCCCTTCTATGTAGCCTCTGAATCGTTCACATGCGAAAATACAAGCCAGACATTCTTTCTCCGTAACAGAATAATTTCTCTCATTTCTGGAAAGAGTTCTTGATGCATAGGCTATCACCTTCTCTACGCCGTTTTGAATTTGTGTTAGAACACACCCTAACCCTACGGCAGATGCATCACATTGAATACTAAATGGGAGACTAAAGTTTGGACTTGATAAGATCGGTGCTGAAACTAACGCTCGTTTGATATCGTCAAATGATTTTTCTGCTTTATCGTTCCATTTTATTTTTTGACCCCTAGATTTATTCTTCAATAAATCATTCGAAGGTTCCATGAGGGTAGAAAAATGGGGAATGAACCTTCGGTACCAACTACACATTCCACTAAACCGCTTTATTTCTGTTGTGTTTTTTGGTTGACTAAATTCTACCATAGCTTTAACTTTTGAAGGGTCCGTTCGCAAGCCTAATTTATCTATAATGAATCCTAAGTATTTCAAAGATGGTCTTAGAAATTCGCACTTTTTGAAATTAACTGTTAAATTGCTCCGCTGCAATCGGGACGCCACCTCTTCTAATAACTCAATAAGCTGTTCAAACGTTGAACTTACAATTATTAAATCGTCCAAATACACAAAGATATTAGGTTTCAATTTTGGCCCAAATATTGCGTCCATTAAACGCTGCAGACACTGAGCCGCATTACATAGCCCAAACGGCATAACTTCAAAGGAGAATAAACCTCTACCAGGTACTGAAAAAGCTGTCTTGTCCTTGGACGCATCATCTAAAGGTATTTGCCAAAGAGCGCTTCTCAAATCAATGGAAGATATGAACTGGGTATCACTCAACATGGCAAGGATCCTATCAACTACAGGTGGAGGGTAGCTATCTTTTTTAGTTAATGAATTAAGTTTCCTGCCAGCGAAGCAAAATCTGTAATCTATTCCATTAGCTTTTTTTACTAATAATACCGGTGATGACCATTCGCTCGTTGAGGGTTTCACTACACCTAACTCCAACATTTCATCTACTTCCTTATTGAGGTGGCCAAGCATGTAAGTTGACATCAAATATTGTCGTTGTTTAAAAGGTTTCGCATCCCCAGTATCGATATGGTATTTCAACTTCATTGTAAGTCCTAGTTTACCATTTCCATCAAGATCTTTAAATTTGTCAATTACTCTATGTAGCAAGTTAATTTTTTCACTGGATAAACTGATTTTTCTTCCAGAGATACAACTTGATCCTCACTAACTTTAGGTATCAATCGTTCACAATCAATTTGTGCATTGAAATTATCATATATTTCCCAAACGCCATTCTTGAAGTCCATTTTTAAATTGAAGTGTTTACAAAAATCACTACCTAATATAACTGGATAACTAACCGAAGGAACTACTAAAAATTTTACTATTTTACAAACATTCTGGGTACACAAAGGCAAATTCACCATCCCTATTACCTCCTGTTTAACGCCATCGGCGGTGCTTACAAATTTATGGCTCGCCCTTTCTATTTTTGCGCCTAAAGATTCTAAAATTTTGATACCAAGACCACCAATTATTGAACTATTGGCTCCTGAATCCAAAAGTGAAATAACTCCTTTGCCATATATATTGACAGCGACATATGGTCTATTGTCATGAGGTTTATTGACGAAAACTGGGACAGCAGATGACTCAAACTTTTCAAATTTCAAATTATCTAAAAATTTTTCAACAATTTCTAAGTGGTTAGCCTGTTCAATAGTAGGATATTTACTAGGGGCTTTAATTAGTGGAAGTAAAGACTGCCCCTTATTAAAAGAAAACTTTACTTCCTTTCTGCGTTTCCCTTACACTTGCCACAATTAGCTTTCACTACACCAGGGGTTCCACATCCATAGCAGGAAGTGGCCCTCTTTTGAGTACAATGCCTGAAAGTATGGTTTGCCAACTTGCAATTCCAGCATGTTACTACCTTTTTACTGTTATTCTCTGCCCTAACCTGTAGAGATGAAACGTTTTGTGAAAAGCTTTGGCGTCTATCAAATTCAGAATTCCTACCCCGATTTCTATTTCCATGATTCCTATTGAAACTTGAACTTCTGAAATTTTGGTTACTACTTTTCCTGAAATTATCATCTAAGTTATCTGAAAAATTTCCTCCTGTTGAACAGCTGGATGACCCTTGGGCCTCACTATTGGTGTCTAGACCTGATTCGTGTTCAATGGATGTCAAATGAGATTTGATATTGAAATGTTTCACCTTTCTTTCGTTAGAGATTTCTTCCAAAATTTTCACATTATGAATCAAGGCATCTATTGTGCTATAAGTATTTAATGCTAAGCGTTCTGCAAAATCACCTCTCAAATTTTTTTTATCCATTTAATTTTTGTCACTAGAGCTGGTGGTGAACTCAATCGGTTAAACAGTTGATCTGAAACTGACACAAAAATAACAATTGATTCGTCGTCAAGTTGCTTCCTTTGCTTTATAAAAGTCCACAACTCTTCATCGTAATCTTTATCTAAGAAATCCTCCTGTGATTTCGTTGCTAACGAATCCCAATCTGTTTCTGTGTCTCTAACCCTTCGGAACCAAAGTAGTGCTTTCCCTTCAAATAAATCTAAAGAACCCTCAAAGAGTTGTGATTTTGAGACCTGCTTTGCTATTGCCAATTCGTTTACTCTCTCTAAAAATTATTTGACACTTGAAGTTTTTTTTGAACCATCAAACTTCAAATTCCATTTATAAATTGCTGGTGGTTTTGAACTGGACTGTACAGCTGTAATACGGTTAAGTTGATTAAACATGCGAACTAAAGAATTTGAAAAGTCATCTGAGGAAAATGGTATATCAGATTGTTGAATTTTGTCTTCTAACATTGAATCTAATAACATTGTGGTTGCATAGGCCTCATTTTTTAAATCTACCTGTACCTTACATGCTTGGTCAACTACCATTCTACGAATTCTGTCCCCAACATGACCTAACCGTGAACGTAACCTTTGATATACTGAATCTTTGGTAGAACCACTTTCAAAATCTGGAATGGAACTTTCAATACTTTTCAATGTAGCTTCAATATCTGATTTTTCATCCTCAAATGTGTAACATGATACAAGTGATGGTGTTTGACCTTTACCCTTGGCCATAGCTTTGGCTAAAATACTTCTTTTTTCATTCATATTTCTATCGGTAATGATACCCCTAATTTTTAGTTCATAGTTCAGTTCATCAATCAACAAGTGATCAGGTCTGAAAGCCATGATTGATTTTTCAAAGGGAACTATCACCAATGTTCAAAAATATATAAATGTCTAACTTATTATGGGATACCCTATACACAGTGGATTCTAATGGTATCTATATATTCAAGAGAGAAATGTAATCTCCAAGTACTGGCTATGTGAAGTATTTTCACATTGAGAGTTCAAAAAAAAACAGCTACTGAAATCTATATCCTTCAACAATACCAATTCATGAGCACAAAAAAAAGGACTGAAAAAACCCAAGTATAAGAACTCACTTTTTTTTTCAAGACTACTCGACCACTTCAAAACAAAAAAAAACACCACCACCAAGGCATCTAAATAAATTGCAACCAGAATTTCAATACCAAGAAATAAATCATTTTCTAAGTCCACAAGTATTCACTCAGCAAAATTGAGCCCCACGTTGGGCGCCAAATTTGTGTCGCACCTCCTGGAACTCTAGGAGAAGAGCGACAGGGTAGGCAACGAAAAGTGCACTGGCAGCTCTAGGTCAGTAGCATAAGTGGCTTGGGCTAGGATCTTGCCGAGTGGCCGGGTGAGCGCCACTTAGTTTGTTTCTGAAGAAAACTAAGAAAAATATAAAAGGTGTTTACATGAAGGTATCTTGGTAATTATCAAGAACAAACTTGTGGACTCAAACTATGTTTAATGGGTTTATTACTTTTTCACAAATATTCAATTGAACTGTCTGAAATCAGCAATTATCTTATGCAAGTAAATGATTAGGAGGGACAAATCGTTGTTCAAATCAAGAGAGTAATACCCGATAAGTGCGAATACATGTAGAACTGAAAGAATTCCTTTTCTTCCCCCACTATAGCACTATAGTAAGTTCACAAATAAATCATACCTCCTCTGAGGATATTAAGAAAATATGAATATGACATATGGTTATAACCTTAGAAATTGTTGTAATATTTGTAATTGTAATATTTGGAAATGGTGGTAAAAGTTGCGAATCAATATTAATCTTTCTCTTACGAATACGCCTTGGCCTCTGATTGCAAATGTCGACACTACGATGTCACTGCATGAAGATAGAGGGGACATACAACTACTGCTGTAACCCTCGGTCCTGAAGGTCGATGAGTCCTGATAGGTAGTGTTCTTCTGCAGTGAGAAGACTGGTACAGCAGTGCAGATTTTCAGGGCGACTGGAGGACACTCCAGGGGTAGTAGCGGATGGAATCGGTGCTCCTGGTGGTAATGTTCCAAGAAAGGACGAGTACTCCTTCCAGAGAGTAAGACTGGTACGCAACACCTTGACTGCAGTTTTCACAATGGAGTGTTGTGACAAGATAGCCCTTGGCTTGCAGAACGTGAGCCGGAAACAAGCAGTCAGCAACAGGAATGTTGTTAACCCCAAAAATAGCGTGGACCACAGGGAAGGTTTGAACCACCAGCACAGCGTGAGCCACCAGAACGGCGTCGGCCACAAGAACAACGTGAACCCCAAGAAGACCGTGGACCACCAGGACAACGTGGACCAGAAGAACGTGGACCAGAAGAAGGCCCTCAAATCTATGAAATAGAAAATCGAAGACTTGAAAAATGGCTCTAGTGATAAAAAAATGAACTCACCTCCTAACAGGATGGCCTTCACACTCGACAAACAAAACAGGAATGAATTTCGAAACCTCGCCATTTCGCCAACTTTCACAGACATTTTAGGAAAAAAAAAGAACTTCCTGTTCGGCTCAATCATAAAGTCGTTCAAAAAAAACTTCAGATGCTAGAAATCGTTTCGACGCAGAAACACAAACGGAAACAGTGACCTTCACCCGTCAAACTTGAAACACCCGAGCGGTTTGAATCGTAGCGGGAAAGTAACTAAAATACGTGGCCCCAGAGTTCGACTATTCGATTATGATAAATTCCACCGTTCTGTAATAATTAGAGCGCGGAAGCGGAACGATTAGGTCCTTACAGTAGACTATTAAAAAACAAAACTCGAAGAATTGTCTCTCACTTGCTTGACAGCGAGTGGTAGACGCCTGCAGCTTTGTATGCGACCATCACCAAAATCATGATCATGAATTTGAAGGACATCTATGAGGGAGAGTCCCAAGCAACGGTTACTCATTTTCGGAATAATACTTTACACTGCCAGTAAATGGCCCTGTAAATTCATTCTACAATCGTTATGACTTATGGATACTATATTTCTCTGCAATTTGAAAGAAAATTCCTTAATATATTTTATTTGAAAATAAATGAAATTTTCAATACCCTGACGTTATCAGCATTATCGATAGCTGAAAAGTTGATTTTCATGCTACAACCATTCCATCAGTATCTTCTCATGACGTTGTCACGTTCAACTATCGTCACCGAACCGACTTTACAGACAACCGATTTTTTTTTCTATCAGAATCAATATACATTTATACTTATTCAATCCTTCTACGAAACAATCCTATTTCAAGTCAACATTCACTTCCTATGTCACGATGTTATCAACCTTCCGAAAAATTTATTCATTCGCGAACACTTGATTTGCAGCGTTGAAATTGAATTATCTGTGATTTGAGGAATTTCTGAAAACAATCCGGGCAAGCCACAGTGATATTCGATCATATCTCGATGCAATTGTACAAATCTGAAAGCAATAAATAAAATCTGTCCAGTAGTTCCCGAGATTACAGAGCGCGAGGTCATTTCTGGCTCTGATCAGTTTATTTCACGCGAACGGCACTTCGCACGGTCCCAGAAGAACCTCCACTGCTACCATCAATAAATATGATAAATAATTGTGGAAAACAAATTCTGCTGGTTCCTATGGATAATATGACTCTTGCTCTGTGCAGTCGTTTCATATAAATAAACAAAGGGAAGGGGAATTGAACAATAAAAATTGTTATCTCGGCTCGTAATCATGTAGGAACGAGAGTCAGGATGGCAAAATTCGTAGAAAAATCGAGGATTTCCAATGCATTTTGTCGAATTTTGATACGACCATTTCTTCACCATTGTTTTTTAGTTTGAATAACGTTGCGTTTTTGACGCCATTTAAGAAGGTATCACATTGCAAAAATCGATTTTCCAGGAATGATAATTTGTAGTTCAACTCTTCGACTATCCAAAACGGTTTCGTTCATTGTTCTACGATTATCCGCAGGGCAAGAAATAACAACCTAGTTGGACACTTTCTTCAGTAACAAATCAGATTTTTGCTAACCTATCAATTGTTTTTCAATCAAATTGAAACTATGGTTTCTATCAGTTGAAACCTTTCCAAGTTCACAGTTGCAACTCCCAAATGCATTTCAACATTTTTTAATAGAATAATGGAAAAAACGCCTTTTTTATTCTGAGCGCAATAGTTTAGCAACAAATTAGAATATCGACATCGGGTCAACGCTAATCAATAGATTTTTTGATTATCTACAACTTTCAATGGAACTTTTTTTCAATCCGGCCAATAATTTTCATTATATAAGCAAAAAACAAAACAAAGATTCCGGAATTCAACCGCTTATTGTTGTTAAACGCAAGGACAGAATCTGGCGCAAACTTTAGGGGATAATAAGGACACCTGTGTCTTCCGGAATCCACAGGAACTTTTCGGGTAGGCGGAAATCGTCATTTTGGGTTCTTGAACAGTTTATTCCACGCCATCGAATCGACGGCCGCCTAGCGCTGTATCTTTCCCTCCTGTTTCCCCCTCCAAGCGGCGCGTCGAACGGTTCCGGAAGAACCTTCAATGCTCCCCATCAATAAATACGATAAATAATTTCAAATAACAAATTCTGCGAGTTTCTTTGAATGATATGAGTGTTTCTCTGTGCAGTCGTCAAGGTCTCGTTGCTTCATATGAATAAACAAAGGAAGGGGGAATTAAATTAAGAAAAGTTTCATCTCGGCTCGTAATAATCTTGTAACAAAAGTCAGGTTGGCAAAATTCGTAGAAAAATCGTAGATTTCCAATGCAATTCGTGGCATTCCGATACGACCCTTTTTTCCTCATCATTTTTCAGTTCAAATACCGTTGTTCTTTTGGTGCCATTTTTGAAGATATCATATTGCAATCATAGATTTTCCAAAGATGATAGTTTGTAGTTCAACTCTTTGACTATCCAAAACAGTTTGTTTATTGCTCCACTATTATCCGTAGGATAAGAAATAACAATCTAGTGAGACACTCTTTTCAGTAACAAATTTTTGCTAACCTATCAATTATTTTTCAACGAAATCGAAACTGTAGTTTTTAAGCTTCCCGAATTCACAGTTGCAACCCCAAAATCAATTTCAACATTTTTTAATAATATAATGGAAAATAAGCTTTTTCTCAAATTCCAAGCGCAATAGTTAAACAACAAATTGGAATATCGACATCAGGCCAAAGCTAATCGATAGATTCGTCAATTATCTAGAATTTTTAATTCAAATTTTTTTTGATCCGACCAATAGTTTCCATCATATTGTCGCGTAGGGTTTTTGCGACCTTTTTTCTATATTGAGCTTAACTCACGAGAGGGGTTTGATATTTCAGAAATGAAGCAGTGAGATATAAAAAAACATAACAAGATTTATTCAACGACAAAGTTCACATAGTTTCAATGGAATAAGTAAGTACTCACATAATAATGGGGTGCATCGTAGCAAGGGTGAGATGTGTCGAGTCTTCAACCAACCCGCTGGACTCCGTCTAACCACTTTTACTGACGATGATCAACTCCCCGTTGCTCATCTTATCTTATCTCCCGAAAACCAACCTCCTGCCCTCGTAAAGAAGTTATTGCTGACTTTTCATTTATCAGCAACAACCTACTTTTTGCGTTTTGTAAACTAGTTCAATTATCTGGGCCAATTAAACTATTATGTTTTCTTTTAGGAAATAAGCTGAGTTGTGATATTTAAACTGGAAATCTAAATGATGTTAATACTAATGTATGAAAATATGATTCAATATTCGACAATATATGCGAAAAACAAAAAAAAATATTTCCGGCATTCAACCGCTAATTGTTGCTAAACGCACGGACCGAGTCTGGCGCAAACTTCAGGGGATAATGAGGACACCTGTGTCTGCCGGAATCCACAGCTACATTTCGGGTAGGCGAAAATTTTACGAAAAAAGTTTATGTGATTGGACTGATAGTGGAGTGCTCTCAGGCGTAAAATTGTAAAATCTCGCATTCCAAGGCAGGTCAATGAATCATAAAAACTGCAGGACTGCATTGTTCAAAGTTCAAATAACGAAGTTGAAAAACAAAACTGTGCGATATTGATTATAACAATTTTTAACAACAATTCACTGGAAAATGAAAAGGACAAGGAGAAAAACTGTTTAGAGCAAAGATTGATACCTATAATAAATAATATTTGCATGATAACTCTCATGTAAATGTATTCATATTTCGCAAAATATAACGAGTTACAGCAAAATATAAATTGGAAACTATTTTATTATACAGTGGCTTTCTTCAATGTCTATCTCCCTTTTATTTTTTGAATGGGTAAATTCAAACAATTGAACTTGGGATTATGAAATTCATGCATAAATACTATATTTTGGAATGAAATTGACAGATGAAAATTTCAAGATGGCAACTGTGCGCCAACTGCGAATCTATAAATACATACATAAATATACACATGAATACATACACATAAGCATGCTCATACAATACGAATACATGAGTGAACTGATAAATTTGTAGAAGAAATCTCTAGGTTTCTCTTTCTCAAGCGTACAACTTTTGATTTTTGTTTTGAATGCGAATTCATTTTTGATTGTTTTTATCTCTTCGGGCAGTTCATCAAATGAATATGGAACTAAATATATATGATTTGATGATTTTCATAGGAGGAATTTGTGATTGACGGTATCGAAAGCCTCAGCTGAATCAAGGAATATACAGAAAGAGTTGGGTTAATCATATCTAAAGAGATATAATATCTTATTGGGAAGATGAGTATGTTTTGTCAAAATCCCTTTCCTGAAATCAAATTGTTTCGATGAAAGTGAATTTTGCTTTTTGAGGTATTTATCCATTCGAATTTTCAGAACTTTTTCGATAATTTCAGCTGAATAGGAAATAAGTGTGACGGGTCTAAAGTTTTTCATATCATTTCTGTTTTCTCCTCCATACATAGGTTTGACAAAGGCAATTTTGAATGATTTGGGGCATATTCCATATTTATCAAGTGGATCAGATGAACAGATAATAACCCTTACAATGACTTCAATATTTCTGAATTGATGCCATCTAGCCCTAGAGATTTTCTCAATTTCAAACTCTCTGTTACAGACTCAACTTCTTCATGGTTTGTTTCTTCCATAAAAATTGTTTTTTGGGTGCTATTCACTTTCATATTGAGTCCTTTTGTTATTTCATTTTCTTCTGATACTGTTTTTCCTGCATTACAATAGTTTTTGATGAATTCGTTTGTGATTGATCTCTCATCAGTGACTCGTTGATCATTATACTTTAGAAAATTTGGGATTTGATCTTCTTTTCCATCTTTACAAATGAAAAAAAAAACAGTGTTGAAGACGAGTGTTCACTTTTTGTTGTATTTCATTTTCGTAATACCTAATTTTTGCTTCAATCATCAAGGAGGTGAGCTCATTTTTATAAATTTTGTATTCATTTTCCGACTCCATTCTATAATGTTCCTTCAAGTTTCTATATAATTCCTGTTTTTCATCAGCTGACTTCAATAATGCTGTTGTCATTAATGTTTTTTTTTAGTTTTCATTTCAGCTGTTTTCATTCTAATTCTGACTTTGCTTTTCGGGTACAGTTCGAGATCTGAGTAATGAGAAAATTTGCTAATTCATCTGTACTATGCAGTTAGTCATTTCAATTCACAAATGAAAAAAAGTTTTAATTTTTTTTTAAATATCAATGAACTCTTTATAATTGATATGATTGACCGGTCCATTTATAAGTTAATTTGTGAAAGTATTGGATAATGACCTGTAATGACTATGATCATCAGGATTTTCTTACTTCTCCGGTATATATTTATTGATATGAGACATAATTCCATATTCACTGAGTATATTGCAATATCTATAAGAATGAACTTATACAGATAGAATGTCTATATTCAAATCACACATGAGACTCGTTGTATCATTGTTACTGAAATTATTCCTATTGGAATTCAGGAAATCTTCTAACTCGTTCCGCCTCGTGGTTATTGTAATGATTTGTGATATTACTGGATTCGATGCAGTGAAAAAAATGTTCTTCATTTTCTCACAACCTTCTTAAACTCCGATAAAAGAAATTGAGACCCCAAAATCTTTTCATTTCTCATGACTTCAGGTAAGGACAGGGATAAGACATTTCCTAGATACAATATGGAAAAAGCACGAAACCTCACTTCAAATCTATCGAATCCTATATCAACACATTGAACACTTGGTTCAACTGATGTTCGTAAACTGTTGTAGGTTCTCCCCACCTGAAGTGAAGACAGGAGTGACAGTTCACAATCGAACCCAGATACTGCTGGCAAGGTATCGTACTGTGGCAAAAAATTAACTTTATTTACACACAGCGAACGCAAAATAAATATCGATTGATAGCTGAATAAAAAAAATGTTAGGCGCCACTAGAATTTGATTTTATGAAACCAAGGAAACGGAAGTGTTGAGAATGGCAACGATTTCTTTGGTTATTTGAAATAATAGAAACGGATGGGAATAAACAGTGAGTATGTACAAAATCTGGAACGGTATCCAGGATAAATTTTAACCGATATTTTCTGTGATATTACATTACTAATGAAAAAAAATAATAGGAAATTATACCTATTATAAAGAGAGCTTCGAAATCAGCTCTACCTAAGACGGTCCATTTGTGCTGGTGATGAACTTCTATATTGTGGATGTGTCAAATGAAGAATAATTGAGGGGTGTACTTCTAGATGAAATAGAGACTGAAGCCAAACGTATCAGATGCTATCAGTGGGATCAAATCTGCTTTACAACGACACCAGCATTCCAAACATTTCGGTATAACCATATATCACACCTGGAGTACATCTGCGGAATTTGGGATATTGCTACTATTCGGGAGTACTGGTACAGTTGTTACACTACCACAACACAACAGCTGCTGAACACGGCCTCATGGCACCCTTGTTAGACTTCTCGACATCAGACTCGAAAACGGAAATCCACGAATAGATTATTTTCCCCTGACCAATAAGAGACTATAGCGGTGAGCAGATCGTCAAGCCCCAACAGGAAAACTCTGTGAAATAGTTTCAGTTACAACCAATTTCGACGAACAAAAAAGGCAAAATGGCGAAGGAAAGCTCACAAGTCTCAAATACTGAATTTACATACCTCTCGGATTCAAAAGGACATCTTGAGCTCAACAGAAGCAGAATGAGCACCCAAATCAAAATCTATATAACCATATACACGAGTATTTTTTCATAGAATAATTCACAAGGAAGTCAGTACATATGACTCTTCTCTCTGAACTCACGCCGTCAAAAGCGAAGCTTCACACTTCTCCAGAAATCGAAATGGCATTCCAAATTATTTCTTTTGATAAAACTCAAAAAACCAACCTACAGCACATTCTGACTGACACACATCTTGGGTCAGTTTTTCACGTCGAAAGGGTGACGTCATACAAAGTGATTTGAATTTCATTGAAAGAACTATGTTCGAATGGGTGGAGATTCGAGAAGAAAAAGACAGAATTAATAAACAGTTTTTTTTCAAATGAAGAAACCAGTTTCAATGCCGAGAACGTCAACCTAATGTCAAAAAGTCTACTACCAATAGTTCTGCTTCAACCCTCAATATGGCATGGCAAAGGTGGGATTCAGACAGATTCGAAATCCGATGGTACGACGATCTGACAGCTTTCTGATTGGACCTAATTGGTCTGAATTTCAATTTAGACTAATTAGAAAGCTGTCGGATCGTCGTACCATCTGATTTCGGATCTGTCTGAATCCAGCCTAAGAGTTATCATTTCATAGTGTCGAACACATCGAGAGCAGATTGAGCACACACTAACAGATTGGTTCACGGAATATGAAAAAAGGTATTCTTCAGCTGATTGAAATTTGAAGGTCGAAATCCGATTGTTTATTTCCTGATGACAGATGAAAATACTCAAGTTCACCAACAAAGCGAATAGAGGATCCAAGGCCTGAGAATACATAAATACAATGGTGAAAATATCTACAGTCATATCAAATGCATGATACCTTGAGTTGGTCTACGAAAGAGTTCGCAATGGTATATGTCTATATTTTAGGGATAACCCACAATAACCATTTCTCATCCGTGCGAAGCCGGGGCGGGTCGCTATTATTTATTTTTGAAAAATCCATATGATGATTCCATTCCAGTATTCTATCGAATATCAGGCCAAGAAATTTGATTTTGTTGAGAGTGAGTTCAGAAACACTATCTTCATTTGTGTTTGAAAAAAGAATTACGTTCGGTTTTGAAAGGAGAAAAGCGGAATCCTGTATGACAAACTTGAAAGCTGTTAATTGCCTATTGTAGAAGGTTGCATATTGTTTTGGTGTTCCTTCAAGTGGCATACAAAACCAGATCATCAGCAAAGAGGTTGGATTGGACTGGCATTTCCATGTCGTTGGGAAAATTTTTCTTGGTTGTCAAAAACAATGTTACATTCAGAGGAGATTCTTGAGAGGTACCATTTTCTCGAAACGTTGATTTCGAGAACACTCCGTTTGATGAAACTACAAATGATCGGTTACTCAGAAAGTTGAAAATGAAGGATAGCATGTTGCCTTGAATTCCCCAACGCTTCAGTTCGTCCAGCACATTCCGTCTCCAAACAGAGTCAAATGCCTTCTCGATATCAAAGAACACCGCGATGAGTTTTCGGTGGTTTGTGAAGGCTTCAGAGATGCCTGGGTGAAGGTTAACTGGATTTTTGATGGTAGAAAGATTTTTTCGAAATCCGCTTCGATTTGGAATTATGAAGGTATTTAGTTCCAGAAAAAATTGTAATCTTGCATATAGGATGCTTTCGAGTATTTTGCACATGGTGCATACTAGTGAAATTGGCCCGAATTACAGATGATCCGAAGGTGTTTTGCTCTATTTGCGTGAAATATATTTCGAGGAAAATATTTTTTCGCCTCCTCTATTCAAAGTATATATTTCTTGGCCCCATTGTAGGGAGCAAAGTCGTAATTTCCCTCCCTAGAAAGGAAAATTAAAAGTGACCTTTGATACGTCATCAATGAAATAATGGCAATGACGACCTGAACTATATTCCATTATATAAGTATGAATTTTACCGTTCATTTATAAGAACACCCTGAATTTTATGAAATGGTGGAAATCAATGAAGAAGGTAGGATATTTTCACGAAGTGGAAATATTGAGGAAATGAAAGTTAATGTCAAATATTTTGATACAGCTACAGCAATTCGCTATATTCCTGCAGTCGGTAAAAGAATAGCGCAACGACTTGATGACGGACGTTGTTCATGATAGGTTTGCAGGCAATTAAAGGTGTTGGCACCGAGATATCCTACTCCTACTGCCGGAAGAAGTTTGACGAGAATAATTTACGGTATATCATCTGGTCCGTGGGATGAATTGTCGACTTTAGAAAGAACGTCTGTTCTTCAGATGTGATCCTTGAATTGAGAAGGATTTCGCTATCAGCATCTATTTGAGGAGAATTGTTTTCTGTCATTTCTTTCAATCCGAGAAATGCATGGTCATGAATGTCGTTACTCGATTGGTGTCGAATATTTTATGCAAGTAGGTTAGCGATGTCATATTCGTCAGAAATCGACTGGCTGTCTTTGATGAGGAAGGGTATACCGTTGTTTCATTGAGTTCCCTTTATGGCGTTCACCATTCTCCATGCTTGGAGATTGAGAAACGATGTTGTAAAGTGGAGACATATTTCACCCATGATTCACGTTGGCTGTTTTCATAGTACATCTCTTGAAGGCTCTGAGTTTATTACATTCGATCTCAATAGCTTTATGACAATCATCGTTCCACCAAAGTACCGGATGACGGTACTTAACGTCGGTTGTTTTTCCTATGGCTCTAGGAGCAGCTTCAGTAATGATTTCTGTAAAATCTGAGTCAGTGTGGTCGATATCATCTTGTGGGATATATCTGAGATTTTTGTCTCTAATCGATCACTGGAGAGAGCCCATTCCTGGTTGTTTTAATTTTTTAGTCGCCATTTCGAATTAAATTAACGATTTTTCAGTACTACTATTGGTTTTACATTCACATGTACGGTTTCGGAGCTACCATGAAACTCTTACTGCAAACATTTTTCAGTATCGCATAACGTATAGAAATTTGTGAAGCAACTATTATCACAAACTCCGAAGGGTGTGTGATGTGCGACAAGCACGGTATTTTCTCTTTACGTGTGTGTTAACTTGAACTCAGAGGGCTGTATTTTTTGTGATGGTTTATTGAATAATAGTACAACAACAGGCGTTTCGACTTGCACTGCTCGGCGGTTCAATGCGTACTGAACTCAGATGTTCGACCGCAGCATTAGTAGAGTACATCATTTGACAGGCGCGGATACTAAGTATACAATTCAAATAGAGAAATGATATGATACCAAACATCCCGGCGACCTTGAAAAAATACATTTTTTTTTTCAAAAAAGATGTAAGCATGTGAACAAGTGATTGATGATAAAAATACGTTATAATATGAGCAAGAAAAGTACAGAAGTGATCAAACAATAAAGTAAGCTAACTTCAAGAGGTCATTACTCAACGTTCTCAGTATCTATTGGTAACACACAAATCTTTGCTACTGCGCGTTTGAATGTTTCACGGCAAGTTTTTACGTTAACCACCCGCACGATTCCATCGGAACCAGGGAATAATTCCTCGACTCGTCCGATTTTCCACTGCATGGGCGGAGTGTTATCTTCCTTCATAAGGACCATCGATCCGACTCTTATGTCGACGGATTGGGCTCCTTTCCATTTGGAGCGGACTTGAAGCGATGACAAATATTCCGATGACCAACGAGTCCAAAAATGTTGCACCAGCTTTTGTATGCGCCCGTAATTGGTCAATTTGTTGTCGGATATGGCCGTAAAATCTTCTGAGGGTAAGCTGCTTATGGTATCACCAATGAGGAAATGCGCAGGCGTGAGAGGAAGGTAGTCATTGGGATCGTTTGACAAAGGAAGTAAAGGTCGTGAATTAAGAATCCCCTCGACCTGCACTATTATCGTGTTGAATTCTTCATATGTTAAATATGCTTGACAAAGAATTCTTTTCAAATGGAATTTCGCTGATTTCACTGCCGCTTCCCACAAACCTCCAAAATGGGGTGAATTTGGGGGAATGAATTTCCAAGAAATCAGATTAGCTGTAATGAATTTATTAAATTTTGAGTCTTGCTCTAAATTAACAATCTATATAATTCGTTAAGCTCATTTTTTGCTCCGATAAAGTTGGATCCATTATCAGAGAAAATTTGTTTACATATGCCTCGGCGTGCAGTGAAGCGTTTTAGACAATTAAGAAATGATTCAGTAGTTAGATCTCCAGCGAGCTCAAGATGCATGCCCTTGGTTGTAAAGCATACAAAAACACAGAGGTAGCATTTTACAATTTTTCTATTTCTTAGTTTGCCGTCCCTTATTTGAAATGGGCCAGCGTAATCAATACCTACGGTTGAGAATGGTCTACACGGTTTAACTCGATCTATAGGCAAAACCCCCATTTTATGAATCGTATCAATTGGCTTAACCTTGAAACAGGTGAAACAGCGACGTATGACCATCTTTACTGTGCTGTGTCCATTTAATGGCCAATAATTATGTCTTAGGGCAGCAAGAGTTGCTTGTGCGCCTGCGTGCAAATTTCTCTCATGTTCATGTTTAATAATCAGTTTAGTAAAAGGGTGATGACTTGGCAATATGGCAGGAAACTTGTGCTCATAAGGAATGTGAGCATTACGCAGTCTTCCTCCCACCCTAATGATATTATCCTTGTCCAGGAATGGATTCAGCGAAAGAAGTTTACTTCTACAATAAATTGTTTTTGCTTCACTTAAGAGATGATAATCATGAGAGAATTCAGATTTTTGAATAAACTTAATGAGTTTCTTTGTACTATTATTAAGTTCTGTAGGTGTTAAGAAACCTGAAAATTTTGGATTTTCAGGATGAGCATTATTTATGAATCGTAAAATGAATGCCGTAACCCTTTGCAACTTAATGAATGAGGAGAATCTTTCGAAAATATCTAAATTTTCCTTGAAAAATGTTAATAAACCTGACACTTCAGGATTCTTGTTACGCCTTTCTGGGGTGTTATTAATTTTTACAAAGCCCTTGTCAGGCCAGAACATTTTGTCTTTATGCAGCCATAATGGGCCGTTCCACCAAAGTGAAGAATCGAGCAATTGTGAAGCTGTAACGCCTCTGGAGATAAAGTCAGCTGGGTTTTCGGATGAGATGACATGTCTCCATTTATTGGCGGAGGAGATTTTCTTGAATTTGCGCTACACGATTGGCTACGAACGTTTTCCAAGTATTAGGCTCGGCTGCAATCCATGCCAATGCGATTGTCGAATCGCACCAATAGGTAGTATCATCGAAGTTAATTGAAATATTGTTCAAAACCTTATTTATCAGCTGAGCTAAGAGGAGTGCACCACAGAGCTCCAATTTTGGTAGTGAAATATTTTTTACTGGGGCTACCCGTGACTTGGCACAAAGTAATGTTACTTGACAATTATCGGTGAAATTGAACGATGATATGTAAATACATGCGCCGTAGGCGCTCTCTGATGCATCACAAAATCCGTGAAGATATATTTTTCGAGGACTGATGCGTAAAACATGTCTCGGTATACGGATATTATTTATTAGGTAAATTTCAGAAATGAATTGAATCCAAATGGTAAATAGCGATATCGGAATCGTTTCATCCCACGATACTTTTAATTCCCAGAGTTTTTTGAGAATAATTTTTGCCTTTATAATGATAGGTCCTAAAAGTCCTAGTGGATCGAAAATCTGACTGATAACCGAAAGTATTTTTCGTTTCGTTATATTATTTTTATAATTATCGTCCTTTACACTATATTTCAAAATATCCCTTTGTGAATCCCAATAGAGACCTAACGTTTTTTTTGTACTATCATCTGATATCTGAGGTGCTGTTTCTGAATTATCATTCGTAACGCCTGTTGATATATCGCTGTCATTAGCAACACATTTCCGCAATGCAAAACCATACTGCTTGAGAAGTGCAGTCAAGTTTGTTGAAGTTAACTAAGCTTCCTGCACTGTTTCACAACCTGTAAGCACGTCATCTACGTAAAAATCGTTCTTAATAATGTTGCTAATATTTGGTAGAAATGATTCATTTTCTATGCCGACTTGTTGCAGAAAACGCGTTGCAAGATAAGCTGCGCATCCAGTGCCGTACGTCACTGTGTTTAGTCGAAGATGCTGTATAGGCTGTTGATTATCTGACCTCCATAAAATCCGAAGCAGGTCTCTTTGTTTTTCTTGAATAAAGATCATTCTATACATTTTCTCAATGTCTCCTGCAGATACATAATTATGTTTTCTAAATCTAAGCAGGATTGAAAATAATTCGTTTTGAACCGTTGGACCGACCTTGAGAGTATCGTTGAGAGAAAGACCAGTATCGGTTTTACAAGAGGCATCGGATACCACTCTGCCTTGAAAACAGCATGATGCGGAAGATAATAGGTAGCGAGGGAGTTGGGGTTAGGGTTTTCAACCAAACTCATGTGACCTAATTTCAAATACTCGTCGATGAAATTCATGTACTGAATTTTAAGATGCTCGTTTTTGTGGAAACTAGGCTCAAGATTGTAGAATCTCTTAAGCGCGACGTCATACGTACTACCTAACAGGCATGACAACCTTGAAATGTCCTGTTTCATCGCGAGTTAAAGTACGTATGAAATGATTTTCGCATTCGACTTCTTCCTTTGTGAAATTTGATTTAATATCGCATTCTTCTAATGCCCAGAATTTCTCTTGCTGATTATCGAGTGAAGTTGACAAATTGCATGATATGGATATGTGAGAGTTCTATATTGTGTGAAAGTGTTGATTGTTGCTGACTGATTGGTGCCGGACCTGACATGACCCAGCCTAATTTGGTTTTTTGCAGAATAGGGCGGCTATGCCCAAGTTTTATTTGTCCTACACAAAGAAGATCAAAGAAACTGGACGCACCTAATGAAATATCGATATTACCAGGTTCGTAGTTGGTTGGATCTGCTGAAGTTATACCTTCGGGTATTTCTATTTTATCAAAATCAATTTTTGTACATGGTAGCTTGTTTGTGATTTTATCCAAAACTAAAAGCGATAGGGTTGAGGAGAATGCGGAATATTTTGAATTTATCGTAGCATTTGTTCTGAACTGAATAATGGTTTCTACCTGATGAATTCCTGTTACAGGTAAATGAATCTTATACTTTTGTAATTCTAGTTTATTGCATAAATCTGAGGTTATGAAATTTGACTGAGACCCCGAATCCAATAGAATTCTACATTCGTGCCTTTCGCCGTAAATATCTTGAATATAAACTATCGCTGTGCACAATTGTATCTCTGTATGTGGTCTATGTGCTGTAACAACTGATGTATGTGTATTGGAGTTTCTAAATTGTGTTTGTTCTTGTTGCGATGAATGCTGTACGTGAAGGTGATTGTTTGGGTTATCTGTTTGTTGCGCTGAGACATGTGGATTTGCATGAGGACGAAATTGTGTATTTTGATTGTATGAATTTTGTGTTTGTGGTATATTTGAGTTTTCTTGATACGTCATGCGAGGTTGTTGAACTACCGATCTATGTATGTTAGAAGATGCACTAGCTGCCGAGCTACGATGCGAATCATATTGAGCTAACTGATTATTCTGATTGAGGTGCAGAATTGTATTATGTTTTCCCCCACATTTCTTACATCTATGGTGGGTTTGACAATTTTCGAGGTTATGACCTATTTTAAGGCAGTTAGGGCATAATTTCAGTGTCGACACTTGTTTGTTTTTTGCATGTAATGGCAGATTATTAAATTCGCGACAACTAAATATATAATACGTACCCTTGCAGTAATGGCAATACGGTGAGAAAGTGGAAAAATTAACTGAAGGGCGAGCATTTCCCAATTTTTTTGATTTTTCGAATTCCTTTGCGGAAGCTTCTAATGACTCTAAAAGTAAGCATTTTTCAGTAAGAAATGATTTGAATTCATCAAATTTTGGTGTTACCCTTTCCGCGCTTATTCTTTCCCACTCTCGTCTGGAAGTTGGGTCTAATTTTGACGAAAATAAATGAATTATCAATGTGTCCCACTTATCAACTGGTTCACCAAATGTTCTAAGCGCCTTCAAGTGCTGTGTTAGACAGTCTAGAGTCGTTCTAAGGAACTCATGTGATTTCCTTGAGCTGGATCAAATAATGCAGTGACATGCGTACGAATAATCGCATGTTTATTATCGAAACGTTCCTGTAAAGACTCCCAAGCCTTAATATATTTTCCCCAGAAATATCAAGAGATTTGAGGGCATCTGTTGCCTTACCTTTGAGGCAAGTGAGTAAGTAGTGAAATTTTGCGACATTTGAATAACTTTCGTCAGAATGAACTAACGCGATAAATGTTTCCTTAAATTTAAGCCATTCTTCGTATTCTCTGGTGAATGTAGGTAGTGCTACAGGAGGCAGTTTGAAGTTTGCTTTAAATGTTGAATCTAAAATATTACAATGCTGACTTCCAGAAGTTTGTGGGTTGTTTAATGGGTTAGAAGTATTCTGATGGCCATCTACGGATGGTCGTGTACTGTTTTCTGGATTATTATAGGTTATAGGTATCTGTATATGCTTTATCGAAGTATATTTTGCAATACCGATCACTCTGTAATACTCGGTTTTAAAATTCTCGAGTTCGTTCGTTGCATCATCAGATGGGTCTGAAAGATATAATTCTGTCTGATTGTCATTGAATTCCTTTATAATGGTTTCGATTTTGTCTAAGCGAACCTGAAGTTCGATTAATAATTTTGTTTCATCAAATTCTTCAATATATTAAGAGAAACGATTTAAGGATAGCCAAAGTAGTTGGCGCTTATTTGTCAATTCCTTGACTTCTTCTGCCTTTTTAGTCATTTCAACACGCATGAATAATAACGCAGGTCGAGATGTTAACTATTAGGATAGACAGGAATGAAATTTGAATGGAAATGATAGACTCACAGTGATAAAATTGCTTGAATCCGGTCCTGTCGGTGGTTCTGCTTCTTGGAATCCGTACCGGCCACGGCAAAGGGCGGGACTCTGATCTGCGACGATGCGCGCGCTCCGATGATGCTTCCCACGTTGCCAGCTTATGTGTGCCGCACGACAAGGCTGATATTCGTGTACCGCACTACCCGGCTTTTTGCTTTGATTCGCGCGTTAATTTGAAATGAACGCTTTTTTGTTGTTCGCTACTCAATTCACCAACTATGATTAATTTGCTGAAATGTCTATAGTTCACCTGATCTTGATGAAATGATTGTACCCGTTGTCGCTGTTTGATGCTCGCACCCTGAATCTAGCACGTTTTGTTTTTATGAATGTTTTTTCACCTGTCTTTTTCCCATGAAATAGGTACCTAGTTCACCACTATCACTTCACTTTACTATATATGAGGCTCGTGAGGACCAATGTGATGTGCGATAAGCACGGTATTTTCTCTTTACGTGTGTGTTAACTTAAACTCAGTGGACTGTATTTTTTTTGAGGGTTTATTGAATAATAGTACAACAACAGGCGTTTCGACTTGCACTGCTCGGCGGTTCAATGCGTACTGAACTCAGATGTTCGACCGCACCATTAGTAGAGTACATCATTTGACAGGCGCGGATACTAAGTATACAATTCAAATAGAGAAATGATATGATACCAAACAGGGTGATTCTTTGAAAGATTCCAATACGAAAAGTTTATATAAACATATGTCCTAACCGCCTTTTTGTCGAGATACATTGGTATAAAAATACTTTTTTTCAATTTTTTTTGGAGTGAACTTTGACATTTTCGACAATAATCAGTCCAAATTAGGCAAGTGCAATCCATACAACAGTGCACACGATAGAAACTAATTCATTTCTCGAACGATTCACATGGTAATTTTTTTTCTTCCTTGTTCAACACTTCATATTTTTTTTCTGCCGTCACTGACATATTACGAGCCAAGAATGATCAATATTCTTTCATTCAACATTTTTTGGTTCTCATGAAGTTTCTCATTTACTTGTACGGTTCAGGAGCTATAATGAAAATATTAATGCCAACATTTTCCAGTGTCCCATAACAGAAAATTTAAAAATGAAATATTCTAAATTGTGAATTGAAAGAAATATTTTTCAGAATGATAGAAATGATAGCTTTCATACAAATGCAATGAGAATAAAAAAAAAACTCCTGTGTGTATTAGATTCAAATCTTTTTGTACAAGATTACCTATTTTGTATCCGCGGGAGCTTTTGAATTTGATACTCACAGAATAACATACATCAAACAATGATAGAAATTATGTTTTATTTTCAGAACGTTTGTATGAACGCATCTTTTTTTTCAATTTTCATTCATCGTAGATTTTTCTAATTCTGGAATATTATTTCTTCAAATTCACAATAATTGAGAATGTTTCATTTTTTGAATTTTTCGGAATGTTAAGGAACACTGGAAAGTGTTTGCATCATTACTTTCATTGTAGCTCCGGAACCGTGAAAGTGAATGGAAAACTTCAAGAAAACAAAAAGATTGAATGAAAAAACATTGATCATTACTATATTATAATATATCAGTGACGACGGAAAAAAATCTGAAGGGTTAAACAAGGCTTGACTCTGAAAAAAGGCCCTGTGAATTATATGAGAAATAAACTATTTTGAATCGTACCTTATATTGAATGGATTGTACTTGCCTGATTTGAACTGATTATTGTCGAAAATGTCGTAGTTCACCCCAGAAAATTTTGAAAAAAAGTATTTTTATCAGACTGTCTCTCGAAAACCAAGCTGAAAATAAAATAGAATATATGTTTATATGAACTTCTCGTCCTGAAAACTTTAAAGAATCTACTCTCGAAGTTTGTCAACGTACTTGATTAACACCCTGTTCATACGATCATTCTTGAAGTTGTTTTCTTGCAGGCGAATCACAAGAGGTGGTTGTTCATGTTACAAGATCTGGAACATCTCAATATGGCAAAACCCCCCCTTTATTTTCCATTGTATCATGAATGTTTGCTTAATAGGTCTGAAATGAGTTTTTAGTAATGTTCTTCAGATTCTTCGCTTTCGTTTTCCGAAATGGTAACGTTGAAATGGTTTCGAGTTTCTGGTTGAGCTGACTCAGTATTTTGGCGGTTCTCGTTTTAATAAATCTATATTTCTGTCAGAATCGGGTACATTTTGGTAGGGTTGCTAGTAGGATAGGAACGTCCTGAGTGGCTAGCTTCTTCAGAGGCTTATTCATCTCTCATCTATTATTCCGATAAGATGAGAGATGAGTAAGGCTCTGAAGAAGCTAGCCACTCGCGCTAGCGAAACTTTAGAAAGAAATTCCGAGGTACGACGGCCTTCAAACCCGAAGAAAAGTAGTAATACTGAAAACCTCGGCCGCGGAAGCCTTAATCATTTTGTCAAAATACCATGACCCATTTTAGCACCCAATGAAAAATATCACCGAATTTCTTCGAAAAAAAAAAAGAAGACTTTTTCTGACGTACCCTGTCGTAACTGGTTCTTTTGGGTTTCTTCGAAATGAATGGACTGTAGTTTTATATGATTTCTGTTCAGTTTTATTTTTATGAACTTTTTATACAAAATTCTTGGATAACAACTTTTTTTTTGTGTACATGTTACCATAACATTTTTTATTATTGACGTTGACAAATATCAGAAAATAATATGCATCGACCTATATACAAGGTGACTAAAATATAAATTATATCAACAAATTAACATGGCGCCCACCTTGAAAGTAACACTTTCAACGAAGTCAAATTGAATGAGAATAAAAAATGAAAATCAAAATGTCTGTCTCGAAAGTTCAGCATTATTCGATTGGTAATACACACACTTTACCAAGTGAACGATTTACTTCTCCACCTCGGGTTTTCACGCTGATTACTCTCAGGACTCCATCATTTCCTGGATGTAATTTGGTAACTCTACCAAGCCGCCAGTCTTGAGTGAATCCAGACTCGTTCTTTATTAGCACCATGGATCCGATTTTCAGAGATTCAGTGGATTTCGTCTTCCACTTGGTTCGAGTTTGCAGCTCTGCTAAATACTCTTTCTGCCATCTCCTCCAGAAATGTTGGGACATACTTTGTAGACGTTGATATCGGAGTAAACGATTCTCAGGAATGTCCTTGGTATCGATTTCGGGCAACGAAGTCAGTGTTTTTCCAACGAGGAAATGTGCTGGCGTTAGAGCAGATAAGTCTTCTGGGTCAGATGATAGGGGACACAAAGGACGGGAGTTGAGGATACCTTCGATTTGAACTAGTATTGTACTGAATTCTTCGAAAGTGAGTTTAGTGTCAGCTATCACTCTTTTGATATGATATTTTGCACTTTTTATACCGGCTTCCCAAATTCTCCCGAAACTGGGCGACTGAGCAGGAATAAAATGCCACCTAATATTTTCGTTGGAATAATGAGTTTCTAAGAAGTTTGACTGATTTTTCAAGAATTCCGCAATTTCATTGAGTTCATTATTTGCACCAACGAAATTGGAACCATTGTCTGAATATATATTGGCGGGTTTGCCCCTTCTACTGACAAACCTAGTGAGAGTTGAAATAAATGCATTAGTGGTTAATTCAGACACCAGTTCTATATGAACTGCCTTGGTACACAGACAAACAAATAGGCTCATGTATGCCTTGGTTAATTTAGGTGCACGGGTTTTTCTGTCCTTAAGCCAGAATGGTCCCCCGTAATCCACCCCAACATTTAAAAATGGCGAATAATCATTCACCCGAACATCTGGAAGATTACCCATGTGATAATTCGTAGGATTAGGTTTTGCCTTGATACAAACAATACACTTTCTAATGATATTTTTGCAAGAATTACGTCCAGATATAGTTCAGAATCGTTCACGAATTGAATACAGCAATTGTTGAACCCCACAGTGTAGAAGTTTTTCGTGTTCATTTTTCAGAATCAGTTCCGTCAATTTGTGACCTTGAGGTATTAATACTGGGTGTTTCTTGTCAAATGATTGAACTGAATTGAAAAGTCGACCACCTACGCGTATGACACCTTCATGAAAAAATGGATTCAAAGATAAAATTTTACTTTTTTTATTGATATTTTTTCCATTTTCCAAATCATAATATTCATGTGGGAAGGACTGAATCTGAGAGATTTTCAATAATAAAAACAATGAGTTTTGTAATTCTGTAGGAGTTAATAATGTACCATATTGTCTTTGACTCTGGCATATTTCTGAATTATTGATAAATCTCAAAATGTAAGCTGATACTCGTAGTTTTTTGAGAGAGGAGAATTTAGTGAATAAGTTGAGACCATCATATTTGATGGAGATGTTAGAAACGGTTCGTTGTTCTGGAATATCAAAATTTGTATCAATATCCTCAATTCTCCATTGGGAACATGTAGACAAAAGCCATATGGGACCATTCCACCACAAATCTGAATTCAAAAGAGTGGTTGGTGTACAACCTCTCGATAATAGATCAGCAGGATTGTCATTTGAACTAACATGGTGCCAATCTGAAATATTTGTTAATGACTGTATCTCACTAATACGATTAGCAATAAAAGTTTTGAATCTACTGGACTCTGTCCGAATCCAGGCCAATGTTATAGTAGAGTCGGTCGAGAGATAATATTTATCGAATTTCAGTTCCAGAGAATCTGAAACCTTTTTTACTAGATTGGCAAGTAATACTGCACCACATAATTCTAACCTAGGTAAGCTTATCTGTTCAATAGGTGCAACTCGCGATTTAGCACAGAGAAGTCTAGAAAAAAATGATCCAGATGAATTCACGCATCGAATATAAATACAAGCACCGTACGCCTTCTCAGACGAATCCGAAAAACCATGGCATTCTACCCTAATATATTCGGAAATGAATGCATGGCGAGGTATTTTCAAATCATTGATTATAGGTAATTCCTGTTCGAATTTGGACCATTCAATGTTTAATTCTTCAGGAATTTTATCATCCCAAGTGCCTTTCAGTTTCCACAATTGTTGAATGATCACTTTAGCAACTATTATTATTGGACCTAGCAGACCCAATGGATCAAATATTTGGCAAATCTTTGAAAGTATGATACGTTTCGAAAAGTGTTCATTTGTTAGTCGAGAGCTATTATGAATTCGGTACTGAATGAGATCAACGTTTGGATTCCAATAGACTCCTAGCGTTTTATTTTGCTCATTTTCACCAATATGTAGTATGTCAGCGTCTAGGTCCTTTTTAACATACAAATGGTTGAGCACCCTTTTATCATTGCAAAGCCATTTACGCAATTCGAAACCACCACTTGATAAAATTTTAGTAATATCTGATTGAATTTTGATTATGTCAGTTTCACTATCAGCCCCTGTCAGAAGATCATCAACATAAAATGAATCTAATATAATTTTACTTGCAGTTGGATATTTATCTTTATGGTCAATTGCCAGTTGAATCAGGCATCTGATTGATAAATAACCCGCTGAAGCAGTGCCGTAAGTGGCAGTATTTAACCTGAATCGTTTGAGTTCATCTTGGGGATTTGCTCTCCAGAAAATTATTTGAAAATTTCGATGCGATTCACTGATAAGTACTTGACGATACATTTTTGCAAAGTCTCCAGAGATAACATAAACGTGCTTTCGAAAACTCATCAAAATTGAAAACAAGTCCCTTTGCAAAGTGGGACCACAGAACTGCACATCGTTTAGCGATAAACCACTGTCGGTTTTTGCTGATCCATCAAATACTACACGACATTTCGTTGTTAAACTACTCTCCTTGATGACAGCGTGGTGTGGTAAATGGAAGTTAGTTGAATTTAGATCAATTTCACCATTTTTCAATTCTGTCATATGATTCAAGGTTTCATATTCAGTCATGAATTTTACATATTCTTCTTTCAATTGAGGATTTCTGCTTAATTTTCTCTCTAACGAGTAAAATCTACTAAGTGCCGTTTTTTCCGAATTTCCTAACAGTTCTACTGATTTTTTGAAAGGTATTTCAACAATGAATCTACCGCTAGTATCGCGTTTAGTTGTTTTCTCAAAAAGCGATTCACAATATTTTTCAGTTTCCGATAAAATTTTGCAGTTATTATTAATATTTTCTTACTCCCAAAATTTAACAATTGAGTTGTTCAATGAACTTTCTGAATCGACACTTAAAAAATTTAATGATTCATAATTGTTTTTCTGAAAATGTAAATTACCGGCCAATATCCATCCAAATTTTGTGTTTTGTAATCTTGGCATATTTTTTGAAAGATTTTCATGCTCAATCAAAATGATTTTCCAAAATACATCAGCTCCCAATAGAATATCAATATTACTACTTATATTGAAATTTGGATCAGCCAAAACGCATTGAGTGGGTATGTTGAATACATTTCTGTTGAAAGAAAATAAAGGCAATTGATCTGTTATTTTCGGTAGTACCAAACAGTTAATATTCATGTTAAACTCACTATGACCAGACATAATTGAAACATTTATTTGATCACTAAGATTTGACAATATTTCGCCTACACCTTTCACAACGTGATTTACTTTGGTTGTTTCTAATTGAAGTTTCTGGCACAATTTTGAAGAAATGAAATTACTCATTGATCCATTATCGAGCAATGCCCGACATTTTAAAATCATATTTGTTCTGGGATTTTTTAACTTTATGATTGCAGTTGATAGTAGGACTTGGGAGACACCTGATGAATTTGTTGATGACTGAAAATTATGACTCTGTATATCTGAAGTATTGACATTGACATTTGTTTCTGTGTCGACAGATATATTTTCATTCACTGAACTTGATTGTGAAACTCCCGCTCTACCATCGGATTTCTGATTATTGGAATCAAAATGTAGTAAGGTATTATGTGGTTTATTACACTTTGGACAGTCATTGAAAGTGCATTGATTTTGATCATGGGAACGCAAACATTTCAGGCATAACTTGAGATTTCTGACTTGTACCACTCTCTGAGCGACTGGAAGTTTCAAAAAATTCCAACACCTATACAAGCCATGTTGTTTTTTACAATATGGACACTGAATTTTTTCCGTATTGACATATGAATTAGTTTTTTTCAAAATTGTTTGCAACTTATGTTTTTCAAATTTATTTTGTTCAATTTTTTCCAAAATTTCACACTTTGTTTTCAAAAAACTATTCATATCTTTCATACTTGGCAAATATTTTTCATATTTATGAGCTTCCCAGTCTTTTCGAGTAGTCGAATCAAACTTATTTGTGATTATGTAAATTATAAGTCGATCCCATGTGTCTGTCTGTTCACCAAGAGCCTTCAATGAGCGCAAATGTTTTGTTACAGTGTCAAATAAATTTCTCAAGTCTGAATATGACTCTTTGCTTACTGCTGGAAATTCGAATATCCCTCTTACATGGTTATGGATAATAAAGCTTTTGTTTTCATATCTGTCAGTCAATAAGTTCCAAGCAACAAGATAATTATCGGATGATACTTCGATAGCTTCAATGATGTTAGAGGCTTCTTTTTCTAAAGATGATCTCAAATAGAAAAATTTCTGAATGTTCGACAAAGAACTATTCTCATCAACTAAAGCTTTAAAAGCATCACGAAACTCAAGCCAATTGGAATATTGACCATCAAAAGTGGGCAATTTTATTGTAGGCAACTTGACGTTTACACTGTCATTGTGGTTGGAAGAATATTTAGGAGTACTTGAATTATCATAAATTTCACTTTGATTTCGATTTCCTACAAGAGAAGAATATTCAGAACATAATGTTTTTGCTTGACTCAAAATATCAAAATATGCATTTTCAAATTGTTCCCGCTCAGTCTCATCATTTTCGGTGGATTCTAAATCTTCAAGTTGTGACTGCACCTCATTGAAATCATCCCATAAGGGTTCAAACTTTTCAATGCGAAGATTTAGTTGTGCAATAATACTATCATTCAAATTCTCTTTGTTAACAGATCCGATAAACTTTTGAAAACGCGTCAATCTGCTTTTAATTTGAGCCCGTTTAGATTTAAGCTTGTCTGCCATTTGAACGAGAAAATATGAAACTATCACACAATACCAATTCAAAATGAGAGGAAGGGAAAGGAAAGGAATGGACAGGAACTCACGGTTGGGGAATCGGCTTGCTGAATGCTGATGTCTGCTCCAAGCGTAGGTTTCTTCTGATTGATTTACGTGCGGATGGAAGGACCAATGTCGTAACTGGTTCTTTTGGGTTTCTTCAAAATGAATGGACTGTAGTTTTATATGATTTCTGTTCAGTTTTATTTTTATGAACTTTTTATTCAAAATTCTTGGATAACAACTTTTTTTTTGTGTACATGTTACCATAACATTTTTTATTATTGACGTTGACAAATATCAGAAAATAATATGCATCGACCTATATACAAGGTGACTAAAATATAAATTATATCAACAAATTAACATACCCATCACTTGTTTTCCTCTCATATCCTCCAGAACTGCTGCATAACGTCGAATATTACTGAAAAACATGTTGAAATTGTTATGATATTTCATTGGGGTTCATTCATTTGAACTTCAAACAACACTTCACTACTTTCATTACAACTCTTTATCACAATAAATTACAATACAATCACTCAAACTGCCCCGCTAACTATCCAACGCTCTGTTCTAAACACTCTGATGACCTCTCTGTAATAGTCATCTGTTGCGAACTTACTTCCTTGCCATCGGCTGATTCCCAATCCCTCTTCAGAAGGCCATTCTCAACAATCAAGGAACCCCATTGTGCCCACAATGCTTTGAACGTTGGTGCTCGATCGGAGACATCCTTTCAGGTGGGTCTTTTCGTTTCATTTTCTTTCCATTTCCCTCCTGGTCTTGTCGCATATTTCCTGTGGTCCAATTGCCGTCTACTATCAATCTCACTTGGTTGATTCCTTCGCGACGTTCATTTCGCTCACAGTGCTCACAAGTATCCGAACAAGGTCTTCCAGATAAGGCATCTGCGTTGTTATGCAATCGTTCTGATCGATGTTTCATCCTGAAGTGATACTGGTTCAACTTCTCAATCCAACTTGCTACTTGTCATTCAGGAGTCTTTATTTCGAGTAACCACTACAGAGCTGCATGATCTGTTCTGATGAGGAACTCTCTTCCGTACAGATATTTGTAAATGTGGTCTACAGCATTGATTTTTGCCAGTAGCTCTTTTCTTGTTACGCACTGATTCCTTTCTGGCTTGGTCAGTTCTTTGCTGTAGAACTCAATTCCTCTTTTCTGGCCATTCTGTTCTTGTGGTAGTACGGCTCCAATACCATTATTACTGGCATCTGTGTCCAAAACAAATGGGCCTCGTTGACGTGGGAAACTCAAAATGGAACTGAAACATAGAGCAACTTTCAGTTTCCTAAATGCTCGTTAACTTTTGTTGGACCAGACGAATTTGACTCGATCTTCTGTCATCTTATGTAGGGGTCCCGTATTATCAGCAAATTCTTCTACGAACTGACGGTAGTAGGTACAGAGACCTAGGAAACTTCTCACTTCATGTTTGTCTCTTGGTATCGGCCAGTCTCTCATCGCCTGTATCTCCTTTTCGTCTGTTCGGATACCTTCTGATGAAACTATTTGACCTAGAAAATCCACTTCTTTCTGGAACAGCAAACATTTTTGAAAATTCAATTTGAGGTTGGCGTTCCTGAATCTTTGAAGGACTTCTTGCAGATTGTGCAGAGGCTTTTCGAATGTATTTCCCATGCCCGAAACGTCGTCGAGGTATACAAGACAAGTGTTTCAAGTGACCAGCTCCATTAGTCTCTCAAATGTTGCTGGAGCATTGCACAATCCAAACAGCATGACAATAAACTGCTAAAGTACACTCCCAGTCGAGAATGCAGTCTTCTCCTTGTCGTCTTCATGTATGCCCACTTACCAGTTTTTTCTCTTCAGATCTAATGTTGAGAACCAACGGGAACCTGCCAAAGTTGTTAATGTGTCATCTATTCTTGGTAGAGGGTAGCTGTCCTTCTTGGTGACATCATTTAATTTTCTGTTATCGACACAGAATCTCATAGATCGATCCCTCTTGGAAACCAACACGGCAGGTGTAGACAAAGGGCTTGATGATTTTTCAATCACACCGTCCTTCATCTTCTTATCGACAAGCTCTCCCACCTCCCGTTGCTTGGCGAATGGAATTCTTCTTGGTGGTTATCGAATCTGCTGAGCTTGGCCAGTATCGATTCTGTGTTTGACCAAGTTAGTTCTTTCTGTTGTCGAATCAAATATGCCACTTTCACTCCTGATGAAATTCTTAGCAGCTTTCAGTTTCTCTGTTGATAAGTGTTGAAATGATTTTCCAAGGGTTGTTATAACACTCTCAGAGTCTGCTTTCATTTTTTGATGTTCATTTGAATTACAGTTTGCTACTCAAGCAGCAGGTTCACATGTTTCGATGACATCGCCTGCCTTTGCAGTTATTTCCCCAGGAAAGACGTTGGCAACTCTCACAGGAATCGTTTGATTCGTTTTAACCAAGGCTCATGCAAATACCAAATTGCTGGGGGATTCACCACATGGCTGGACTACTCCAACGCAGCACCCAGAGTCTTCATCAACTGCAGCCACAAACTAATTTCTCCGAAAATCCAGGAATTCCCGCAGTTTTCATTAAACACAGTAGCACAAGCATTTCCCTTTCTGCTGGGGTTGTAAGGACAAATTTCTCTCTTCCAAACCTTATAATTCTTCTGCTCATTGTCAAATGGAAATCCATAATCACTGATCAAGTCTATTCCGAGTATGGATTCATCTTCTATATCTGCGACGTAAACTGTATCTGTGATGATGAGTCGCCCAAGAATCAACGTAATTCCAGCCTTTCCTCGATAAGGTGCGTTTTCACCAGTGACTGTCCGAAGCACGACGTTGGATGAAAGAGGCTTCACGTTCCCAGGCCAAAGAATGTTGAAGCGTACCAAGGAAACTGCAGCACCGGTGTCTATGGTGCAAATAACATCCATTGTATTCAATTTTCTTGGAATGGTAAGGCTCTCAGATGTTCTTTCAAGCCTGTTAACATGGATGAACCTGGGAGCTCTGTTTTTGCTAACCAGCATGCGCCCGATATGCTGACTAATTCTAGTTTTCCTTCCTCCAATTTGAGGACTCGCTGAATGACCTTGTCCTCACAGTTGATTGCGTACGAGATGGCAGCCTTGTAGATGAGCTAAATCTTGATGGCATTCTCACCCTACAGTATTTGATAAGATATCCGGGGTTTCCACATAATAAATTTGATTTCCTCCAGAACCATCTCGACTGAACTATTCGCTGTGCTAAATTGTTGTTCCGGACGAGCCAGCTGAAAGAGTCACCTTACATCTGCTTCGAATTCGTGAAGACTCTCACCTGATTTTTGTGTGCGAGTCTTCATTTGAGCCCGGTACAACTGTTCTCAGTGTTGATCGCCATACCTCAACTCCAATGCAGAAATCAGGTCCTTATATTCATTTTGCTGTTCGAAGGGTATCGTCTGCAATATACCCAACGCTGACCTTCTCAAAGCTACTATTAGTGCCATAGCTTTTTTTCTTCGTCCCATCCATTAGTCTCTGCCGCAGCCTGAAATTGTCGACGATACATGGACCACGACGACTGTCCATCAAAAGTCGGCGGTTTTACGGAAAATGTTGATGTTGATCTGTCTCGGCGATCCTGGTTCTGGAGAAGAGCTATCTGCTTATCTAGTTCTTTCACCTCGGCTCGCACTTTATCCAATTTCTTATCGAATTCATCGTCTATTTTCTCAACGTTTTCCTTCAGTTCTCCTTCTAGATTTGCTTTTAGTTCTTCTTCCAGATCTTTTTTCAGTTCTGCCATTCATACTACGGTTTTGGGTAGCACATGCTCGAAGAACTTGTCCTTTTCTTGACTTTTCCGAACTCTTTTCGCAAATGCTGTTGGAAAGAAGAACATCACTTTGTATTATATTTATGTTGTTGATAATGTACTGTTGTAGTTACTGTCTGAATATACATTGAAGTTGTCACACACAGTTTTATATTCATTGAATTCTGTACCCGTTGCACAAACTATTCAGCTTCCAATCAGTCAATTCCATCAGGTTATGGGCACAGAATGTGCTGATCAATAAGTTTCCGAAGCGTGGGTAAAAATTCAAGAGTCCAAATACTTTTCAAGAAAAAAATTTGTGACAAGTGTTGTCAAATCATGATACGTCATCTTGGTCATCTTGGGTACGAAAAAGTTTTTTTCACCAAAAAATGGCTTCTACCAGTGGATGTAATGGTTTATTGTCAATAGAAAAGCTCCGAGGTCGTGAAAATTACAAAATCTGGCAATTTGCTGTTCAGACTTATCTAGAACATGAAGAGCTCTGGGACTGTGTGACCGGTACTGAAACTGATGAGAGGAAAAACAAAAAAGTTGAGTCCGAGATAATTCTACTCATCGATCCTATCAATTACACGCATGTCCAAACTGCTTAGACAGCTAAAAATGTATGGGACAAATTGAAAGAAGCTTTTGAAGACTCAGGTTCAACGAGGAGAGTTGGTCTTTTGAGAACATTGTCAACAACACGTCTTGAAAACTGTAATTCAGTGGAAGAATACGCTAATGAAATGAATATTACTGCTCATAAACTATCTGGAGTTGGTTTCATAGTCAGTGATGAGTGGATTGGAAGTCTCTCATTAGCTGGTTTGTCCGAAGAATATAAACCCATGAACATGGGAATTGAAAGCTCAGGTATCAAGATCATAGGGGATTCAATCAAAACAAAACTTCTTCAAGATGTGAAACGACAAAATAATGATTCTGCATTCTATTCTCAGACGAAAAATAAAAAGGTATTTCAGAAAAAAGGTCCCCGATGTTTTCAATGCAACCAATATGGTCATAAGGCACAGGAATGCACCACGAAATCCAAACACGGTGATAAAGTCAAATCGAATGCTACCAAGTCCCAGTCAGGATTCTGTGCAGTATTTTCTACTGGGAAATCAGACAAAATGAATTGGTTTATCGATTCTGGTGCATCAATGCATATGTCCATGCGTGAAGATTTGTTGGTAAACAAAGTAACCTCAGAAGTGAAAGAAATAGTTGTTGCTAACAACTCGAAACTTCAAGTGACTGGAATGGGAACAGTTATCCTTAAAATCAATTCGAATGGATCAGCACAATCTATTCAGATAAATAATGTTTTTCTCGTTCCTGATCTCTCGACTAATTTATTGTCTGTTAGTCATTTAGTTTTTCTCGTTCCTGATCTCTCGACTAATTTATTGTCTGTTAGTCATTTAGTGAAGGAAGGATACAAAATCAAATTTTCCGATCATCTATGTCAAATTTTCAACCATGAGAACGATATTGTAGCAGATGCGAATTTAATAAATAACATGTATGAATTGAACATTTTTCCCGAAGAAAATTTAAATTTTTTTATTTCCCACAGATCTGACGCATTATTGTGCCATCGTAGAATGGCTCATATCAATTCATACGATCTAAAAAAGTTGAAAAATGGTTTGGCATCAGGTATCGATTTCGAAGACATTCAAAATGACATGCCCTGTTTAGCATGTCTGAAAGGGAAACAGAGCAGATTACCATTCAACCAATCAGGAAGAAGGTCCAGCAATTTTTTGAAAATCATTCACAGTGATTTGTCTGGTCCGATGGAAGTAGCATCACTTGGAGGAGCACGCTATTTCCTCATAATGATAGACGATCTTTCCCGAAAAACCTTTGTATTTTTCGTTTCAAGCAAAAATGAAGTGGAAAATACTTTCGAAAACTTCAAAAATATGGTTGAAAACCAAATAGGTATGAGAATCAAAATTTTACGCACCGATAATGGGTCAGAGTACTGTAACATTCACTTTGGAACTTTTTTGCGTAAATCTGGAATTCAACATCAAACCACCACGCCTTACACTCCAGAATAGAATGGTTTAGCTGAGCGCACCAATCACACCATCGTTGAAAAAGCTAGGTGCATGCTTCAGAATTCTGGGCTATGCAAGGAATTTTGGGCCGAGGCCGTTTCAACCGCTGTATATATCAAGAATGGATCGCCAACGGAAGCCATATTAAAAAAAAAGCCAGAAGAAATGTGGAATAATGATATACCGGACTTGAGTCATCTCCGAATATTTGGATGCAAAGCAATGATGCATATTCCAAAACAAAAACGACGGAAATGGGATTCGAAATCAAAGGAAATGATTTTTGTTGCATACTGTCAAGATTCTAAGGCGTATCGTCTCATTTGTCCGAATACGAAACATTTAGTAAAAAGTAGAGACGTTTTTTTCATTGAACAGACAGTATTTCAGAAGAAAACTGCATTTCAACAAACAATTCGAATCAATTCGTCCCAATTTTTGAAAATATTGCTGATACAACTGAAGAAACTTCCGAAGAAAGTTAATTTAATGGAATTGAACTGGGGGTGGAAAATGATAAGGCTTGTTCTATGGAAAGCTCCGATGAAATTTCGTTACCTTGTTCTTCATCTGATATTCAAATTTCACGAAGATCTTCCAGAATACCAAGGCCAAAACCGATGACAATGTATCACCAATGTATCACCACTCTAGTAGATCCATCGACAGTAGAGGAAGCGATGGAGGGACACGATGCTGAGCATTGAAAAAAGGCGATGCTAGAACAATATGATTCCTTGGAAGGAAATCAGACGTGGATTTTCACAGATTTACCACCGAATCGAAAACCCATCAATTACAAGTGGATTTTCAAAACCAAGAGAGATTCCGAAGGAAATACACTCCACTACAAAGCACGTCTCGTTATTAAAGGGTGTGCTCAGAGGAAAGGGATCGATTATGAAGAGGTATTTTCCCCAGTAATCAGATACACATCTATCCGATACTTGATAGCTCTAGCTGCAAAATACGATTTGGACATAGATCAAATGGATGCTGTAACTGCATTTCTACAGGAAGACCTCAACGAAGAAGTTGAATGGTTCAGCCGAAAGAGTTTTTGTCAGACGAGAGTCCTACAAAAGTTTGCAGACTGAAAAAAGCAATCTATGGTTTGAAGCAGGCTAGCAGAGAATGGAATAAAAACCTTGATCTCGTTTTGAAGAATGCTGGATTTCAACAAAGTAGACAAGATCCCTGTGTATATCATAACATTTCCGGTAACAAAATGATTTTTATTGCCGTTTATGTTGACGACTTATTGATATTTTCAAACGATGGGGAAATGAAGAACTATTTGAAGAAGGAATCAATTTCGAAATTGTTCTCACGAGTCTTGAATGAAACCTGAGTTTTCTTACAATTTTGTAACTCTCTCCAAAAATGATATAAATCAACAAGTTTCTTTACGCAGTTAGGAAATGCTCTCGTTGGAATTCTTGCTTTTACCCAATATATGATGCACTCCCTAATCACAAGGTTTGCACTTTCACTAACAGTCAAATCAACCTCACGAATATTGTAAAATAGGACTGAGAGAACTTGTCGATTAGATAGTAATTTTGCACCATTTATTTGAAAGGAAGGCAATCCGATGCGGAAAATTTTTTGTTTGTCACTCCGTAATTCCACCGACATGTTCAAGTACTGAAGAATGGAGCACTAATAATCTTAATATCACATATAAAATAAACGATGAGATCTTCAGGGGAAGAAAATTAATACTGAATCCGAAAGGCAAGGATTAGTTGTTCGGTCCGATATTATAGACTTTGTTCTTTACTCTAATTATTTCCAATTCACTTCTAATTAATTTCTTCGAGCATGAACTACCTGCAAAGTTTTTGGTCCTTCATCTGTTATAATATATATATATATATATATATATATATATATATATATATATATATATATATATATATATATATATATATATATATATATATATATATATATATATATATATATATATATCTATATATAGGAAAGTAGTATTTGATTTGACTATATTGATCAGGATAAAGGTATCTTTTATATTTGGGTGTTGTAGTCAATAATAATTGGAGGGCTTCAGTAAATGAAAACTATTTTCTGATTATTCGAGCTTTCGGAAAATTTATTTCGTTTTTCAAGAATATCTACAAAGTAAATGGGTTTAAAAGTAATACAATATATGGTAGTAGAACTCACCAGAGTAAGATTATAAAGTAAACTGGCAAAGTAAAATAATACATAAGAACATTGTAAAAAGTTGTAATATATATATATATTACAACTTTTTACAATGTTCTTATGTATTATTTTACTTTGCCAGTTTACTTTATAATCTTACTCTGGTGAGTTCTACTACCATATATTGTATTACTTTTAAACCCATTTACTTTGTAGATATTCTTGAAAAACGAAATAAATTTTCCGAAAGCTCGAATAATCAGAAAATAGTTTTCATTTACTGAAGCCCTCCAATTATTATTGACTACAACACCCAAATATAAAAGATACCTTTATCCTGATCAATATAGTCAAATCAAATACTACTTTCCTATATATAGATATATATATATATATATATATATATATATATATATATATATATATATATATATATATTTATATATATATATATATATATATATATATATTATAACAGATGAAGGACCAAAAACTTTGCAGGTAGTTCATGCTCGAAGAAATTAATTAGAAGTGAATTGGAAATAATTAGAGTAAAGAACAAAGTCTATAATATCGGACCGAACAACTAATCCTTGCCTTTCGGATTCAGTATTAATTTTCTTCCCCTGAAGATCTCATCGTTTATTTTATATGTGATATTAAGATTATTAGTGCTCCATTCTTCAGTACTTGAACATGTCGGTGGAATTACGGAGTGACAAACAAAAAATTTTCCGCATCGGATTGCCTTCCTTTCAAATAAATGGTGCAAAATTACTATCTAATCGACAAGTTCTCTCAGTCCTATTTTACAATATTCGTGAGGTTGATTTGACTGTTAGTGAAAGTGCAAACCTTGTGATTAGGGAGTGCATCATATATTGGGTAAAAGCAAGAATTCCAACGAGAGCATTTCCTAACTGCGTAAAGAAACTTGTTGATTTATATCATTTTTGGAGAGAGTTACAAAATTGTAAGAAAACTCAGGTTTCATTCAAGACTCGTGAGAACAATTTCGAAATTGATTCCTTCTTCAAATAGTTCTTCATTTCCCCATCGTTTGAAAATATCAATAAGTCGTCAACATAAACGGCAATAAAAATCATTTTGTTACCGGAAATGTTATGATATACACAGGGATCTTGTCTACTTTGTTGAAATCCAGCATTCTTCAAAACGAGATCAAGGTTTTTATTCCATTCTCTGCTAGCCTGCTTCAAACCATAGATTGCTTTTTTCAGTCTGCAAACTTTTGTAGGACTCTCGTCTGACAAAAACTCTTTCGGCTGAACCATTCAACTTCTTCGTTGAGGTCTTCCTGTAGAAATGCAGTTACAGCATCCATTTGATCTATGTCCAAATCGTATTTTGCAGCTAGAGCTATCAAGTATCGGATAGATGTGTATCTGATTACTGGGGAAAATACCTCTTCATAATCGATCCCTTTCCTCTGAGCACACCCTTTAATAACGAGACGTGCTTTGTAGTGGAGTGTATTTCCTTCGGAATCTCTCTTGGTTTTGAAAATCCACTTGTAATTGATGGGTTTTCGATTCGGTGGTAAATCTGTGAAAATCCACGTCTGATTTCCTTCCAAGGAATCATATTGTTCTAGCATCGCCTTTTTTCAATGCTCAGCATCGTGTCCCTCCATCGCTTCCTCTACTGTCGATGGATCTACTAGAGTGGTGATACATTGGTGATACATTGTCATCGGTTTTGGCCTTGGTATTCTGGAAGATCTTCGTGAAATTTGAATATCAGATGAAGAACAAGGTAACGAAATTTCATCGGAGCTTTCCATAGAACAAGCCTTATCATTTTCCACCCCCAGTTCAATTCCATTAAATTAACTTTCTTCGGAAGTTTCTTCAGTTGTATCAGCAATATTTTCAAAAATTGGGACGAATTGATTCGAATTGTTTGTTGAAATGCAGTTTTCTTCTGAAATACTGTCTGTTCAATGAAAAAAACGTCTCTACTTTTTACTAAATGTTTCGTATTCGGACAAATGAGACGATACGCCTTAGAATCTTGACAGTATGCAACAAAAATCATTTCCTTTGATTTCGAATCCCATTTCCGTCGTTTTTGTTTTGGAATATGCATCATTGCTTTGCATCCAAATATTCGGAGATGACTCAAGTCCGGTATATCATTATTCCACATTTCTTCTGGCTTTTTTTTTAATATGGCTTCCGTTGGCGATCCATTCTTGATATATACAGCGGTTGAAACGGCCTCGGCCCAAAATTCCTTGCATAGCCCAGAATTCTGAAGCATGCACCTAGCTTTTTCAACGATGGTGTGATTGGTGCGCTCAGCTAAACCATTCTATTCTGGAGTGTAAGGCGTGGTGGTTTGATGTTGAATTCCAGATTTACGCAAAAAAGTTCCAAAGTGAATGTTACAGTACTCTGACCCATTATCGGTGCGTAAAATTTTGATTCTCATACCTATTTGGTTTTCAACCATATTTTTGAAGTTTTCGAAAGTATTTTCCACTTCATTTTTGCTTGAAACGAAAAATACAAAGGTTTTTCGGGAAAGATCGTCTATCATTATGAGGAAATAGCGTGCTCCTCCAAGTGATGCTACTTCCATCGGACCAGACAAATCACTGTGAATGATTTTCAAAAAATTGCTGGACCTTCTTCCTGATTGGTTGAATGGTAATCTGCTCTGTTTCCCTTTCAGACATGCTAAACAGGGCATGTCATTTTGAATGTCTTCGAAATCGATACCTGATGCCAAACCATTTTTCAACTTTTTTAGATCGTATGAATTGATATGAGCCATTCTACGATGGCACAATAATGCGTCAGATCTGTGGGAAATAAAAAAATTTAAATTTTCTTCGGGAAAAATGTTCAATTCATACATGTTATTTATTAAATTCGCATCTGCTACAATATCGTTCTCATGGTTGAAAATTTGACATAGATGATCGGAAAATTTGATTTTGTATCCTTCCTTCACTAAATGACTAACAGACAATAAATTAGTCGAGAGATCAGGAACGAGAAAAACTAAATGACTAACAGACAATAAATTAGTCGAGAGATCAGGAACGAGAAAAACATTATTTATCTGAATAGATTGTGCTGATCCATTCGAATTGATTTTAAGGATAACTGTTCCCATTCCAGTCACTTGAAGTTTCGAGTTGTTAGCAACAACTATTTCTTTCACTTCTGAGGTTACTTTGTTTACCAACAAATCTTCACGCATGGACATATGCATTGATGCACCAGAATCGATAAACCAATTCATTTTGTCTGATTTCCCAGTAGAAAATACTGCACAGAATCCTGACTGGGACTTGGTAGCATTCGATTTGACTTTATCACCGTGTTTGGATTTCGTGGTGCATTCCTGTGCCTTATGACCATATTGGTTGCATTGAAAACATCGGGGACCTTTTTTCTGAAATACCTTTTTATTTTTCGTCTGAGAATAGAATGCAGAATCATTATTTTGTCGTTTCACATCTTGAAGAAGTTTTGTTTTGATTGAATCCCCTATGATCTTGATACCTGAGCTTTCAATTCCCATGTTCATGGGTTTATATTCTTCGGACAAACCAGCTAATGAGAGACTTCCAATCCACTCATCACTGACTATGAAACCAACTCCAGATAGTTTATGAGCAGTAATATTCATTTCATTAGCGTATTCTTCCACTGAATTACAGTTTTCAAGACGTGTTGTTGACAATGTTCTCAAAAGACCAACTCTCCTCGTTGAACCTGAGTCTTCAAAAGCTTCTTTCAATTTGTCCCATACATTTTTAGCTGTCTAAGCAGTTTGGACATGCGTGTAATTGATAGGATCGATGAGTAGAATTATCTCGGACTCAACTTTTTTGTTTTTCCTCTCATCAGTTTCAGTACCGGTCACACAGTCCCAGAGCTCTTCATGTTCTAGATAAGTCTGAACAGCAAATTGCCAGATTTTGTAATTTTCACGACCTCGGAGCTTTTCTATTGACAATAAACCATAACATCCACTGGTAGAAGCCATTTTTTGGTGAAAAAAACTTTTTCGTACCCAAGATGACCAAGATGACGTATCATGATTTGACAACACTTGTCACAAATTTTTTTCTTGAAAAGTATTTGGACTCTTGAATTTTTACCCACGCTTCGGAAACTTATTGATCAGCACATTCTGTGCCCATAACCTGATGGAATTGACTGATTGGAAGCTGAATAGTTTGTGCAACGGGTACAGAATTCAATGAATATAAAACTGTGTGTGACAACTTCAATGTATATTCAGACAGTAACTACAACAGTACATTATCAACAACATAAATATAATACAAAGTGATGTTCTTCTTTCCAACAGCATTTGCGAAAAGAGTTCGGAAAAGTCAAGAAAAGGACAAGTTCTTCGAGCATGTGCTACCCAAAACCGTAGTATGAATGGCAGAACTGAAAAAAGATCTGGAAGAAGAACTAAAAGCAAATCTAGAAGGAGAACTGAAGGAAAACGTTGAGAAAATAGACGATGAATTCGATAAGAAATTGGATAAAGTGCGAGCCGAGGTGAAAGAACTAGATAAGCAGATAGCTCTTCTCCAGAACCAGGATCGCCGAGACAGGGTTACCACATCAACATTTTCCGTAAAACCGCCGACTTTTGATGGACAGTCGTCGTGGTCCATGTATCGTCGACAATTTCAGGCTGCGGCAGAGACTAATGGATGGATATATATATATAAATATATATATATATATATATATATATATATATATATATTTATATATATATATATATATATATATATATATATATATATATATATATCTATATATAGGAAAGTAGTATTTGATTTGACTATATTGATCAGGATAAAGGTATCTTTTATATTTGGGTGTTGTAGTCAATAATAATTGGAGGGCTTCAGTAAATGAAAACTATTTTCTGATTATTCGAGCTTTCGGAAAATTTATTTCGTTTTTCAAGAATATCTACAAAGTAAATGGGTTTAAAAGTAATACAATATATGGTAGTAGAACTCACCAGAGTAAGATTATAAAGTAAACTGGCAAAGTAAAATAATACATAAGAACATTGTAAAAAGTTGTAATATATATATATATATATATATATATATATATATATATATATATATATATATATATATATATATATATATATATATATATGTGTTCGGGTAGGTTTTCGCGGTCAGTTGTATGTTGTTGTTGAGTTCGGGTTGAACCGTGTCTGGAGTTTTATTCTCGACGTTTCGGCTCCGATTTTGGAGCCATTTTCAAGAGTAAATGTGACTTCACGCTGAGGTCTCAAGACCTGAGGAGTAGGCAGATTGAGACCTCAGCGTGAAGTCACATTCACTCTCGAAAATGGCTCCAAAATCGGAGCCGAAACGTCGAGAACAAAACTCCAGACGCGGTTCAACCCGAACTCGACAACCAATATATATATATATATATATATATATATATATATATATATATATATATATATATATATAGCTCACATGCAAGATTCAGGGACCGAAATTGCTTGATGTGCTACATTCAGGGACCACTTGCGGATTTGAGGACCAGTCGAGCAGCTTCGAGGACCATGTTCAATTTGTCATCTGATGATTCAAGGACCGGTTCTCGAAACAAACAGTTTATATTACACTGAATTTCTTGTGGAGGGGGAAAGAGGGGAAGTTATATGTATACTTCTTCTATCCGCTGTATTTAGGGACCAAACCAATACGAACAGTAATTAATCAAAGTTGTAGTCTGAAAGTCGGTAAAGTAGGCTCGAGGAGACCCCAAAGGAGCCCCTACATAACGAAAAATAAAGTTTTTGTCTTGTCAGAAGTTAGGTATTTTGTTGGTTATGTTTTGCTTACATTATCCAACAAAATTATCTTTTACAGAAATAGAACACATTTATGCGAAAGCGTTATACCTTTGAGCTAACGTGTTGTTTCACAGCGCAATTTTGTTTTGTTAAATGTTGAGTCGTTGATAGTTGAGTTACGGTACATTGATCAATTGATAATATTGATATTACAAACAGAACAAAAACCATGATGAAAACTTGCAAAAGTGGTTAGGCTCTAAGTACCTCAAAGAGAAACGATGACACGACTACAGTAAAAGATAACCAGTAGTGGGTCAATATCTGAGAGCTCAATCCTTCAATTTTTAATTGAGTGAATATGTTTATTATTCGAATTCCATTCGATATTCGATCACTCTTATAATTGACAGAACACAGAAAATTTTTGTTTGATATTGGCAACACTGCTAACAGGTAACAGGTTCTACACGTAAATTCGTAAATTCTAGTGTATTATGTTTATAGCCACCTTAGTTTGTAGTTTACTCTTAACTGTTTGTTACAAGCTTTGTTTAGGCCATGTGTGTTGTGTATGATCTTTCGTTGTGTTCAGATTATCTCCACAGATTAGCTTTGCTAACAATTGATGATTTATACATCATATGTTAACTGTTTTATTGTTTGTGAATTCTTCTGTGCTTTTCTGGAATTTAAGGCGGATTCATGCAACAATCATTATAATTACATTAACATTACATTATCATTAAGAAAAGTTGAACACCCATTTTATAGTGGAAGCGTTCATGCAACACATTAGTTCATTACATTTACATTAGTCGCACTAAGAAGTTGGCAACTTTTAACTTTATTTTCATTACACTATGAATCTTAGTGAAAACAGCAATTGCGCATGTGCAATAACGTGTCATTTGACGGTTTTAGGTTATGTTATGTTTATTTTTGGGTTTATATTATTAGTATTCAGCAATATAACGGATCAAGGTGCTTTAAGAGAATTAGTTCGTCAATATGAACATCCTTAAAATGAAAAACATAGATATTTCAACAACAAATATATAATGTAATGAGTGTTGCATGAACGGCAACACTTTCTTAGTGAAAATGTAATGATAATGTAATGTTAATGTAATTATAATGATCGTTGCATGAATCCGCCTTAACATCGACAATGGCGGACAATTTGAAGAAAGCATCGAATTATTGTGTGATTTGTTCAAGTAAATCGAAGAAAAATCCCCAAATCAGCTTTTTCACATTTCCGAAAGATGAAAAGAGGTGAGTTGAATTCCACTGAATGTTTTTTTTAATATCATTATATATTTTTGTCGAACATTCAAATGAGGAACAGAGAAAATTTACAGTGTTATGAATAAAAAGACCTCATCTACTAGGATTGATATCTTTGCAACCAACAAGTGCTTATCACATAGGGTCAGTCAGAAAATTTTCTGTTGTGACTTGGGCATGAACTAGCAGTGAGAAAAGTGAATCAAACACAAATCAAGCGCCTTTGCTCATTTGACAATCAACTATTTTATAGATGGAAAGTGTCATTTGCATTGGTATCACATAGAATTCTGCATATTTCTGATGTATTATTTTTTTTTCCAGTGAATATCCCAGGAACTTCCGATATTCTCCAAACAGAAATTGATCTGAAAACAGTACCTTTTTCAAGTACCAGTTCTGTTCAAAATGAAGCTTCTGATATGTCTCTTCCAAGTACAAGCCCAACAGAACCCAACTGTGATGTGTCGATGAATTGGAAGACTTTTCTTAGTATCAGTTGTGATGATGATGAAGACAATATAAAGGTCACCTCAAGTAACAGTGATACAGAACGTAATGCAGAAGGTATGTTTTTAATCGGTGTTTTCAGTCCAATTTTTTTTTTCAGAGACCGTGTACCCTAACACCAAATTGATATTATCGCCTCTCAAAACACGTTTCGCTAACAAGGTCAGCATATTCGTAGAAAATAATTTTTCTGACGATGCTAACCTTGTAAGCAAAACGGGTGTCGAGTGCAAATAATATCAGTTTGGTGTCAGGGTAATTGATCTCTGAAAAAAGTTTCAATCTTTAAAAAAATTTATGACTTTATTATTGAGTATTATAGAAGTAGTGCTCCACTTTCTGGTTGAACCTTTCATAAACATCCTATCTGTCATAAACTAGTAGTGAATACTTTGCTTGAAATACAATCATTTTGAAGTTCAGTTTCTGACGATATTAAAAAAAGGTGCAATCAACATTGATGATTGTACCTACCCCAGTCAAGGATACAACAACAATTTATAATGAAACAGTATATCATTTTTGTCACTTGAATATGAAAAAAAATTATTTCACATGGTGAGTCCTATTCAGGCTGATAAACCATTGAATAGTGTCTCAAATTGTTAGCAAAAATTAATTTTAGCATAACCATTCTTAGTAACATGTCCTTTTGACTTATCTGAGATAGTTTCACCTGCATACAAGAAAATTTATCATTATATTCAGAGAATATTTTAAAATAGAGATAGATTTAGAAGTATGGTGCAAATTTTTTTTTGAAATTTATTTCTTCTGATCCCAATTTATTGGTGTAGATTTACCTTCATCTATTTTCTTGTATATAGATTTTCCAACAGTTTTATTTTTCAGATATAGGCACACAGATTTCAACGTCTCTATCCAAGAATACGCCAAGAAAAATCTACCTGAGAAATAGAATAAGACATCTTAGGAGGAACTCTACAGATCGGATTACCCCTGCCAACAGAAACATTTCGGGCGAAGAAGTTGTCGAATTTGTGAAGCAATATTGTTCACCATATTTAGCAACTTTTTTGAAAGCTCAAATTGAACATATCAGTAAATCTAAAAAAGGTTCACAGTACTCCAATGATAATAAGAAGTTCGCATTAACAATATATTTCCTAGGCCCTAATGTTTATAAGTATTTATCAGGAATTTTTCGCCTGCCTAGCAAATCAACATTATTTAGAGTCATATGAGATTGGAGTATTAGCAATGGTTTTAACAATTTTATATTTTCCACATTGAAAATATAGGTGGAAATGTTTCCTGAGAAGAACAGACATTGTATTTTATGCATGGACGAAATGTCCATCAAATTTAATCTGTTTTATAAAATCAGAAGTGATGAAATAATATTTCATCTATTTCTTACATTCTGAAAAATCATTTTCAAATTTTGATGTTCTTTATTGTTGGTATTCCTAGGCTAATTTGATGCATTCTTAGTTCTTTAAATAACTCCTGATAAATGTACCATGAAGTAGGTGGTGAATATATGAAAATTTCTCTAATTGTATTGAAATTAACTGTATATATTTTGTGCAATTTCATCAACTTGATGTAAATTATCTAGTTTCTTCATTAGTATTTTTTCTGTTTGTACTCAGAAAGTAATTGGGTAGCTTAAAAACCTATGTTCAGAAAATTACTCTAATGTATTTTGCTTCACATTTCTTCAAAAGGATGTATTCTTAAATCTGAACTTAGGATATTTTAATCGTTCCAATGTTATTATTCAGCATTGATTAATTTTTGGATGTGTATCATATTTTTTCGTTCTTTAGTTTTGCTTATGTTAACAAAACTTATTTTCAATTTTGAAATTATCAGGTATGTTAACATGTTTTCTCAAAAATATACATATATTGTAATAACAATTATATGATTTGCAATGTAATATAATGAAATAAAAAAAGTGAATAACTCTCAACAATTTGTTTTATAAACTTATTGAATGACATACATCAGCTGTATTTATGTTAAGGTGGATTTAAGCAACACTAATTTTCACTTTAGCTTCAACTTTACTTCGAAGGATAAACTCCCATGTACAATAGATTATTTTATGCACATTTCTACTTCCACTTCGAATCCAGAAAATCCAATTCTCAAAATGGAAGTGTAATTTGCTTTTGCACATATATTATTCCTATCACCACCCATTTTATTGAACATTATGTGAAAATCAGATAGTGTATATTGAGTTGCCTGACTAATCTTACATTTCGTTTGAGACAGCCTGTATAAATATTGATTCTATAAAAAGTTCAAATGAATTCACAATAACTTTCATGTTGAAATGAAGAAATAACGATAATTAGCGTTTATTTGAAAAAAAAATACAATAAGTTTATACTTATAGATAGGTACAACTTGTGCTGAAACCATGTTTTCATTTGCTCGTTAGACGTTTTTGTGATTATTACTCCATATTTTTCAATATTTTTTTTTTATCTTAAGTTCTGAAGAATTTTGGTAATTCCGTAAAGTTAATAATGTCGTTTGAGGAGTGAACCATCTGTCTTTGCCAAATATAAAATTGGCATTCGGTCATTCTTTCAGGTAATGAATAATAGAACATAAGAATTTCGAATATGTTTAACAAAATAATTCTTTCAATCCAGTTTTTGTGTGAATTAATTACATCAATAAGGAAGAGCAATTAGTAACTACATCTGTAAATCTTCAGAATTCACGGGTTTGACGACTCATTGACAACCGTGCGGAATGTACAGAGAAGCAGTAGAAAATTTATGAATTACCACTCTTATCATAAGCAACCCTTCAAAATAAATTCAGCCAAAGAAATAAAATATCGTATACTAACTTTTTCCTGAGACACACAAACTCGGAAATTAAAAATAAATTCTAAATTACACTCACTTTTTTAGTGTATGCTATATTATTTGAACGTTACAGAATCTCGTGTAAATCTAAAAATCAAATGATTGTAAAGTGATATTGGATATTCGAATGGTAATTTCCAAAAAAAGTTGAGTATCTACGGTGTGGTTCAACTACAGATTTGCGAACAGTAAACCGAAATTAATAGCGCACATTATTATTATTAGGAGTTGAAATCACGGGCTGGATTCCAAATTCTCACAGTTTTGCAGAGCAGTTTAATATCAAGTTTGCAAGCGTCTAAAAAAAATGAAACTATGTGGGACACGAACATCAAAGAGACCGACCGAAAGTGAAACTAATATGGTTATCCTTTACTGTGACACGACTGTAGAAAAGGTCATCGAATTTCAGATTATCATTTTTGAGTTGTAATGTTTTTAAATGTTCAATTCTTATAATTTACACAAAATTAACTGCACGCGTTTCGTAATGTTGTGGTATCATAAAAATGCTGTGCTGAATTTTTTATTACAATAAATAATAAAATCAACAGAAGTCGAAAATCAAAATATTTGAATAAAAACTTAGTTAAATTTATTCTTCTTCACGAGGGCCAAAAAAGCGTGAAAACTCGTTTCAAATTTTTATTTTCAATAATGTCTCAGTTTCAGTTGTTCATTTAATTTTGCTTTTTAGTTCCATGAAAAAGTAACTATAAAAATGACTTGTTATTCGAGGAAGGTGGAAAAATTATATGTATAATGAGGGAGTGAAGTGCCTTTTCCTAGTTTGAATGATTATTCTGTTCTCCGCTACGCGTTGGGCAGTAAATTAATCCTTGGGAGAAAAAGTTCCACTTTGCTCCGTTGAAATACAAATAGCTATTATCTACACCCGTACTCTAATAATACACTTATATGTCCACAACCCGTTTTATAATGAAATCCATTACGATACAGATTTTCAACCAATAGAAACCCATTATTTTTCAATCAAGCATGATGTGCATGCTCTGCATTTGACATTTGTCAAGTCAAAATCGGTATAGGTATTGAACTTTTGAAGAATATAGCCAAACTTCGATAATCATAACAAAATGTCTGATACCAGCGATATGGGAGAATCACTTTCGACACCTTCACCGACAGAAATACAGTTAGAATGATTAAATTTTTCATTTGACAAATGCATGATTTATCACTTATTTTTTCATCAAATTTTGTGATCTCTCCGTAGCCGAGCCGTCTGTGGCGCTGACATTGAGTTTTCTAGCCGGTGGAGACTATGGTTCGATTCCGGTCGGGAGTACTCTTTTTTTTTCTTTGATTTTTGATCTTCTTTTCATATCTCATCGTTTTATTTCTCGAAGTAATACTATTGAATACAATTCTGTGGAATTTTTCAAAGAAATTCGTTAAATTAGTATTATTGTGTGCAACACAAATATAAATATAATATTTGTAGTTCTTCACTATTTATCGGGTGTAGATAAAATAGCGTATGCAACTCTCATGTAGTGGTTATTAATACACCCGCGTAAACCATACGAAACTCCACCTTCAGCTCGTTTCGTATCCCGGTTTATGCTCATATATTAATAACCATCATATTACACGATCGTTGCATAATATACTATTATCTACACCCCTACTCTAATAATACACTTAGGTATATGCCCACAACCCGTTTTATAATAAAATCCATTACGATACAGATTTTCAACCAATAGAAATCCATTATTTTTCAATCAAGCATGATGTGCATGCTCTGCATTTGACGTTTGTCAAGTTGAAATCGGTGTAGGTATTGAATTTTTGAAGAATATAAGCCAAACTTCGATAATCATAACAAAATGTCTGATATCAGCGATATGCTAGAATTACCTTCGACACCTTCACCGACAGAAATACAGTTCAAATGATTAAATTTGGCATTTGACAAATGCATTATTTATTTCTTTATTTTTTCGGTCAATTTTTCTAAGCTCTCCGTAGCCGAGCGGTCTAAGGCGCTGAGAATTTATTAGCTAGTTGGAAGAGACAAGATTCTATTTCGGCCTCGAGTAATCTTTTTTCTATTATTTCTCGAAGTAATACCATTAATAACAATTTCGTAGAATTTTTCAAAGAAATTCGTAATAATGTGTGCAATACAAATATAAATATAATATTTGTAGTTCTTCACTATTTATCGGATGTAGATAAAATAGCGTATGCAACCCTCATGTAATGGTTATTAATACAATCGCATCAACCATACGAAACTCAACTTCGGCTCGTTTCGTCTCCCGGTTGATGCTCGTGTATTAATAACCAACATTACATGATCGTTGCATAATATACTGTTCTTGTACAACTGTCAAAAAACTCGACATTTCTGCATCTTTATCGATGCGTGAATGTTAACTTTTTTTCACCATGAAAAAAAGCCTTTCTTTCACTGACAAAACACCTAATTCATATAGGTACCTATGTTTTCTCATAAACTAACTTGAATTTTTCCGTTAACATATCAGGTACTATTGAATTTGCTTTCTCAGATATGTGTGATAAGCAATTGAAGCAACACCGAGCAAACATTTACTATAATAGACTAATAGTGGCAATGCCGCAGTTGGCAATTTGAAAGGGTATCCTGAAGTCCTGAATTCGGGAATGCGACGGACGGTATTTATGTTTCGGTCGGTTGCTAGGGCAACGCCTACCTGACTGAGGGAGACAGGCGCGCTCCCGCTCAGAGACCTGATATTTTGTTTGAAAGACTTTTTAGCAGGTGGATAATTCTGAATATTCTGATTTAGTTTGAAACGAGTTCGTTAAAATTTACATTAGATAAGAAGGTATTTTCTTAGGCGAACACGACACAGTTATGTGTGTTCCTGTGTTCGGTGCTTATGTAGGTATCTACCTACCTACTAATGAATTTGTACCTAAATTTAAATTTTTTTACATAGGTAGGTAATAACTTTAATAAGAATCACTAGGGAACTGCATTCCTTGTCACATTTCAATAGTTATGTGAAGCCCAGTTTCAGCAATGACTTTTATCTGGATTATCTTGCTAACTGCGAATTCTGAATGCATAATATACCTACCTACCTACCATCAAGTGTCAAGTATTTACTGTTATTTGATACATTTTTATTGAAAACTTGAATTTGACATATCTTCCGATTTAATACATCTTTCAGTAGCAGAAGCCAAGCTATTCTTGTATCTTCTAAGAAAAGGGAGTAACCTCAATGAATATCAAAGTGCTCGACAGCTAGCTTTATAGTTATTGGGTATCAGAGGTATCGCATAAGGTGGTTTCTTGGTAGAATTGTATCTCTAGTTCTAGTCTCTAGGAAGGAGGCCCGGACTGGGACCATTTGGGGCCCTCAGCTAAAACCTGTATGGAAAACGGAGCATTCCTCCTGCATTTTTTTATTCGTTTTTCTCGTTTCACACTTTTCATGTGAGTTATAATTTTGAACATATTCAGAAAGGACCCAGAAGATTTCTTATTTTGCTTTCGGCTATTTCAATGACATTTCACATAGAGTTTTTAACATGGCGATAGAGAGCCTATAGGCTCGAAGTCCTTAAACTATTTCCTGGTATACTAGGGAATCCAGAAACCACCGCAAGCAGGGTGTATATTAAAAGGAAGATATATGTATTATAACAGGTAAAAAGGTGGAACATACTTTAGGATTTTTTCTGGCATTTCAGTAGTGACGATAAATATTTAATCGACTGTGAAATTCAAGGTCATGTTCAAGCTGCTCCCTAGTCATTTTAAATAGTAGTGTACAGGTCGTTAACAGTCTTGGAAGAGGTCACATCCGTTTATGCTATCGTCTTCTTGGCGATTTTTCAAAAAAACTATCATATAGCGAAACACTTAATGTGGTTTTGCGAACACTTTGTTGGTGGGAATTCTATAGAGTAATGTTCATACACAGGTTTGTTTCGATTTTTTTCATAAACGTTAGATCACACAATGCCGCAACATAACTTCTGACACCTCTTACTTTATGTGTTCCGTATCAGGTCAGAAAATGGTTTCCGGAGTTTAAGCCCATGGAGACTTCAGATCACCACGTTAAAAACTATCTATATGCAAAATTTAAATCAAATTAGTCAGAAGCTATTTTCCATAAGATAACTGCGAGGCGGAGGTTCTTGGGTTCTGTAGTAGGTCAGGAAATTGTTTCTTGAGTTCTAACCCAAAGATACCTTAAATTAAATCACCATATTGGAAACTATCTCTATACAAAATTTCAGCAAAATTAGCCGAAAGCCATTATTCTTGATAAAACTGCGGGAAGGGGGTTTCTGGGTTCCGCAATAGGTCAGGAAATGGTTTCCGGAGTTTGAGCCCATAGGGACTTCTGAACACCATATTGGAAACTCTATGCAAAATTTCAGCGAAATTGGCCAAAGGCCATTTTCCATAAGAAAATGCGGGATCCTTTCAAAATAGCATTGCAGCGCTACGCTGACCAAAACTTCATCTAAACTCCACCAATTTGACGACATTGATTGAAACTTTAATTCAGAGGGTGTATGGCTTCTTTCGAAATCCCAACTGATCAATTGACCGAACTTACCTGTGAATTTCAATCACAATTCAATAAGGCGCTCTGTGCGCAGATATCGGAGTTTCAAATTAAGATCGCAGCACCACATTAAAAGAAAACTCTAAGTACTTTGCACCACTCTGATAACTATTACTAATTGAAGATAGGACTTTATATGAACATTTCAAACCGTATCATTTTGTAAGCGACCATTATAGTTTTCAGAGTTTTTTCAATGTGAACGTTAACTATGAATTGTGTTTGATAAAAATTATTTACATTTATTTATCATGATCTTTCAAATTGATATCGCACACTTTGACCAAGCCTCCTCAACTAATAAGCACAATTTAACAATACCTCGATATCGTTTGAAACTTTTCATCAAAAGACGTATCGTTTATTTTGAAATCTTAATTACTCGATAGTAGGTGGTCACATACTCTAACTTGAATTGATAATAAGAAGGAAAATTACGCTCTACTACCACCTTAAAACTGCATCCTCATTGTTTAAAGTCGAAAAAAACAAAGTAGGGGCTATACATATACATGTAAAGGATCCTTTTCATGGAGCAGTAAAATTCTTACTGCAACTGCAGTAAAATGCAAGTGGGCATGCTCAGTACAGATTTCACTGCAAAAGCAGTAGGATTTCAACTGCTCCATGAAAAGGGTTGAAGCAGTCATTTTTATGTCATTGGTCATTTATACCATTGTTTAAGTGTATTGTGTGGTGTGGCGTGGTCTAGAAATAGAAATCTAATATTTTGAAAATGTCGAATCCGTTGACATTATATAAAGGTAGAAAGGAATGTTTCAAATTCTGATGATATATCAAAATAAAATGATACACCAGGCATGATGTGAGAAGGAAGTAAATAGCTAGTGTTGTATCAAGTATTGTCCACTGAACTATATACATAACGTATTATGGTTTTAAAAAAGAAGAGACGTACCTTACGAGAAAAAAGTGAAGTAGGTTGTGGATATATTTAAGGGACGCAGTGAATTATATAACCTTGTATATATTTTGTCATTACTGATTTTGTTTCGAATTGCTTAGAAATGTTGATTTGATAACAATTTTCAGTTGTCAATAAAAAACGTCCTAGAATTCTATTGAGTTTTAATAATAAAAAAACAAAGGAAACTGAATAAATAGTTTTTATTATTTCAGGATATATTCTTGAGTCTGACCTAATGATCTACCTTAACCTAATCAAACAAAAAACTGCCTACACTCAACTAACATTTACCTATACCCACTAAATCTGAATAATATTTGAAACTATAGAATATGAAAACTAATTGAAACAATAAATTTGAATAAAACTGAATAAAAGTACGAAAATTCCACTAGCTTTGCTGCTATGAAGTTGAAAAATTTGAACTTCTCAAGGTCACTACTCGAGCAGTGAAATCTGTCAAAAGCTACTGCACTTCCAGCAGTTTAGTGCCATGAAAATACACCTTAAAATTCTAAAGGATCCTTTTCATGGAGCAGTAGAATTCTTACTGCAAGTGCAGTAAAATGCAAGTACGCATGCTCCGTAGAGATTTTGCCGCAAATGCAGTAAAAATTTCACTGCTCCGTGAAAAGGGGTTGAAATTTATTTTATTCATAACAAAACAATATTTTGTTCAATAAGAAATAATAACATCCTGATCCTATTAATCTTAGACTTTTTGTTTCGAATAACATTTTTGTTCAGGAGTCAATACGCTCAGAATCCGCGCAAAATCCTCACAAACGTCCTATTAATGCATGGTTACTCCGCAGCTATGAACATGCTCACAGATGGAGTAATTAGTCTAGCTAAACCTCACCAAAATTGAAATACCTACCCTCTGAATGAAACAAACCTGAACAATATTCAAAACTATGTAGAATATAAAAACTAATTGAAAAAACAAATTTAAATAAAACGACAAAAGTTTAACTAATTTTAAAGAAATCCAAGAGCCTATGCACAATCGACCTTATAGATATTCAAAATGGCTGTTGCTACTAAATTAACGAAATATCATTCGCTTTGCTGCTTTGAAGTTGAAAAATTCAATTTCTGAAGGTCACTGCTGAAAATACACCTTAAAGTGTCTGGGTGGAAAGTGTTATCTGCGAACTAGGCGCCTTATATATTTACGATTGAACTTCACAGGTTCTTCTTTTAATCGAATAATTATATTTGGGAACCTCGTCCTTGATATCAATCAGTGGCTGATTGGAGATTTTCGGTTATTTTCGAGCACATTGGATAGATATACTGAGTAATACCAAATTGTCGAGTAACGACCCTGGAAATAATCTGTCAATTTGCGTTTCTCAGGTCAGCTCGCTGCTATGGTGATTCTGTGAAGATAACTCCCTTTCGCATTGGCTGCAGAAAATGCTTCATATCAATCATATCATATGAACATAGTAATGGTTACGATCTTGACGTGATCAAATATTTGAAACCCTGCGATCTTCATGTCAGATAATTGATGGACATCGTTTCGTACTGCATATTTTTTTTGCATTTTGAAGTCGAGGCACGACCAGATCTTTTCTTCAAGAAAAAGTCGGGGATTTCAATTTCACACTGCTTTTGTTTCCGTGTGAGAATTGAAGGCATAAAAAATTACTAAGGTCATTCTTTACCAGTACGAGTATTTGCTTTCGAAAAATGGTATCTGTTGAAACCTTGTTATTATAAGGGAAAGATCTCTTCAACCGTTATACTGGAAGAAATTCTTAATTCTTTAATGTGAATAACCACATTCACGGTATTACCTATGAGTCTGCAATCAGATCTCAGATGCCTGGTTCAGAGACCAAACTTTTTCATTCACTTTAATCTTCAAATTTCTTAGATTAATTTTGTATCCCAGACTGTTGTGAGCGTAGTTTTGATAGAAAATCCGAATGGGAGGAGAATGATCTTGCTAATGTCGAAGCAGGAGAGTGATCTCATTATTCTACTCGATAAACTAGTTTTTCAAGGAGGATCAATTTATCCTGTTTAATATATAGCATATAGCTAAACACGTGTCACAGTATTGTGATCCCATTTTTCTGCGATGAATATGGATTTTCATCATGTATCGCCAGCTCCTTTCAAAATTGGTATGAGAATTATACGTTAATAGATAAGATCACTTCATGCCAAATGATTGCTGTTCTTCACATTTTGATGAACAAATCGCAAATTTGGAGTCAATGTCCTACAATATAAGTCGGTAGGCATATTTCACCATTCATGTAAAATTTTCCAATCATAGTGAACACATTTTATTCGCCAGGTTCCCTTTACACCTCATTCCATTTTTCTTCTTGAATTGATTTGCCATCTTTTGGCATCAGGTAAGAGTAGTCAATCTCATCTCATTTGTTTGTTTCTTCAGTTCAGGATAGCAGTTTATGACGAAAATGAGAGTTGAGGCATTATAATATTGAAGATGAATAATCTACGATATTGACAATAATTTCCACTCCTGTTTTCGAATCGATTCCATCTATTGGTATCGTGTATAAGTAATCAAGAAAATATATGATCCAAGATACGACCTCCGTGAGAAAAACGACAAAAAATACTTGGAAAACTTGGAATCGAATTCACTAGTGTCATCTACCCATCGTATCCCTATCCCTTCAAATGATATTTCCATATGGTTGGCTAACTATATCTCTATTAAAAAAAATGGTCCCACCATTATTTATAGAGGCATTCTCAGCACCGATTATTTTGACGGACTATCAATCAGGTCGTAGAGTACACGTACCCACCCTTAGGGCGTGTACTTTACGACCTGATTAACAGTCTGTTAAAATAAGCACGTATTATTTTAACCGATTTGTTAATTAGGTCGTGGAGTAACCGCCCTTAGTCAATCATATGGAATTATCATTTGAAGGGATGGATACGGCGGGTAGATGACACTAGTGATTTCGTATCCAAGTGTTTTTCTTTACTGTGTCCAAGTCATGCCTTTTCTTACATTTTTTTTTCACGGACGTCGCAGCTTCAATCATATATTTTCTTGATAACTTACCCATAATACCAGAAGATGGCAATCAGTTCAAAAAAGGTAGAGTTATTTTTTGTCAATGTCCTATATCATTCATGTTCTGGAGATAATTTTAAGACCTGAAGTTTCATTTCCTTCATAAATTCTATCGTCAACTCTATTTCGAATCTTCATTATATTTCTTTCAACATTTCACTCAAACTAACAAATAGAACTGTGTACCTATTTTTCCCTTCAGAGTAGGAAACTTTCCCGTGCATTGTCAAGTCAACGGAAATATCGCTATTATACAGTAGATGGCGTAACAAAAACGTTTTGAATCATTTTTACACAGAGACTAATATCTCTATGAACAATAGTCCTACCATTGTATTTAGATTTATATAATAGGCTCACCTTATGGACTTATCATTAGAGACGATGGAGGCGAAATCTGGATGACAGCACCGTCGAAATGGATGCAGACGTTAATCATTGTTTATAGAGATATAGTTATATAGTCAATCATATGGAGTTATCATTTGAAGGGATGGATACGGCGGGTAGATGATACTAGTGATTTCGTGTCCAAGTCATGTCTTTTCTCACATTTTTCTTACGGGCGTCGTAGCTTGATTTCCATATTTTTTTGATTATTTACACATAATGTCATTTGTCATTAGATGGCAATCAGTTTGGAAAAGGAAGTGGCATTTTTTGTCAATGTCGTAGATCATTCATGTTCTGGAGATAATTTCAAGGCCTAAACATTCATTTCCTTCATAAACTCCATCGTCAACACTATTAGGCATTCCAGATCACGTGATGTCTGGGGGCACACACCAGTTTTACCACAAATGGCCATGGTTATTCCATGGAAATCACAGCCTTTTGAAAAAAACAAACAAAATTTCCTGGGGGGCAGATGCCGAAATATTGATTGATTTGACAAGTATCTGGAATGCCTAATTTTGAAGCTTCTCATTATATTTCTTTCAACATTTCAGTCAAACTGACAGACAGCACTGTGTACCTATTTTTCTCTTCAGAGTAGGAATCTTTCTCGAACATTGTCAAGCAAACGGTAGTATCGCTATTATACAATAGATGGCGCAACAAAAACGTGTCAATTTTTTTTTAGACAGGCATTGACTTACTATATCTCTATAAACAATGCGTTAATTAAGGTTGAAAATCGCTTGTTTTTGTTGCACATTATGGACTGAATTGTAACAGAACCGGAATCGATTAGGTATTTCATCATTTTACTGTCTCTCACTTGTATTATATATTTAAAAGTTTCCGTGTGTGGACCAAGGAATTTGAAAGTTTGCCATTGATAAGGCTATGTGTGGTGTTTAATTTAAAATTTAATATTATAACTGTTCAAAATTTACGACCAGTTGATAAATGTTATTTGTCTGAAACGATTCTACTATTCCTCAGAAAAATTGTAGAGTGAAGTATTGATTCACACAAATTTTTGGGTGTTACTGATTTGCAGGTCAGCAAATTGTTCACAGAGTAATTTTGTTTGACAATGGTGGAACTCGCATTTTCAGCAGAAAAAATCCTTCGACCCCCCTCGAAAATATAATACCCTGATTACGAATATAACTTGCATGTTAGCAAAGGGAGGGTGTACCTACAGTGGTTCAGGTCGACTACATTTCAACGAGAAAATTTCCCTCTCTCCTCCCCGTTTCCCCAAAAATGAAAATATTAGGTTTCGCGAATCAAGGTTGCAAGTTGGGGTGTAGAGAGATCAAAATAAATGCAAGTTTTGTTGAAAAAATTCTGCTTTCCACTCCCGTAATTTTTTCGAAAATGAAAGAAAAACATTCTGATAGAGAATTAACGATTCAGGTTGGGATGTACACATGCAGAAGCTACACTACTGTATTATATAAATGTCCATTTTTACAAAATCAACATCTCACCCCCGTTTGCAACCTGGGGTGGACAGAAGAGAAATTGAATTGTACAAAATGAATTTTCCACAAAAAATCAACCCGTCACACCCGTAATTCTCTCGAAAATGAGAAAAAAGGCTTTTCGTGGTGAATCTTCTGGGTTAGAGTATACAATCGATCATATCGATTTTTTTGTGAAAAAACATTCATATCGTGAATTGTTTGTCAAGAAGATACTCAGATACTCTGTAAACTAGCCAAATGTTCTTTTCTTTATCTATACCTACTAATGAAATAAACAATTCTAGAAACAAAATGAAAGAAACTTGGAAAATAACAAATAACGTGAAAGGTTAGACAACAGGTGGCAGTTCAGAAATTTGCTTGCAATTCGGAATAAAAGCGGTAATTACTGATAAAATTTTGATAGCAAATACCTTCCTACCTAGGTACTTCTTTTGCTAAAATTTTCGCGAAAGCTGGCGCTGCTATGATTGCAAATGCGTTCGGTAATGATAAAATCGAAAACGATTACCAATGTCATCAGACAAATTATTAGTGTATTTGTACCATAATCATCCGAAAATGATATTATGAAAATAATTGTCTCTATGAAAAACAAAACTAGTTCTAGTACAGATGAAATTTTCCCAGTACTTTTCAAAACTATTTGTGAACTCGTTTCATCTCCCCTCACACATATCAACAATCAATTTCTCACTGCCGTAAGGAAAGTTTACGAATTTAATGAAAATTGCTATTGTATTCTCATCATTGTTTAAAAAAGGCAATCCTCTCATGATGGATAACAAAAGTTAAATTTCCTTATTGTCTCAAAAATACTCGACAGAGCTTTTATGATAAATACCTAGGTAGGTATATTAATTTACTTCTCAGAAAAGTATTGGATTTCTTCTTCCCAACACGGTTTTCGCAAGAACAAATCTGTGGAAAGAGCTACAAATCATCTCCTTAATTTTGTGTATTCTGAACTTGATCAGAATAAATTTGTCGACTCAATCATGTTTGATCAGTCATAAGCATTCGACAGTATAGGTTTGGCTGTTGTGAAAGATACACTTTATTACTTGATGAGCATTAGAGGAAGTGTTCTTATTTTAATTACACTGGATTGTGTTTTCTTGACCAAATACCTTTTTCAATTTTCAATCTAACAATAAATGTACGGAACTGAGATTACGGAACGAACTCGTTCATAAAAACAGGTCTGGGAGCGCGCCGGTCTCCCTCAGTCAGGTAGGCGTCGCCCTAGCAACCGATCAAAAAGGTTGATCTGCGTCTGTGGCATTCGCGAATTTAGGTAGGTACCCTTTTTCAATCGCCAACTGCGGCATTGCCACTGTTAGTAAATAGTCTTGGTGTTCCCGACAGGTCGACAGGAAGTGGATTGGATACAATCTCCCGTGAAGATACCGATGTGAAGTTAGCAGCAAAAATGTAGCAGCTCTTTTTCCGGAAATACCCGAACGGTCATTGGCGTAGAAAAGGGTATATACTTTTTTTAGGTACCTGCAGTAAAGAATTCATGCATTTCAGTTGCTTACCACCTTGAAATTGAATACCTACTCACTAAAGAACATGATGACAAAAAATAATACGCAGATGAAAACAATAATTAAAAAATATAAAATAGGACGGATCCTAAAGGTTTGTACGGGTAAGAGACGATTATTATCATCTGCAGTGCCACTCTGCATGATGAAATGAACCAGTAATAATTGCAACTCTACTAGAGCAAGCGATAGAATCAAGCAACGATCATGAAAATTGACACATATAACAAAAAAATCACAATCGCTCTAGAACAGCAGTCTATGTCGGTCATTGCTCGAAGTCGTGCATTTTAAAAACAAATCTGGATATGCTTCATTGGGATGAAAACGAAAAGCCAACATAAAATTGATACCGACTGTTTCAATTGAATAGTTGACCAAACCTTATCAATTACAATATCTTCGGCCCCGCCTAAGGGGGTCAAATCGATTATCAAAAAACTAAAAAATTCATTTAAAAATGAAGGAGACGAAAAGCCAGCTTTCGAGCTGTATTAATTTCGATTAATACAGATTATTTCGGTCAGATAGATGAACGATCCATATCAAGGAAAATCTCTTCGGCCCCGTCTAAGGGGGTCAAATAACTGATAAAAGAACTGAAAAATCGATTTAAATATGAAGAAGACAGAAAGCCAGCTTGAAATTGATACCAATTGTTTCAATCAGATAGTTGAACAATCCATAACAAGGAAAATCTCTTCGGCCCCGTCTAAGGGGGTCAAATCGATTATCAAAGAACTAAAAAATTCATTTAAAAACGAAGAAGACGAAAAGCCAGCTCGAAATAAATCAGATTATTTCGGTCAGATAGTTGAACGATCCATATTAAGGAAAATCTCTTCGGCCCCGTCTAAGGGGCTCAAATATCTGATAAAAGAACTAAAAAATTGATTTAAACATGAAGGAGACGAAAAGCCAGCTTGAAGTTGATACATATTGTTTCAAACCGATATTCGAAAAATCCGTATTGAGGAAAATCATTTCGGCGTCCTCTCAAAATTGAAGAATTCATTTGATACACGTGAAGTCGAAATTTCCTTGCTGGTATGTGTCTCTTTACACTCCTGTTTCTGGATGTTTCCATTCTTCATTGTCAATTATATCATTTCAAACTTCATTTGTCAAGTGTCATTCATATTCAACTACACCGAAATTTCGACTTCGCGTGTATCATATCCACCTGTTGAATATGCAAAAATATTTTTCCAATCCTTTCAATAATTTAATGATGTTATAAACAAATATTCTTGGTATAAATTTTATTAGTGGACTGCTAACATATTTGATCGTTTGATGTAGTTTCTCCGAAATATTTTCTTATCCTTATCCCTATAATAAATTTGAAAAAATTCAATTTTTTGTGTCTATATTAATTAAATATCGATATTGAAGTCACTCATCAATTCGTATGGGTTTTGTTAACAATAAATACCAAGGTCAGGGTATTCACCATCTGTGTTACTTCAGTGAGAATGGGAGTGATTGATGTTACACCGCTGACTGTTTGATATATTTTATATTTCCCAAAGAGTCATACACGCTCTTATTTTAATTTTTTTGTAGAGATTTTTATGAAAATAACAGTATTATTCACAGAACCCGACATTATGCTTAGTAACCATGAATGCCCGATACAACCGAGCTGGCTTTTCGTCTCCTTCATTTTTAAATCGATTATTAGTTCTTTCATTGATTATTTGACCCCTTAGACGGGGCCGAAGAGATTTTCGTTGATATGGATTGTTCAACTATCTGATTGAAACAATTGGTATCAATTTTAAGCTGGCTTTCTGTCTCCTTCATATTTAAATCAATTTTTCAGTTCTTTTATCAGTTATTTGACCCCCTTAGACGGGGCCGAAGAGATTTTCCTTGATATGGATCGTTCAACTATCTGACCGAAATAATCTGATTTATTTCGAGCTGGCTTTTCGTCTTCTTCGTTTTTAAATCAATTTTTTAGTTCTTTGATAATCGATTTGACCCCCTTGGATGGGGCCGAAGAGATTTTCGTTGATATGGATTGTTCAAATATCTGATTGAAACAATTGATATCAATTTTAAGCTGGCTTTCTGTCTCCTTCATATTTAAATCGATTTATCAGTTCTTTCATCAGTGATTTGACCCCCTTAGACGGGGCCGAAGAGATTTTCCTTGATATGGATCGTTCATCTATCTGACCGAAATAATCTGTATTAATTTCGAGCTGGCTTTTCGTCTCCTTCATTTTTAAATCCATTTCCTAGTTTTTTGATAATCGATTTGACCCCCTTAGACGGGGCCGAAGATATTATAATTGATAAGGTTTGGTCAACTATTCAATTGAAACAGTCGGTATCAATTTTATGTTGGCTTTTCGTTTTCATCCCAGTGAAGCATATCCAGATTTGTTTTTAAAATGCACGACTTCGATCAATGGCCGACATAGACTGCTGTTCTAGAGCGATTGTCATTTTTTTTGTTACAGGTGTCAATTTTCATGATCGTTGTTTGATTCTATCGCTTGCTCTAGTAGAGTTGCAATTATCACTGGTTCATTTCATCATGCAGAGTGTCACTGCAGATGATAATAATCGTCTCTTACCCGTACAAACCTTCAGGATCCGTCCTATTTTATATTTTCTTATTATTTTTTTCATCTGCGTATTATTTTTTGTCATCATGTTCTTTGGTGAGTATACAAAATACATGGTCTTTGTCTCAAATTTTTTAAATTCAGTTCACTCTCGGATTCAATTTCAAGGTGGTAAGCAACTGAAATGCATTAATTTTTTACTGCAGGTACCTAAAATAAGTATATACCCTTTTCTACGCCAATGACCGTTCGGGTATTTCCGGAAAAAAAGCTGCTACATTTTTGCTGCTAACTTCACATCGGTCGTGAAGATGTGCAGTAACTCGTCTAGCAAATACAATGTTCCGTTAGGAGTTCATCAGGGATCAGCAATGACACCACTACTGTTAGTATATCGGGAAAGACCACTGAGGAAAAAGTTCTCATCACATGGAAGAGATGGACATTTGGTTCGAAAAATCGACTTATTTTAAATACTGGAAAAACGGAGTACCTACATATACATTTATTCTAGATCCAAGCCGCAGAACCTAGTTATACCGAATGTACGGTTTTCCAAATATGTGAGGCTTCTTGGAACCCATCTAGATTCTCGGCATCTTGGGGAGCAGCATGAGACTGGAAAAGAGTCTTTTGTGCTCAAAAGTGTTAATTTTCAACTTAGATTATGGGCAAAGTTGCAGTAATTGTTTCACCGTGAATACAATTTTGACTTTTCCATGTATGTAGTTACATTTTGAAATGTGTCAAGAGTGTTCAGGAGAAATTTGATCGAAAGATTAGATGACAGAAACAATAAATTGACTGTACCAACCCGTCATAGGTACATCATTATAAGAAAAATCTCCACACTATGCGGCAATTACTCCTGTCTATTCACTATCGAAATCATTACAAATGCTGAAAACTTACGAAGTTTTCAAAAATGAGGTAAAGCGGTACTTGGTGGCGGAAGGATTTTATAGTGTGAGAGATTCCTTTTCTATGTGGTCTGCATGGATTTTTTTTCCTAGACTGAACAAGATAAATACTAATTTCGACTATGGATGCTGAAGGTAGTGGTAGTGAAATTTGCCTTGTCAAATATTCATTAAATTCATTGAAAAGAGTAGATATGAAGTATAACACACCTATATAGTTACAAAAAATGAGTATAGACATCAAGAAAAAACCCAATGCGACTCAATAAACTGCTTGTATACCATTCGAGGTGAGATGACCTTGGCAAGGTCAAATGACCTCAGCAGCAAGTTGAATATTATAATTCATCATTGGAATTAAGCCATTGGCGTTTTCTTTTACCTGAGCACAATAAAAAGTGGACCTATTCTGAACTTTGTATTTCTTCGACTAAAACATATCGTACATATTCCTTATATTCTGTGAAGTAAGTTGTCACTGATTGTTGAGTAAAGGTGGATTCATGCAAGCCCACTTGACTTGTATTCAATTCAACTTAGGATCTCAACAAGTTCGATGTTCGAAATCAAACGTAAATACCTACCTATTCATGCATTATATTTAGTAACTTATCGATTTTTTTTCTGCAAACGCTTCAAAAAGTTGTCATCTTTCAAAATCAGTCACGCATATCTTCCCTATTCAAATTTAGGAGTTGTCACATGAATGCCTTTCTTATAAAAATGACTTTCTCACATAAGTTAAGCAAAATACACGTTTAGGTGGCTCAATTATACAAACAGGCATATTTGAAAAAACCTATCAAATTCTATCAACTGGCCGTGTATTTTAATAGTTATGATATTAAACACTACACTCATCCTTGTCAGTAGCACACTTTCTAATTCTTCGATCCTCACACATAAGGTTTGTTCTGGTTTGCTTTCCGGATTTCGGACTGTTTCGCGAAGAGCAGTCAGAGAATAGTTGGTTACTCAACATAGCCTCGCATGAATATTCGCCCTCTACAACTGACTTACTGATTTTGGACAATCATGAACAGTAAATAATAAAGCCCAGAACAACCCTTGAAACTCAAATATAATACAAGTGGGACAGTTGTATTATGAAATAATCGATTCCGGTCCTGTTCCCGTTTAGCGTTCAATATTGATTATTGGAATATCGAAACTTCGGTGGACATCGGACTATCTCGTGTTTGGATCTGATTTGTCTCTTACGATCACATGTTGAAAGTACAATCGAGGTGATGGGTCAAAGTGAATCTAAAGCAGTCGAACAGTTATAGTTTGGCAGGTTTCAAATTATTTCATTCTCAGTTAACAGTCAACTCTTCGAAAAAGAAAAAATGTCAAAATCCGTTCTAATTATATTTCCATTGAGCTTGATAATCATTAAGGTGATGATAATATGTATGCATTCATTAATTCAGATCCCATTTCTCATTCGGTACTGCACACAAATGGAAGATTTATCTGCGGCTTCACACTATCCATTAACATTATTATAGCGTCAATATCGCACTTGTTACTAGCTCACTAACACAACTATTAGCACCACTGAATGGAAAACGAAGTGAAATATAGATAACGAGACTTCTCAAAATTAAGATGCACAATAAGGCAATTCGAATTCAGCTGGAAGCGGAACTCATATCTTTCAGAAATGAAATAAATTGATATCAAATCATATTATGACGTTACTAATGTCGACAGGCAGAGTCTTGGGCGACGTAATTGGGAAAATAACATTGAATGGTAAAAGTTTCGCCATGAAATTCTATGCAATATCGCATCGATTCCAACATCAGGGTTTCTAGACATCTTGAGGTTGCCTAATCAGTAATTAGTGTAAATTTGTGTGAAAGATAAACAGCGTGTCCTTGATCTTCAAATAATGCTCAACTATAACCGCATGAACAAATCTACCGGTTTCGATAATTTGAAACTATTGAATATTACAGTACATAATTTTGAATGAAAAGTCAGGCGTTTCATTTATCTTTCATTCATGAATAATACTGAATCTGTTCTGTCCGGATCTCCAGATATGCATATATCATATGCCGAATTTTATTTTAATCGAATATTTGCGGAAATTGTTCAAAACTGAACTGATGAGTTGAGCACTTAATATTCCAATTTCTCTTCAAACTCTAGAAGTACTAACGGTCCTCAAATCCTTCAATATATGAATACCCCTCTTCTCCTTTACCGACATCCCCTCCACTTTTCTTCACGGTCCCCAAATGACGTATTTTATACGCTTTTCAATTTCTCACTTTGTGGTCCTCGAAAGCAGCACCTGAGTTATATATATATATATATATATATATATATATATATATATATATATATATATATATATATATATATATTGGTAAAATTGATAGATGGTGCTCACAACTTGTCTCATATAATTACGACTCCAAACTCGAAATTTTGTAAAATTATTACCTCAAATTTATAAGTATAAGTCCGACTTTAAAATCGGCATTGTATAAAATACATTTTTCGAACTGGGACGTCATTCTATGTCTGACCCTTTTACGACTCTGTAAGTCAGGAACAATTCAATATGTTTTTTGATTCCAAACATTAAAACGATATCATCATTTGTTAAAATCAATCACTGTTACTCCACAGTATCAAGAGAAAAAAAGTTTCATTATTACTTATTATATATTTCTTGAATTACGGTGTATTCATTCCATTTTCTACAACAACAATGTTGATTTCCAAAATGAATTTACTGCGAAAGCCCATATTTTTCAAAATATTTCAGAAAACTTTCAATTCCATCAGTGAGATTCACGGAATCATTTCCACAATTAATTGAACAATGATTACTCTTCAATCAGCCTCTGTAACGTTCACCATGCAGTATACTGTTTAGGTAAACCGAAAGTACACACTGAAAATAAAGCAAAAAATCTCCATACGGGTCCCAGACCTGCTCGCTATCTTTTAATTGTATCAGTACTTTTCAGTGTGCCGAAGTGTACTCAGTGATAATTTCACCGTTGACTACTTATTTCAATATGTCGAAAAGAGAAACGGAAGCAAAAATGGTGCACACTGGAAAGTTACGAAAACAAGTTCAACTATTGAAACAACAATTTGAGGAACTCCAGCAAAACCTACAATATGATTCAAGTGGTGACAGTTTGAATGGTGAGTTGACAGTGTTAACTTTTTTCAGATTCCTTTTGTTTTTCTCGACCTCTCAGAGATTTTCAAAGGAGGAAATATGCTCTGCATACACATCTTATTGTCGATGAAACTATGCAATTACATGTATTGCTTTTTCCACCTAATCGGCCCTAGCACCCTTGGTAGCCATATGGTTACATCAGATGGATTCAACTGATTCACTGCGTTTTTTCTTTCATTCTCATAGACCAATCATCTGAAGGAAACAATAGGCAAACGTGGTGGTGGTCGCTGATGTCCACCCTGTTCCGATGGAGGTTGATCCGTTGTTATTAACTAACGGTACCCGAGAAAAACAAATATTGGGTTCGAACTTACAGGATCGAATGAAGGAGATGCAGTACCTCAAGGCCACGGCACAGCAAGTGAAGGCCACACCTTCTACTCAGAAGCCAACAGTAAAACAAATTTTAAACTCTTAAAACTTCTTGCGCCAGGCTCCACGAACAAAAATGAAATTTGGAGGATGGAGCGGAAGATCAGCACGGGTCGACAAAGTTTCAACCGCGAACGAGAGAAGACGCCCCCTACAAGATCAACAACTTAGGGAGCATTGAAGATACAGGCAGAGAACTACTCTGAACTTCAGATAGAGGTTAATTCATATGGAAAATAATCTCGATGCCTTGACTACTAGAATAAAATTACTGACAATACAACAATTTTATCTTGGGTAACTGGTATTACAATACCTTTCACGTCGTTACCGTTTCAGTTTTCTCAACCAGTATGTCAACATTCACATCAGAATTATGTCCATATGACAAATGCTATACAGGGTCTTCTGCAGAAGCACTCCATTTTTGTTTGTCAACACGAAAACGGAGAATTTCTTTCTACATATTTTCTTGTAGATATATCGAATGGTGAATGGTAAATGTGCCTCATTTCAAACTGGAAGACTATAGGTCTGTAATAGGTCTGACTACAAGAGACGGTTTCGATTTACAAGATGCCCATTTCTATATAATTGTGTTCGAAAAGATTATAGTGTTGGAACGGGGTGAAGGGTGAGTTTGTTATTGAAAGTAAAAAGAACGAACACGGCGGCTAGTTGAAAACATCGATCATTTATTAACTATTGCTTCCTTAAAACTAACACCGAACATTGAACATTAACTCAAAGGAACTATCTGAACCCTTGACTCAAGAATACCGAGGGAGAAAACTCGGGAGCGAAAAACTATCGCGGTCAACGACTGAAATCGGATTCCTTGTCTTCCAAAGAATATTTCTCCTCAACCCGAACATTTCACTACTGGCCATTATAGGGAAAAACCCCGAGAGAGGTTGAGTACCTAGCCTCGGTTTTATTGATTCCTGAGAACAACCCTTTTGTCTAGGCCGACAAAGAAATAACAAATCTCAATACTTTTTGAATTACCTATATTATAAATATACTTTCGAAGAGATTGCCCTGAAATTCTATCTGCCTCAAAGTTATTGAAAAGAATAATTGGAATAAATACATTGTAAAACCAAAACAGACTAATATATTAGAAAACCCAAGCAGCTGGAACTTTGGACCATTACGAAAACTATATAACAGAAAATATCTTAAATTAAATGTTATTGTAGGAAAAACCCTACAATAGGAAATATTTAAGATTCAAATTCGATAATATTTTATATGAATTTGTCCTCTTGGACTGAATATAGCCCCATTCATTTTTAAAAAACTCTTAAAGCCAGTCATGAGTCACCTGAGACCTCATAAATATGTCAGTCATTTATTTGGACGACATCCTTTTATTGGAACGCGATGAGACCGATTGTTTCAACAATGTTTACGTGACCCGTCAACTATTGCAATCCTTGAAATTCCCCTTGAATTACAAAAAAGTATTCTAAGACCTTCACAGGAGTTAGTATTCTTGGGATTTGGATTCAATACGCAAACTATGTTATTTCCTCTGCCTGATAAAAAAATGTTGAAATTCGTAGCCAGATAATTACATTGCAGTCCAAACCAAAATGTACAATAAGAGATTTTGCGAAATTTATTGGAACTTTGAATTCATCTTGTCTTACCATTCCATACGGGTGGCTTTCTATGAAGAGTTTCGAGAAAGAGAAGTATTTAGCTCTTAGACGGGGAAAAAAACAATTATAATGCCACTATGCCAATGGGAGAATCCATTCATGCAGATACAATTGTAATTCCTCTTTTTCTCTTCTGTCAATAGTAGTTAATCGGCCCTTATTTTTGATATATATGAGCGCGATCAAAATATCATGAAGAGATTCTTGAAGGGTTTTTATAAAATGAAGCCACCGATTCCAAAATACGACTCTACATGGGATCCCAACTCAGTTCTGAACTATCTCGAAAAATTTTAACCCTTGGAAAATTCAACTCTGAAAGATTTAACTTTGAAGTCAGTATCTCTTTCAGCATTAACGACAGGTCACAGTTTACAAACTCTCAATCACATTTATACCCAAAATATTAGCATGGGCAACGACATGATAGAAATACGAATTACTGAAAAAAATTGCGGTTTCCTTTTTTCAGATCGAAACCACTTTCACTCATTCATTACATGAATAGAACAAAAACTCTGCGGAACAATAATACTAATAATTCGATTCTCACATTCAAAAAGATGGATTGAGATTGTTCTTCATAACAGTGGGGTAGACACGACTATTTTCAGCATCAGCCGCGGCTTGAAAAGATGTGAATGTTGAAATGATACGACAAACATAATTTTAGGGAACTATCGAGTAATGCAGATTATCTTCGAGATTTTCTTGTTATTGGGGTTATTATTTTCTCTTCAGCTGATTGAAAAAACGTTATATAATGTATCTATGGGTGTATAAATACATATAATTTGATTTTTAGTTACTTGAAACACATTTTGTTGCCTGAGTTTACATTTATATATGTATGTATACATACTTGTATATATTTATTTATTTTTGGATTTTGCATTTTTCATGGCATTTATATAATTACTAATAATAACAAAATGAATGCGTTGTAGATCATTTCGGCCTATCGTACAACATCTACATGGTAAACGTTAGAAGAAGATCAATCTAAATTACTCGAAATCTGGATCTGTAACGTCAACCACCTTCTTTCCCATCTCACCCAAAGCTCACCAAGAGCCTAAACGATCTCACCAATATCAGAAAGTACCGAAAGATTCAGAAGATAGCGAGCAGGTCTGGTACCCGTATGGAGATTCTTTGCTTTATTTATTTTAGTGTGCACTTTCGGTATACCTAAACAGTATTCTACATGGTCCCCGTTACAGATCCAGAGTTCGAGTAATTTATATTGATCTTCCTTGCAGGTAAGTCGCTTGAAATATTCATTCATCAGTACTATTGAATGTTTACAAGTGAATACAAAAAAAAATTCACACATAAAACGAGTGAATAAAGTAGTGGTGAAGGATTCCCAATAATCTGCTTCCAAATTTCTCCATTTTATAACCTTTGACAATGATCGGATATACTGAGTGAATATGGATATAAAACTAAAAAAAGGCAAATGTCCAACAGAACGTGATCAGCTTACTATTTTTATCATTTTCATGCCCGTTAGATATCCACGATTGCCTATAGTCGGGGACAAGCCGAAACTAGGTAACCCACTATTCGAGTCATTTGATCGAAATCGATTGCTTCCAGATCATTTCTAGACCAACATAATTATGATTTTTCCAATAATTCAAAACAGTGCAATATGAGTTACCCAGCTCTTACATTCAGGCCGCGATATAAAAACTGTTGAGCCTTCATTGAAAAGTAGGAAAGGAAATGATTTTATCACGAAAACATTGATTCAAGTGTTCTACCATGTAAATTTCCGCTACTGTAATTTTTTAGTTTTTTTGGCACAGTTTTAGGACAATATTAGACCCGCTCTGTATGTGATCTTCCCTCAGGGATTTTATTCTATAAACAGTCACTCATAGTATATTACACAACATACCTTTCGGTGTGGTTGGTTGTATAACCTCTTATCAACATTTCCATCCACAAAACAAATTTACAAATAGAATTAGGTTCTGATTATTTCACTGCAGAAGAGTGTGAATACTGTGATGGATTCTCAGTGCCAGAGTAATAATTCCTACATCTGTTTTCAACTCGTTTTGTAGTCATGGTCCTTCTGATTGATATAGTGTTATAGCTTGAATTCCTGTTACTGTAGAGGGTGAGACTTAATATACTCTTTACAAGAGCAATCTAAAAATGAAGGAGGTAAATGAAATTACCAAAAACAATGTTTTACCCACTTTAGAGTTCAATGTTCTCAACTGAGCTTTGGTTGGGTGCCTATGTTTGTGGTCTGGTTATGGAGAAGTTATCATGATGAGTGATTTCTAATTGTTGCCCTTTGTTTTTGTTTTTGAAATTAATGGGGTTATAAACTTGATGTTTTGGTTATTTTTGCATCTTCCAATTGATTATTGTCAATTGTCTGAATTTCATGTCCTGTGAAGTGTCAGTTGTTAACTAATTTTTCGAGGTCTCAGTGTAGCCAACATAAAATTTGTGGTTTCTGATCAGAAAAAGAATCAAGCTGTTTCTATTGGTCAATTCCGCGTGAAACAGAAAAATACTGAAACGCCTAAAGGTTGGTACGAGATCTTTCGAAGAACAAGGTGGGATTTGGTTTCCGATTTCCGGGGGAGATTCAGTGGGACAAGGAGAACGAACAGGTATGGAGTCGATAGGTGTTCCTAATTTTTTTCGGCTGATGAATCCTGGATTTTTCAAGTGATCCTAGTGAATTTCCTTGTTCCACTCAATTCATCCCAAGGTATGATGTCCTGGTTTTCGATGGTAGCCTATCGTTTCTGTTTTTTATGAGTCTTTGTACCACACCAAAGGATTTCTTTGAATAAAACCCTTCACTGAAAGTGAGTTTTTACATCTTTTCTTTTCACGTTGACGACAGATAGGGCAGTTATTCATCTAGAAACGTTTATAGGATTGTACCCAGAGGAATTTCTTCCTAGAAGCTGCAGCGGTTTTGGTATTGTTTCAGAGCAATTTTTTCCTGGAACCTGTTGCGGTTTTGGTATTGTCTCAGAGGATTTTTTTCCTGGAACCTGTTGCGGTTTTGGTAGTTTCTAAGAAGGATTTATTCCTGGAACCTGTTGCGGTTTTAGAGTTGTCTGGTTACCACTCAGACTTTGGTTACGATGTATGTCATCGCCCCGTCAGGGCCCGACCTTTCCGAAGAAGAAGATGTTCCTAGTTTGGAGTATTCATCCAGATAATCTGGTGATTGCCGTCTGATTGGACGAGTCCTTCAACAATGGGGGCATTAGACTTCATTTCATCACCATTCCACTTCCGAAGGGTCCAGAATCCCATCTACATATTAAAAAGGGGAATCAGGTTTCACATGTTAGTATCCAATCCAACTGTTTGAATTTTAATTCATATGCTTATTCAGTATCGATATAATCAGTTATACAATGTTTAACATATGCAATCATACTGTTTGAATTTTACTTATATGCTTATTCAGTAAGGGTTCTATATTTTTATTATTATATGTAAACCACCACATAGTACTATGCGTTGGCATCATAAACCTTGCTAATATAATATCCATGTGAGGGTTCTCTCCAGATTACATCACAAAGCTGCCAATTAGATCAGGTTTCTTATGGAATACGTCAAGTTTTGAGCAGAGACAGATCTATTCATTTATTCAACTGTACTTGTCAAATGGAAATTTTGAATGACATTAAATACTTTGAATCTTTTGAATGCTCACATAATCATTTTTCGAGTTGGTTGAGAGTTTCCATCCACATTACAATACAAAAAATTGAAAAATATTGATGTTGAAAAATAAAGGGGAGCTGAAACTGGGATAAAGCCTAGGAACAAAATTCTGACAACAAATTCTTGTTATTTACATGTTAATAGTTTCAAGTCCGCCAGAGTACAGTCCCATAAAAATGTTCCGTTACAAAAGGAGTGCAATCTGTACTTCAATACATTGGTAGTGGATTGTGAAAACTATAACTCTATTTGAAATGAAAAAAATTGATGAGCTTCGGTAACGTATTCGGTGTAATACTAGATACTTTCATAGAAATACACCAACATTCATTACATCAAATCGATATACCAAATTTGAAATATCCTCTCAAAATAAAAACGAAAACATAGAAAAATAATATATATATATATATATATATATATTCGTTCGGCTAGGCTTCCGCGGTTAGAAATGTGCTGGCTGGAACTTCCGCGTCTGGAATGATTTTCTTGTCTACGTTTCGGCTCCCATTTCGAAGCCAATTTCAAGACTGAGTGACCTTGCGTCTAGGTCTGAGTTGTCTCACTCTATCATCAGTGGGATTTAAGGGTTCATTAGTAATTATGGTAGGATCAGGGATCGGACGGTCGGTGGGAGGTTCGAACGGATTATCTCTCGTCTTCCTAAGAACACTGCCGAAGAAGCTAGGCAAGATGTTGCTCCCCTCCTGAGAAGAGCCAAAGTCCCCCAATACAATGTAACCCCAGCTGAGAGACGGTTCCTCAAGAATCTCCACAACAATCCAGATATCATCATTCTACCAGCCGATAAGGGCAACGCCACTGTGATCCTCAACACCACAGAATCTGTTGAAAAGATGACAACATTGATCAACTCCTCTGAATACAAACACACTTCAAGAGACCCCACAACGTATCTCGAGAAAAAGACCAAAACCCTCATCAACAACTCCAATATCCCGAATGACCAGAAGAAAGCTCTCGTTCCGAGGGAGAAATCTTCACGCATTCCCCTAATATATGGCCTCCCAAAAATACACAAACAGAATATCCCACTCCGTCCCATAGTTAGCGCCTTTGAATGCCCAACACAACCCCTCTGCAGATACCTAGCAAACATCCTCCAACCTCTAGTAGAACAGTGTTCGTCGTATATCCAAAACTCAACCTCATCATCCATTGTATGTCCAGTACATACTTTCTATTTCAGGGTAAATTCTACAAACAAGTGAAAGGAGCTCCGATGAGTTATCCCCTCTCCCCAGTTCTTGCAAACCTTTACATGGCGGACTTCGAAACCAGAGCCATTGACACATCTGAACTCAAGCCCACTTGCTGGCTCAGATACGTAGATGACATATTTGCCATTTGGCCTCATGGATTCGAAACACAACCATCATTCCTGTCCCACCTTAACATCATTCACCCCAACATACAATTCACTATGGAAATAGAAATGGACGACTCCCTCCCATTATTGGATGTTCTCATCAGGAAGTCCAACAATTCTTTCACTCACACCGTCTACCAACCCACACAAACCGGTACCTCAATGCCAAGTCTCATCATCACCCAGCACAATTGAATTCGGTTCTGAATTCTCTCATACATAGGTCATTCAAACCCACAACTCCAGCAAACCCGAGATCTTCACCCTAGACCCCCGAAGGACGAACCTGAACGACAAAAAGCTTTCCTTCCATATATTCTTGGTGTTACTGATAAAATAAGTCGAATTCTGACACGACATGACATCAAAACCATTTTCACAGCTACCAACCAAATATCCACCTACCTTCGAACACCCAAAGATACAATCCCCAATGACACCCAAGGAATATATGAAATACCATGCTCTTACTGTCCCAGAACATACATCGGCCAGACCAACCAACGAGTGTCCTGTAGAGCATATGAACACGAACTAGCAGTCCGTAATTCTGACACAAACTCAGCATTATTCCAACGTCATTTAGGAACAGGCCACAAAATAGATTTCGAAAACACCAAAACTGTTGCCACAGCCAAAACCCTCCAAACCAGAGTTACCCGTGAAGCCATTGAAATAAAAAAACGTCCCAACTGTCTCAATAAACGCGACGATTCTCAAAGACTCCCCAATACCTGGAAACCACTTTTGGTCCGACATACTTCTATTTACTCCGACTTAAGAACTAATCCGTTCGAACCTCCCACCGACCGTCCGATCCCTGATCCTACCATAATTACTAATGAACCCTTAAATCCCACCAACCTCCAATCCTCGATCTCCAGTGATGATAGAGTGAGACAACTCAGACCTAGATGCAAGGTCACTCAGTCTTGAAAATGGCTCCGAAATGGGAGCCGAAACGTAGACAAGAAAATCATTCCAGACGCGGATCAACCGGAAGTTCCAGCCAGCACATATATATATATATATATATATATATATATGTATTGTTATTGGGTGAAGCAGCAAGCAGAAATGTGTACTCTTTTGACACTATTCCAATATTCCTTATATTGTTACCGATCAATTTTACACCAAGTAAATTGTTCAAAACGTCATAAAAATGTTGAAGGGATTAAAAAAATATTGTTGCATATTCAACAGGTGAATACACATAAAAGTCTACAATAAACGGTTGAATATGATTACTGAATGACATTGACAATGAAGTTTGAAATGACACAATTGACATGAAGTATGGAACATCCAGAAACAGGTGTGTAAAGATTCATCTGCCAGCATGGAACAAAGCCAGAGTGAGAGAACACTGCTACCATCTCTTAGGAATTGAAATTTTAATAATCAATATTATTGATCTTTGAAATTTAAAGAAGTTAAGATCAAATCCGAATGGAAATGAAAATGGATTATTATTATGTGAATAACTATTGAAAAAAACAATTAATTTATTTAATTTAGATTGAAGAATTATTGTTGTTTACAAAGTGACGAATATTTTTATCAATATTGAGTAGATATGCATAGATTCCACTGAGGTGTTTGATATCAGTTCTTCTGTTGAGGCAAGATGTCGATTGGGATATGAACGCCATTTTCAAGAACAACCTCTTAGATTAATTTTGTTCAATACTAAGAATTTTTGTTGAATTGAAATCCATGATATGTCCATCTTTATGAATATGGTTACTTATGCGATGAAATTCGATCTTTAAGAGATCTGCAAGTTTGAAATATATTCACTGTCACAGTTATGGCAAGGAATTGAATAAACCAATTTTGATTGAAGCAGAAGGGGAGTCTTATCTTTAGGTTTGGAGTACAGATTATTAATTGTAAGTAAAGTTTCATGTGCAATTTTTACATTTATGTCCCTGAAAATTCTTATCAGCCTGGAAGTAACTTCACAAATAAATGGCAAAGAGGTGAAAAAAACAATCTGAGGCGGATTAGTCTCATTTGTAACAGTGTGAGATTGGAGATTATTGTTATTAGAAAAGAGGTCATGGGGAGACGTGCTGGACAAGATTTTTTTAAAACAGGATCTGAATAGGAGTTATTGATAAAGAGCTAATAAAATGTTTGGGTTTTTGTTATGGAAGGAGGGATCGGATATCTGGATAATTCGATTCTTCATTTGACGGACCAAATTCACTTTTGTTGATTGTCTATAGTATGACAAGTAATTGAGGAATCTGCCAGAACTGACAGGTTTGCGATACCAATCTATGAGTACTCTGTTATCAGAAGTTTTGATGAATTTGGTATTAAGGAAAGGAACCCAATGTTCTTCGTTTTCCGTTTCGATGGTAAATTGGATAAAGGGGTCGTAACTATTGAAGATATCAACTATCTCAGATATTCCATCCCTTGGGAGGGCCAAAATGATATCATCAACATATCTTTTTTATGAAAAAAAGGTCAAAAGGTAGGACTTGCAGGACCATGTCCAGCAGGTCATCCATCACATAAGCTGCCAAAATAGGGCCAATTTTTGCACCCATAGGGGTACCGGAAGTTTGTTTGTAAATGTTTTCATTGAAAGAGAAGTAAGTATTATAAAATAGAAAAGTTATAAGTTCGAAAAAAGTTTTTTTTTTCGTATGTCACGAATTGGACCAATGCGATCCCATTTCTTGTCAATTGATCTCAAGCAAGCGTCCAGGTATACATTGCTGGAAAGTGAAATAACATCCAAACTGGCAATGCCATAACTATCAGGTAACTTTAAATTATTGAATATGGTAAAACCATCAAAAAAATCTTCAATATAGTAATCATTATCAATTTCATGAGCTTTAGTCAAAATGTTGGTCAGAAAAGCAGCTAATTTCTCTGTCGGAGTACGAATTGAGGCTATAATTGGTCTCACTGCCAACACAGGTTTGTGAATTTTTGGATGTGCATAAAATTTTGAAAGGATACCCTTGTAGGTAGTCAGTTTCTTTTTTGTTTGATCATCTATCTGATAATAAGTTGATCATTTTTTAATTATTTCATTACGATTCCTCTTTACTTGTAAAGTGGGATCTCTATGTACTAACGAATAAGATTGACAGTTTTCAATGAGGTCTGTGGACAATTGAATATATTGATCCCTATTGAGAATTACAGTTACGTTACCTTTGTCAGATTTAGTTTCAATCAAATTTGGATTAGATTTCAAAAACCGTATGGTTTTATTAAGATACAGAAAAAAATTGTAAGAATGTTTGGAAGAATTAATGAAATTCGTAATCATGTTGGTAGACGTTGCTATTAGAGAATTTATAGCAAAATCATCAGTGACCGTAGAAGTAATCATGTCAACATCGGCTGAGAGGTTTTTTATGGAAAATGTGCTATCTACTATGGTTTATATGCTGAATTTTGGGCCTAGAGCCAGAAAATCTGAAATATCCTCAGGAATATCAATGCCTGACAAATTTTTTATCCAGTCTGGTTGAACAGACAATTTGGATCGTGAAAAGGATTTAAAAAGATTATTAAATTCATTCATATTTTTATGCTTGATTTTGTAAAGAATTCTATTGTATTTAATTTTATGTCTTCCAGCGAAATTTGTGAAGATCATTTCGTTTGAGAGCTGAATTATCTCACTCTTCAGCAGTTCCAAGCACTGCTGGGTTTTAAAAAGAAGTTTATGATTACAATCAATTTCAAAATTCAAAAGTTTGATTCCTAACCTGTTTGTAAACTTTCCTGTGAGACTGCTCCGGTCTATATCTTGTCCTAAAACTAAACGATCTATGTGGTTAGTAGCATTTTTATGTGGTTCGGTGACATTCCTATTAAACGGCATCCGAGCAGGAAGCATCTTCGGTTCTTTTCCTTGGCTAGTTTCAAATTCAGACGCGACCAATGTTACATCTTCTGGACAACGATGTTACCATGTGTAGCTCTCAGTTGTTCGTAGAAACCCATACCTGTGTGAATTACTAGAGGGGAAGTCTTTGCTGACCAGTTAAGAACAAAACTGTGTAGTTTTTTTGGGTGAGCAGCAGAACGGAAGTGAACTCTTATAACACCAGTTTTTTCAATATTTCGATAATGTTTTTTACCATCTTCAGAAAAAAGCTACAAAATTCTTATTTTAAGTTATCAATTCAAATAATCAGTAATTAGAACCTTACTGTATTTGAGGTTAGTCGTATTCAAAAAGTTGGTAAAATGGTATAACATGTCACAGACGATAAAATATATTCACAGTCCAATATTAAAATTGTACACCAAGTGAATTGTTTTAAACGTCATTGAAATGTTAAAGGGATTAAAAAAATATTGTTGCATATTCAACAGGTGAATACACATAAAAGTCGACAATAAACGGTTGAATATGAATAATGAATAACATTGACAATGAAGTTTGAAATGACGCAACTGACATGAAGTATGGAACATCCAGAAACAGGTGTGTAAAGAGACATCTGCCAGCATGGAACAAAGCCAGAGTGAGAGAACACCGCCACCATCTGTTAGGAATTGAATTTATAATAATCAATATTATTGATCTTTGAAATCGGAAGAAGTTAAGATCGAATCCGAATGGAAATGAAAAGGGATTATTATTATGTGAATAACTATTGAAAAAAAAATAATTAATTTATTTAATTTAGATTGAAGAATTATTGTTGTCTACAAAGTGACGAATATTTTCATCAATATCAAGTAGATATGCATAGATTCCACTGAGGTATTTGATATCAGTTCTTTTGTTGAGGCAAGATGTCGATTGAGATATGAACGCATTTCCAAGAACAACCTCTTAGATTCATTTTGTTCAATACTAAGAATTTTTGTGGAACTGTAATCCATGATATGTCCATCTTTATAAACATGGTTTCTTAGGGCACATCTTTCGGGATGTGACCTACTATCGCTTTTATGCGATGAAATTCGATCTTTGAGACATCTGCAAGTTTGACCGATATATTCGCTGTCACAGTTATGGCAAGGAATTGAATAAACCAATTTTGATTGAAGCAGAAGGGGAGTTTTATCTTTGAGTTCAGAGTACAGATTATTGATTGTAAGTGAAGTTTTATGTGCAATTTTTACATTTATGTCCCTGAAAATTCTTATCAGCCTGGAAGTGACTTCACAAATAAATGGCAAAGTGGTGAAAAAAACAATCTAAGGCGGATTAGTCTCATTTGTAACAGTGTGAGATTGGAGATCATTGTTATTAGAAAAGAGGTCATGGGGAGACGTGCTGAACAAGATTTTTTTTTAAGGACCTGAATAGGAGTTATTGATAAAGAGCTGATGAAATGTTTAAGTTTTTGTTATGGAAGGAGGGATCGGATATCTGGATAATTCGATTCTTCATTTGACGGACCAAATTCACTTTTGTTGATTGTCTATAGTATGACAAGTAATTGAGGAATCTGCCAAAACTGACAGGTTTGCGATATCAGTCAATGAGTACTCTAATATCAGAAGATCTGATAAAATTGGTATCAAGGAAAGGAACCCAATGTTCTTCGTTTTCCGTTTCGATGATAAATTGGATAAAGGGGTCGTAACTATTGAAGATATCAACTATCTCAGATATTCCATCCCTTGGGAGGGCCAAAATGATATCATCAACATATTTTTTTATGAAAAAAAGGTTAAAAGGTAGGACTTGCAGGACCATGTCCAACAAGTCATCCATCACATAAGCTGCCAAAATAGTGCTAATTTTTGCACCCATAGGGGTATCTAAAGTTTGTTTGTAAATGTTTTTATTGAAAGAGAAGTAAGCATTATTAAATAGAAAAGTTATAAGTTCAAAAAAAGTATTTTTTTGTATGTTCAAACTTCAAATTATTGAATTTGGTAAAAACATCGAAAGAATCCTCATTATAATAATAATAATAATAATATCTTTTATTGTTCATCCGATACATACATTCCCCATATACACACATGATATAGGATGGATTACATATAAAAAAACGTATGGATTCTGATGAACAAATGGCTTATTGGTTCAGATATCGAGAGGGTGAGCCTCCGATTCTGTTCTTCCACCAGTGCCACGAGAATTTGAAAGATTGGTATAAATGGCTAGGAGAGAAGAAGATAGAGAAGAAGATACAGCAGGAGAGAGAAAAAGGAGAAACGTGGGGGAGAGGAGAGAGAGAAAAAACTAATTTTCAGCTATTCAACAGATACTGCTTATATTTCATCTTGAGCTCATATTGGCGTCAAAGAAACTTAGTTTCATCAAATTGTTGAGATTAGCAGCGATGTTGTAGGAAAAAAAATTTTGAAAATTTCTTTCCGATGGGTTGGTAGTGTCAGTAAATTTTTTCGCCGAATATTCAGATTATGAACGTCAGTACGATATTTCAATTTATTATGTAAGTAAGGTGGTGTCTTATACTTTATAATTTTGAAAAATAAACATGACATATGTAATTGCCGACGATTGTGCATGTTGAGCCATTTGCATTCTTTGAGTTTATGTGAAACTCGTTGAGTTCGACGAATGCCGTACATCAAACGTAAACATGAGTTTTGAACTTTTTGTATACGATTTTTATCAATACTATCTAAACAGGGACCATAAACATTATCACAATAATCAAAATGGGATAGTACAAGATGATCACATAGCATCTTTTTGATGCCTAAATCCAAACAATTTCTCTGCGCATAAATTAATTTGAGAGTTGAATAAGCTACTTGTAATTTTTTTGTAACATGATTCTTGAAACTAATTTTATTGTCAATAATAAGACCAAGACTTTTTGCATTATTTATGAAAGGAATATTATCTTCTCCTATTTTCAAATTCAAATTTTCTAGAAGAGTGGGTCGAACTGAGTTATTACAGAATAAAATTGCATACGATTTGTTTGCATTGATCTGAAGTAAATGATCTGAAGATGCTTCATATAATTCTTCCAGGTCGATATCGATCGAATTAACAGCATAATCCGAATTTACATATTTAAAAGAGGTATATATTTGGGTGTCATCAGCGTAAAAGTGATAGTTGCCAAAGGTGAGTACGTTTTGAAAATTTGACGTGTACATGGTATAAAGCAAAGGTCCCAAAATACTTCCTTGCGGTACACCTGATTTAACATTGATTATTGAGGACCGTTCATTATCAATTTGGACTTGCTGGCATCGGTTGGTGAGGAAGGATTCCAAAAATCGCGTAGAATTCAGTGAAAATCCTAAATAATGGGATATAGAAAGCAGTATTCTATGATTAATCATGTCAAAGGCTTTTGTATAGTCAAGCAATATGAGTATGCTTATTTCGTTACGATCTTCCGCTTTTATCAGATCATCAACAATGTCTGTAAGAGCAGTCGCACAACTATATCCTTGACGAAATCCAGATTGTTTCAAAGGAAGGAGATTGAACTTAGACATGTGATCTCTAATCTGGATTTCCATGATCTTTTCTAAAATTTTAGAGAGGGTTGGCAGCAAACTTATAGATCTTAAATGACCCATTTCCGTCAGATGACTGATTTTAGGAAGAGCTATAACATTGGCAAATTTCCATGCGTCAGGAAAGTATGATGCAGAAATACATTCGTTTATAATATAAGTGATGTAAGGTACGATGAATGGACAGAACAGAATCATAATATCTATGTTTAAGTTATCTGTACCGAAAGCCTTGGATTTGATACTTGACAAAATTTTTGTAACCACGTCTTCCGTTGTGGTTTCAAAATTGAAGGATGAATTTATATTATTTTTCAGGTTATTATTATAGAAACTGATAATGTCTTCATTTGGTGGCAGCTGATTGTCAGTGAAGCTGGTAAAAAACTTATTCAAAGTTTCAACATTTCTCAAGTGTACAGGTATATCAGTATTTTTCTGTTTTGACACATTCAATTTCTTCAGTTCAGTCCATTTATCTTTTACACTACAATTACTGAACTTATACCTCAAAAAAGCTTTTTTTTTTCTTTTTTTATAGTGAGGTTGGTATAATTTCGGAGTTGCTTATAATATGACCAGCTTTCAGCTGTTTTCAGAGTTCTGGCTCTCACTAGTGCTTTGTCACGTAATTTTTGCATGAGTTTCACGTTGTCAGTGATCCATGGCGCATATTGCCTCTTTTTTGAAAAAACTGTTTTTATAGGAGCATGTATATTCAACAGTTGTAACATGAAATCAGTGAGTAAAGAGATTTTGTCGTCAATATCATCATTCTCAAATATTAGATTCCATTGAAACATAGAAAAATCGTTTTCAAAATTTGTTAAATTTATATCTTTCAAAGGACGATACGTGATTTTTTTCCTTGACACTGAACATGTGGGGTTGAAATCGAAAGCAGTTTTAACTAAAGCATGATCTGAGAAATTAGTTGGGAATACTTTTGTATGACATTTTTCCGAGTGAATATTTGTAATAGTCAAGTCAAGTATTGAACCACAGGTAGAAGAGAAGCACGTCGGTTCTGAGACTAACTGATTCATATTGAAGGATTCGAAAATTGCGTTTAAGTGAATACTCAAATTCAGGTTAATGTCGAGTAGATTGATATTAAAATCACCAACACAAATAATAAAATCATACTTCGCATACATATCAGATAATATATCTTCAAATAGGTTGAAAAATGAAGTTTGATCAGTTTTAGGTGGTCTGTATATAGTGCCGATCGCAACTCTGTATTTTTGATATTTTATTTCAATCCAAATATATTCCATAAAATCAAGATATTCACTTAGTAAAATTGTATATTGAATATCATTTTTTATGTAAATACCAACACCCCCACCACGTGTGGGGCGATCCTGACGAACAAAATTGTATTCCTTGATTCCCACAACATCACTATCTAAGGCATGATGCAACCAAGTTTCAGTAATTGCAATAACGTGGTTCTGTTCAGGGTAGACTAGTTGATGAAATGCATTAAAATTACCTATTAGAGATCTTGCATTCAGATGAGATACTTGAAGAGCCATCAAGTAATAAAGTAATAGCAAAGAGAAAAAAAATCTTTGGAGGGATGAAAGAAGATAATAGGAAGACTATTGAATATCTGAAGGAAATATGAAAGAGGAAAAAGAAGAGTTCTGATAATTGGTATACTAAATTGGGAAAAAGTTAGTGAATTTATAGAAACAACCAAGAGCCATTGTCATACTTTCTCTCTATCGATATCTGTATATTACAATAATATTTATTAGGAAATAAAAAACGATATTGACATACTCAGAGTTTGAATAATACATGATAAACGAAAAAAAACCTCATAAGTTAAATAGTACTAATAGCATTTCAAGAGATAATAATAAAATACTTGAGCTCATGATGAAATTGAAAAATAAATGTATTACTACTTCTTTGTGTGAATGGTTGGTGTGATAAAACGGTAGTTATTCTTCAGAAGAGGGCGATCACTGAAGAGATACCACAAACAGCATCATACGTTCAAGTACTTATCTTTGTTTTATGCGTTGAATATCAGCTATGTCCTTCAAGCGGTGCACCATGTTCTCGTATTTTACGTATACGTTGCCCCTGTGAGACCACACTGATTTTTTATGAAATTCAGTTATAGCACTACTGATTAGATTCAAGCGAACTTTCGTAAGATCCTCGTGGACTGACACACCAGTTGCTTTCAAGTACTTTCTGTTTTTCAGCACATTATCGCGCACTGCAATGTTGTTGAATCTTACCAAAACAGCTGGTGGTTTGGCATTATCAGAATCAACAATTTTTTGCGGGACTCTGTGGCACTTTTTTATGAGTTTGTCGCTGGCATTATTAATTTTCAGAGTGTCTTTCAGTAAATTTACGATCACAACGTACAAATTTTTTTCCGGACTCTGCTGAATTCCAAAAAATCTGACATTTTTATTACGTGAAAATTGTTCAATGTAATCCACGTCATTTCGGAGACAGTTATTCATGGATTCGAGATTGTTGATTTCATCCTGAAGTTTCATTATAGACGATTGCTGTTTTTCTATGACCTTGTCGTATTTTTTCGTAACTGCATATATAACCTTGTCCACAAGAACCTCGAAGTAATCTTCGGTGAAGATGGATTTTGTTTTGCTCTCGATTACAGTGCCAATTTCATCCAAATCTCGCCTAGTCAAACCCATTTTATCTCAGCACGAACGATAAGCAAATAAAAACACACAAATGCACTGTTCTTCGTTGAGAATAAAAACTCACTCGACGAAAGAACACGTATTCTAGTCAAATTTGGCTGCTAGCACTACAGATATATCAAACTTGTAATTGGTTTGTTGTAATATTTGAGGAGAGGTATCGACACGTCTACTCGGCAACAGCCATACGAATCTGAATATAGTAATAATTATCAATTTCATGAGCTTTAGTCAAAATTTTGGTCAGAAAAGCAGCTGAGTTCTCTGTCGGAGTACCAATTGAGGCAATAATTTTGGTCTCACTGCCAACACAGGTTTGTGAATTTATGGAAGTGCATAAAATTTTGAGAGGACACCGTTGTAGGTAGTCAGTTTCTTTTCTGTTTGATCATCTATCTGATAATAAGTTGATAATTTTTTAATTAATTCATTACAATTCCTCTGTACTTGTAAAGTGGGATCTCTATGTACGAATAAGATTGAGAGTTTCCAATAAGGTCTGTGGACAATTGAATATTTTGATCTTTCCCTTGGCTAGTTTCAAATTCAGACGCGACCAATGTTACAACTTCTGGACAACGATGTTACCATGTGTAGCTCTCAGTTGTTCGCAGAAACCCATACCTGTGTGGATTACTAGAGGGGGAGTCTTTGCTGACCAGTTTAGAACAAAACTGTGTAGTTTTTTTGGATGAGCAGCAGAACGGAAGTGTACTCTTATAACACCAGTCTTTCTAATATTTCGATAATGCTTATTACCATCTCCAGGAAAAAGCTACAAAATTCTTATTTTAAGTTATCAATTCAAATAATCAGTTATTAGAACCTTACTGTATTTGAGGTTAGTCGTATTCAAAAAGCTGGTAAATTGGTATAACATGTCACAGACGATAAAATATGTTCACAGTCCAATATTAAAATTTTACACCAAGTAAATTGTTTAAAACGTCATCAAAATGTTAAAGGGATAAAAAAAATATTGTTGCATAGTCAACAGGTGAAAACACATGAAAATCGATAATAAACACTTGAATATGAATAATGAATGACATTGACAATGAAGTTTGAAATGACAAAATTGACATGAAATTCATTATTCATATTCAACCGTTCATCCCTTGGGAGGGCCAAAATGATATTGTTCAAAAAAAAAATTTTTGCACCCATAGGGGTACCGAAAGTTTGTTTGTGAATGTTTTTATTGAAAGAGACGTAAGTTTTATGAAATAGAATAGTAAGTAGTTCGAAAGGAGTATTTTTTTGTATGTTACGAATTTGACCAATGCGATCCCATTTCTTGTCTACTGATCTCAAGAAAGCGTCCAGGTAAACATTGCTGAAAAGTGAAATAACATCCAAACTGGCAATGACATAATTATCAGGTAACTTTAAATCATTGAATTTGGTAAAAACATCAAAAGAATCTTCAATACAGTAATCATTATCAATTTCATGAGCTTTAGTCAAAATGTTGGTCAGAAAAGCAGCTAATTTCTCTGTCGGAGTACCAATTGAGGCAATAATTGGTCTCACTGCCAACACAGGTTTGTGAATTTTTCGAAGTGCATAAAATTTTGAAAGGATGCCTTTGTAGGTAGTCAGTTTCTTTTTTGTTTGATCATCTATCTGATTATTAGTTAATAGTTTTTTAATTCATTACAATTCCTCTGTACTTGTGAAGTGGGATCTCTATGTACTAACGAATGATATTGACAGTTTTCAATAAGGTCTGTGGACAATTGAATATATTGATCCCCATTAAGAATTACAGTTACGTTACCTTTGCCTGACAATTTTTTAATCCAGTCCGGTTGAACAGACAATTTGGATCGTGAAAAGGATTTAAAAAGATAATTAAATTCTTTCATATTTTTATGCGTAATTTTGTGAAGAATTCTATTGTTTTAAATTTTTTTGTCTTCCAGCAAAATCTGTGAAGATCAACTGGTTTGATTGCTGAATCATCTCACTCTTCAGCAGTTCCAAGCTCTGCTGAGTTTTAAAAAGAACTTTATGATTACAATTAATGTCAAAATTCGAAAGTTTGGTTCCTAACCTGTTTGTAAACTTTTCTGTGAGACTGTTCTGGTCTATATCTTGTACTGAATCTAAACGATCTATGTGGTTAGTAGCATTTTTTATGTGGTTCGGTGACATTCCTATTGAACGGCATCTGAGCAGGAAGCATCTTGGGTTCTTTTCCTTGGCTAGTTTCAAATTCAAACACGACCAATGTTTCATCTTCTGGACAACGATGTTACCATGTGTAGCTCTCAGTTGTTCGTAGAAACCCAAACCTGTGTGAATTACTAGAGGGGAAGTCTTCGCTGACCCGTTAAGAACAGAACTGTGTAGTTTTTTTGGGTGAGCAGCAGAACGGAAGTGTACTCTTACCAGTTTTTCCAATATTTCGATAATGTTCATTTCCATCTTCAGGGAAAAGCTACAAAATTCTTATTTTAAGTTATCAATTCAAATAATCAGTAATTAGAACCTTACTGTATTTGAGGTTAGTCGTATTCCAAAAGTTGGTAAATTGGTATAACATGTCACAGACGATTAAATATGTTCACAGTCCAATATTAAAATTCTACACCAAGGAAATCTTTTAAATCGTCATTGAAATGTTAAAGGGATTAAAAGAATATTGTTGCATATTCAACAGGTGAATACACATGAAAGTCGACAATAAACGGTTGAATATGAATAATGAATTTCATGTCAATTGTGTCATCTCAAACTTCATTGTCAATGTCATTCATTATTCATATTCAAGTGTTTATTGTCGATTTCCATGTGTTGAATATGCAACAATATTTTTTTTAATCCCTTCAACATTTTGATGACGTTTTGAACAATTTACTTGGTGTAAAATTTTAATATTGGACTATGAACATATTTTATCGTCTGTGTCATGTTTTACCAATTTACCAACTTTTTGAATACGACTAACCTCAAATACAGTAAGGTTTTAATTACTGATTATTTGAATCGATAACTTAAAATATCGAAATATCAGAAAGACTGGTGTTATGAGAGTACACTTCCGTTCTGCTGCTCACCCAAAAAAACTACAGTTTTGTTCTTAACTGGTCAGCAAAGACTTTCCCTCTAGTAATCCACACAGGTATGGGTTTCTACGAACAACTGAGAGCTACACATGGTAACATCGTTGTCCAGAAGATGAAACATTGGTTGCGTCTGAATTTGAAACTAGCCAAGGAAAAGAGCCGAAGATGCTTCCTGCTCCGATGCCGTTCAATAGAAATGTCACCGAACCACATAAAAATGCTACTAACCACATAGATCGTTTAGTTTTAGTACAAGATATAGACAAGAACAGTCTCACAGGAAACTTTACAAACAGGTTAGGAACCAAACTTTTGAATTTTGAAATTATTTGTAATCATAAACTTCTTTTTGAAACTCAGCAGAGCTTGGAACTGCTAATGAGTGAGATAATTCAGCTATCAAACGAGTTGATCTTCACAGATTTAGCTGGAAGACAAAAAATCAAATACAATAAAATTTTTCACAAAAATAAGCATCAAAATATGAATGAATTCAATAATCTTCTAGAATCCTTATCACGATCCAAATTGTCTGTTCAACCGGACTGGATTAAAAATTTGTCGGGCATTGATATTCCTGAGGATATTTCAGATTTTCTGGCTCTAGGCTAAAAATTCAGCATTGAACCCATAGTAGACAGCACATTTTCCATAAAAAACCTCTTAGCCGATGTTGACATGATTACTTCTACGGTCACTGATGATTCTGCTAGAAACTCTCTAATAGCAAGGTCTACCAACATAATTACAAATTTTATTGATTCTTCCAAACATTCTTACAATTTTTTCCGGTATCTTTTTGATAAAACCAAACGGTTTTTGGAATCTAATCCAAATTTGATTGTAACTAAATCTGACAATGGTTACGTAACTGTCATACTTAATAGGGATCAATATATTCAATTGTCCACAGACCTTATTGAAAACTGTCAATCTTAATCGTTAGTACATAGAGATCCCACTTTACGAGTACAGAGGAGTTGTAATGAATTAATTAAAAAATTATCAACTAATTATCAGATAGATGATCGAACATAAGAGAAACTGACTACCTACAACGCTATCCTTTCAAAATTTTATGCACTTCCAAAAATTCACAAACCTGTGTTGGCAGTGAGACCAATTATTGCCTCAAATTGTACTCCGACAGAGAAATTAGCTGCTTTTCTGACCAAAATTTTGACTGAAGCTCATGAAATTGAAAATGATTACTATATTGAAGATTCTTTTGATGTTTTTACCAAATTTATTAATTTGAAGTTTCCTGATAATTATGTCATTGCCAGTTTGGATGTTATTTCAATTTTCAGCAATGTATAACTGGACGCTTGCTTAAGATCAATAGACAAGAAATTGGATCGCATTGGCCAAATTTGTGACATACAAAAAAATACTTTTTTCGAAATTATAACTTCTCTATTCAATAATACTTCTCTTTCAATAAAAACATTTACAAACAAACTTTCGATACCCCTATGGGTGCAAAAATTAGCCCTATTTTGGCAGCTTTTGTGATGGATGACCTGCTGGACATGGTCCTGCAAGTCCAAACTTTTAACCTTTTTTTCATTAAAAAAATATGTTGATGATATCATTTTGACCCTCCCAAGGGATGGAATATCTGAGATAGTTGATATCTTCAATAGTTACGACCCCTTCATCCAATTTACCATCGACACGGAAAACGAAGAACATTGGGTTCCTTTCCTTGATACCAAATTCATCAGAACTTCTGATAACAGAGTACTCATTGATTGGTGTCGCAAACCTGTCAGTTCTGGCAGATTCCTCAATTACTTGTCATACCATAGACAATCAAAAAAGGTTAACTTGGTCCCTTCAAATGAAGAATCGAATTATCCAGATTTCCGATCCCTCCTTCCATAACAAAAACTTCAACATTTTGCATCAGCTCTTTGTCAATAACTCCTATATAGATCCTCTTGTGAAAAAGATCTTGTTCAGCAGGTCTCCCCATGACCTCTTTTCTGATAACAATAATCTCCAATCTCACAATGTTACAAATGAGACTTATTCGCCTCAGATTGTTTTTTTCACCTCTTTGCCATTTATTCGTGAAGTCACTCCCAGGCTGACAAGAATTTTCAGGAACATAAATGTAAAAATTGCACATAAAACTTTACTTACGATTTATAATCTGTACTCCAAACTTAAAGATAAAACTCCCCTTCTGCTTCAATCAAAATTGGTTTATTCAATTCCTTGCCATAACTGTGACAGCGAATATATTGGTCAAACTTGCAGATCTCCTAAAGATCGAATTTCATCGCATAAAAGCGATAGTAGGTTACATCCTGATAGATGTGCTCTAAGTTACCATGTTTTTAAAGATGGACATATCATGGATTACGATTCCACAAAAATTCTTAGTATTGAACAACATGAATCAGAGAGGTTGTTCTTGGAAATGGCGTTCATATCTCAATCGACATCTTGCCTCAACAGAAAAACTGATATCAAACACCTCAGTGGAATCTATGCATATCTTCTTGATATTGATAAAAATATTCGTAATTCTATAGCATTTTTCAAAATGATGAAACTACTAAGGGACCCAGCCTACAAGAAAATAACTAGAGACCCAACGACCTATCTGGAAAAAACCACCAAAACGATCATCGATAAATCTCCCATTAACGAGGATATCAAAAAACACCTAATCCCAAGAGAAAAATCATCTAAGTGCCCCAAACTGTATGGTGTCCCCAAAGTCCATTAAGAAGGTGCACCACTTAGATGAATCGTGAGCTCTTTAGGGTCACCAACTCACCAATTAGCGAGACACATTACCCACGCTCTCCAACCACATGCGGAACAGGTCGATTCGTACGTACGCAATGTCGACCATTTCATAGATGTACTGAAAACACAAACCGTTAGTCCGAACGATATCCTTGTCATCTTCGATGTAACGTCCTTATTCACCCAGGTAACCATCAGAGAGGCACTGGAAGTAATCAAAAAGAGATACAAACCAGAAGAACATATCACTGACTTGGCTGAACATTGCATAAAAAACACGTATTTCATCTATAACGATCAAAGATACAGACAAATTGAGGGGGCACCAATGGGCTCACCACTGTCACCCATTATTGCTAATCTCTTAATGGAAGTGATCGAAACCAAAGCAATAGCAATGTCAGACCTGAAACCAAAACTCTGGCTGAGTATGTACATTTTCGTGATTTGGTCATACGGACATCAGGAACTCGAAAAGTTTTTCAATCACTTGAATGAACTCCACTCACGGATCGAATTCACCAGAGAAATTGAAGAAGACAACAAGCTCGCATTTCTCGATGTTTTAATCATGAAAAAGCCCGACGGTACGCTAGGCCACACAGTATATCACAAAAGAACACATACCAACAGATACCTGAACGCAAATTCACATCACTATCCAAAACAGATTCACGCTGTGGCAAAACCACTAATTACACGTTCAATTAGGTTGGCAGACAACGAACATCAAAAACAAGAGCGGAACACGATCGAGAAAACTCTACGAATGAATAACTACTCGGAGAGAATTATAAAAACGGCTTCCAAGAACAAACCGAAACAGCAAAAATCCCCAGAAACACCGGTCATAACAACTAGACTACCATACATAAAAGGGACCACAGATAAAATCAGCAGAATCCTCCGCAAACACGACATAGCTACTTCGTTCGTACCAGAACGTACAATAAGATCGATACTGCGTAATCCAAAGGATCAGATACCACTGGAGTCCCAGAGAGTTTACGAAGTACCATGCCGAGACTGCAACAAGTCCTACATCAGCCAGACCAACAGACGGATAAACGTACGCAAGGATGAACATGAGCTATCAGTGAAAAGAAAAGTCACCACATCTTCCATCTTCCAACACGTATTGGGGCAGGACATACCATCAATTTCAAAAACACAAAAACAATAGCAAGCGATGAAAACTTGTACTCTCGAACAATCAGAGAGGCTATCGAAATTGAGAACCGACCGAGTAGCATGAACAAGAGACGACGCCAAAAGATCACCAAGAACGTGGAAATCCATTATATCACTAAACAAAGATAAGCCGATCACACCAAAGGAACAATATCGGACATCATCACGTAATTACCCAGACATAATGACAAATGCAGTCGGACGAACGAAGTGGGAGGGGCCCAGATCAAAGATACCATCGATGAACACCCCTATATATTGAGAAGTAGAACTCGAATTGATTAGTCGAGTTCGGAGGTCGAAACTCTAGACATCACCTAGAAGATGGCAAATGAGACTTTGCCGAAACGTTGTGACAATTATCCTTCAGAGGATCGAAACCACAGAACACGGAATGAAACCTGAAAAAACAACTCATCATACTTCGTCCAAGAGAATCTTTATGCTAACATAACTAACTAACTAACTTTTACTTTGAATTCTGGTAGGAACAGAGAAGGCGTTGTTTCTCCATCATATATAGGCATATACTTGAGATATCGTCTCCGTTGTCACCTCCTACATCGTTGCCACGTTTCGGAGGACACAACCATCACAAGTCTTCATGACCTTCCGACAGTAGACCACAACAGAAAGCCCTCAAAGATCAGTGTCCAAGAGGAGTATGACATACATAGACTTATAGTGGTACCAATTGAAGTGGTGACTATATTCCAAGCCATGTCACAAAGTAATACTTCTGAAAATATTGGGACATGTGGCATTCTAACAGGCAGACTCGAAAGTAATGAGCTAATTATAAGTCACATGATTTTTCCAAAACAAAAAGGAACCTCAGATTATTGCATGGCAATGAATGAAGAGAATATTTTTTATTATCAAGATCAACATAATTTGATAAAAATAGGATGGATTCACACTCACCCCACTCAAACTGCATTCCTTTCAAGTGTTGATCTTCATACCCATTATCCTTACCAATTACCGATACCGGAAGCAATTGCGATTGTATGCTCACCAAAATATAATGGAACTGGATTTTCCATTTCAACTCCTCATGCTTCAAAAACCATTGCAAATTGCCGAGAGAGTGGATTTCATCCACATTCAACTGGACAACCATTATTCAGAGTGGCCGATCACATCCGAATTGAAATGAATGCACCTCTGGAAGTATTGGATCTACGCAAGGCTTAACACATCCACTTTTACAATATTAATTTTTTATTTTTTTTATTTATAGATTTAAAGATGAGATTTTATTTTTACATAACTCATTAATTTTTTTTATATATCATATAAAGCTCTAGACCATACAATTTTATATAACATTTGAGCGAACTCACATATAATCCAGTCTATGACCATTTTCGTGTGTATTCATTCCATACAGCTCCGATTTGCATGAAAATTTGGATTTAGGTTCTACTTACCCCCTCTATTTCAAAATCTACCCTGTGCCGAGGGTTTCTTTTTCCTTGGGGGTGGATGCCATTCCTCCTGGGGAGGGGGTGAAAAAATTTTCTTTGAAAATAAGTGCGGATATCGATAAATTGACTAAATCTAAGCAAGTTTTTTTTAAATGAAGTTTTTTCAGAAAGGCAATACTTTCGACTTATTCGCGAGTGAAATTATCAACTAATTATCAGATAGATGATCGAACATAAGAGAAACTGACTACCTACAACGCTATCCTTTCAAAATTTTATGCACTTCCAAAAATTCACAAACCTGTGTTGGCAGTGAGACCAATTATTGCCTCAAATTGTACTCCGACAGAGAAATTAGCTGCTTTTCTGACCAAAATTTTGACTGAAGCTCATGAAATTGAAAATGATTACTATATTGAAGATTCTTCTGATGTTTTTACCAAATTTAATAATTTGAAGTTTCCTGATAATTATGTCATTGCCAGTTTGGATGTTATTTCAATTTTCAGCAATGTATAACTGGACGCTTGCTTAAGATCAATAGACAAGAAATTGGATCGCATTGGCCAAATTTGTGACATACAAAAAAATACTTTTCTCGAAATTATAACTTCTCTATTCAATAATACTTCTCTTTCAATAAAAACATTTACAAACAAACTTTCGATACCCCTATGGGTGCAAAAATTAGCCCTATTTTGGCAGCTTTTGTGATGGATGACCTGCTGGACATGGTCCTGCAAGTCCAAACTTTTAACCTTTTTTTCATTAAAAAAATATGTTGATGATATCATTTTGACCCTCCCAAGGGATGGAAAATCTGAGAGAGTTGATATCTTCAATAGTTACGACCCCTTCATCCAATTTACCATCGAAACGGAAAACGAAGAACATTGGGTTCCTTTCCTTGATACCAAATTCATCAGAACTTCAGATAACAGAGTACTCATTGATTGGTGTCGCAAACCTGTCAGTTCTGGCAGATTCCTCAATTACTTGTCATACCATAGACAATCAAAAAAGGTTAACTTGGTCCCTTCAAATGAAGAATCGAATTATCCAGATTTCCGATCCCTCCTTCCATAACAAAAACTTCAACATTTTGCATCAGCTCTTTGTCAATAACTCCTATATAGATCCTCTTGTGAAAAAGATCTTGTTCAGCACGTCTCCCCATGACCTCTTTTCTGATAACAATAATCTCCAATCTCACAATGTTACAAATGAGACTTATTCGCCTCAGATTGTTTTTTTCACCTCTTTGCCATTTATTCGTGAAGTCACTCCCAGGCTGACAAGAATTTTCAGGAACATAAATGTAAAAATTGCACATAAAACTTTACTTACGATTTATAATCTGTACTCCAAACTTAAAGATAAAACTCCCCTTCTGCTTCAATCAAAATTGGTTTATTCAATTCCTTGCCATAACTGTGACAGCGAATATATTGGTCAAACTTGCAGATCTCCTAAAGATCGAATTTCATCGCATAAAAGCGATAGTAGGTTACATCCTGATAGATGTGCTCTAAGTTACCATGTTTTTAAAGATGGACATATCATGGATTACGATTTCACAAAAATTCTTAGTATTGAACAACATGAATCAGAGAGGTTGTTCTTGGAAATGGCGTTCATATCTCAATCGACATCTTGCCTCAACAGAAAAACTGATATCAAACACCTCAGTGGAATCTATGCATATCTACTTGATATTGATAAAAATATTCGTATTTCTATAGCATTTTTCAAAATGATGAAACTACTAAGGGACCCAGCCTACAAGAAAATAACTAGAGACCCAACGACCTATCTGGAAAAAACCACCAAAACGATCATCGATAAATCTCCCATTAACGAGGATATCAAAAAACACCTAATCCCAAGAGAAAAATCATCTAAGTGCCCCAAACTGTATGGTGTCCCCAAAGTCCATAAAGAAGGTGCACCACTTAGATAAATCGTGAGCTCTTTTGGGTCACCAACTCACCAATTAGCGAGACACATTGCCCACGCTCTCCAACCACATGCGGAACAGGTCGATTCGTACGTACGCAATGTCGACCATTTCATAGATGTACTGAAAACACAAACCGTTAGTCCGAACGATATCCTTGTCATCTTCGATGTAACGTCCTTATTCACCCAGGTAACCATCAGAGAGGCACTGGAAGTAATCAAAAAGAAATACAAACCAGAAGAACATATCACTGACTTGGCTGAACATTGCATAAAAAACACGTATTTCATCTATAACGATCAAAGATACAGACAAATTGAGGGGGCACCAATGGGCTCACCACTGTCACCCATTATTGCTAATCTCTTAATGGAAGTGATCGAAACCAAAGCAATAGCAATGTCAGACCTGAAACCAAAACTCTGGCTGAGTATGTACATTTTCGTGATTTGGTCATACGGACATCAGGAACTCGAAAAGTTTTTCAATCACTTGAATGAACTCCACTCACGGAATGAATTCACCAGAGAAATTGAAGAAGACACTAAGCTCGCATTTCTCGATGTTTTGATCATGAAAAAGCCCGACGGTACGCTAGGCCACACGGTATATCACAAAAGAACACATACCAACAGATACCTGAACGCAAATTCACATCATTATCCAAAACAGATTCACGCTGTGGCAAAACCACTAATTACACTTTCAATTAGGTTGGCAGACAACGAACATCAAAAACAAGAGCGGAACACGATCGAGAAAACTCTACGAATGAATAACGACTCGGAGAGAATTATAAAAACGGCTTCCAAGAACAAACCGAAACAGCAAAAATCCCCAGAAACACCGGTCATAACAACTAGACTACCATACATAAAAGGGACCACAGATAAAATCAGCAGAATCCTCCGCAAACACGACATAGCTACTTCGTTCGTACCAGAACGTACAATAAGATCGATACTGCGTAATCCAAAGGATCAGATACCACTGGAGTCCCAGAGAGTTTACGAAGTACCATGCCGAGACTGCAACAAGTCCTACATCAGCCAGACCAACAGACGGATAAACGTACGCAAGGATGAACATGAGCTATCAGTGAAAGGAAAAGTCACCACATCTTCCATCTTCCAACACGTATTGGGGCAGGACATACCATCAATTTCAAAAACACAAAAACAATAGCAAGCGATGAAAACTTGTACTCTCGAACAATCAGAGAGGCTATCGAAATTGAGAACCGACCGAGTAGCATGAACAAGAGACGACGCCCAAAGATCACCAAGAACGTGGAAATCCATTATATCACTAAACAAAGATAAGCCGATCACACCAAAGGAACAATATCGGACATTATCACGTAATTACCCAGACATAATGACAAATGCAGTCGGACGAACGAAGTGGGAGGGGCCCAGATCAAAGATACCATCGATGAACACCCCTATATCTTGAGAAGTAGAACTCGAATTGATTAGTCGAGTTCGGAGGTCGAAACTCTAGAAATCACCTAGAAGATGGCAAATGAGACTTTGCCGAAACGTTGTGACAATTATCCTTCAGAGGATCGAAACCACAGAACACGGAATGAAACCTGAAAAAACAACTCATCATACTTCGTCCAAGAGAATCTTTATGCTAACATAACTAACTAACTTTTACTTTGAATTCTGGTAGGAACAGAGAAGGCGTTGTTTCTCCATCATATATAGGCATATACTTGAGATATCGTCTCCGTTGTCACCTCCTACATCGTTGCCACGTTTCGGAGGACACAACCATCACAAGTCTTCATGACCTTCCGACAGTAGACCACAACAGAAAGCCCTCAAAGATCAGTGTCCAAGAGGAGTATGACATACATAGACTTATAGTGGTACCAATTGAAGTGGTGACTATATTCCAAGCCATGTCACAAAGTAATACTTCTGAAAATATTGGGACATGTGGCATTCTAACAGGCAGACTCGAAAGTAATGAGCTAATTATAAGTCACATGATTTTTCCAAAACAAAAAGGAACCTCAGATTATTGCATGGCAATGAATGAAGAGAAGATTTTTTATTATCAAGATCAACATAATTTGATAAAAATAGGATGGATTCACACTCACCCCACTCAAACTGCATTCCTTTCAAGTGTTGATCTTCATACCCATTATCCTTACCAATTACCGATACCGGAAGCAATTGCGATTGTATGCTCACCAAAATATAATGGAACTGGATTTTCCATTTCAACTCCTCATGCTTCAAAAACCATTGCAAATTGCCGAGAGAGTGGATTTCATCCACATTCAACTGGACAACCATTATTCAGAGTGGCCGATCACATCCGAATTGAAATGAATGCACCTCTGGAAGTATTGGATCTACGCAAGGCTTAACACATCCACTTTTACAATATTAATTTTTTATTTTTTTTATTTATAGATTTAAAGATGAGATTTTATTTTTACATAACTCATTAATTTTTTTTTATATATTATAAAGCTCTAGACCATATAATTTTATATAACATTTTGAGCGAACTCACATATAATCCAGTCTATGACCATTTTCGTGTGTATTCATTCCATACAGCTCCGATTTGCATGAAAATTTGGATTTAGGTTCTACTTACCCCCTCTATTTCAAAATCTACCCTGTGCCGAGGGTTTCTTTTTCCTTGGGGGTGGATGCCACCCCTCCTGGGGAGGGGGTGAAAAAATTTTCTTTGAAAATAAGTGCGGATATCGATAAATTGACTAAATCTAGGCAAGTTTTTTTTTAATGAAGTTTTTTCAGAAAGGCAATACTTTCGACTAATTCGCGAGTGAAATTATCGGTTTTCAGGCAGAAAAAACACGTTTTAAGTTTTTTTTGCAAATAACTAGAAAAATGAAACGTTTTTCAAGTCCTTCAAAATACCTTCATTTTTATTTCTCATGTAAGTTCCTAGCATCAAAATTGAGCGAGATATGCAGAGAATAATGTAGATTCCTATTTTTTCGTTGGAAAAAAATTGTCAAAATCTCACCCTCTCTTTCACCCCTTTTGAAAAAAAAAAAATGTTGCCACTTCATATTTCACTTTATATATGTTCTTATGAAACGTTCTGAGTGTTTGACCAGTTGAAAGTAATGAGGGAAAATCATTTTCGTTGTTTAACAAAAAATCTCCCTCTCTTCAAAATAACTCAAAAACTATCAATGACACGCAGAATTTTGTAGAGTTCAAAATTGTAGTTTTTCCTTCTGAAAATTTTGGCATGTTATCTTCCTCTGTAGGATAAAAATGGAGTAAGATATGGCCAGAAAAGTACTTTACGCGAACACACGTGAGCAGACGACAAAAAGATGCTGAGTTGGGCTGAATTTAATTATATTCCTAATGCTTCTTCGGATTAGGAGAAATATTCAAGGTGGGGTCATTGATTATTTCCAAAGGTGTATAATGGTTTTCTTTCATGGAGGAAAGAGGGGTTATTTTGTAAAACTCATTTTATCATTTATGTGAGTCACTATAGTGGAAAATTATTTGAACGAAATGATAATTACCTTCATCACTATTTTGGATAATTGATCAATTTCAAAAATCTTCATTCTCAACAAACGTTCAAAAAAATAAAAACATTTCAAGGAAAAAGAAATAATATTTTTCACCTATGTACTCATCAAATGGGCACTAAAGTCGGAAATAGCCGAAAAATGGGGGGTCTAGTGTCAATTCTCAGTCATTCAATGGAGAATGGAGTCGCTATGAAAATGTTAAATCATGCAATTTGTCAAACAGGTTGGGTACAAATGAATTTATCTAGCGATAATTATCAATTGGAGTTTGTTTCACAAATATCTCTGTTCTGTCAGGGACTTATGTTCCTTAGAGGCTTAGCCTCCCATATGAAGGAAGTAGTCTGAAGGAATTCACAGTGAAGCCAAGAATTATGAAGGAATTTCGAGTATCACCCTCTACATTCTCTACAAGATGCCGTATCTCTAGGTGGTATATATGTGGATGAACAAGACAAATGATTCATTATGTTTAGTAAGTCCTCGATTTCCGCAGTGAGGCACCTGAAAACAGAATGAATTAAAGTAGGCAAGACCAGAACATGGAAAAATCGCTGTTGGCACTCGTTCAGAAACAAATAAACGTACTCATATTCTAGTTATTCCCTCACGAATTCTCAAAGTTTGGTAGTAGGAAATTGAACCTGTCTGCCTTTTATATAGTGCAGAAAACAAACATTGTTCCACTTCGTTTTCACAAAAATGCTTTTCTTTGGAAAAGTTTTTGGTGAGTCGTACACGAACAAAAAGTTATTGTTTTCAATATCTTGAAGAGAATTTCTTCGACAGATACATCACAACTGAGAATAAATGAAATATCAAATATCATTGTTTTCTCCACTCCTTTTATATCCGTACGAAATATGTTACGCTAGGGATTCGATTTGACTTTTGGCTCACCACCTTCAACTCGTGATGGGTTTTTGTTTCGATTTCATGACATAACGGTTCTAAAAATTGAGAAATCAAACCTCCTATGTTTTTATACCACTTATATTTATAACTAATGTTACTGCAGTTTCGTCCTATTCGGACATCATTAAACAAATACCTCTCTTGAGTTATCGAATTTATAGGTAATATTTCAAGAGATAAGAGTCCTTTCATTTTTTAGCTTCATCTCCTACGTTCCTTGCAGTCAGAAAAATATTTACGACGTCACGTTACGTCGTTTCAAGGATATTCGTTTTCATATAATATATCCTGCTCATTTTTGGTACTTGGACGATATACATATTAGGTTTGGGACGTTATTGAGCTTAATGGGTTATAGAGAAGAAGTCGTTTTTTTTTCTTCTGACTTGCATTATTCGGATTTTATCCTCCCACCCGGTATGCAACGACCAATTGAATTTCGTCTACGTCCGTTCTTGCATAACTATATTTATATATATAGTTATGGATAGAATGATAGAAATAGATATTTGATCACAATACTGACATTCCAGAAATTCATGCTAATTTGTTTGGCTATGTTTTTGGTGTTGTACACTTTGCAATCTGCAACCTTTTTCCGCTTTGATCAGTTTTTCACAGTACAAAGGATGGCAGCGTAGTTCGTCCATTCTCAACATGACATGAGGTGTCAAACCCTGTGCAACCTAGAAAATTATCAGAATTATAATTTTTTCAAAATTGAATCTCAAATCTATTAATTTTGAAGAACATCCTGTATATGATTTCGGCAACAAAAAGTAGAATGATAGATCAATGTCAGATATTAGGAGAATTTGGAATTTGAATTGGCTTGAAATAGGAAAGGGCAATAGAAATGGTGTTATAATCCTTGTTATTAAACGTTGTTATAATTGTGTAGTATATAGAATGTGAAATCGGAAATAGAAAAAGTGTCATAACCAAGAACCTGAAATGAAAGTGCTAATATGTCATGATGACAGTTTTTCAAAAATGTGTGCTTCAAGAGAAAAAAAAAGACTACGGGTTTCCAAGGAAAAGTGTTGTTAGAAAGAATTTTTTTTTGGAAAGATCATCATCGTAAAATTTGTAAGAAAAAGAAAGATTTTCTTAAGAAAAACAAGAGTTGAGAAAGAGAAAAACGGAACACAGAAGAATGAACTCATTTCACTAGTATTGAAAGCTGGAATTTGAAAGAATAACCACTTACCAGGAACATTTACAAATCCAAAATCCAAATAGAAGGAAGGCCAGGAGCGCTGTAGAGGTCGTTGGACTGCAGATTAAGGAACTCCAGGGTAAAAATTTCATCGTCAGAAGAACAGTGAAGGTATTTGCTGAACTTTAATAAAAAACAAAAAGTGATATAAACTGAACAGATAAAAAAAAATTTTCTGATGGCATGTCATAATGACAACGTTATGTCACTCAATTTTGATGACATAAGGAAGCTCATTATGGGACTAAGTACCATACTGTTAGAGCTTTTAATAGAAAACCACTTTCCTGGAAGTCTGACTCTTGATAACAACGGACCTCCCCCTTGTAGCAAATCAAAATATTCCTACCTACGTGTAGGCAACCAACAATTCACGGTTCTAACTGCTCGCGTATCACGGGCCTATCTGAGGTATTAGGGCAAAAAACCGAGTTGGGTTTTCTGCCGTATCTCGAGCATTTTTGTGACAGATCTTTCCAAGCGACGTTGATAGTGACTGTGAGGTGTTTTTGGTTTTTCATTGTTCAAACGCCGCGTTGCCGCGTATTGTCCTGTGCCTGCACCTCCATAGGTGGGTAAAACTAAACAACCCTATTATTTTGTGTATTAAACATTTTTTATTTTATCTCCATAGTTTCCATAGCCGCTATAGCTTCATTGTGATTACGCTACGTCTGCTCTCGTCTTTCCAGTGAAAATCGTCATCTTCGCTATCATTAAACCGGATAAGCGTCAACCGTGGTTTTCATTCGGCAACCCACCCTGAAAAACCCTGAGATCCGGCGTAACTTGGCGACCAAACGAGGAGCCGAATAAATCATGGTTCTGGATAAATCACCATCGGGAGCAACAGCTTACTTCCTCAGATTCCGAGAAAACCGCGGAAATCAACCTCCCGAGGGACAGAGTTCCAGAAATCCGCCGCTTCAATCCCAGGTTCAAGGCGAACATCAACCCCAGCCCCGAGACGAACATCAACCACAATCTCGAAACGAACACCATCTCCAGGATCAAGGTGATACCTTGAACATATCAGGTAACCTAGGGAATAATTCTTATTTTCCGGGAGCTGCATCTCTGACTTTCACGTCGGCGAATTCATCCGCTGCTGGGTCCACAACGGCCGTATCATCATCAAACCCGTCTTTATTATGTCCGGCGGTATCAAATTGTGAAAATCAGAGGCTAAATTCGTTTCAGGCAGATGTAATTCAAAATTTTCCTCATAGATCGAAATATGCCAATCCGAGTACCCACCAACACCTTTTTCACGATCAGAGCAAAAAACAGATAGATAACGGTAAAGCAGATTTGTTGTTGCCAACGTCTGGTACGACTAACACTTTTTATACACTGCCTGCCACAAGTTTAGCAACTTTGAATCCAAATGAATATTTTTCGAATAATTTTGGTTTATATAATGGTGCAACAGGTGTTTCTTCAGTTAATTGCCAAAATGTCAGACATATTCCAACTGTTGATTCGTCAACCAATAATAGGTTTCAAAATCAAATATTTTGTGAAAATCGTGGAAATACTTATCTCTTACCCGAGTTGAAAGATGTAAGAGTTTTACCCACCTATGATAACGAGGGAGAGTTGCACCCAATCGATTTTTTGGAAAATATTGAAACATATTTTGATGTCCAGCACGTTCCGTTTTCACAATTGAAATTTTACATAAAAAATTTGCTTGGAAGGGCTGTCAAGGTTTGGTTCGACTGTTATAGTTATTTGTTTAATTCGTATCCTGAATTTAAAACAGCATTTTTGGAGCAGTATTGGGGTGCCACATTACAGCTTGGTATGAAGTTAAAATTAGAAGCGGGGAAATATCGGGAAGGAAATTTCGTTGACTATTTTAATTCTCAAGTTTCATTGGCTAGACATTTGAAACCCACTTATACGCAACAGGAATTAATTGCAATTATCGCACGACATTTCTCTCCTGATATTTCGGCCACTTTGGTCGGAACTGATAACTTGTTATCGGCCTGTAGTCGATTGAGACAGGCGGATTATTTCTTCAAAAATAATACGAACAGGTCCTTCTATTCACGAAATGATACAGATCATTCGAATATAAGTTCAGAAAACAGTTTACCCCAACAGACTCATAAAAATTTCAGACAGACCACTAATAAGATACCTTTTAGACATTCCGATAAGAAAAATATTTCCTCACTTTCACTTGAGGCTTCACCGGAGGAAAATGAGTCGGGAAACGAGTGAGTTTCCCACACATGAGTTACTCGTGTGTGGGAGCAGTGTTGATGAAGGAAAACCCAACCTTCACTTCTAACAACAAAAATAAATCAGATAGTCGGAATTCTTTTGTATATAATAATCCAGTGGAAGATTCACTTGACGAATGCGAATTTGACCACAGTTCAGTTGATACAAGGTGCCCAATTACTTTACTGAATATTTATGGTTTTCAATTTCCAGCAATGATAGATACAGGGAGTACAGTAACTGCCTGCTCCATTGAGGTTTGGGAACAGATATCTGATTTTCATAAAAATATACCGCATTTTCCTTGTAATGCCATTCGTCTTGTTGGTGCATTCAAGTCAAAATTTAGGAATGTATTATCACAAGCCTACATAACTTTCCAGGCTGATAAGGAAACATTTGTACATGAATTTCTGTTGATTTCTGGCTCATTATATCCTATAATTATTGGAACAGATTTCTTGAGACTTCACAGTGCTTTGGTAGATCTCAAAAATAAAAAAATTATCCTTCAAAAAGAAAATAAAATTACATCCTTAAATGAAGTTGATGTTGATCACAAGTGGGCCAATCCCCCACCCATGAATGTAATTGCTATTATTAATAAAAATTATTCAGCCAAAGATGACATACCTTGCCACACTGATGTTATTGACTTTGATGTCATTACTTCATCCGCAGATATACAGGGTGTTAAAAAAATTGTTTTCAAAAACTTACTTTTCAAATACAAAAAAATATTTTCACAAATTCCTGGTCGCACAAACCTTTATTGTCATGAAATTCATCTATCCACCGATAAGGAATTTTTTATAAAAAACTACCCTATCCCAGTTGTACATAGGGAAGCTGTGGAAAAAACCATAAAACAAATGGAAAGTTGGGGAGTTATTGAACGTGCTTCAACCCCATATGTTTCACCTCTCATGACAGCTGTTAAACGTGACGGGTCGGTAAGAGTCTGTTTAGATGCCCGGCACCTGAATTCCTTGATGGTACCAGATTTTGAGAGGGTGTTACGCAAAGACGATATTATATCGCGCTTTCATGGTAAGAAAATCCTTTCCAAAATAGACCTATCGCACTCGTATTGGCAAATACCGTTACGGGAACAAGACAAAAAGTATACGGGGTTTATGGTAGGTAATAAGACTTATCAGTTTAGAGTCTTGCCGTTTGGGATTTGTACCGCCGTTTCATCGTTCTCAAGGGCCATGTCTATCATCTTTGGAGAAGAATTTTCAGATTTCTTGGTGACCTATGTGGACGATCTCTCAGTGAGATCTGAATCAGTGGACCAACACCTGGAACACCTCGAAAAAGTTTTCTCTCGCTTACTGCAGGCTGGTTTTACTATTAAACTATCGAAGTGTCAGTTTTTCAGGGAGGAGATGCCTTTTTTAGGTTACATTGTCAGTCCAAGAGGAGTTCGTCCAGATCCTGACCGAATCCAGGCTATTGTTGATTACGTCAAGCCAAAAAACGTAAAGGAGGTGCAGAAGTTTTTAGGTCTCTGCAACTATGACCGGGGATTCTCTTCTAGGTTTGCTGCACTTTCAGAGCCATTAACTTCATTATTGCGGAAGAAAAATCGTTGGAATTGGGGTCCTGACCAGGAAGAGGCATTCCAGTCTCTGAAGAGGGAATTACAACAGGCCACGATGCTGTATCATCCTGATCCATCCCTGCCTTGGCACGTGGTGACAGACGCTAGTGACAACGGCATAGCTGCTCAACTTTTTCAGGTTGTCGATGGCGAAAAAAGGGTTGTCGCTTGGGCCAGTCGTCTCCTGCTAGATCGTGAACGGAATTATCATTCCAATGAAAAGAAGGTTCTAGCTGCGTTATGGGCATTCCAGAAATGGAGAGTGTATCTTCTTGGTACTGTGTTCACCCTGTACACAGACAGCCGAGTGCTGACTCATCTCAACAGTTGCAGGCTGCTCTCCTAGAATAACTCGCTGGGCATTAGCGTTGCAGGAATTTTCTTTCAATATCATACATGTTGAGGGAAGTAAAAATTACGTAGTCGATGCTCTCTCTAGGCATAGTTGTATCCGATGACCAACCCCTTCAGATGAATGTTTTCAAATTATGCAGCTTCGGCTTCCTGAAAACTTTCGGACGTCCTTAAAAAATATTGAAGATCTCCAATGTTCAGATCAGAAACTGTCGGAAATTAGAAATAATATTCATAGTAACGAGGTCATCTCTAGGAGGTTTTTCATCCTCAGAAACATTTTATATAAGTACGGTCTAGATGAAAACGCTCTATTATGTATACCTGAATCACTCGTAAAAACTTATATTGAGAGTTATCACTCTGCCTTCGGACATTTCGGAGTATATGAAACTCACGCTGCTATGAAAGATGAGGTTTACTTTCCGAACATGCAACGTCGGATAAAAAAATACATTGAGTCGTGTGACCTTTGCCAAAAGTCGAAAATCTCTATCCTGCCGTGTCCACCTCAAGCCCAAATTATCCCAAATTCGAATAAAGACTTAATTGCAGTTGACTGCTTGGGCCCTTCAATCAAGAGCCGTGGAGGCGTGACTTATACTTTAGTTGTACTAAATGTCTCCACCAAACACGTGAAACTCTACCTTCTCAAAAAGGCGACTAGTCTCGCTATTATGAATCGGCTGACTCGGGAATACCTTCCGGTACATGGGCCTATTCAAAGAATGTTGCATGACAATGCGACGCAGTTTACCGCGAAACGTTGGAGGGATACTTTTCAAGACCTGGGGGTAAAGTTAATTTACATTTCTGTACGACACCCTTCTGCAAATCCAAGCGAACGGTGCATGAGAGAGATAGGTAGGATCATGCGAGCTTTTTGCCATGATCAGCAGTCCAAGTGGGGGACTCAGATAAGTATTTTTGAGGACTTCTTGAACTCGATGGTGCACGAATCTACAGGATTCACTCCGAATGAGCTACAGATGGGTCTTGCAAAACTCAAATTGTTACCTGCTCATTTGTCACCTCCTTCGAAACAGCCGTCCCTATCACAAATGGACAAGCTCATTCTGGCAGGAGCTTCTCTTCGGTCTAAAGCTGCTCGACGTGCGCTTTTATATCCGGGTCGACCATATCACAAGTTCGAACCTCAAGATCTCGTTCTACTAAAAGCAAATAATGTTTCATCAGCTATCAAGTCGGAAACTAAAAAGCTTTTGTTGCTTTTTGAAGGCCCTTTTCGTATGAAGAAAAGAATCCATCAGGATACCTATATTTTAATGTGTGATGATGGGCGTGAAAGAGGAATGTTTCACGCCAGTCATCTGAAACGTTATTGTGAGCCATCGTCAACGTAAAGTGTTTTTTGTATCTATATTTTTATTAAACATAAATCATGTTATGGTGAGTCCCATGACGTTTGACTTTTTCCGTCAGTGGCACTCATAGATAGGGGGGCGAAGATGTAGCAAATCAAAATATTCCTACCTACGTGTAGGCAACCAACAATTCACGGTTCTAACTGCTCGCGTATCACGGGCCTATCTGAGGTATTAGGGCAAAAAACCGAGTTGGGTTTTCTGCCGTATCTCGAGCATTCTTGTGACAGATCTTTCCAAGCGACGTTGATAGTGACTGTGAGGTGTTTTTGGTTTTTCATTGTTCAAACGCCGCGTTGCCGCGTATTGTCCTGTGCCTGCACCTCCATAGGTGGGTAAAACTAAACAACCCTATTATTTTGTGTATTAAACATTTTTTATTTTATCTCCATAGTTTCCATAGCCGCTATAGCTTTATTGTGATTACGCTACGTCTGCTCTCGTCTTTCCTGTGAAAATCATCATTTTCGCTATCATTGAACCGGAAAAGCGTCAACCGTGGTTTTTATTCGGCAACCCACCCTGAAAAACCCTGAGATCCGGCGTACCCTTCTGAGGGCGCTAAACGCCCTAAAAAGAACGACTGGGAGGTCGTAAAGAAGGTTATCACAGCACCGGCAGTTGATTGGGCTATCAAGTCGTTTCAGCCCTTCAAATCTCCTGGAGAGGACGGCATATTTCCAGCTCTGCTTCAAAACGGATTGGAAATAATTCTAGCCATTCTCATAAAATTGTATAGAGCAAGTCTGGCGTGGAACTATATACCACCCAGTTGGTTGGCAGCAAGGGTGGTATACATAACTAAAGTGGGTCGGAAAGACCCACTCCCTAAATCGGTACGACCAATCAGCCTTACATCCTTCCTGTTGAAAGGACTTGAGAGGATACTGGACGAACATATCAGGAAGGTGGCTTTATCTTCAGCCCCCCTGAATAACCACCAGTATGCTTATCAAACTGGCAAATCGACAGATTCAGCACTAAATAACCTCATAGAGAAAATTTCCCAATCCCTTGATAACAAGGAGATTGCGGATGCCGCATTTCTCGATATTGAAGGAGCATTTGACAATGCACTACCAAAATCTATAGGATCAGCCCTGACTGAAAGGGGCATAGAAACAACCATAACGGGTTGGATCTATGCAATGCTGGTAAACAGAATTGCAACTACGACTCTTCAAGACGAGGCCATTAAGTTCAGGGTCACCAGGGGCTGCCCTCAAGGTGGGGTACTATCTCCTCTTCTGTGGTCACTCCTGGTGGACAGTCTGCTAAATCCCCTCGAAAGAAGACAAGTAGATCTGCAGACTTATGCAGATGACCTTGTCGTTTTGGCAAGGTCCACGTCGGGAAGGGTAGCTTGTAATATCCTTCAAAGCGCGATGGATGTTGTTCACAATTGGTGCCAGAGGGAGCAGATGTCTGTAAACCCCAGCAAAACTGTGATAATCCCCTTCACCAGGAGAAGAAAATTGGATGATTCAACGCCACTTTCTCTCAATGGTGAGGTCATTCCAATTGGAACGGAGGTGAAATATCTTGGCATTGTCCTTGATAAAAAACTCACCTGGAACGCCCACTTGGAAAAAGTTTTACACAAAGCCAAACTGTCCCTATGGACTTGTCGAAGGATTTGTGGTAAATCTTGGGGTTTAGGTCCCAAACAAATTCATTGGATTTATGTGACTATTGTCGGACCAATGATTACCTATGGGGCAATTGCCTGGTGGCCGAAGGCTTCTCAGAAAATGGCTCAGGCAAAGCTCTCTGGCTTACAGAGACAGGCCTGTTTGGCTATCTGTGGTGTCATCAGTACCACACCGTCAGCGGCCATGGAGATCCTTCTAGATCTACCTCCTCTCCACATTTTTCTGGAGAGAGAGGCTAGATGGACTGCATATAGACTTGTGCACATCGCTAATTGCACAAAACAATCTAATGCAGAGTATACTAGACTGCTGGCTGACACTAGAAGTCACAGCATTCTGGGAATGACCTCTGACATTATGACTCCAACTGTGAACTATGAACTGCCTTATACAGTTGTTTTCCCGAGTAGAGAGGACTGGATCCTCCGGGAGAAGGAAATACTGAGAGCAGATAGTTGTTGGTTCACAGATGGATCAAAAACACCTTCTGGTTCCGGTGCGGGTGTTTTCAGTCGCAAACCCAGGACAGATATATCAACCTGCCTAGGGGCCTATGCGACCGTATTTCAAGCGGAAATGTATGCTATTGAACTGTGTGCGGAGAAATTGGCAGAATCCAACCTCACACACAAGTCAATAAAAATATTCTCGGACAGTCAAGCGGCGCTGAAAGCCATTGGCTCTTACCGATCAACGTCCAAACTGGTAACAAATTGCCAAAAACGACTCTCCTCAATAGGAAGATTTAACAAATTGTCTCTGGTCTGGATTCCGGGCCATACTGGCCTGGAAGGCAATGAAGCTGCTAACTCCCTTGCAAAGGAGGGTGCTGCAAGCAGCTTCATCGGACCAGAACCTGTCATTGGCATCGCCTTAGGCTTTGCCAAACAAACATCAAATACCTGGATGGCGAGAAGATTTATGGACTTCTGGCAAAATCTTCTAGGATTGGCTCACTCCAAGGCGTTTATTCACCCTTCGAAGTCGGAAACCAAACAGTTGTTGGACTACAGTAGGGACGAACTACGATGTCTAACTGGCCTTCTCACAGGTCACTGTCATTTGAATCATCATATGCAGAGAATCGGACTATCAGAAGACAGCCTGTGTCGTCTCTGCCTGGAAAATTATGAAACAGCAGAGCACATAATTTGTGCCTGCCCCGCTGCGGACCGAATCAGGTTTTCAGAGTTTGGCAAGGTTTCACTCTTACCATCTGACCTGAAAGATCACTCACCATACAAACTGATCGGCTTCGTTAAGAAGCTGGGTTTATTTGGTCGAGTTTGAATGGGTGTGAGCCACAATAAACCCTTGTTGGTTGCAGTGGAGGGCCGAACAGACCCACTCACTTCTGACCTAACCTAACCATAATGAATTCATTATGGTACTAAGTACCATTATGAAATTCTATAATGAATTCATTATGGTACTGAGTACCATAATGAAATTCTATAAGGGAAACATGTTGTCAAGGAAATGGCAAAGCACAGCTCACTCACCTACTAATATTTGAAACTACACAATACTTACTCCTTTGAAAATAGTTGTCATTGTGACATGTCGAAAATGCATCTTTCAATTTTTCGAAAATGTATTGATATAAATGCCATCAGATAAAATTTTGTATGTAATACGAATCATAAACAATCATTATGGCACACGCCGTGTTATCGGACTCGGCTACGCCTCGCCCGATAACATTCACGACTTGTACCACAATGATCGTCTTTATGATCCTTATTACATGAATAACTATTATTGGACACTGATTAAGGTTAATTTCACTTTTTGGGATCACCACTGTTTTTATAACAATTCCATATTTGAACGAAATTATTATTATTCTTTTCATTTAGTAGTAATATTCTAGAGAGATAAGTTGGGTTTCGCAGGAACTAGGTTTTCAAAACTGTTTCGTTTCTGTTGTTTTTGATTAATACAAGTTATTTATTGTTTGTTTTTTGTTATTTCACCTGTGAAAAAATATAACGTAATATGAGCCCAAGTATTCCAGTTTCGTTTCTCACGTTGGACCGAGTGTACGTTATAGCCTCTGTGATTCGGAAGTGAAATATGAGTTCTAGGTGTCGAATGATGGTGGAAATGGCACAAACCAAAGGCAAGTACAATATTATTTTTCCATGCAATGAAAGAAAGGATTTGATTGATTCCAATGCGATTATCTCGAATTCTTAAAATCCGTATTGTACAAATAATATAGAGTTGCCTGTATGATTCTCACATATTTGGCTTCACTAAACCGCGACACGTGTTTCTCTATACAATAGCTTTCATAATCAGTAACTTATATGTGAGAATCTTACAGGCAACTGTATATTATTTGTATTTCAATTTCATTGTGGGTTTCTTAGGTTTATATTCGTTGTACATCCATATAAAAGGGTGAAATCTTGCAATTGATATAAGACCCCGTCGACTCTTCGGCAGGAGTTCACCAATCAGGCCACAATACATCATGACATTTTTATCATGAAAAAGATGCATAGACATTTTTTTTATTTTTTATGAGTAATATTTGAAATTATTATAACTGTATAACCCACTTCCAGACATCCAAATGACTCGAAATTTAGCAGATTCACATTATTCCAGTGACAATGCATTATGAAAGTTTCGTAAAAAAACAAACATGATGACGGTTCCAATATGGCAAACGAGTTTTATGATTATAGCCTGATTCGATTCAAAATTGGTATCTGGGGGTTTCCGGGGTTGAATAAATTTCAAGATGGCGGCTCCAAAATGGCGAACGAGTTTTTTGATTATGGTCTGATTCGATTCGAAATTGGTATCTGGGGAGAGCTTGAAGCTTTAGTCTTAATAATTGAAATAATATTCTATTGATCCATTCAGAAATTATAGAAAATGCATAATACAGGTCAGATGAGGAGTGAATTGAAATCGGCGACTATGAAAGTAAGTGTAGGGGTTGATTCATTGCCTAGAAAAAGATTTTAAAAAATGGGCTGAGGAATATTCAACAAGTTATCCAATAAGATATGTATTTTTGTGATCATCGCTATAAAAAGGCGATCATTCTCATAACATTTTATTCAAAGTACGCAAATCAATTCTTTCATTGTGGGACAAAAAGAATTTTTCCCACCACGCTCACAGAGAATATTTTTTTTCAGTGTCGCCAAGAAAACGTTTTCAAAGGAGAGAATTTAATTAAATCAGCCGTCTCCGAAATGATGACGATTTTCACAAAGTATATGTGAATGATTTCGATTTCTAGTTGTATATATCTATATCTGAAAAAAAATTTTTCAGGACTGGGTGGAAAATAATGATTTCAATATTAAAATATTTCCTTATTACCAAGTCACTCGCAAAGGGTCATTTTATGAAAAGCAATATTGAAGTTCAGATCAAATGAAATATCTCAATAAACTGTTCGAAGCCGTGTCACTATGAGATTTGACATTTTGAGAACAAATTTGCATTAGATTGAATAGGACGAATCAGTCTCAAGATCTCACACGGCGCCTCCACCAAATATGTCGCGAATTATTTTTCTGACATAGTTCCGTGAGAGAGATTCAACTGTGAGTTCCCTTCATAGTGATGGTAATTCGGGAATCATAGACGAGATTACAAAACATTTATTGAAGAACTAACACACTATACTTACACTAGAAGGTGAAACATCTCGGGGCTGCTGAGAAAGGGTCAATTGCGATGTTCTTCGTCAGGCGAGGCGCGATCAACTCCCTTATTTTCTGTTTTCCAGTTTCAAAGGTAAACCTATCGAACGCCCCGCTCCACAGGTCATCGGTATTTTCTGATTTAAAGTTTCGACCTCCGAACTCAAAACTTTAGACATCACCTAGAAGATGGCAAATGAGACATTGCCAAAACGATGTGACAATTATCCTTCAGATGATCAAAAACACAGAACACGGAATGAAACCCGAGAAAACAACTCATCATACTTTGTCCGTGAGAATCTTCATGCTTATATATAAATATATATATATATATATATATATATATATATATATATATATATATATCACTTTTCGTCCATCTCCCTTCAATTTCATTTGAGAATGAAGCGATGCCGATCCTTACATTTGCTGTAATTTGATTGAAAAATCTCCCACACGAAATCTATTATCACAAGAGGCTTTGGTACCTTTCTGACTATCAGCATACCAATTTCTCACAAACATAACTATTGATCTGTCACACAATTATAAAAAAGCTGATGATAAATCGAATGAAAAGTTCCAGTCATTCCACATCTGTTAGGACGTGAAGTGATTCCCGCTGTGCAGAAATGTTCAGAGATGGTGTCAGTGTTATTCGGCGTAAAGACGATCACCAGGTGGTGATATTATTATACCAAATTAACAATGTATGCAGTCATGATGATGAGATTTTTTGTTTAAGTTATAAAACAAAAGTGGGAGTATAATTCGACCAATTTTTTTTTTAAATGATGATGTGGAATTATACTTTGGAACATATCAATCCGATTGTCTTTAAGATTATTCATTTGAATAGAAAATATGTTAAACCACTTCAATATCTCAGCGAGTTTTAATGAATAACAACTATTTCTAGTGAAACATGAACGGTGAGAAAAACTCAAATATATAGTTTTCATTCAATGGATTACAACTCGAATTAGTAAAACGAAATACCGAATGCTGGAAATATTTGGTATTCTCAGGATTTGAGAACTCAGGTTTTCCGTGATGAGAATGAATATCGTACCACAAAAAATGAGTATCGAGAATATCTTGGATAAGACACGAGAGATGAAATGATGAGATGGTCAAAACTACAACAATCAATTGAAATTGACAAGGTCATTCAATTGAAGTAGATACAGATATCAACATAAGAATTCCATATGGATGGTCTCTCGAAGATGAAATACCAAATATTACTCTCTATATGTTAATTCGTATCTCCTGTCCCTTGATTCACGCGGTGTCCTTCAAACATTACAGGGCTTCCTTTTCGTGTGAATCTGCATATATATTAAGAAATTTAAAGATTCAAAATATTAATAGATAGTGGAGCAGAAATCTTTATTTTTCAACCTTATGCCGTTTAAAATTATCGATATCGAATAAAAGAAAATACAACCATTCAAGGCATAATAGATCAAAAATAAAACATCGAAGAATCAGCTGCTATCCACAAAGTATATATTTACAATTCAGATATTCATTTCGATGGACTCCTAGGATCAGTCTTTCTAGAACCTTATAATTGATTGCATAATTGATATCAAAAATAAAAAACTCAACAAATTTCGGAACTGTTGATCTACGAAAGTTTGGAGATGAAAAAAAAACTGTTCCGTTCCCCAACAATGAATTGGACCATATTGATCCATTGCTCGCACAAGTTTCGACTTCTGAGGGTTGACGTTTGTCAGCTGGTTAACGGAACGAACAATTTTACGAACAGAATATAATGATCATCCTTCTAATGAAATTACTCTTCCACCAAGAACCGGACAAATTTGTGAAGAACAAATAAAAATTCAAATATTCCGAGGATATACTGTATAACCACAACTTCTTCGACTCGTGATGATTATTATTATACTCTCCTGTTATTGGGCTCAGGCCTGTTGGATGTATTATGTCTAAATAAATAAATGAATAAACTAGCTCTGGTAGCATTTTAGGCAACTTCAGGTAAATTAGACGACTCAGATGATGAATATTATAGAAACTGCATGAACAACGATTAACATGAACTTGAAATCTTGATGAAAATCAGATATTTGACAAAACGTCAATTATAAAGAATTTTAACTACGCTATTCAACAACTTCTAACAGACGAAGAAACTTTCAACTAAGTTATTCAAATCATCCAGAATAAAGTCTAAGAATACCCTGACAAATTTTCACGAATACGAATGAAACTCAGATTCTTAAAAACAGCTGAGGAGTTAATGAATAGCTACTCTTTCATAAAAAATAAATTGAATGATATCCTAAAATAATTTATATTCGCTGAACTAGGATTTAACCATTCTTCCATAATAACACCTGAAAAACAAGTGAGCTCTTTACAACAAATCTCACAGAACTTACAAGGATATAATTTACTTCTTATAGCGAAAAGTTCAAAAGTATCGTCGAATTAGAAACTTTCCAAACTCAATCAAGTTCAGTTTTCATTTTGAAAATCCCTTTAATTGACCCCCAAATATATAAGTTGTATCACTTGTTCCCAATTCCTATCAAAGATACTAGAACAGGTCTACATAATATTCTTTAAGTAAACTCGAAATATATCGCAGAAAATTATGACAACTTGCTTTATACCATTGCTCATGTTATGTTACAGATTATATGTGTATCCAATAAATGAATATGCTCCATGCGAAGCAATACGGAAATTCTTGAACAATCCCTGATAATTGTCCAAGTCTCGTAATTTATTCTCAAGATATAATATCTAAGAACTAAAAAAAATTGGCTAGTAACTATAGCAGACCTTTTACATCTAACTTCAAACAGCATGAATAAAAAACAGTTACATAAACCATTTATCAAAATTCAATTATACAGCTTGAGAGGCTCTATATATATATATAGTAGATAGGAAGTCTTTGCTGACTTGTAAGGAAACAAAAAGGAAGTTCTTGAGTAAAGCAGCAAGCAAAACGTGTACTCTTTCAACACTATATTTCCGATATTTCGACAGTAAATACTGTCATCTTCAGGGAAGCTACAAATGGTTAACGAAATTGCTTATTAAACATGAAGCGAGAAAAAACGATACCACTTAGTGTGTTATTGAGAATGGTTGCTATTGTTGGAAAATAAATGAATGATTTCTGCTCCTACTTGGTGCTAGCAACTAGCAAGTAGGAGCAGTAACATTCCTGAAAATGCCAACTGAGATGATGGCGAAACGTCGAAAGTCAATACCGACAAATCAACGAATAAACTCCCAGAATACCAATTTCGCATACTCAAGCATCCGTGAAAACCTTCACTGTAACATATATATATATATATATATATATATATATATATATATATATATATATATATATATATATATATATATATATATATCAATCTTCACTCTGTGAATATGAAAGCTGGGGGTTAAGGAGACTTAGGCCTCGCCACCAAGTCAAGAAGTCTTGAGAATGGCTCCAAAGTGGGAGCCGAAACTTCGAAAAAAAAAACAGGCGCAGTTCAACCGGCAGTTCCAGAGAGCATATATACATATAATATATATATATATATATATATATATATATATATATATATATATATATATATATATATATATATATATATCATGTGATTACTGGAACTTCCGGTTGAATCGCGTCTGAAATGTTTCTTCTATCAAAGACTGTAAACTTCACTTCACTTTGCCACGATGGAACCATTGTGGCATGATTTCCGTGCTGCGATCGCTCATGGATGTATAGTGAAAATCGTTTTTTGACAAAAATTTGTTTTGAGGAATTATTGTCTTGAACTGACTCCGCACCATAATGGATATGAAAAAAAAGTGAAAATATTCAAAATCATTTGGGTACGTTATTGGAATATTAAGAAAATATATATATATATATATATATATATATATATATATATATATATATATATATATATATATATATATATATATATATATATATATATATATATATATATATATATATATATATATATATATATATATATATATATATATATATATATATATATATATATATATATATATATATATATCAATCTTTACTCTGTGAATATGAAAGCTGGGGGTTAAGGAGACTTAGGCCTCGCCACCAAGTCAAGAAGTCTTGAGAATGGCTCCAAAGTGGGAGCCGAAACTTCGAAAAAAAAAACAGGCGCAGTTCAACCGGCAGTTCCAGAGAGCATATATACATATAAATATATATATATATATATATATATATATATATATATATATATATATATATATATCATGTGATTACTGGAACTTCCGGTTGAATCGCGTCTGAAATGTTTCTTCTATCAAAGACTGTAAACTTCACTTCACTTTGCCACGATGGAACCATTGTGGCATGATTTCCGTGCTGCGATCGCTCATGGATGTATAGTGAAAATCGTTTTTTGACAAAAATTTGTTTTGAGGAATTATTGTCTTGAACTGACTCCGCACCATAATGGATATGAAAAAAAAGTGAAAATATTCAAAATCATTTGGGTACGTTATTGGAATATTAAGAATATTGGTGATTTTATCATTCGATGAATAGCAATCAACTTCTATGAGCCTTTCATACATCAGTGTATTTTCAAGATTAATTCTCAATTTTGCAAAGCAACTGAATTTTTGACATCCTGAAGAATCGAATTGATTATTTCATCTAGATTAATAAGCATAGATCTGCCGGTTCACTGAATGAAATATTTGCTTGGTCTTCGATTCCAATAAACCTTCATTATGACTTACCTGTTGAATGGTAATATTGAATTTATTGATCAGAGCGAGAGATAACGAATTCTGTTTTTGAATAGCAGATGCAATATTGTGCTGATTTAACTTTTTCATAGCGTTCCCCGTCCGTTGAATCTAAGTTTCCTGTTATTGATTTGAATATCGATCCTAATCCATTGATTGGACCTCTTTTAACCCTTTTGGGATGTGGTGATATTTCCACTAGTTTGTTTTATTTCTTCTCCTCCGGAAATTATAGTATTTTTGTTTAGTTCAACGTGTCGTTCGAGAAGTCTTTCCCGTTGGTTATTGAATTTTTCAAATTGATATATTGAATATGCAATTTATTCATTTTGATAATGATTGGTTTCAGGGCATAAAATAAAGTTGATGAGTGGAATTTTTCCTCAACTTTTGCGGTTCCTAATTTTAATGGGGTCAGACCTGAATTATTACTCAAATTCCGAAGCGTTATTTTTCCTTGGAGTCCGAAGATTCCCGGAAATCTGAAACAATAGATAGGTCAAGTGTATTTCTCGGAAGTGAACGTGTCCTGAGTGTCAGTTGATACAGTCTTGTTATCTCTATTAACTGTTTTCAAAATTGTAGATTTATCGAACTTGTTAGCAGTTTTCTTGCGAATATTCAGTGTCACCGATAAAGTCCGCATCAACTGAGAAACTTTTTTATTTATCGTTTTATGTGAAATTTGATTTTGGCAGTAAATTTTGCTTAAGAAATGATGTCAAATGGCGTCTACAAAATAGGTCACGTGATTTCCTCAACCTGTCAAAATTGACATTTAAAAAAAGAAACATCGAAAAATGACATTATTCCTCAAAATATTCAAAAATATCAAAGGATAAAAACATTTTCTTTTTTAATTTTATACCCACACACCAAGTTTCAAACCCATAATAAGTATTTTATATTTTCACTATTTTTCCGCACTCCTGCTTTTTCTACTCATCAAAATTTAAGCACACCTGTACTAAATTATTTATTTTAACTAAACTCGTCACCGAATTCCTTTTTTTGTAACATAATAATATTTCAAGAGCCTCTTTGATGTTAAAAAAAAATTTTGAAAAATAAAAGTTGTCAAACTTGATGCAAAGTTCATCTAGTTTCAACGGGGCTTTCAAAACTATACAGTACTTGAGTTTTTTAATGAGCAAATGGCCTCACAATATGAATTAGAACACAACGAAACATTAGGGAACAATATCTTAGAGTGTTTATTGTTTTTTCAACAAAAAATACAGTGGAATTTAATCTTAATTAAAAGGAACTGAAAATAAACATGTACCTATACCTAATAGCAAAAAAACACGAAAAAAAGACTCACGACATTAAATACACTACATTTCTGTATGTCTTCCATCGCGTTCTATGCAGATAATTGTCCTTCCTGATACATCTTTTATTGAGTTGCTGATACTCACAGGGTTTATGTTTAAAATAGAGTTTCTAATAACAGTTTCTAGGTGATTCACGACACGAAAAGGTCTTTGTTTATAAACGATTTGTTTTAAGTAACCCCACAGGAAAACATCTAGTGGGGTTAAATCTGGCGACCTAGGCGGCCATATTTCCTCCATATTTCGCCCAATTACTTTGCCCCTGAACATTTCTAATAGTTTCTCTTTGACTTGTCTTGAACTATGAATAGGAGCCCCGTCATTTATTTTAACTAAACTCGTCACCGAATTTCTTTTTTTGTAACATAATAATATTTCAAGAGCCTCTTTGATGTTAAAAACAAATTTTGAAAAATAAGTTGTCAAACTTGATGCAAAGTTCATCTAGTTTCAACGGGGCTTTCAAAACTATACAGTACTTGAGTTTTTTAATGAGCAAATGGCCTCACAATATGAATTAGAACAAACCGGAACATTAGGAAACATCATTTCGTGATTCTTGAAGCCCATTCAATAAGAGAAAAAAACTCATAGTATTAACATTTACCTACTCCGCTAACAACACTTATTTAAAAAAACTGGGTAGGCTGTGAAAAAATATGAAACTACATAATGTGTTTTGGAAAACGTCACTGTCACTGAATAAATTAATGCCCGTTAGTTCAATGTAATGTATGAAAATTAAAATAATATGTTATCTTTACAAGAAAAAATTGAAATTGTGCTAATTTGTGGTGAAAACACAGTGCATCGACAAGTGGCTGATATTTTTAACGCAAGACATCCTGGTAGACATGTACAGCAATCCACTTCAAGTAGGATTTAAAAAAAAATTAAACTGACTGGTTCAGTTGAAAATACTTTTAAAAAACGTCATAATTCATCACGCAATAATGATGAGGTTCAGTTGGCTGTCTGCCTGGATGTTATCGAACATGGAAAATCAAGTATTACCAATATTGAAGATAGAACTGGCGTTAAAAGAGAAAGCGTTAGAGCAATTTTACATAAAAATAAATTTAAACCCTACAAACCCAAATTTATAAATACCTCAAAGGAAAGAGACTTAGATGCTCGACTAGATTTCTCTTTCTGGTACCAAGGAGAAGTAGAATCAAACAGAAAATTTCCTTACAACATCCTATGGACCGACGAAGCTACCTTCACATCGAACGGCGTAGTCAGTTCCCAGAATTGTAGGTGGTGGGCTCAGGAAAATCCTCATTTTGTGATAGAATGTCGGGACCAATATTCATTTAAAACAAATGTGTGGTGCGGTGTTTTAAATAATCAGGTAATGGGACCATTCTTTTTCAGACACAATTTAACTTCTCAGGATTATTTGCAATTTCAAAATACTGAGATCAGTGATATAGTGGACAATATGCCGGTTGAAATAAGACACAGTCTGTGGTATCAATGTGACGGGGCTCCTATTCATAGTTCAAGACAAGTCAAAGAGAAACTATTAGAAATGTTCAGGGGCAAAGTAATTGGGCGAAATATGGAGGAAATATGGCCGCCTAGGTCGCCAGATTTAACCCCACTAGATGTTTTCTTGTGGGGTTACTTAAAACAAATCGTTTATAAACAAAGACCTTTTCGTGTCGTGAATCACCTAGAAACTGTTATTAGAAACTCTATTTTAAACATAAACCCTGTGAGTATCAGCAACTCAATAAAAGATGTATCAGGAAGGACAATTATCTGCATAGAACGCGATGGAAGACATACAGAAATGTAGTGTATTTAATGTCGTGAGTCTTTTTTTCGTGTTTTTTTGCTATTAGGTATAGGTACATGTTTATTTTCAGTTCCTTTTAATTAAGATTAAATTCCACTGTATTTTTTGTTAAAAAAACAATAAACACTCTAAGATATTGTTTCCTAATGTTTCGTTGTGTTCTAATTCATATTGTGAGGCCATTTGCTCATTAAAAAACTCAAGTACTGTATAGTTTTGAAAGCCCCGTTGAAACTAGATGAACTTTGCATCAAGTTTGACAACTTTTATTTTTCAAAATTTGTTTTTAACATCAAAGAGGCTCTTGAAATATTATAATATTACAAAAAAAGAAATTCGATGACGAGTTTAGTTAAAATAAATGATCTAGTACAGGTGTGCTTAAATTTTGATGAGTAGAAGAAGCAGGAGTGCGGAAAAATAGTGAAAATATAAAATACTTATTATGGGTTTGAAACTTGGTGTGTGGGTATAAAATTACAAAAGAAAATGTTTTTATCCTTTGATATTTTTGGATATTTTGAAGAATAATGTCATTTTTCGATGTTTCTTTTTTTAAATGTCAATTTTGACAGGTTAAGGAAATCACGTGACCTATTTTGTAGACGCCATTTGACATCATTTCTTAAGCAAAATCTACTGCCAGAATCAAATTTCACATAAAACGATAAATAAAAAAGTTTCCCATTTGATGCGGACTTTATCGGTGACACTGTATTTTTGAACGAATATCTTTTGTTTTGGTTTGACTATTTCCGGATCATCACGTTTCTCATTTCTTTTAAATTTTTTGTTTCTTTTGCATTAGGTCCGAATTGATTTTTTCTTGAAGAATATTTTATTTTTCACGATGATCGGTAATGTAGTCATTGACTAGGATTTAGTCGATTTCCATATTGAAAGGATCATTTACGGTTAAATGTCCATTGATTATATCGATCGGTTTGAATTTTTCAATTGAATATATCGAATGGTTATAGGCTAAGATAGCGTATGGCATTTTCAATTTCATAGTAGTCTTAAGGAAACCTCTTGTATTGAGAATACAATGAATGAATCTGTTCAATCAAAGTTGAGTGAACAGAAATGAATTTTTATCTCATGAAGGGTCAGGAGTTCCGAAACAACTGAGTTTTTGAATTCTGTGCCACCATCTGTGAAAATTTGTTTGGGAATGCCGTGATGGGAAAAGAATTGCAGAAGGTTATCGACAATTGCTGTTACGGTGGTGTGTTCAGTAGGTAGGCCTGGGCATATTTGGCTATTTACAATGGTTGTGAATTTGATATTTTCGATAGTAAAAGTATCGACGTGGACAATTCCTAATGGTTTGGTTGCGGTAGGAGTTATATTCATTTTTATATTAACAGGGTGTCTCTCATACTCACTCTGTTGACAAATTTCGCAATCATTGATATACGTTTGGATAGCATTCTTCATGAGCGGTCAATAATATATTTTTTTATTCTTGATAGGGTGTCATCGATATCGCGATGATTTGATTTGCCTCATGATAATTTCCGATTGTTTTCTAGATATCTTCTTTATCGGTATATCAAATTATTTTTTATTGCATTTTTTAAATTTGATTGAAGGTCATACGAATTTTTTTTGTACTGCTGCCGGAAAGAGTTCATATATACCGGAATTTTTTAAATATAGATAGTATTGAATATCTGGTGAACATAACCCTTTATAAAAGCCACCACATTTTGTTCGAAATCATTTTGGGACAATTGAACGGTTATTCTTTTCTTTCTCTCAAAAAGAATCGACAATTTGGGTTTTGCTGGGGAATGAATTACTGAACTGATGATAATTCGGTTTTGTGCCGAATTCACTGCATTATCCACGATTGGAATGTTGATAGTGGGATTTTGCTCGGCATTTGTGTGGACGGTGACATCTTCGTCAATTCAGCTATCGGTTCATTCCGTTGGATTTCACCGATACCTGTTTCGTCATTGCCAATTTGAACTTGCATTGATATATTATCAATAACGCGATTTTGTGGTAGGTTTTTAGTGAACTCTCTGAAAACTTGGACAATATCAATATCATTGTTATCGGGAATCGGTTTATCAGACATTTCAATCAATATATGTTCGCATTGGTGTTAAGTTCACCCTTTTTATAGGATAGGACCGATAGGACCTTGGGACAGCACTGCGCCTAGAGCAACATTACTAGCATCGGTAGTTAGATTGAAAGTTCTTTCGAAATTAGGCTACTGCAATATTGGGTCGTTGATGAGAAGATGTTTTCATGTTTCGAAACAAGTTACGAACTCGTCATCATGTACGATTTTTGTACCCTTTATCAGGCACTTAGTGAGTGGTTTGGTGATATGCGAGAAGTTTTTGATGAATTTCCGGTAATAATCCAAGGAATCCCTTGATTCGTTTGGTGGTATTTGGCAACGGAATTTTTATTATAGCTTTAATTTCGTCTGGGTGAGGTTTGACGCCATCAGGGGTGACAATGTGCCCTAAATAGGCGACTTCCCTTCTCAGAAACTCGGATTCGTCGAGCTGAATTTTAAAGTTCGATTCTCTGAGTCGTTGAAATACACATTCGAATCGTTCTAGATATTTCTGTAATGAAGCTGAAAGAATAATGATGTCGTCTAAGTAGACGAGACACTTTTCGTCCTGCATACCTCTGAGGTTGTTGTCCATCACCCTTTGGAACCATGCTGGAGCGGTCTTCGGCCCAAACGGCATCCTCGGGTACTTGTAATGCCCATTCTCAGTACTGAAGGCTGTTTTTTCAATATCCTCCTCATCCATCTCTATCTGATGGAATTCGCTCGCCAAGTCTAGGGTGGTGAAATATTGGCACCTTCCTAGCTTGTCCAATAATTCATTGATGTTCGGTAGCGGATAACTATCATCGATAGTCTTTTCATTCAACTTTCGGTAGTCTACAACTACTCGCCATTTCTGCCTGCCAGAGGCATTGGCATTTTTTGGGACTACCCAAATTGGAGAAGACCAAGTTGAGTTGCTAGGTCTGATAATTTCAGAATCCAGCATTTTGGCAATTTGATTTCCCACTTCTCTTTGTGGATGGAAGGATAACGATATGATTTCGAGTAAACAGTAGTTCGTATTCGATGTTTCACATCACTAGTGAATGACAAGGGTGTACCTTCTTGATATCTGAGTATTTCATATGCAGATCAATAATATTGGTTTTTCCTTTGGCATTCAGGTGATCGGTTCTGATTTGTGAGAGATCCAAATAATTTTTTGAAGGATCGTCAAAATTATTGAAATCGATTTCTTTCATTGACTTCCTATCGAACCTTTGAACTGATATCGGTTCCGAAAAATCCAGAGTTATGGGTTCTGTAGTGTTGTTCAAAATAGTTGTTCAAGCTTCGTTATTTTTGAAATAGTGAAGCATTTCGGTATCTCACAGTTGTGGAATTTTTGATGAGGTACTATTATTTCGCCTTTGGAAATCGATGTTTTGATTTTCATAACTTGTTCGCTTCTGGGAGCAATTGTCACTAGGTTAAGGTCACTTATTGTTTTATAAAAGAGCAATTTCATTTTCGCATATGGAGTGATATGATGACCAATCTCCAGATTCAGATTCGCTTGTAAAATTTTCAGATTGTCTAAACCGATTAGACCAACGAAAACATTGAGTTTCAACAGGTAAAATTTCACGAATTCATTTTCTGGTAATCTGAAATTTTTTGAAACGTGTATTATGGCACTGTATTTATGAGCCTTTTTCAGGAAAACTGTGGATACAATAAACGAATCGCTTTCAATTGATTTGGAAAAATATTTATCGGCTACTTCCGGATCGATGAATGATTTGGTTGATCCGGAATCGATTGAAAATTTCAGATTGAATTCTGGGAAAATAATGTTAGCAAGTTCACTGATTTTAGTTGTGGTGAATGAAATAATGATTTATGTTCGTTGTAGTGTTTTTGGTAGGTCAATCAGTTGGGGCTAGAGATTATACATCTTTACATCCTGGATGGGCAATCGATAGGGTTGTGGATAAAATAGGTGAAGATGTTCAAAAGCGAAATTGTATGACAGTGGTGTTATATGGATTCAGTTGAAAATAATTGCAATACAAATTCTGGAAGACCTGTTCGTTCCGTATAAGGAGAGTTTCTGATAGATTACAGTTATAATTACCTAGTTGATTCTGGGAGAGATGTAGTGTTCGAGTTAATATGATTAGCTTTGGAATCTGTTTCCATAGTATGTGAAGACAATAATAAACAAACATGATATATGTCAATGGAAATGTAGAGTCCTGGATAATGAATATTAAAAAAGTAATAAGATCATTTCTGATGTCTACGAATATAATATTGGGCTTTCTGGTTATGATCCCATTTGAAAATTTTCTTCAGGGTATCGAGCTGAAGTATCGAAATTTTCATAATCAATCGGATGTTCATCTAGATATTGGTAATGATAATTTTCAGACTGATCGAATTCATTGAAACGATCAAAATTTTCAACACTGTCACGAACTTCGTTCAATTCGGTATTGGATAGTTCCTCAGAACATAAATTTTTCTGTGGTTGGCATTAGTGGGGAGAAACCTTGATTCAGGTAAATTATTTCCTCGTGAGTTCTGAGATTTGTTGGAAAGAGCTCACTAGTTAATCAGGTGTTATTATGGAAGGATGGTTTATTCCTAGTCTAGCGAATGTAAATGATTTTAGGATATCATTCAATTGATTTTGTATGGAAAAGTAGCTATCCATTATTTTTACAGCTGTTTATAAGAATATGACTTTCATTCGTATTTGTGAAAATTTGTCAGAGTATTCTTGGAATGTATTCTGGATGATTCGAAAACTAAGTGGAAAGTCTCTTCGTCTATTTGAAATTGTCGAATAGCATTGTTGAAATTCGGAATAACTGACGTTGTGACAGATATCTTATTTTCATCAAGATTTCATGTTCCTGTTCATCATTGTTCAATTTGTTTATACAGTTTATTGTACAAACTGTTCACCATCTCAGTCGTCTAAAGTTTGCGAAGTTGCCTAATATGCTGTCCCTATACCATCTTTTATTCCGCGTTTTTGTCTCTTATCGTCTTCGTTGAAATGATCAAATCTTAGTTGATTTTTAATTTCATGGATTCTGTCATAATTTAGTTTCTTGGATCCACATCTATATTATTTATCTGTATGCTTTCAATTGGTTTGATTCATTCGAGTTGAATATCAGAGAAATCTATAGTGTTTGTTATAGCATTTGGATTCAATATTGGAGTTAGAAATTCTCCTTTGTTGTTGAAGAAAGACATAATCATAATGTTGATCCCTCTGGAGATCACACTTTCTTTTAGACGAAATGAATTTGCATCTGTTAGAATTTTTCATCCAACAAGTGGAAGAAATCGCTTTTATTATGAGATAATAATAAGCTTTTCGATCAAATCAAATCGAGTGTCTTCTTTACCATTTGGTTACCATGGCATGATACATTGTTAGCAAATGTTTGAATAAATGTTGACGCTTGTCAGTTTTCGCTGAAGAAAAGGAAAGCTTTTTTGAAGTCAAAAAACTTGAATCAAATGGAGGAAACTGAAGAAAATTACGTTCCTGAGGATATCCTTACGGGAGCAGGAAAATCAAATTACGCTGTTTGAAAAGCAAATCACAGAGATACAAACCAAAGTATCAAAGTGGCTTCGATAATGGGGATTAACGGTGCTTGTAGATGCGATCAATTGGTCATTTCGGAAAAATAAAATATTCAAGACAAAGGAAAATATTTTCACGTAGTTTTGCCAGTCACTGAAATCAATATATTGAGAAGTTTCACTATACTTGAAGAAGGATTTCCAGTCAACCCGATCAATTTATGTAATTTTTTTTTCTGGGGCTAACATGGCTACTTTGAAGGGTCACGGGGAATGAAAGTCCCTGATGGTAGCAGAAGAATAATCGGTTCATAACAAAATACAGATTGCAGAAAAAATGCAAGGTTCTAATGTGTCGGCGTCTTCCAGCACTGCCAGCAGCTATGCGGAAATCTGAGCGTCTGGTTCCAGTGAGCCAAATAATTTTCCAACAATTTCAAATTCGAAAAAATAGTTTGCATTTCCTTCAATTTCAATATCAAAGTGAATTATGTTCACATTGATATTGAAACCTAATAGTAATAAATAAATGGAACACCACTTCGAATATGAATGTAAGTTATAATCCATAACTCACTTGTGAGTTATGGATTATAACACAGCAGTGTGTTATTTGATAGTTTACTTGTCTGAAATGACGTCAATAATGACAGGTATAACTGTCATGTGTCGGATGAAAATTATTATAATCCGTTTCAATGTTTTCTGGATTATATTCGACATTTCCTTTACTATTGAATAAGTCGTATTCTGCTTGGTCAAAGTTGATCACGTGGGCTCTCGGATTAGGATTTTGCTGAATTACTGATGGTCTCTACTGATTTATGTTCGTCTTATATTGTTGATTCGGATGTGAGTCAAATCGAATTTGTCGATGTTGCGCATAGTATAACCACACCCTCTGCTCAAAACAACATTATTACCAATATTATTCATATGAAAAAATATGAGAATTGAGAAACATGAATTATCAAGGACATGTATGTCTGGATATGGTGTTGTGTCTGCCACCCGGCAAACGCGTACTCACGGCTAGCTAAAACAGTGGAGAAGGGTGGGGTCCACAGGAATAGAAACTTGTGAATCGAATCGAAAACAAAATGAGGGCGCCAGACAAATTGCAACCATGAGTACTCCGAGAATTATAATGTTTCAATGCTCACCAACATGTCAATTGTACATCGAATATATATACATACATGTATATTAACCTCAACACTAGACCACTTGATAAATCAGTTACGAACAAACAACAATAAAAAAATATAAACTTCGAAATATCCAATCGTGTATTTTTGATAATTCACTCAACTACACAAACGGAATTATTATATCAAAAACAAAACCTGTATCGCCATTCTTTTTCCAATTTTTGGCTCGATACTTATGGAACTCGTATTAGCAATACGATAAAAAAAAATATATATATACATACATATATATATACATATTATATATATATATAAATATATATATATATAAATATATATATATAAATATATATATATATATATATATATATATATATATATATATATATATATATATATATATATATATATATATATATACTCACGGCTAGCTAAAACAGTGGAGAAGGGTGGGGTCCACAGAAATTAAAGCTTGTGAATCAAACTGAAAAATGAGGGCGCCAGACAAATTGCAACCCTAAGTACTTCGAGAATTATGAATTATAATGTTTCAAAGCTCACCAACATGTCAATTGAACATCGAATATATATATACATACATGTATATTAACCTCAACACTAGACCACTTGATAAATCAGTTACGAACAAACAACAACAAAAAAAATATGAACTTTGAAATATCCAATCGTGTAATTTTGATAATTCACTCAACTACACGAACAGAATTATTATATCAAAAACAAAACCTGTATCGCCATTCTTTTTCCAATTTTTGGCTATATATATATATAACAAGAAAAGGGACACCTGATTATACTGAATTGAGATCACTATTGGCAGGGGTAGTGGTTGGATTATGTCAACCGATAATAATGGTAAAAAAATGTATATATAATGATAATGAATCCGAACGTAAACACTTCGCGTGAGCTCATGCGCAGGTTATATTGATGACGACAAAGTATTTCTGTTATTCACGATCACTGAAATCAAATTGCCATAGTTCTTCGTTTACAAAAAAAATGTAGAAATATATATCTATAACTGTCCGTGTGAAATCGGTAAACTCAAAATTATATCGCGACTTCTCCACAGTACATCAGTATATTAAATGAATGGTATTCAGATTGAAATGAGTTGTGAATGTTGTGAATAACTTGCGTGATTCAGCAAACCAGACATCAGCTGACTAATGGGATGGTAGCGTCCAGTTATCACCCAATGTACCACTGCTCCCAATGATATGACATCAAACCAGTATATGCAGCCGGAAACAACAACTTCGAATGGCAATGTGACCGCTACAAATGACAGCTTCAACTAACAGCCAGAAACAACAGCAGAAATGACACCACGGAGATGCTAGCCCGGGATTAACAACCCCTTAAATTATTTACATTTGAATAATGGTGAATTATCGAAAATCTAGAGTACGAATATGTGGAAGGAATCCAAAAAAATATATTTATTTTTCATATTGGTACTGAGTTGAAAAAAAAGTTTATATAAGAAAAACATATTTTTTTAATTTCTATGTTCATACTGAATATGCCCTTATCTGGAAGCATTCAACAAGAAAATGATAACGAGATCTTGTACTAAATCAGATGAAGAAATATGTACCAAGTACTCACAAAAAAAAATTATTCGGCAGTAAAATAATATTAACGATCATCAACCTTGTACAAGGGTTTCTTTCTTTTTATGGATACAGCTATTATGATCAATGTACCCTTCTTCGGATTTTGAGTAGAGTCGATTACACAATATTGTAGGTGTAGCGTGGGCGTGGTGGAACTAATCCTCACAACGAGAAGTTATTTCGGAAATCCAAAATTCCTGAATACCATAATCCATAAACGGACAATTCCCAAAATAACACAGTTACTTTCAAATCGAATCCCACCAAGGGAAGACAAAAATATCTCAATATATATGTAAAAGCAACACCACCAGCACCAAAACTCTATGTTCTATGAAAAAGTCGTAGTCTTAGCAGAAAAAGAAATTTGCCTTTTTTTTTCCGTTTCGCATTTCACTAGATATCGAAATATTTATTTAGTATTCGGTACACATCCTGACATCTCTGAATGGGGAACAAAAGAAGCTGCCCAGAATGGCGCGCTCTTCTGAAAGCAATTGCAGTTATCACCATCAATCCCGAATTCGTATAGAACAATCTTATAAATTATTGTAACAGGCGAATTGGACTGTTACAATAGTTTTGAGGATTATTATAAAAGGACATATATAGTTGTTGTATTTCTACGGTCTTCAGAGCGGACCTCAGCATTTTTATCAGAGAGTTGGTACACACTGTTGCGGCACATAAATTTCATCGACAGAAGCAACTTCTGCGATTGAGGATAACGAATATCACATTGTTATATAGGCGGAACAACTCATTCTTCATGAGTAAATTTGCTGAGTGCGTTATACCATCGACAATCTTAGTGGATAATATAAAAATCCTCAATAAATTTCTTCTGATACTAATAGTACGGAAAATATTTACGAAAAACTCCAAATTGATAATCCGAAATTAAAATTTTGAAAGGAAAAAAACGATATATTTCCGAAACCACTGAGTGACTCCATAAAAAATTCTATAAAATATTCTCTGTGGAATCGATAGTTTGGGAAAAATTGATAAAATTCCTTGAAATGCAATAAACCCAGAAACGACCAAGTCAATCAATAACACCGAGACTCATGACGATACGGCGTTCAGTCTACTATTCGACGAGAGCCGCAAAATCACAACAGAGGAAAGTTTGAAGTTGAATGTGTACAATCAGAAAATTAATTAGCTTCGGTCAAAAGAAAAATCATGTGATAGGAAAATGAAAAGTGATGACATAATTGATGTATTCACAACATTGGTTTCTAATGATAGTTGAAAGAAATAAGTCGAGTAATTCTTGATAGTGCGGGAAAAAATGATAAGAAATGGAAAAGTAATATGGTATATAATCGATGTATTCACACCATTGGTTTTCAATGAAAGTTAAAAAAGTTGATATGATTCTCAGTAGTGCGAGAGAAATTCAGAAAAATGGAAACGTGACGGCATATAATCGCTGTATTCACACCATTGCTTTCCAATGATAATTTAAAAAAAAAGTTGATATAATTCATCAATAGTACGAGGAAAATCAAGGAAAAATTAAAAAGTGACGATATATAATCGCTGCATACATGAGGTTACTTAATACTACGAGGAAGTTCAAGGAAAAATAGAAATACTATGAGAGTGACCGCATATAATCGATGTATCCATAAAAAACGAGTGATTTAGGCTCATCGAGATCCACCCAATATCATACAATCAAGTTACTTGGCAAGCAAAATTTCGGAAATCATGGAAGTGCAGCACACATTATAACCGATTGAAGTTGGTGCACTCAGGTTATAAACCCCGAAGAATGTCAAAGGAGCAGATATTTTTTCTGCTTGATATTCTCAGCCCTGATTTTGTCATATCCAAATGATTGTTTGGGAATCAATTTATGTATTGTTTTTATAATTTCTTATTCGTTGGGAGGATTTTTCAAGTCATTCTCATTCGGGCTATCCAATGTTAAAGTATAGAGTATATTTGTTTTTATATATAGATTTTAGTGGTCCTAGTGATATCCATATTTTTCTTTGAACATCTTTTTGTTTTAGTTTGTATGTGGTTGTATTTTTTTCTATACAATAACTTCAATGATGAAAATTGATGAGATATTATCTACATGATATTCAGAGTGAACGTTGTTCCAGCTTCCTGCAGGTAAATGAAATTTGAGTTTTTTATAGTTGACAAAAGTAGAGAAGCAATGCCGATCCGACGATATAGAAGGTAGTTCTCGATGATTATTCATCAGAGAAACAGATGGGGGAAGGGATGAAGCTTCAATGCGGGTATTGATGCGTTCGAGAGGTGTGGTTTGAAGGTCTTACATCTCTGCTGGAGCTCTGTGATTGGTTTTTCGAAGAAGGGAGGCTCTGCTGGAGCTCTGTGATTGGTATCGATCTGAAAAATGAGTATGACGTCTCTGCTGGAGCTCTGTGATTGGTTGTTCGAAGGAGGACGGCTCTGCTGGAGCTGTGTGATTGGTATTTGAGGAAGCAAGGGCGGCTGGAGCTCTGTGATTAGTATTTATCTGGAAAATGAGTATCACGTCTCTGCTGGAGCTCTGTGATTGGTTTTTCGAAGAAGGAAGTCTCTGCTGGAGCTATATGATTGGAATTTATCTGAAAAATTAGTATAACGTCTCTGCTGGAACTCTGTGATTGGTATTTGGAAAAACAAGGTCGGCTGGAGCTCTGTGATTGGTATTTGTTTGAAAAATAAATATGGCGTCTCTGCTGGAGCTCTGCGATTGGCCCTTCGATGAACGAGGGCGTATGGAACTTTGTGATTGCTATTTATCTGAAAATGAGTACGGTGATTCTGCTGAAGCTCTGCGATTGGTTATTGGAGTCATAAGTTATAATTCAAGTTCGAAAGCAATTCGAATGGAGTTTGCGATATGAGGAATGAATGGTGATGAAATTTATTCACTGCAACTGATAAGAATGAAGCCACATGATTGATTGGGTATCCGCACTAACGTAAATGTTGATGTTAGTCGACCACAATTACAGGAAATATGAAAATAATAATGATATCTGGAAACCCCTGCCACCGCTGTGGAAGAAAATTTGAAAATCGATCTGCTAACCTCTGTAATCCTCGCACTTACAAACATATTATTGCTTACACATGCAACCATAGGCACTCTACATTCACACATTATACTTACACGCATATACATACATATCCATGATTCATTTCAAAAATTTCAGATTGAAGACATTATTGAATATTGTTCTAGCAGTTCTGTTTACCCAAGTTTTTACACGGCGCTTGTGAAAGAAATGATTTTCAATTATTTTCATTTCATCTGGAAGTGAATTGAATATTTTTGGAACTGAGAATTCTACTGATCGTTGCCCAATACTCTTTTCCCGGCACGGAACATTTTCATAATTTATCTCAGTTATTGTATTATGTTAATGCTGAATGGTTTGGAGAGAAATTTTGTTTTTATGTATAGAATTCATATTCTCTGGCAGAAAATTTGTCCTATATCAAATATATAGTTTACAGAATGAAGTAGATCCGAGGACAACCTCATGTTTTTTTAAATATTTTTCTTTTTATCCACCTTCGTATCACACTCAAATTACCCAAGTCGTTTTCTGCTTTTTATTATTACCGTATCTTTATTTATTTCCAAAGGTCCCAGATGAGATAAGTGGTTGGAGTAAATTGTGAACGGTAAGTAATACGTTTTCTCGCTATCAAATGTTAGTTTGTTATATTCAAACCAATCACATGTGTTTCGAAAGTCAGTTTGTGACTCAATTTTCAGGTCGGGCTAGGTTTCCCCCTTGTATTGAATGGCTGTATCATCCGCGGAAATGAAGAGACGTGTTGTCGATTGGATTTACATCAAGGTATTTATATAAACGGTAAATAGAAATGGTCCTAGAACTGTACCCTGTGGCACCCCATACGTCACGGCTCTCGGGTGGCTTGAAATTCCGTCAATACTCACTATTTATTTCCGATCAGACCGATAATGCTTCAACAGGTCGAAAGCTGGACCTCTTATTCCATTGGATTCGATCTTTTGTAGTAATCTTTTGTGACACACGGTGTCCAAAGCTTTCGATAAATCGACGAGAATACACAATTGAGGAATTTTTCTGTTCAGAGAATTATAGATTTCACTAGTCAATCGATAAATCGCATCCTGTGTAGAGCGACCTTCTCTGAAGCCAAACTAATTCTCGAAGAGAATATTAAATTTCTCAAAGAACTTCGAAATTCTATTTTTCAAGACTTTTTCCAAGATCTTTGAGAAGACGGACAAAAATGAAATTGGTCTATAGTTTTCAACACTTTGTTCATTTCCATTTTTGAAAAGTGGTTCAATGATGCCAAGCTTCAAACAATCAGGAAATTTTTACTGTTGTGAAACATTCGTTGATAATAAGAACTTGGGATTCAGCTGTTTCATACTACAGGTGCTTGACTGTTTCAGATCTGATGAATAAAAAAAAATTCCACGTAATCGAGAGCTTCAACAAAATTTTAGGGCTCTTTTATTTTCTTCGCTTAATTCTTTCCCAAGTCGCTGTAATACTCGTTGAATTTATCCGCAATATCATGTGTGTTTGTTATAATTTGATCATTTATTTCTATAGTGTCAGTGTTAGTCTTATACTTCTGTTTCGGACAAATATCGTTTACAGCAGTCCAGAGATTGAAGGAAGAATTCAGGCAATTTCAAAAGAGTTCATTCATATATTTCTTTTTCGATTGATTTTAAGCATCACGTATTTTGTTCCTGAGATTTCTGTTAGTTTTTTGTATTTCATTATCATCATTTGGGCCTGTCTGTATCTGTCTGTATATCTCTTTTTTCCGTCTGTGAGTTTTATTAAACTAGGGGCTATCCATTATTTTCCGATTTCATTTTTATGAACTTTTATGGTTTTTGTGTTTTTTTTCAACTATTCTTGTAGTTTTTTCATGAATGAGCACATCATTTCATTCAAATCTCTTTCATCATAGATGTCTAACCACTCCTCATTCGTTATTTCGGTTTTCAATGTTATTATAGTTTGTGAACGTTTTATAGTTATTGGATTGTGTTTCATTTAAATTCGGTGAATTATAATTGTACTGAATACAAATAGGTAAGTGATCTGTTAATTCATAATTGAATATAAATGAATAATTTGAGATCTGTGTGATTATTATTATATTTCACATATATTTGGTCCAAACAAGTTTTACTTTCAGGTCTTGTTATTCTATTGATGTGAGAGATGAAACCAAATGAGCCCATCATGTTTTTATATTCTTCCACCTCAAAACTACCATCTTTCAGCAAATCCCTGTTTATGTCTCCAAGTTATAGAAATCCGTATTGAATTCATTTTTATCTGTACTTGGGGACCTATACAACGCTATGAGTAATGATCTGGTTCTATTCGAATCCAGATATAATTCTATTTCGGTACTGTGAGCAATTCAGATGATTTTATGATCACTACATAGATTTGATCGAATATATACAAGAACTCTGTCATTTCTATTTAATGAACCTTCAATAATGTTGTAACCTGGTATTTCATGAGGATTAAGATCGGTTATTTCGATTTTCTCAGTTTGAACAACTTCAAACTTTCCAGAGACCTGATTCAGAAATATAGAAAAAAGATCATAATTTTTTCGCAATGCTCCGAATATTCATATGTAATATTCTAAATTCACCACCACATTCATATTCAAAAGTATTATTGTAATCACAATATCATCTACTAATCGCCCAGATATTGTTTCACATTCGTGAGATCTGATAAATGGATCCATTTTTTATTTGAATCATTATGCAACATATGAAAAAAGATAAAAAAGTCGTACTTGGAGAAAATTAGGTATTTTTCTTTGGTTTCGAGTGGAAATTTTTGAATTGTTAGGGGTCAGCTCAAGTTTCCTCTTCTTTTCTTGATCCTTTGGAATCTTAGACGAGATAATTCTGGCGCGGTTTCAGGTTCAGATGTATTCGGCTCGCTTATGGGTGTTTGATAATCTTTTCCTATTTGGATGGAAATCTCTTCAGTAAGTGAAAAATCGGCGGGTTTATTCTTCAGCTCCTCGCAAGAGTAAGGTTTACCATTAACAACCAACGTATTGGTTTCAATGCATGCTTGATGATGACTTGCTCTAACAGCATTCAGATGGGGAATCAATGATTTTCCATTATGATAGTCTTCAGAAGTGTAATCCTGGGATATGTAGATTTTTTGTTCTTCAATACAGGTGATTTCTCTCTGGCCTGTCCCATGATTCAATTTTTATTTATGATGCTTACTAATTCTACTATACTGGTCTCGTGGTATTTTTATTTCTACTGATTCTGAAGATGTCTTCATAATCACAGATCGTACACGGTATTTCGAGAATCTCATTGAATATGTTCATAATGATATTTTGTGTCTGCGACTCATCACCCTCCACTTTAGTTATATTTTTTTGATCTTCTCTATAATTCATTCAGTATATGTTTCAGTTCCAGGACCTCTTTCTCTAGTGTTTCGTTTTGTTTTCGCACTGAAGCAAGTTCCTTTTGAGATCGGTTTTGATATTATTCATTTATTTTCTTATTTCCTCGTTTCCGTTTTGTATGAAATTGAATGAGTCCTCATTCGTGATTGATATTTCAGGAGGGAGAAGACGATTTTCAATGAACGTTTTGGTACACAGCTGTCTAAAATTCACTTTCGATCGGTGTGTTAAATATTGTTCGCACACAGCCGTTCCTTATCTGTTGCATTTTTCATTCGAAATGATTCAGTTTCTTGTTTGAAATAGTGCATACAAATTTTTGTATGTATCGAATTAATGGAATAACAGATTATAATATAACTTACATGAGGTTATTGACCATATAACTCTTCATCACTGTACCAATTTCCACTTTTGAGGGTTTGAGGGTGCTTGTTTTCAGATCTTATTTGACTTCAACTACGGACCGTTTAGCATAAACGTGTACTCTGTATTTCATGCAACAACATTTTTGAAATAGTCGAAATATTAAGGTTAGTAATGGATATTCTCGAGTGTGTGTTGAATTTATAAAACAATAATGACTGATATTGGAGCTGTAAGTGATGGAGTTGTTGAAATTTTCCGCATAGTTCTGGTGAAGATTTTGACAAATTCCAGCATTGTGGAACGCGAAATATGGCTCAACTTAGCTAATAAAAATATACCACAAATCAAACGAGCCATTGGGAATGTTGAAATTTCATCGCATGGAATTTATGTGAAATTTCAGGCGACTTGAGTCATCTTAAGCGTTTTCGGATGCTGACAAGACGACACTTAGTGAATCATGTGGGGGTGGAGAAGTATGAGAAAAACGTAGTGACAGGGTTATGTGGGAGGATGTTACCTCAATTTCCAAGGGGCGTATTCACACAGGTGTTATAATCAACTTGAAACATAAGAACATTGGGTAATTTTTTGGAGATGCCTTTTGGCTGTTCATAAGACGAATATCTAGAATTTTGAAAACATCAGTCATAAAAGTGCATAAAACATTTTGTGGGGAATTCATGAAAAACAATGCCAATGCTTCTCAAATCAAAAAAGAGTTGAAATATTTTAATACGGAAAATGTTGTCATTGATAGGAAAACTGATTTGAAGAAATGGTTCTCGGAGCATGTAATCGATAATATTTCAAATGAACTTTCAAAATTTCAAGAGGAAGGCAGCGGGTGCGTACTCAGCGAAATAATCAATTTGAAAGTTAATAAAAATGATTTGGAGATGGGTAATGGAGAAACATCTCTCATCGAACTCCCCAAATCAATAAAAAAAAGGGGCCTGCGTCAACGTCAAAGATTCAGACAATGAATGTTTTGTTCGGGCAATTGTTAGTGCCCTTTATTCAGCTAAATCTAATTCGAATAATATCTATTCAGATCCAGATTATTCGGAAGTTTTAAATTTGGAGGGTATAGATATGCCTTTGCGAATATCTGATTTTGACAAATTTGAGAAACTCAATAGAATATCTGTGACCGTATTCGCGTAGGAATTGAAAAAAGATCGATACAATTTAGTGGTTGTTAAATGCACCAAAAATAAACTTGATAGACATGTAAATGTGTTAGTGATACAAAATGTATATTATCCTACAGTGTATGATCATGAACCAATGGAAATTGATGATGATCAAACTGAAATAAAGTATAATTTATGTTGAATAAAGAACACATCAAAATTGGTGGGGGATCAAATAAGTAAGAACGGTCACGAGGTTTTCATTTGCGATTTTTGTTTGAATTATTTAGTCTCGCAAGAGGGTTCGAACAAACTCTCTGAATACTGCCGAAATAATAATAACTTTAAGATTTTTTTTCCATCATACAAACAAAACACAATGTTATATATGCTGATTTTAAGTCTCTTCTTACAGCATTCAAAGAAAGGGGTAAGCTATAAAAATAGCTATCAGGAGTTTGACTGTATGGATTGGTTTGTAAAGCAAATGGAGGATGAAGCAAAACTAATTGAGCCTAAAATCAAAACAATAGTACCTATAAATGAAGATATTGACTTGAAGGATGCATCCTCACACTGTCACATTCGTGAAAAACCTTTCAACAGCGGTGATGAGATCAATAGAGACCATAACCATTCCACAGGAAGTTTTCGAGGTTTCGCGCATGCGCGATGTAACTTGGGTTACAAAAAGGCTCATATGCTTCCTGTTATGTTCCACAATCTCTCAGGTTACGAATGTCATTTTATCATCAAAGAGTTGACATGTTGTAGCACTCGAAAACGTCTTATCGTTTCACCTGTCAGTGAGGAAAAATATATTTCCTACAAAAGGAACCATGAAAAAATTCAATACTAAATTTCGTTTCATTTTTATAATAAATTGAACTATTCAATAATGAAAATGAAAAAGATTATGGTCATGCGCTCACCGTATGGCATTTGTTCAATATTCAAAATCTAGGTGAATATAGTGACATTTATATGAAAACAGGCATCATGCTTCTGACGGAAGTATTTGAAAAATTTCTAGTCGAGAGTAACGAAAAGTACGGTCTGGATCCTGCGCATTATTTCACACTTTCTGGTCATACTTAGAGCTGCATGTTGAAATATACAGGATGTCGACTGAAAACGTTACGAGATGTTGATATGCTACTATTTTGGGAAAAAGATATTTGGGCTGGTGTTTCACAAGCTTGCAATAGAATCTCAAAAGCTAGCAATGAATATATGTCTGGGTTGAAACGAATATCGATGTCACATCTGTGCCAGATGGGGGTGATATCGGGTATGTTATGGAAGTCGATCTGGCATATCCAGAACATCCCTACGATGAACATCGTGATTTACCTTTCGCACCTGAAAATGGAGAGCCTCCAAGGTCAAAACTCGCCAAATTATTGACAACAGTGTATGATAAGGAAAAATATGTCATACACTACAGAAATTCAAAACAAGCTGTGAGAAATGGTCTAGTTATAACAGAATCCATGTAGTACTCGAGTCTAAACAATCTGCATGGTTGAAACCGTATATTGGCTTCAATACCTGAGGGAGGCAGTCAAAAATGATTTCATAAAAAATCTCTATAAACTACTCAATAATGCTGTTTTTGGCAAAACAATGCAGAAGATAAGGAAAAACCGAATAGGTAAATCAAATTCTGAGTGGGAGGGGCGTTATGGTGCCAAAAATTCGATTTCAAGTCCAACTTTCAGAAATAGAAAGATTTTCTAATGTAAGAATGTAGGCTTTCACGGCCGGTGTTAATTCATCTCTGGTTTTTCGGACTTGAGGGCCGTGTAGTGGAATTTTGTTTTCCGGAGCTTTCGGATACATCTGCGGCAGCCATCTTCAGCGGCATGGTCTTAGTTGAACTCCTCTATGTGAGTTCACTACGTCTAACGATTTTCGATAAACATTGTCGATAAACATTTGATGGCTATTGAAATGCAGAAAGCTGAATTAGTTCCCGATTAACCTCTCTATATAGGAATGGCTGTCTTGGATCTTGCAAAAACTGTAGTATACGATTTTCACTTACAGTATATGCTACCAAAATTTGGTATTGACGCTTGTAAGCTCTTATACACAGATACGGATAGTCTCATCTATGAGATTATCCATGATGATGTTTATGAAACACGTAAAGAGGATATTCATAAACTCGATACGAGTGATTACCCTCAGAATAACACGAATAACATACCTCTGAATGAGAAAGTAATTGGATTGAAGAAGAAAGAGAACTATGGCTGTATTTTTTTCAAAGAACTTCATTCATATATAATGCGTTCTTAACAAGAATGAATACACAATTCGAAGTCTGTGGTAGTTTGGATCATATTGAATAATTAATATCCGAATCAGCAAATGTGCTGCTCTCGAAAAAGTATCTACAAAAACATACACAATTCATCTTGATTTTCATCTTGGATTACATATCTGAATATAAAATAATATACCTCTGATAATTCTGATCTCTAGTTGTTAAAGATGTACAAAATAAATTCACTTATATACATATATATATATATATATATATATATATATATATATATATATATATATATATATATATATATATATATATATATAAATATATATAACATATATTAAGTGATGATGTACGGATGGCTAATATTGAAATATTGATTCAGGTAGGTATATGAATATGTTTTTTTTGTTATATATTTCTGATATTTCTGTTAATTAATCTTATATTTGCACTTTCCGCTATGTTCTTTGGTAAGAAATTATAGGCTTCTATGCTCTGCATTATAGGGTTTTTGAAACCTATGTTTGTTCTCATTGGCTCTAAGAAGATGTTTGCTTCTGATTCACCAAATTGAGAGTTGTATTGCATTCGAGATTTTCTCTGGTTACCTTGTATATGAATTTACTTTGTTCGATTTGTAGTATTATCGAAATGGGTAAGATGTTGATTTGATCATATATTATTTGGGTAGGGGTACGATACTGAAATTTAAATAGAATCTTCACAACCTTATTTTGCAATCTTTCGATTTTTTTGAACATTGTTATTCCACCTGTTCCCCATAATGGAGTTAGGTACCTGAATATGGACAGAAAATATGCATTGTAGGTCAGATACAAGCTTGATAATCTTATATAATCTCTACATCGATAAATAGCACCGATAAAGGAAGATATTTTGTTTTCTATGTGTTTGTTGTGTTCACTCCAGTTCAGATTCTCTTCCAATACAAGTCCTAGGTATTTTACCTTCAGAACTTTGTCAATTACCTCTCCTCCTATCTCTATTGTGATGTTTCGTGACATTTGATTTTTTTGTGTGAAAATGTTTTCTCACTTATATCAGGTTGTAGTCTATTTTTCAATAGCGATACATGGTATTGTTCTAAGTCTTTATTGACTGTTATTTGTAACTGGGATATATCTCTGTCTTTATAGACCAAGACAGTGTCATCAGCTAATTTGAAATATCTACCTTGAAGCTCAGCAGTTCTTTATGATAGTATATGTAAAATATATAGAATTGGTCCCAGTACTGAACCCTGAGGTACTCCCGATTTCGTAATATTAGTTTGGCTAAAAGTCCCATTTAACACAGTGAATTGTTGCCAATTGATGAGGTATGATTTTATAAGCGAATGAAGTCCTCCTCTTATTCCCATTTTTTCCAGTTTGTTGAGTAATATCGTATGATTCACTACATCAGAAGATTTCCGTAGATCATAATTTTCATCTAGTGCAGAGGAGATGGAATTAACAAAGTCCATTGTGGCCCTCAGAGTATTGCTATGTTCCTGAAATCCATATTGATAATCATCAAATTCAACAAAATTAGTAAAGTAATTGACCTCATTTGCTTTTTCATAACTATTTCAGTAATTTTTGATATGGTACATATCATGGAAATGGTTCTGTAGTGGTCTGTTCTATTTTTTGGTCTACTTTTGTGTTTTGATGTAACCTTACTGATCTTGAGGACATCCAGAAAAATGCCTTGCATTAAGGTTCCATTTATTCGTTTCACAAGAATAGGTATAATGTACTCTTTGAGAGTTAACAGATCTTAAGTGTTTACATTATCATAGCCGGGTGCAGAGTTCTTATTTAGTTCTAATAGCTCTTCAACATCCTGTGTACTTGTGTTTTCAAGATACATTGAGTTATTGCTATGGATTTCTTCAAAATCAGCAAGGGTTTCTGCTTGTGTATCCACATTGTCTATTATTGTCTCTCCAATACCGATAACATATTTATTGAACTCTTCAGTGATGTCTTCCTATTTTTCCAAGATATGTCGAGGTCAAGAATAGTTATTTGGGAAACTTTTTATTAATACTTGCCATCATATTATCAATGAGTTTCCATTGTTTTTTGTAATTGGTACCAGTTTCGTTTCATTTTTCCTTACAGTAATTCCGTTTTAATTGCTTTTCCTCAACAAGGTTTTTTGTTTATTTAAATTGTGTTTTTAGATCCGGGTTAAGAGGGCTTTTTATTTTTTCTTGGTATAATTTGTCTCGTTTTTTGATGAGATTGAGAAATTCTGTTTTTATTCAGTCCTTATTTTCTGTATGTTTTAACTTATATTTTATTGTAGTTTCTTTTTTGCATACTTGTATTGCTGATATCAGTTTTTCATAGCTATTTGAATTAAATCTATTCACTAGTTCTTGGATTTTTTTTTAAATAAGTTTTGATTCTGTATGCTGTGTTTGTGGATTATTTTTTTAATTTCCCGTTGAGTTTTGGTTCAATTTAAGAGCCATCGTAACCCGCAATCACGAATTAATTTCCTTCCTACTTGATAGTACGTAGCGCCTTGTATTTCAATTTGCAATTTTTTGTATATATTTTGGAACATGTCCTTGAGGTTTCCATTTTGACAAGTAGGTATACCGTTAATGACTACATTGTTTTCCATGCTATTTGATCGTTTTTATTTTCTTCTTCTGCTAACTGTAATTTCAGCTCATCAATATCCTTTCTCAGTTCTTGGTTCACTTTTTAGTTGTTCTCCATATTTTTTCAAGAGATCACATTGTCTTTGATCCATAAGTTGAAGTTTATCCATAACATCTTTTAGTGTGTAATTATCTGTGATTTTTTGTTGTTTCTCTGGTTTGTTTTGGTCCATTCCAACCTCACTTTCGCATGGCTTACAGATCCTGCGTTCACTGTCTGGATTTTTGTTTTCACGTTCAAAATAGTTTAATTTTGCTTTCTTCATGTAAATACAGTCACAATGATGCCATTTTGAACAATTATTGCATTGTATCGCAAATGAATTGTTGCAAGTTTTTGAGCAGATGGGTCACTTCGACGTCATTCTTCTTCTCTTCCTATTATTCATTTCATATAATGGCGGAGTTTATAGGTTTGAGATAAAAAATGTACACTTGCCTGACTGATACTTCACTGATGTCAGAGGGACAAAAATGCGTCAAAAAGTCAAAAGGTGTCAAATATAATGTTGCGAGAAATGAAATTACATTTCAGCATGATATAATCTCTTTACGCGAAAAGAAGGCTCTCTATAAAACTCAACGGACAATTCAATCTAAACTGCACGATGTATGTTCAACCGAACAGAAAAAAATCGCTTTAAGTGCATTCGACGATAAACGCTTCCTATCTAAAGACTCAGACGACACGCTCCACATGGGGTCATTATAGTTTTATGAATTCGACAATTGTATTTCGATTACTTGGACGTAGTTGTTCATATATTTCGAAAGAATGTGATCAATATGTTCAATTTTTTAAATAAAATACCAAAATGTGATTACTGTGTGTTTTAATTTCGAACAATGTACTAGGTTACAAAGATTCTCGAAAATGATGTGATGTATGTTCTACATATTGGACAACTTCCACATTCAATGGAACAATCTACACAACATACTAAATGTTCACATGGCATGAATACAACTTCCATTTCATTTCCTGAACAAATTTCACGAGTATAACGCTGATTTTCACATGATGTAGATTGGATGTTTTGGAGCTCAAAATTGGGATTTTTTAGTTTCCAAAAAAATTTGATGTTGAACCCAAAATTCATCTTCAGGCATCGACTCTCTCACCTCAAATCCACAGTTGAAGCACTTGACTCGATCACTCCTACCTGTATAAAAAAATCCTGCCTCAGCTAGATCATATGGTTTTTGTGGCGTCTTTTTTGTCTCACATATTCTCCTTCTTCATCGAAAAATTAGCAATCAGGTTGTCATCTAAAGTGATCCATCAGAGGGTCATCTCCAACCTCCGATCTGAACCCTTCAATGTGACACTCTGGGCAAACAACTACATCATCTCTGCCAGTATAAATGAATCCAGCATCAGCAAGTTTATCTTTCGGGAATACATACATTCGATCACGAAAGGTTTCCAGTCTCTCAACATAGGTGTTGAAATTCCTTTCAGGTATAACTTGTATTCTAGCTTCCACCTCCATACTGTTTGCAGAACATATCACAACTAAAATGAAACTCACTTTCCAAGAGATGAAACATGATGTCTCTACATGTAACACATGATTTCATATCTTCATTGCACTTCGAACTAATATGGATGGAGTCGCCGCAATCTGAGATCATGGTCGCAGCAGGAGTGTCATTCGATAATCTGCTCAGCTAACTGATAAATAATCCCCATTCGTAGGTATTGAAGGACATTTGACAATCAGCGAATACATCAACTTGACAGCTGGTACAAATCCTCGTGCAGGAATGAGACCACAATGCACGTTGAATAAATATGCACCAAAGTTGACCAATGAGTTGAGTATATATAAACGTTCACATTTGATAGCTTCACATTTGGTAACATTTGCAGCATTTTTACTTTTGATCGGTTCAGCTCATAGGTATTTGGAAAGAGTATCGATAACAACAAAAGTATACTTTCGCTTGACTTTAGCATAATTCTGAAGAACAGCGAGGTCCATTTACCACAGGTCATCCATCCTCTTGATTATAGTTCGACGTCGTGGGAATTTCTTGCAAACAAATTTATTACCAACTGAATTTTCTCTTTTGGATGTCCTTCCATTCCAATGGTAAATGCTTTCGGTTTCGAGTTGATCAAACCGAATGTTTTTTTTGCGATACATTCAAGTTGAATATGTCATCATTCATTTGGGTAATATCATCTTTATATTGAAGTAATACCGCTTCAAGTTTTGAATATGTTTCATAATGATTCCGTTGAGAACTTTTCAGTTCATCTGCCAAAGTCGTTGTGTCTTTTTTCGTCGATATGATATCCTTGTCATGTTTAGACAATAGAGCCTGAATCACCTTCACTCCTTCATTGAATTTTCACTCAAAAGTATTCACCCGATTAATCAAGGTGTTTTTCTCTTTTTCCAGCATGTCAATATTACTTTTGTGTCGCCCCACTACAGCTTGAAAATTTCGCATGCATGCAACTGTCGCTTTTTGAAGATTATGCATTCCAACTCTGATGTCTTTTTCATGTTGAGCGAGGTGTTTACTGGTATTCTTTACCTTTTTTCGACGGCTCCTCAAAGACTTTCACCACTCCTTTTAACTCATTCTCTACAAGCTGTTTTTGCCAACAGCGAAGTGATAGCAGCTTCTTCCCTTCCTCAATTTCACTTTTGATTTGTTCAGTCGAGTTATTGGTAATGCCCTCCACATATTGCTTAGTTGCCACATACTCAGCATCTGTTGGCATTTTGACACGGCCTATTTTCGAAAAGTCCGATCGCCATCATGAGTATCATCGAAGGCTATACCTGAACAATCACATGACCCTTGCGGCTCTTCATCAAAGTCTGATGTCGATTCGACAGAGTAACCGAACTTGTTGATACTCATAATGAGACTGATGCAGTAGTATTGAAACATTCGAATTCATTGAATGACACCAGCCTCTTTCAATTCTTCAATAATTGCCACGATCTCATTATCGACAGATGTATTTCCAGCTTCCTTTGCTGCCACGGGTAATCGAAGTCTATCAACCAATTCGTTAACATCATCCCCGTATACATACTCCATAGGTTTGGTGTTATATGTGAGAGACATACCCCCACCCTTAATTTCATGTGAGGGCTTCGCTTCTTCCTTCTCCAGAAAGACAGGTCTTATAACTTGATCATTTTTTGATGTGGTGGGAGATTTCGGTGTGTTTTTATTGTTGAATGAACACAACTCATCTTTACAATTGTAATATATGCCTGCAAATCATTATCATGGTAGTCTGGTAGTTATAGGAACGTCTTCCCACGGCACCGACAGTTGAACCCAGCGGATGAACCCAGCGTCAGCAGCTTTCTTGGAATAACAAGAAATATGATTCTTTCTAATCTTGTATGATTCTGATGTTCATGAGAACTTTTATTCAGTATTCATTAAGACTTCAAACTGTATGTTTGCTCAAATAAAATTTGCTCTTCCGTAATTGTTTTTGAAAAGTCATTCTCAATCGGCGAACACTTAATTGGCGCAGTCGGTAGGATTTATCAAACTGTATCGGCAAATTCCAAAAATTGGGTTCGAATAAAAACACTTTCGAAACAAACAAGGAGCAGTGTTAGTTGCGGACAACATAGCCAATTCCAACACCCTTAAAGCAGAGGACCACATCGCCAACGTTTCAAGAAACTGATGGAGAACTTCATCGTCGAAACCAGCTAGCTGTAAGAAGTCCAGAGGAACGAGACAACTTCGCTCAAATCTTATTAGCACTAGACATGGGAAAGAACAATGAAGATAGTCTTCATACTACTGTCGTATAGAAGGCCTCAATAAAAACCTTTTCGGAATCAGGTCGCGACATTGACGTACATATACGCATTCGTTGACAATGGTTTGAGGCACGTCCAAATGTTTTGGCAAATATCACACTCAGTAAATCGAATGTGTTATAAAAGAAGTGTCGTGGCTCTGATTCAAAGAGATTGATAAATAAACCGTTGATCGGGGAATTGGAAACAAGTCCCTGATTGATCACAAAATTGTCAGATGTAGTCAGTAATACGATTCTGCCCGATAGGGCAAGTAAATTCAGTGTTGTTGGGTTTTTATTTTGTAAGTATAGTTTTTATAATGAATGATTGTCGTTTTGAGTGAATGTGTGAATCAATAAAGTTTGTATTTGTGTTTTCACCAACTGAATTCATCCTGGTTATCACAAAGACCATCTGAGCTACTTTAACCCCAAGGAAGGACGAAATTCCTACCTTACTTCCCGACATGGTGGAGGCGCCTCGCTTCGATTTCGAAGATTCATTCTTCATAATGAATCTTAATGAAGTACCCTCGTGAAATTTCGTAATATAAAGTTTTTTACTGAAAATTTGTGATAACCGCATGAACAGTTGTTTTGAAAATGTGTGTGTGTGTTAAATGTGCGATTCTAATTTCTCATTTTGGTCATTTTCAGTATGATTTGTGTGATTGATATTTTTTTCGAGTGAAATGTATGTATGTATGGTTCTTTTTTCTGGTAGCTTGCCAAATTTAAGAGTTTAGTGATTGATGATGATATTATGTCTCGAATGATTTGATTGGAGTGAATGGGTTGTTGGTATGATTTGTCTGTTTTTTTAATATTATTGAAATTTTTGACTAGGCCTTTTTGTTTCTTTTTCTCACGGAAATATATAAATATTATATTATATTATTAATAAAATTTTTTGAGAAGTTTTTTATTCGATGAAATGAAAACGAAGTACAAATATTTGTTGAGATATTCCTTTTGCATTCATTGAGTATATCAAATAATTATAGTATGCTCAATGAGTAACGTAAATGATGTTGATTGATAGCTATAACGATTTGTTTGTTGTTCAAAATTTTATCTGAATATAATTTGACGAATCGATTAGATGAATCTGAAGTATGCCATATTGCTTATGGATTGGTTTTATTTTGAAAAAATTAAGTTATTTCTCCAATCATACTTGAGAAATTACGAAATATGTCTTGAAAGCACTGCCTAGCCACCAGTGGAGATACAGCTATTTGCAACAGCTCTCTCGGAAAGGCATATATATCGTGAGGAGCTAAAAAATAAAATCTCTGACGGTGTGAATACGAAATGAAAGTAGTGGTTCACAACAATGATTTTATATATTTTTGGTTCCCATTTCTTCAAGTTCAATTTTTTTTTGCGAATTTTGATTGCATATCAGTTCGTTATCAGTAGTGTGAATTTTTTTTTAGGGAAAAACTAGTCTTTTTTGAGAAACAAGTTGATATAATGAAAAATGTTCAGTGTAGAGTTGAAAACACTGAAGGAAGTTTGTGTCTGAACTATCGAATATGGGGAGGTACTCTTGGAAGAATTGCGTGTGTTAGCGCTGAAAGATGACCTTACCCAAAGTGTTAATTGTTTTTGAGAAGAATATGGAAGATGACTGAAATAAGTTGAATATTTTTCTTGATGCTTCACAGAGGTGAAGAAAAATTGAATATGTATTGTGTATTGATGTTCGAGTGAACATTTTAATGGGTGATAGTTGTTCAGATGATATATAAAAAGGTATTTTCGAGTGAGGATACGTAATCAATCATGTTCAACTGGTTTCTCAAATATTCTTTCACATATAATGATAATTTCGGGAAAAAAATCCGTTGGGATCAATGATTTGCAACCAGAGATCTTTCCGGAAAGTCATTCATAAATTCATAACTGTTCTGTTGCAAATTTTAACATGAGCAATAAGGATTATTCTGCATGATGAAAAAAAAATCGAATTGTGTAGATAAATTATCGTGAAAATTCGCCCTTTGGTTATGTGTCGATCATAGCGATTTCAATATATTACTTCGAGTTGATGCGAGAAAAACAGTATTTTTGTTGTTTCAAGAAATGGATACACAGGAGAGCTTGGTAGATGTGTCACCGTTCAAGATGAAAGCTTGCCTTGAAGTTTATGGAAAAATAATTGGTTATTGTTGTTTGTGTCTCGTTGAATAGAGGGACATAGTCATTGGGGAGAGCTTGGAAGAAGTGTTACGGTTTGACATGAAAGCTTACCCTGAAGTTCATGAAGATTATGTTGTTATGTTGAGTAAATAGGAGAGCTTGAAAGATGTGTCACCGTTCAACATGAAAGCTTGCCTTGAAGTTTATGGAGAAAGAATTAGTTATTGTTGTTTGTGTCTCGTTGTAGAGAGGGACATAGTCATTGAGGAGAGCTTGGAAGAAGTGTTATGGGTTGACATTAAAGCTTGCCTTGAAGTTTATGGAGATTATATTGTTATGTTGAGTAAATAAGTTGAGGCGTATATGATATAATGAGTATATTTTAATAGTATTTTGTTGCAACTCGAAGTGATGAAAGGAAGTAATTGATCAATTGAACGACAGAAAAAAGTGTGGAAAAAAGAGTTGAAAGCTGCATGAGAATTGCAGTTAGGTAATTGAAACGTTCAGATTCATCAAATGAAAAAAAAAATGTGTTGTTACTTTATTTTACTTTATCATTGGGTCATTGAACATATTAGAAATGGAAAATTTCGTTTTTGAAGAGAACTATCGATTTCTAACTTCGTTATTAGGGAAATGATTATCAAGCTTATATTTTTTCTGATGATTGTTGATTATTTTTTTATTCAAAATAACTCATGCCTGAAATAGAAAATAAATAATCACCACTCGATTTTTGCTGACTTGTCAACAAAGCATAAACAATTAGTTCAACGATCCGAATCGAAAAATATTTTACATTGGTTCGTAAAAAGTATTTACCAAACGACTTCATCGAAATATTTTCAAGGTCTAGGTTACGACACATTCGAGTCGTTGTTTTGGAAATATGCAGGTTATTGATATTACTGGTATGATCGCCGATTAATTTGTTTCTGAAGTCGTGATTGAAAATGAATGAATAGATAGTTATTTACCCAATGAGTGAATTTCGACAACTTTTACTGCCATTATTTTTTCTTTTCATGTAAAATGTCTCCTCGTATCCAAAGAGATGCTACCACCCGAGAACAGAGAAGAGGCCAGCCTGTAGTTCAAATCTATGGACTACCTGATATGATCTCACAGAATCCGTGATGCTGTATGTAAAGGGACAGAGTCGGGACGGATGATCAGCAGGCTCAATCCAACTTGACTATTTGTGAACTTCAGTCGACGATTAGTTGAACAAAGTGTACTGTCAATGTCCAGTCCAGCGTTATAGGTCATTTGCAATCCAAGAGGCTGAGGAGAAACGCCAGATCAATGCCAGATCAATGCAATCCATTGAAGAATCCAGGGAGAAGCTCAACCAAGCAACCCAACCCATGAGCTTTGAATATTCTGACCAATGATAATGTCCATGTGAGCGTCCCGAGTTTGAAGCTGAAAGAGATCTGCCGTGATTCCGGTAATATAACACAAGCCACCTATTGAGGAAACGGGCTGCAGAAGTCAAAAGCAGAAGGCAAGGGAGCGCTGCATAAAGATTAGCCAATTTCGTCAGTTGTCCAGTCTCTTATTCCTATAAGAGTCTTCTCCAAATAGTATATAGGAAGCCAGAACAGTTATGGAGATTTGAAGTTGTCCACTCCATTTAGTAATCAGGATGAAGTCGAAAAGGTCCATAGAAGAATGCAGTCGCCATCAGACAAGGTGAATTATTTCCACAACCAGGGTGGCCAGAAGAGAGGATGAGGAAATGAAAAATGTGAAATGAGCAGTATTTTGCTTAGATAGAAAATAGGGCATCTTGGGAGAGATTTTGGGAGTGTATCTAGATTTCTAGCCATTTGCTGTTTGTTGGTATTTGTAAAACTATCTATTCTTCATAGTTCGAATGATAGATTCCATCTTTAATGATGGGGGCCATAATTCAGAACCGAGGGGCATATGTCGTATAGAAGGCCTTAATAAAAAACCTTTTCGGAATCAGGTCGCGACATTGACGTACATATACGCATTCGTTGACAATGGTTTGAGGCACGTCTAAATGTTTTGGCAAATATCACACTCACTAAATCGAATGTGTTATAAAAGAAGTGTCGTGGCTCTGATTCAAAGAGATTGATAAATAAACCGTTGATCGGGGAATTGGAAACAAGTCCCTGATTGATCACAAAATTGTCAGATGTAGTCAGTAATACGATTCTGCCCGATAGGGCAAGTAAATTCAGTGTTGTTGGGTTTTTATTTTGTGAGTATAGTTTTTATGATGAATGATTGTCGTTTTGAGTGAATGTATGAATCAATAAAGTTTGTATTTGTGTTTTCACCAACTGAATTCATCCTGGTTATCACAAAGACCATCTGAGCTATAATTTAACCCCAAGGAAGGACTCAAAATCCTACCTCACTTCCCGACACTACTGCAAGAAAAACATTTCCTTTTTCCATTCATATTTTTTCCGAATATCCGAAATATTATCATTTTATGATCGAATCAGATATAGATAATTTGGTGAATTTATTTGGTACTTTTTCAACCGGAGAAACGCAAATTAAATAATATGACTACCGTACAACCAGTTCAAAATGGTCAACAACTTAGTTATCAACTTCTGAATTATACGTTGATACTATTTCCAATTTCGATGGCAATCCACATACTCTAAATATTTCTATTGATGATTGTGAAAATCTCATGACACAATTCAGTGATCAGAATAATGCCGCTCTCAAAGTTTTCATTTCACGAGAAATTATTGGTAAATTAGTTGGTAGGGCACTCATTCTCATTGGCTCGAGAATAGAATTAAAAACGTGGTTAGAAATAAAAAATTCACTCATATTGAGCTTTGGTGATCAGAGGAATATCGATTGTTTAGTCCGAGATTTAATAATTTTAAGACCACAGAGAAACGAAACTCCTCACAATTTTGGCATGCGATGTCAGGATGCAAGAAGTTTGATAATTTCAAAGTTGTATCCTTCGAATTTGACACACGCTGAAAAAATTATTCAAATGAAAAATAACAACGATTCAGCATTAAAAACATTCATTAGAGGTCTTCCGGGCCAAATACAAAATAACATCCGTTTGAGAGAATCAGACAGTCTCGAAAAGGCAGTGTCACTGGTAATCGAGGAAGAAAACTTTTTATATAGTCAAAATAGAGGTAATATTCTCAATTTTTTCAATTCATTCAAACCAGTTCAAAGAATTGCAAGTCCAAATTCCCGATTCTGTCAACCGCATAGTTCTCAACAATATTATGCTCGCCCCATATTCCAAAACCAACAATTCAAAGAACCGATCAACCCAATCACATCTAATGCACAGAATTCTCAGATTACCTTTCCAAGACCATTCGCGCAAAACTATCAACAACAATGGAAGCCCAATACTAACTTTCCCACGCAAAAACATCCGTTTTTCCAACAAAAACGTAGTCAGATTGTTAACAATCCACAACAAACTTCTAATAAAAATAGATATAATCGAAATGCACCGAAACCATCCAAACCCGAACAAATGGATACTTCTTCCAGTTATTCTCGGCAACAGCCAAGAGAAACTTTCACTCACAATGAACTTTTGGCTCAGAATGTGCATGAATTCAAAAATCCGTTTGAAAATAAAAATATCGAAAATTCAGACGATTACGAATACCCTTTCTATACCGAACAGAGTAATCAGTACCAACAACAACCAAATATTGACTACTGAAATTTTGACATTCATAATCAAGAACATGATATCATTCAGAGTGATCATGAGATATCGAACACTTCGATAAATTCCAATGTAAATTTTCTTCCGGACAACACTCAGAACAATCCCACACAATAAATCTGAATCTTTCTAGATCAAATCTACCACATATTTACATTCCTGAGTTAAATGCTAATTTTCTCATTAATACGGGTAGTACACGAAAGTTGATCAACCCCGAATTGGCCAATAAATGTTTCCAAAATTATATAATTGAAGAAGACTTCAACATTCAGACAGCCCATAATATAACTTATCACAACGAAGTCGTAGTTATTCCAGTTTTAAAAATTTTGGGAGTAAAAGGTACACACAAATTTTATCTTTCCAAATCAAGGAATAAATATGATGGCCTTATTGGGATAGATTTACTCAAACAATTGAGAGCATCGATAATTGTCAGCGATAAATCAATATCGACTCCATTCGTTAGAAAACCAATACTTTATGAAACCGAAGAACTGACAAAATTCAAAAAAGAGCTCACAACTGGTAATTATACCTTGATCATTCCATCACGAACTGAACAAGTAATAAAATGAGGAAAAGGCTTTTTGATTTTATTAAATTTGAAAGACTAGTCGAATCTCCACGAGCTGTAGTGAACATCAATAATTATTTTGCTATAACAACTATCACAAATTCTAGTTGCAATCCAGTGCAAATTGAGTTTACTGAACCGTTTGATGTCGAAATGTTGAACTTCCAGGAAGTGAATTTCGTAGAAAAAATGGAAACTGATGTAAAAGTAGATAAACATATAGATTGTATTCAAAAATCGAACTTGAAAAATTTACCTTAAGATCATTGCAATTCAGTAGAAAAGCAGGCTATTAGGAATCTGTGTTTATAATATCGTGACATATCTTATAGCGAATAAATACCCCTAACTTTCACGAATGACATTCAACACAAAATAATTCGACCAACGAATCACCCATATGTACCTAAACATACCGTTACCCCTAGATACCTACATGAAGCCGAAGTCAATAACCAAATTCAAGAATGTTAAACCAAGTTATTATTCAGCACTCAAGCTCTCCTTGGTCGAGTCCAATTTGGATGGTCCAAAAAAAAATTGACGCTTCGGGTGAAAGGAAATGGCGGATGGTTGTTGCTTACAGAAAACTAAATGAACGGACGATTGACGACAAGTATCCCCTTCCGAATATCACAGACATTCTTGACAAACTCGGCAAAAGCCAATATTTTAGTACTTTAGATTTGGCCAACGGATTCCATCAAATTGAGATGCATCCGAACGACATTCAAAAAACGGCTTTCTCCACACAAAACCGGCCCTACGAATTCAAGAGGATGCCGTTCGGGCTGAAAACGGCTCCATCTAGCTTACAAAGGGTCATGGATAATGTCCTAAGAGGTCTTCAAAATGAACTTGCTTGTTTTATTTGGATGACATTGTAATTTTTAGTACATCTCTGCAGGAGCACCTCGATTGACTGAAATCAGTCTTCGAACGATTGAGGAAATCAAATTTCAAGGTACAACTCGATAAATGCGAGTTCCTCAGGAAATAAGTTGCTTACCTGGGTCACGTTATTACACCTGACGAAGTGAAACCTAACCCAGACAAAATTCGAGCAATCAAAAACTTGACTATTCCTAGGACCTCAATAGAAATATGAAGTTTTCTAGGACTTTTAGGTTATTATAGAAAATATTTAATATTTATTGAAGATTTTGCCAAAATTACAAAAACCGATGACCTTATGCTTGGAAAAAAATGCCAAAGTTGTTCATTGTCAAGAATTCATATCAGCATTCAACACCTGTAGAAATATATTGATGAATTCACCAATACTTCAATACCAGAATTTTTCCAAGCATTTCGTGTTGACCACAGATTACGTGAACCAAATTCTAAACTAGTCAGATGGCGCCTGAAGTTGAAAGAATTTGACTATGACATTATTTATAAAAAAGGATCGTTAAATACCAACGCGAACGCACTTTCTCGAGTGACAATTAATGCTTTAGAAAACGAATCAATGATTAAAAATCCAGGTGAAATCGATCAGGAAATTATTGAGTTTTTGCGAAACCTTTCCGAAAATCCGATCCAATATGATCCCGGAACATCCACGAGTAAAAAACATCTTCAACCACCCGAAATAACGCAAAATCATAACAATCCTGGAATCAATATAATATTGGACCTCACGTTGGAACCTGCCAATACTCCTAATGTCGACGAACGTACCATGTCAGCACATCATACCACCTGTAATGAAACAACCAACAATGGAATAATAATCTATGACGAAATAATCAATAACAAAGTAAACCAAATCTTAGTCTTTCCTCATCCTTATAACAAACTGAATGTGAGTGAAGAAACCTATGAAAACCATAAAATTATGAAAGTTAAACTTCCGATGTCAAAATTGTACGTCGAAGATCTCGTGTTCAAATTCTTTGGAGACTATACTATTTCCGGAAAATTGTATTGTTTATCTTTCCAAAACGATAACCAATACGAAATTTTCAATAAAGTTAATTTGGAACACTTTTCAGAACGAGGTCCAAAACTTATAAGATGCACAAAATTAGTCAAGGACAATCAGACAAGGATGAACAAATAATGTTAACAAAAAACCATCATGAAGGGAAAACTAATCATAGAGGTATAAATGAAACTTTGGAAGTTTTGAAATGAAATTATCATTGGAAAAAACATGAAAACTTCAATAACCGAATTCATCAATTCTTGTGGAGTATGCCAAAGAGCCAAGTACTCTAGAGAAGTACCTCACACCCCCTTAATGCTCACAGAAACACCGTCGAAGCCTTTTCAAATATACATATATATTTGTTTTTCTATGACAATTAGATATATTCAGCACTTGTAGATGCTTTCTCAAAATTCGCCTAAGCTTATTAAGTAGCCGGAAAAACCGCGATTCACATAAGTGGCGCTCTAATAAAATATTTTGCTTCCTTCGGCATTCTCCAAAAATTGATAATCGATAACGGAACCGGATTCAATAATGACATCTTTAAAGAGATTTTGAATTTACACAAGATTAAAACTCATTTCTCTACCCCAGCTCACCATGAATCTTATAGCATAGCTGAAAGATTTCATTCAAGCATTATTGAACACCTCAGAATATTGAAAGAAATGTACCCTAATGACAGAAAAAACCTTATTGATTATGCTTTAATTGACTATAATAGTCCTATTCATAGTTCGACTACTTTCACATCTTTTGAACTAACATTCGGTCACACAAACATGAGAAATCCGAATGAAATATTCTTGCCAAACGCATTATTTTTCGATTATGCAGAAAATCACAAGAAAAAACTTGATCACATATATCAAAATGTCCAGGAGAGATTATTATATTAAAAAAAGGAGAAAATAGTCGCTAAAACCAACACACAGGGTGATACAAGTGAAGAATTTAGAATAGGTCTGACAGTTTTCAAAAAGAATTCACAACAACAGAATAAGAAAAATAAAAATTTTCAGGTCTATATGAAATAACTAAAACATTAGAAAGAAATAAAGTAGAAATTATAGACAAAAAAAAACAAAAATAAAAGGGAAGTTATCCATATAAAAGAATTAAGGAAACCCCTTCTTGTTACAGGCTCACCAGCTACTCCAAGTGCGACTTAGCCTACCCAAAATCCAACGACCTCAAAGACAATCCTGGTCTCCTTCCTTTGAAACCCGGAAACGCCCAAAATGTAGTTCATCATTGGTCATTCATCCAAATTTTTGACATTCGAAAAATAGTCGAAGTATTCTATTCGTTGAAATCACAATTCGAAAGGCTTGAGGAAACCTTTACCAAAAACCAATATTGTCAAAAAATTCCATAATTCTTACAAATCGATCGAAACTTTGGGACAAAAAATTACATCTCAACTAAATCAATCAAATCCTTCGAATCACGAGAGAAAAAAACGTGGCCTAGTCGACGGATTAGGATCCATTATTGAATCATTGACAGAAAATTTGGATCAGAATGATGCCAAAAAATACGACAAAGCCGAAACATCGATATCCAAAAATCAATCCAAAATGAAAGTGTTGTCAAATATCTTTCCTTCAGAAATCAATTAAAAATTTCAAAAAAAGAACACAAACTATGGCGCACAATGAGGCGATTTCACAAATGCGTCTCATGCAAATTGAAAAATTCTTACAACATGTCGAAATGGAGCGAGAAGTGGCTTCTGAATATTTTCTCATACTATTGGTTATTTTCCAAATGACCACAGCTTTCCAAGTCATCTCTGATGTTCTAGAGAGAATCGAGGTAGCTATCACGTTTTCGAAATTGAATACCTTCCATAATTCCATTGTCGAACCAAACTACATTTTACAAGAAATCAAATCAATAAGTGATCAATTGACCGAAAATAAATTACCTTTCGAAACAATAAAAGAAAATGTATTACTTTTCGGGAAAATTATGGAAATCAAAAGTTAAAGCAAAGGATATTCGATATTATTATTCTCGAGATTTCAATTGTAGAGAACGAAAGCTACAGTTATTACCACCTGTATTCCTTGCCTACTCCCTCGAAAGCAATATTCAAAACCATTCTACCCCAATCCAAATAATCATCCCTAAACGAACAAAACTACATGTTTTTTTGACACAAAATGCCAAGAAATCACATATAATGAACTAATTCAGTTAAAATCGAAGAAAATGGCCCCTCTTGCGAAGTTCAAATGCTGAAATATCACAAAAATATAACGAACTGTCAACAAATTCCAGTCCAAGTAGGAAACGTCAAAGTCCAGAAGATAGAGAAGAATAGATAGATTATTCTCACACCTGAAGACACTTTGGCTATTAAAAGTGTGGCGCGAACAAAGACAATATTTCACTTCACGGGACATTCGAATTCGAAGTAAACGAGACTCTCGCGAAAGACTAAAAATTACCGAGCATCCTAAAATTGATTATTTCGAGTACCAATCACCTGTCGATTCTCAAATTCAGTTTCGTCCTGTGAAAATTGACTCTATGAATCTCGATGAAATCGACTCGATTTATGATTTTCCAGTGTTTTCTCACAATATTAGTGTATGGACAATAATGATTTTAATATTTTGATCGCCATCTCCACAGCGTACGTTCTGTATCATTTCTACTTCAGGAGTGTAGTGGTTAGCATATCTGCCTATCAAGCGGAAGGCCGGGGTTCGAATCCTCGCCGGGCCACCGTGCTGGGTAATCGCACGTTAAAAGGTAAGGCCTCGTTGATCCATTGCTCGCACAAGTTTCGACTTTTGAGGGTTGACGTTCGTCAGCTGGTTAACGGAACGAACAACAACAACAATTTTTAGAAGATGCCAGAACACGACACCAGCAGAGACGACCCCCCAGGAAACCCTCGCATTCTCAAATCCTGTGGCAACCTCCAGAATTTCTCTCTAATTGCGGAAGAGTTATAGGAACGTCTTCCCACGGCACCGACAGTTGAACCCAGCGGATGAACTCAGCGGATGAACTCAGCGTCAGAACCTTTCTTGGAATAACAAGAAATATGATTCTCTCTAATCTCGTATGATTCTGATGTTCGTGAGAACTTTCATTCAGTATTCATGTAGACTTCAAACTGTATGTTTGCTCAAATAAAATTTTCTTTTTCGTAATTGTTTTGAAAAAGTCATTTTCAATCGGCAAACACTTAATTTGGTTCATTGTGAAATATTAAATTATATAATCCAGGTGTACCCTTGAATTTCTTTCCACCAATCATAATTTCACCGGTTTTCTATCAAATTCCATCGGGATATTACCGAGTATTGATTGATTCGTCTCTGGATTATATGTCTGGCCATAAATAATAACATCTGTTTCGGGTACCTTGAATGTATTGATCTATAATTTGAGATGGCGTTGCATCCTTTCCACACTTCATCCCCAAACATTCCACCCTTCTCATCGAATGTATCATCCTGGTCGTTGTCTCCTATGGGAAGCTGGGAATCAGTCTCACTTCTGACTACTGAAAAAGTCAGACAGACATTTTTACATACAAACATGTTGCGAAAATCAGCAGTACAATATTAACCTTCGAACGACAAGGAGGTGGCATCGTGAACACTCTGATCAATAAACTAATCTTCGAATCACACTAACCTGGATATCAATACTGCGGACCTGGAATACTGCGTTAGCTCTTGGTCAAAAGGGCATTCACGGTCTGGATTCCGCCTGCCGCCGACACGATATAGCCTACTCTCAAAAAAAGTCTCTAGAGGATAGTCATAAGACTGATTCGGAGTTGGAGAACTGTGCGTGGGGACGATTCAAATCATAGGACGCTAGTTTGGGTGAGAAAGCTGCATTTTGATTCGTAACTACTGTCATGAAAATCAAACTCAAACTTGGTATGTATGTGAAAAATCCATCATTCGAAAGGGGCATCGTACAGAAAATTCAAAAATCTCCCGAAATATCTCTCAACTCAGGTGATACCCACCTGCTCTACGTGTTGCTAGACGTTTGGTTAAACAAGAAGGAGGTCGCAAAAAAAATCGAGTACCTCGAATAATACCAATCGAAGGAAAAAGTAGTGGCATTTACATTTGATACCAATATTTGCTGCACTTAGTGCCGGTGGTGCTGCAGGAGTTACCAAAATAGTTATTGATGCCAAGAATGCAGAGAAAAAACTTGAAGATCAACGTCACAACAAGGCAATGAAAGAGATCGAAAAATTGGAGTCAGGATTATTTTTGAGAAAAAGTCGTCGTGGATATGGGATTTTCCTTCGAAAACAAAAAACTACCGTTGAAGCTACCTAATAGAGCACTTTTCGATGTGGGGTTGAAACGATATGCAAAACAATTGGAAATTCCCCATTTCAAGGGCGTCTTTATGCGTGATCAACTCGTACACTCCACACCAGCAGTCAAAGAATGTGCCATCATAAATTCGAATCTGCAAAAGAACAAAGGAATTCATTGGGTAGCTCACCGCAAACATGTCAATAAGTTAGAATATTCTGACAGTTTCGGACATTTCAAACCACCTGTGGAATTGCACTACCTGGGAAAAAATTTAAAAATCCAATACAACAATGATCGTTATCAGAATTCCAATGAGTCAAATTGTGGACACCTGTGCTTGGAACTCTTTATAAAACTGGTGTGTAGCACTCGTTGAAGTTCAGTTATGTCTCTGATTGTAACACTGACAAGTCGTACTTCCACAGCGAGCAGTGACTTCACCAATCCGATTTCCTTAGACCCTGACTCTGAATACGGTTTGGCATTGATTGATTTTCACTCGTACAACAGCATTCCGAACATAAGGGAGGGTGATAGAAAGTTCTACTATTTCAAGAACGCTGATACGATCAAGAGAGAAATCATCAGTATTCTCATTGGTTCATACGAAATCACTAACATTGCCAAATTACTAACGGAGTTCATGGAAAATACCAGAGATATCAAGAAAAGAGAGGAAAAAGACGAAAGTGAAGAGGAGAAGAATATAACTGATGAAGTATTTTCTCTGAAAGCCAACCTCGATACTCTACAGTGTGAAATATACAGCAAAGTACACGCTATTGATTTTCGTCCTGAAGACTACATTGGAAAATTACTATATATATATATATATATATATATATATATATATATATATATATATATATATATATATATATATATATATATATATATATATATATATAGGAACTCCAGTTCCTAATAAACAGAAATCTAACGTCATTTACAAAATTACATGTAAGGATTGTGACAAAACGTATATTGGTCAGACATCAAGAACTCTAAATAGCCGTATTATATCACACAGAAGTGATTGCAGGAGAAACATTAATTCTTGCGCATTATCTGAACATGTCAATAGTAATGATCATCAAATGGACTATGACAATACTTCAATATTATGTTCAGAAACTAATACTGATAAGAGAGTTTTTCTTGAGATGGTTCACACAAACAATGAGGAAAAGTCGATGAATAAAAGAACAGACTTGAATAATCCCAGTATGAGTGTGAACAATGTGAATTGTTCGAGACCTGGATTACAACTGAACTCGAACAGAAAGAATTATGTTAACATCTTGTTCGAAAGACGATACGCTGCGGCAGCAGAATCAGCATTTTCTTGGGAAAGCCGGCGATCTCGGTGAGATATTCTATGAGAGAGATCACACCCAGACTTGCCAGACTCTTCCATCCTTCCAACAGTATCAAAATGGCTAATAAAACCATACTTACGAGTCGTTCAATATTCTCCAAAGTCAAGGACGAACTGCCTCTCACCTCAGCTTCCAACGTAATATATTGTATTCCTTGTCAAAATTGTGACAAAAAATACATAGACCAAACCTCAAGACCGCTCTCAGGCAGAATCACCTCACACAAGAGTGACTGCAAACATCATCCAGAAAGATGTGCATTAGCAGATCATGTCAACAAATTCGACCACAACATGGACTATAAATGTTAGCGAGGGAGTCACACCTGACAAAAAGAACCTTCCTAGAAATGGCTTTCATTTATCAAGAACCTAATTGTATAAACAAAAAAAATGACATTAATCATTTGAGTGAGATTCACTTCTATTTGTTGGCTCTAGACAATGCTCCAGTAAACATTGATGAACAAACTTTGGTATCATTATAAAATTCTTAACTTCAACTTTTTTCCTAATTATCGCCTAATCTATTTCAACTGCCCATAGAATTTTCAACACAGTGCAAACGAACTTTGATAATTATCGCCCAATTTATTTCAACTGCCATTAAAATCTTCAACACAGCGCAAACGAACCTCAATAATTATTCTTACTATCAACCGTGGCACCAACAATCAGTTGGCACCATTGATTTGTTTGACCTGACACATGACAATATGACATTGTCATCTGTCCATTCACTTTTGACGTTTTAACCTATCATTCTAAGTCCGACCACATGTTTGACTAGATTTTGATTATATTTTAACTAAGATTTTAATGTGTACTTTATAATTAGGATTATTTAAACTCATCTGCATGCTCATTGCTTCTCATCGTTACCATGAATGTCATCATGCTGAATTGTACCATCAAGTCATACATCCTCACAAAAGTGTAAGTAATCATGCACCTAACTATTATAGAGTTCACATGTAATGTTCATTGTAGTTTTCCTGATGATGGAATGAAATATATTTCCGAAAGCTTGGACATACTTGAAAGAGTTTTCTTTTGACGTGCTGCACTCCCCAATATTCACTAGTTTGTACCTAACTAGTCAGCAAAGACTGCCTATCAATATATCCAGTGATGATAGCCAGCTAGTAAGACAACTCAGACCTAGACGCAAGGTCACTCAGTCTTGAAAATGGCTCCGAAATGGGAGAATATATTTCATTCCATCATCAGGAAAACTACAATGAACATTACATGTGAACTCTATAATAGTTAGGTGCATGATTACTTACACTTTTGTGAGGATGTATGACTTGATGGTACAATTCAGCATGATGACATTCATGGTAACGATGAGAAGCAATGAGCATGCAGATGAGTTTAAATAATCCTAATTATAAAGTACACATTAAAATCTTAGTTAAAATATAATCAAAATCTAGTCAAACATGTGGTCGGACTTAGAATGATAGGTTAAAACGTCAAAAGTGAATGGACAGATGACAATGTCATATTGTCATGTGTCAGGTCAAACAAATCAATGGTGCCAACTGATTGTTGGTGCCACGGTTGATAGTAAGAATAATTATTGAGGTTCGTTTGCGCTGTGTTGAAGATTTTAATGGCAGTTGAAATAAATTGGGCGATAATTATCAAAGTTCGTTTGCACTGTGTTGAAAATTCTATGGGCAGTCGAAATAGATTAGGCGATAATTAGGAAAAAAGTTGAAGTTAAGAATTTTATAATGATACCAAAGTTTGTTCATCAATGTTTACTGGAGCATTGTCTAGAGCCAACAAATAGAAGTGAATCTCACTCAAATGATTAATGTCATTTTTTTTGTTTATACAATTAGGTTCTTGATAAATGAAAGCCATTTCTAGGAAGGTTCTTTTTGTCAGGTGTGACTCCCTCGCTAACATTTATAGTCCATGTTGTGGTCGAATTTGTTGACATGATCTGCTAATGCACATCTTTCTGGATGATGTTTGCAGTCACTCTTGTGTGAGGTGATTCTGCCTGAGAGCGGTCTTGAGGTTTGGTCTATGTATTTTTTGTCACAATTTTGACAAGGAATACAATATATTACGTTGGAAGCTGAGGTGAGAGGCAGTTCGTCCTTGACTTTGGAGAATATTGAACGACTCGTAAGTATGGTTTTATTAGCCATTTTGATACTGTTGGAAGGATTGAAGAGTCTGGCAAGTCTGGGTGTGATCTCTCTCATAGAATATCTCACCGAGATCGCCGGCTTTCCCAAGAAAATGCTGATTCTGCTGCCGCAGCGTATCGTCTTTCGAACAAGATGTTAACATAATTCTTTCTGTTCGAGTTCAGTTGTAATCCAGGTCTCGAACAATTCACATTGTTCACACTCATACTGGGATTATTCAAGTCTGTTCTTTTATTCATCGACTTTTCCTCATTGTTTGTGTGAACCATCTCAAGAAAAACTCTCTTATCAGTATTAGTTTCTGAACATAATATTGAAGTATTGTCATAGTCCATTTGATGATCATTACTATTGACATGTTCAGATAATGCGCAAGAATTAATGTTCCTCCTGCAATCACTTCTGTGTGATATAATACGGCTATTTAGAGTTCTTGATGTCTGACCAATATACGTTTTGTCACAATCCTTACATGTAATTTTGTAAATGACGTTAGATTTCTGTTTATTAGGAACTGGAGTTCCTAAATATATATATATATATATATATATATATATATATATATATATATATATATATATATAGTAATTTTCCAATGTAGTCTTCAGGACGAAAATCAATAGCGTGTACTTTGCTGTATATTTCACACTGTAGAGTATCGAGGTTGGCTTTCAGAGAAAATACTTCATCAGTTATATTCTTCTCCTCTTCACTTTCGTCTTTTTCCTCTCTTTTCTTGATATCTTTGGTATTTTCCATGAACTCCGTTAGTAATTTGGCAATGTTAGTGATTTCGTATGAACCAATGAGAATACTGATGATTTCTCTCTTGATCGTATCAGCGTTCTTGAAATAGTAGAACTTTCTATCACCCTCCCTTATGTTCGGAATGCTGTTGTACGAGTGAAAATCAATCAATGCCAAACCGTATTCAGAGTCAGGGTCTAAGGAAATCGGATTGGTGAAGTCACTGCTCGCTGTGGAAGTACGACTTGTCAGTGTTACAATCAGAGACATAACTGAACTTCAACGAGTGCTACACACCAGTTTTATAAAGAGTTCCAAGCACAGGTGTCCACAATTTGACTCATTGGAATTCTGATAACGATCATTGTTGTATTGGATTTTTAAATTTTTTCCCAGGTAGTGCAATTCCACAGGTGGTTTGAAATGTCCGAAACTGTCAGAATATTCTAACTTATTGACATGTTTGCGGTGAGCTACCCAATGAATTCCTTTGTTCTTTTGCAGATTCGAATTTATGATGGCACATTCTTTGACTGCTGGTGTGGAGTGTACGAGTTGATCACGCATAAAGACGCCCTTGAAATGGGGAATTTCCAATTGTTTTGCATATCGTTTCAACCCCACATCGAAAAGTGCTCTATTAGGTAGCTTCAACGGTAGTTTTTTGTTTTCGAAGGAAAATCCCATATCCACGACGACTTTTTCTCAAAAATAATCCTGACTCCAATTTTTCGATCTCTTTCATTGCCTTGTTGTGACGTTGATCTTCAAGTTTTTTCTCTGCATTCTTGGCATCAATAACTATTTTGGTAACTCCTGCAGCACCACCGGCACTAAGTGCAGCAAATATTGGTATCAAATGTAAATGCCACTACTTTTTCCTTCGATTGGTATTATTCGAGGTACTCGATTTTTTTTGCGACCTCCTTCTTGTTTAACCAAACGTCTAGCAACACGTAGAGCAGGTGGGTATCACCTGAGTTGAGAGATATTTCGGGAGATTTTTGAATTTTCTGTACGATGCCCCTTTCGAATGATGGATTTTTCACATACATACCAAGTTTGAGTTTGATTTTCATGACAGTAGTTACGAATCAAAATGCAGCTTTCTCACCCAAACTAGCGTCCTATGATTTGAATCGTCCCCACGCACAGTTCTCCAACTCCGAATCAGTCTTATGACTATCCTCTAGAGACTTTTTTTGAGAGTAGGCTATATCGTGTCGGCGGCAGGCGGAATCCAGACCGTGAATGCCCTTTTGACCAAGAGCTAACGCAGTATTCCAGGTCCGCAGTATTGATATCCAGGTTAGTGTGATTCGAAGATTAGTTTATTGATCAGAGTGTTCACGATGCCACCTCCTTGTCGTTCGAAGGTTAATATTGTACTGCTGATTTTCGCAACATGTTTGTATGTAAAAATGTCTGTCTGACTTTTTCAGTAGTCAGAAGTGAGACTGATTCCCAGCTTCCCATAGGAGACAACGACCAGGATGATACATTCGATGAGAAGGGTGGAATGTTTGGGGATGAAGTGTGGAAAGGATGCAACGCCATCTCAAATTATAGATCAATACATTCAAGGTACCCGAAACAGATGTTATTATTTATGGCCAGACATATAATCCAGAGACGAATCAATCAATACTCGGTAATATCCCGATGGAATTTGATAGAAAACCGGTGAAATTATGATTGGTGGAAAGAAATTCAAGGGTACACCTGGATTATATAATTTAATATTTCACAATGAACCAAATAAAGTGTTTGCCGATTGAAAATGACTTTTTCAAAACAATTACGAAAAAGAAAATTTTATTTGAGCAAACATACAGTTTGAAGTCTACATGAATACTGAATGAAAGTTCTCACGAACATCAGAATCATACGAGATTAGAGAGAATCATATTTCTTGTTATTCCAAGAAAGGTTCTGACGCTGAGTTCATCCGCTGAGTTCATCCGCTGGGTTCAACTGTCGGTGCCGTGGGAAGACGTTCCTATAACTCTTCCGCAATTAGAGAGAAATTCTGGAGGTTGCCACAGGATTTGAGAATGCGAGGGTTTCCTGGGGGGTCGTCTCTGCTGGTGTCGTGTTCTGGCATCTTCTCCTGAAGTAGAAATGATACAGAACGTACGCTGTGGAGATGGCGATCAAAATATCAAAATCATTATTGTCCATACACTAATATTGTGAGAAAACACTGGAAAATCATAAATCGAGTCGATTTCATCGAGATTCATAGAGTCAATTTTCACAGGACGAAACTGAATTTGAGAATCGACAGGTGATTGGTACTCGAAATAATCAATTTTAGGATGCTCGGTAATTTTTAGTCTTTCGCGAGAGTCTCGTTTACTTCGAATTCGAATGTCCCGTGAAGTGAAATATTGTCTTTGTTCGCGCCACACTTTTAATAGCCAAAGTGTCTTCAGGTGTGAGAATAATCTATCTATTCTTCTCTATCTTCTGGACTTTGACGTTTCCTACTTGGACTGGAATTTGTTGACAGTTCGTTATATTTTTGTGATATTTCAGCATTTGAACTTCGCAAGAGGGGCCATTTTCTTCGATTTTAACTGAATTAGTTCATTATATGTGATTTCTTGGCATTTTGTGTCAAAAAAACATGTAGTTTTGTTCGTTTAGGGATGATTATTTGGATTGGGGTAGAATGGTTTTGAATATTGCTTTCGAGGGAGTAGGCAAGGAATACAGGTGGTAATAACTGTAGCTTTCGTTCTCTACAATTGAAATCTCGAGAATAATAATATCGAATATCCTTTGCTTTAACTTTTGATTTCCATAATTTTCCCGAAAAGTAATACATTTTCTTTTATTGGTTCGAAAGGTAATTTATTTTCGGTCAATTGATCACTTATTGATTTGATTTCTTGTAAAATGTAGTTTGGTTCGACAATGGAATTATGGAAGGTATTCAATTTCGAAAACGTGATAGCTACCTCGATTCTCTCTAGAACATCAGAGATGACTTGGAAAGCTGTGGTCATTTGGAAAATAACCAATAGTATGAGAAAATATTCAGAAGCCACTTCTCGCTCCATTTCGACATGTTGTAAGAATTTTTCAATTTGCATGAGACGCATTTGTGAAATCGCCTCATTGTGCGCCATAGTTTGTGTTCTTTTTTTGAAATTTTTAATTGATTTCTGAAGGAAAGATATTTGACAACACTTTCATTTTGGATTGATTTTTGGATATCGATGTTTCGGCTTTGTCGTATTTTTTGGCTTCATTCTGATCCAAATTTTCTGTCAATGATTCAATAATGGATCCTAATCCGTCGACTAGGCCACGTTTTTTTCTCTCGTGATTCGAAGGATTTGATTGATTTAGTTGAGATGTAATTTTTTGTCCCAAAGTTTCGATCGATTTGTAAGAATTATGGAATTTTTTGACAATATTGGTTTTTGGTAAAGGTTTCCTCAAGCCTTTCGAATTGTGATTTCAACGAATAGAATACTTCGACTATTTTTCGAATGTCAAAAATTTGGATGAATGACCAATGATGAACTACATTTTGGGCGTTTCCGGGTTTCAAAGGAAGGAGACCAGGATTGTCTTTGAGGTCGTTGGATTTTGGGTAGGCTAAGTCGCACTTGGAGTAGCTGGTGAGCCTGTAACAAGAAGGGGTTTCCTTAATTCTTTTATATGGATAACTTCCCTTTTATTTTTGTTTTTTTTTGTCTATAATTTCTACTTTATTTCTTTCTAATGTTTTAGTTATTTCATATAGACCTGAAAATTTTTATTTTTCTTATTCTGTTGTTGTGAATTCTTTTTGAAAACTGTCAGACCTATTCTAAATTCTTCACTTGTATCACCCTGTGTGTTGGTTTTGGCGACTATTTTCTCCTTTTTTTAATATAATAATCTCTCCTGGACATTTTGATATATGTGATCAAGTTTTTTCTTGTGCACTCCCCAATATTTACTAGTTTGTACCTAACTAGTCAGCAAAGACTGCCTATCAATATATCCAGTGATGATAGCCAGCTAGTAAGACAACTCAGACCTAGACGCAAGGTCACTCAGTCTTGAAAATGGCTCCGAAATGGGAGCCGAAACGTAGACAAGTAAATCTTTCCAGACGCGGATCAACCGGAAGTTCCAGCCAGCATATATATATATATATATATATATATATATATATATATATATATATATATGTTCGTGTAATGGGCTTTTTGGCCCCTGACAGGGATACTGATCGGGTACTTTGGCCCCATTTGGGTTGTTCGGCGCCGGGCGCCAAAGTGACAGGAATACGTAATGGTCACTACAGCGCCTCAAAGATGAAAATGGCGCCATATTGCTCGATCCACATATACTTTTTTTAGGTTGCCATAATGCCGGATTCGAATCTCACATAACAGGCATTTCGGCGCCTTAACCTTCAATGATAACAATATGTTTGCTTGAATGTGGTTGACAATGTTCCTTGCTGAACGGTGAGGGTTCGGACTTCTTTTGTCTATATTTTTTAACTCTACTGAAACCTGTTGCAAAGAAAGAAAAGATAAAAAAATTTTTTAAAACAAATCAAATAAGGTAATCAAATCCAAATGAAAGGGTAAAATCGATTTTTTTAGTCAAAAAATACAAATAAAGGTAATAAAAGAAGTGAATGTTGTGACAAAAAATTGAGATATTGAATATGACATATTAGTCAAACAATGTAAATAGAGAAATAAATGAAATGATATTGTGACAAGAAAATTGAGATATCGAATATGAAATATTAGTCAAAAATTTGACTGAAGAAATAAATGAAATAGTGTGAATAAATGTCGAAACGGAATTTCAAGTTGAGTGTACTCACACCTTTTCTATTTATTTCTTTATTTACATTTTTTGACTAGTATTTCATATTCAATATCTCAATTTTTTTTGATCAAATGAATCCATTTCACCCTTTCGTTTGGATTTGATTAGCTTGTGTGCCCTAGATTGAACTTTATCCCCTAGCGGGCCATGGAGTAAACTATGCCTGCATGGGCATGAACTACACTAAGCTATTAAATTATAATATAAATTATCCACAGCAACGACCAAAAAATCCGTATGTGTTTCTGAATCGTATAAATGACTATAAAAATGCGTCAAGTGGGAAACATGGAAAAGCGGTTTCGATTGGTACCTATATATCAAGCAATCTCGAACTGATTTCTCCTTGAAATCGTGTCTGACTGGGATATTTTGATCTACTCTGTTCAAAGTAATTTTATTGGAGCAAATATTTTTGACCGATTGAAGGAATCAGCTAATGATTTGATAGATCGAGATCAACGGTGAGTGCATGAAATGGCAGGAAATTTTGGAGATCTAACACAAAATTGTCATTTCGTATTTTTCTGTTGCAGTGAATGCAAAATAAAACTGTGTTTATTGAAACACCAATTAACTTTTTTGAACATAACCGAAAAATTCTCTGATTCATAATTAGAGAATATTACTGAAGTGAGGATATTGAACAATAGCAAAGGTGATAAGTTCTCTGGATATAATCATTGGATATGATGAGGAGTGAGTGATATTTTAATCAAGATCTGTTTTATGGATATTGATCCATTTTGTAATAGTGTCAAAGTTACTTCAGAGTCCTATAGAATATACATATATGAAACTACTCAAATAAACAAATTTACCTGTGAAGTTCGATCTGAATAATATAAGGCACCTAGTCGTAGATATTACACAGTTGAACGACAATGTTTTTGCGCGTTCTGGCATGATAGACGTGATTTAGTGAAACAAGAATATTTTTATCGTCTCGTAATATTTTTATTTTTAGAAATGATGAAACTAGATTCTAGATCCAGGAATGCTTCCAAAGAGCTATAGAGAGTCGCCAATCTGGGGGGTGGAAAATGATAGATGGTGTTTTTTTGTCAGTCTCATCAACTGTAGACAATAAATGAAGGCAGGTACAGAATCTAGACTTCTTTTCAGTAAAACTGAAAGATGTCAAGATCTGTCCTCAATGATAGCTCAGATATAACAAATACCAAGTTGCCAGATCCTTGAAGCAAACAACAATGAGCTTCTTTCCCAGAACTGAAGAGAGAGAAAACCATACCATATGTCCTGATTTTATCGGAAACATGATAACATGATTTTGTATTCTCCAATTCATTTGGCACTTCGAATGCGTCTATTGCTTAGACTGAAATCATTTGTATATCCCCCCAGATTGATAGTAAGATTGCAGACCATCATCATAATTACTGTTTGAATGCACTGAACTATATAGTTCAGTGTTTGAAAGTCATTATTTTGTGGTGGATGAATGCTTTCTTGGCAGTTTTTTCGGTTCTGAACCTACCACAAACTGAAAAAATTTGGATTAATATTGAAATCTATACAAGTGCAGAATGGTAAATTTCTAATGTACCCCGAAAAGTTTCTGCGTAAACTAAATTACATTTCCTTCGGAATGGACCACGTACTAAACAAACTTACCTGTGAAGTTCGATCTGAATTATATAAGGCGCCTACTCACACAGTTGTACGACAATGTTTATTGCGCGTTCTAGCCTGATAGACGTGATTAGGGGAAACAAAAAATATTTTTCTCTCCTCGGAAGATTTTTATTTTTGGAAATGATGAAATATTTCAATAGATAACTAGATTCTAGATCCAGGAATGATTCCAAATCTCTCGAAAAGAGATTTGGGCAGTACCAAAGAACTATAGGGAGTCGCCAATCTGGAGTGTGTGAAATGATATCTGGTGATTTTCGTCAGTCTCATCAACTGTGGACAATATATGAAGGCAGCTATAAAACCTAGACTTCTTTTCAGTAAAACTGAAAGACATCAAGATATGTCCCCACTGATAGCTCAGATAAAACAAATACCAATTACGTGCTATTACTCAGAAACTTCTCCTGTGACTCAAATATGCCTATCAAAAGAATCCAAGTAATGATTATCAAAATACTTATCGTTGTCAACGTTCTTAATCGAATCTGCTGACATTTTGAGAACTTCTTCGTAGATATTTCTCTTTTAGGTAGAAATTTGACATAGGTATGACTTTTTCTTTCATGAGAGGAATTCCAGGTGTAACTTGAATCAACTGTTGAGATGTATCCTCGGACAGCACGATAAAAGCAGATTCCTTCAATTTTCGTGTCCTGCTAGGCGGCAGTCCCACAGAAACCACTATCATCCACGACCACCCACCTCCAACTAGTACTATCGATGAGAATAACGGCTGGCAGTCTCACAGCCATCACCCACTGTCATCAATTTATTTTCAATGTGAGTTCTAGGTCTATTAATTTCCTTGTATCTGAGGGGGTCCATGTTTCATTTATTGTTTTTTTATTAATTTCTGCACAAGTGTCAACAAAACACTAACAGAAAACAGAGATGATAATTGAAAATATAATTTGCGTAAACGACAATTGTCAGCTGATTAAAGTTCTAAGTCACATGCGCTGGTCCACTAGTTGCCACCAGATGGAAATTATAAACCTTTGGTTACCGACCGGTGATCGACTGTGGTAACTGGTGGTTTCTGTGAGACAGTTCAAAGTTAATGCATATGCTGGAAGTATGGTGGGTGGCTACTGGTGATCACCAGTGGTTCTGTGGAACTACCGCCCTCTATTGTTTTCACATGCATCATCAGTAGAATGTAATGACACTCAAATGATGGCAAGGGAAAGCAATAACAGGACACGAAGGTTGAAGAGATCTGCTTTCATCATGGCTTACGAGGATACTTGCATCTCAACGTTTTAAGGCGCACCTGTCTCCCGAAAACGAACCTAGAAGAGAAATATTTTTGAATAAAGTTTGAAAACGAAAGCAGCTTTGATTTCCAAACGTTAACAACGATAAGTATTTTTATAATCGTAGTTCATGCATTTTTATAGGCAAATGTGAGTTATACAAGAAGTTGCTGACTTATAGAACGTGTTCCATTCAGAAGGAACTGTTTTTTAATTAACGTTACAAATTTTCAGGGTGGATTAAAAATTTGCCCTTCTACAACTGTATATATTCTAATATTAATTTATAATTTCCCAGATTCTGGTAGGATAAAAACTTAAAAAAACTATGGAAACATAGATGGTTCCGGGGAAGAATTGTCTTCAAATATCTTCCCAAGGTGCATGAAAAGAACCGGAAATCTTCAAATAGCTACTGAGATATCAAATGGCTAATAAGAGTTTGATATATAATCGATCGTTCAAACGAACTTTTCTAAAAAGTTCAAATGCAATTATATAAGGCCCCTTATCCGTAACTATGACTTACCACCCAAGGAAATATACATTTTTCAGAAAATATGATTGTATAGAAGAATAGAAGTTATTATCACAAACATATATTTCAGATATCCATAGCTCTGGATATATAGCCCCAGCGCCTGGTCCGGTTTTTTTTTTCACTTCTACAAAATGTTCGTGTACTTGACCACCTAGAGTGATATCTACGTATGAGGCACCTCAAATATTGCGATTGAACGTTGCAGGTGAGTCCATTCCATCGATCAAGAAAAATGATTGAAAAACAATCACACTCACACAAATGATTCAAAATGAAATAAAGACTAAGACTGAAAAGGAGAAGTATAAATTGGCCCTTAGTTTTATCATTTGTCTAGTATAAATATATGTATATCTGTGTACAAGGTTGGTAGAACTAGAACTTTTTTCAACTCTACCAACCCTAATTAATTAATCAGTTTCGCCATCTTCCTGGGAACTCCTATACTAAAATTCCTACAAACCTTACAAAGGACATATGCACGGATTCTTACCTTAATAATATGCCGTTGCATATCTAAACTTGTTTCTGTTATCTGTGGTTGTGAGATAGTAATTATTCGATTGATCGAACTTACCCGAGAAGTTCAATCGTAATTATATGAAGCTGCTCATCTTAAAATTTCACTAGATTTAGTGCAGTCGTTCTGTACTGGATGACCTAGTTTTATGCAAAACAACAACAAAAAATTGTTTTAGTTCATATACCGGAGGCATAGCTATCCTCCGGAAGCACAGCCACTGTCCCTCGCGTGTGTCGACATTCTGTCATTTGTTCAAAGCATCCTGAATTGGGAAGTTAAACGATGAATTTCACCTCTGGTCAAACCATTGAACTGTTATAAATGTTCATCATTATCTTGGGGTAATACTCACTCTATTCCTTATATGTTGCACAAGTTTATAGCTGCGTTCGAGTTGACGCCCGAAACGATCCCTGTGAGCTCTCAATAACCTTATCGCATTTCTTTCAGCACTCGGGACGAGTTCTCTTCTATTCTTTTTAATGGCATTAGGAGCCCGGATAATGCACTGATTGTCCTGCTCGCTCGATTGAGTTTCAAGTCTAATACGAATCCTGCTCAAATATTTCTGTCAAAAGAAAATTGACGAGAGACATGCCAGTTTCCATTTTTAAATGCTGCTGGATGCCTTGTGAAGCATGAGTTAGTTTCCCTTAACAAATCATTGCCTCGTTTATGATGTCTCTTTTCTGTCCTTCTATATGTAGGTAGATGAATGAGTATACCACCAAAGGTACGAGGCCTCATAAAGGCGGAGAGATGCTTGTTCGATGTTTAAAAAAATCTTGAAATATTTGAACTTTCTCATTTAAAAGTCATATGTCAATAGTCCGAATGTCATAATATTTCTTTTATTTACTTTGTTTCAATACAACTTTCTGATGTGAATATGGATGTCTGGAACAATCTGGCTACACTCTTTCAATTATATCGTCTCTTGAAACTGTGAAGTATATCGAAAAAGTGAAAAAGGTTTGAGATGGTTGGTTTATGGGCTGCGTCCATGGACATATAACCATTTTTTGACACCATGGTATTCAGGGGGACCAACGTAATTTGATCAGAGAAATGAGAATATATGATCCTCATGAATATTTCAGTTATTGCAGAAGGACTTCGAAAGAAGTCGATGGCGTTTAGTATACAATATCATAGATCACGTTTATTACTACCATTTTGATTATTTTCGAGTGACTTACTAACAATTTGACGAATGGTTGACAATGGTGAGACTGAGAATGATATAATTATCTGATACTACAGAACCGATACCTCACGGTTGGCTATTACTCCATGTGAAATCGGTATATAATTGTTATTTATATCTTCTGGTATATATACTTATCTACGTGTTTCATCCAATATGCGTTTTCTTTCCTATATTGTAGTTAGGTTCGAGAGATATACAATGACGACAATGCCCTATGCATAACTTATAGGTGAATCTACACTATCTATAGTATCACAAATTATATTTGAAACATGCAATGTGATATGGTGGACATTCCATAAATAATACTGATAACAGAATTTCTCTTGGTCTTTAGATTGACAATAACACATAACACAAATGACATCAGATAATTCGCGTAACTTGAAATTGTGCGAATTGCAACAAAAGTGTAATTATTCGGACAAGTATATTGTACTACCCTTGAAGCTGAGATTGGATATCCCTATAAGAAAACTTAATAATTTTCATCTTTACCAGGGCCACATTTTGTAGACACCCACTGAGGATCGACTGAGCTGAGCGACAAAAAAGATTTTAAGCGTTTTAGTTACGCCATCTACAACGTTGATATTCCAATTTATTAATTATCATTTGAAGAAAAAATGGATATTACGGGTAGATGGCACTGGTGATTTCGTTTCCAAGTCATGTATTTTCTTTCATTGTTTCTTACTCTTCTCTTACTCTCTACTCAGCTCGAATAATACATTTTTAGACAGTGCTGCCGTTCTGTGAGTAATCACTGCATTTGTGAGGATTTTCAACGCTGCGCAGTAATCGTGCAGTAATGGGACGTTGGTGAGGATTTTGCGCGATGCGCAGACTCCGAGATTTTATGTGTATGAGGATTTTGACTCCTTCCAGCTTCTGAACACTTCTTGTCTTCTTGAAGAGTGAACTTTGAGAAGAGTTAGCTGTCACTTGTCAGTTTCTGGTTATGCTCGGTACTATCACGGTCAGTGTATCATCGTGGGCACTCAGCTAGATAGTCTCCGAACCCAACGCGTTTCATGGACGTGCCTGGATTGCCGAGACCGGCCCGGAGCATCGGTTGGAATGGGGACACAGCGGCCAGCGACAGATACATTTCCTAGTGACTCAGCGAGGAACGCTCTTGATGAGATTCGGGAAGAGCTCAGACGAATTCGAGACCAACAAGCTATGCTTCTCCAGTCAGTCAACTTCTGCAGCAACAAAATCACGGACTTTGAGAACGAAATATTCAAGATTAAGGAATATATGAAGAGAACTGATCAAATTGTCACTGAGAACAAGCAACTCGAAAGTGACTTGCACGCCCTACAATCAAAAGTTAATGACCTGGAACAGGTTTCACGCTCAAACAACATCTTCAAAACAACAACAATACTTCAGAAGTCCATGTTTGCTGCGTTTATCTCCCCTTCAGAGATGAGGCGGCAAGAACTTCTTTCACTAGCAAACTCCATAATAATCTTGAGAAACTCACAGGTGATCCAATAATTATTTTTGGAGATTTCAATTTCCCATATATCAACTGGTTGCCCAATTCAAGTAATACCTCTTTAATGCCAACGAATATTGACAACACCAATGCTTCTTTGATCGATCTTTTGTCGTTTAAAGAATTATCCCAGTACAATTTTGTGAAAAATATTGATGACAGAATATTGGATTTAGTTTTTTGGGTGAAAGTCGGCGTCACAGACTTAAAAATGAGCGACGTACCACTGGTACAGGCCGATTCCTATCACCCACCTATTGAATTTTACGTGAGCTATCAGAAAAAGGAGTCGCTCAATAACAAAACTGAATTCTTTTTCAATTTCAAAAAAGCTAATCATGTTGAACTCAATAATCTCCTTGGTGAATACAAATGGGATGAGCTTTTTTCTGACCTCTCTATCAACGAAGTTATTGAAAATTTTTATAAAACATTGGAGAATGGTACTAGTCTGCATGTTCCTAAAATAGTCATAAAAAACAAAAGGGGCCCCATAAACTTCTTCGCCGAAACTCTCAAATGTATAAATCAGAAAAAATTGATGCCCAAAAAATGGAAAAAGTTTGGCAATCAATATTACTATGAACAATTTGGAATACTCAGACGCAGAAGCAAAGATCTTATTTTCAAAGACTACCGGTCTTATACCAATAAAATCCAAGAAGACATCAAAACATGTCCCAAAAACTTTTGGAAATATGCGTCGAGTTGAAAAAACGAGGCTGGTGTCCCGAGTAAAGTGATTTTCAATAATATGGTTGCTGATAATGGAAATGACATCTGTAAACTTTTTGCCACTTACTTCAACTCAGTATATGATCCATATCAGCAATGTCTTAGTTTTTTCCCCAACTATAGCAACAACAATCTGATAAACTCTATAGATTTCACACCTGAATAAGTTTCAGAAAAAATAAATTCCTTAGATGCAAACAAAGGTGCTGGAATCGACGGCTACCCCTCATATTTCATTAAAAACTGTGCAGTCAGTCTGTGCCATCCTCTCAGTATAATTTTCAACAAATCTATGAAAGCTGGTACTTTCCCAGAGGCTTGGAAAACTGCTCTCCTCATTCCAATCTATAAAAACTCCGGCAACAGAAGTGTGGTGAACAATTATCGAGGCATAAGCAAACTATCAATTCTCAGCAAAATATTCGAAAGCATAATTTACGATAGACTGTTCTTTTGTTTGAAGTCATCAATCATTGAATGCCAACACGGTTTTTTCTCTAAACGCGCCATAGAAACAAACCTTATTTTTTACACTGATTATATAATGAGAGCACTGGACAACCGCGAACAGGTCGACTCGCTTTATATTGATTTCAGCAAGGCCTTCGGCAAGGTTGACCATAATTCACTTATGGCAAAACTTGCTGAGGTCGGTATCCAGGGTAACCTCCTTAGGTGGATGTCCTCTTACGTATTCAACCGTAATCAACTTGTGAGCATCAATGGATTCAGGTCAGCACCGATTGTGGTTACATCGGGAGTACCACAGGGATCGCACCTGGGTCCACTGTTGTTTTTAGTTTTTATCAACGATCTGAAAACATGTTTTTTACATTCAAATATTTTACTATATGCGGACGACCTGAAAATATATAAGAGAATTTCAACGTTACGAGATTGTTTGAAAGTACAGGAAGATCTAAATAGGTTCACTCATTACTGCAATAAGAATAAGCTCAAATTGAACATAGACAAAAAATGTGCGTGTGTATCTTTCTACAAAAATCAATCGCCAATACTGTTCCAGTATTTTTTAAACGATACAACAGTCAACCGAGTCGAATATATTAAAGATCTTGGAGTTTACTTCGACACAAAGATGAGTTTCAACACTCATGTCGAATATGTCATAAATAAAAGCAGCAAATCACTGGGATTCTTCAGTAGAATCTGCAAAGATTTCAATAATGAAGCTGCCATCAAATCTATCTACTATGCATTCGTGTACAGCAAATTGAATTTTGCTAGCATAATATGGAATCCACAATATACAACATACAAGTTACGTTTGGAAATACTCCAAAATAGATTCGTCAGATATCTCCATTATCGTACCACTAAAATATATGTGACAGAGGGTATCACCGCAATTCGAAAAGTCTATAATATCCATCTATTAGAGCAACGGAAAATCATCTCAGATCTATTATTTGCTTACAAAATTTTAACTATTCTCATTGACTCACCTGAGTTGCTGTCAATGATGTTTTTGCATGTACCTCAGAGAAATACAAGACAGAAACGGCTACTTGCTGCTTCAACTCCAAATTTGAATCTACGCAAAAACTCACCTTTGGTTAGAATTACAGACTCGTTTAACAAATACTGCTCTGATCTCGATGTATTTTCTATATCTTTGCAAAATTATAAAACCACGATAAGAAAGATATTTGATTGAGGGCTTCCTTTGATACTATGTATATGTTTGAAATCATTGCTTTACATTGTAATTAATCTGTTTCTCAGTGGGTACTTGTTTGGGTGTAAACCTGTTTGTATCCCGAATCTGTAATAAATAAATAAATAAATAAAAATCACAATATCGCAATATCGCAATCCTCGTTTTCTTTTTTGTTCCGTGATGCGTGGTGCATATGTCATTTCATTTCATGTCCCGTCATAGGTTGCTTCTTGTTTATATTATTCGTATTTTGTGATTTTTTCAATGGTGGTTGACAGAGTCATTCAGAGATAATTGAAATATTGAAGTATTTTGTGGAAATTATAAACCAATGTATATCATATCATGCTGAAGGTTCTTAGTAATTTTAGTATAGGAGTTCCCAGGAAGATGGCGAAACTGAATAATTAATTAGGGTTGGTAGAGTTGACAAAAGTTCTAGTTCTACCAACATTGTACATTAATATACATACATTCATCCTAGACAAATGATAAAACTAAGGGCCAATTCATACTTTCCCTTTTCAGTCTCATTCTTTATTTCATTTTGAATCATTCGTGTGAGTGTGGTTGTTTTTCACTCATTTTTCTTGATCGATGGAATGGACTGACCTGCAACGTTCAATCGCAATATTTGAGGTGCCTCATACGTAGATATCACTCTAGGTGGTCAAGTACACGAACATTTGGGTAAATGTGAAAAATGGACCGGACCAGGGGCTGGGGCTATATATCCATAGCTATGGATATCTGAAATATATGTTTGTAATGATAACTTCTATTCTTTTATACAATTATTTTTTCTGAAAAATTTATAGTTTCTTGGGTGGTAAGTCATATTTACGGATGAGGGGCCTTATATAATTGCATTTGAACTTCTTAGAAAAGTTCGTTCGAACGATCGATTATGTTTCAAACTCTAATTAGCCATTTGATATCTCAGTAGCTATTTGAAGATTTCCTGTTCTTTTCATGCACCTTGGGAAGATATTTGAAGGAAATTCTTCATCGGAACGATCTATGTTTCCATAGTTTTTTTAAGTTTTTATCCTACCAGAATCTGGGAAATTATAGATTAATATTAGAATATATACAGTTGTATAAGGGCAAATTTTTAATCCACCCTGAAAATTTGTAACGTTAATTAAAAAACAGTTCCTTCTGAATGGAACACATTCTACAAGTCAGCAACTTCTTGTATAACTCACATTTGCCTATAAAAATGCATGAACTACGATTATAAAAATACATTTAATACACTCCAGATTGGCGACTCTCTATAGTTCTTTGGTACTGCCCAAATCGCTTTTCGAGAGATTTGGAATCATTCCTGGATCTAGAATCTAGTTATCTATTGAAATATTTCATCATTTCCAAAAATAAAAATCTTCCGAGAAGAGAAAAATATTTTTTTGTTTCCCCTAATTACGTCTATCAGGCTAGAACGCGCAATAAACATTGGCGTACAACTGTGTAATATCTACAAGACTAGGCGCCTTATATAGTTCAGATCGAACTTCACAGGTAAGTTTGTTTAGTACGTGGTCCATTCAGAAGGAAATGTAATTTAGTATACGCAGAAACTTTTCGGGGTACATTAGAAATTTACCATTCTACACTTGTATAGATTTCAATATTAATCCAAATTTTTTCAGTTTGTGGTAGGTTAAGAACCGAAAAACTGCCAAAAAAGAATTCATCCACCACAAAATAATGACTTTCAAACAGTAATTATGATGATGGTCTGCAATCTTACTATCAATCTGGGGGGATACACAACTGATTTCAGCCTAAGCAATAGACGAATTGGAAGTGCCAAATGAATTGGAGAATACAAAATTATCATGTTATGGTCCTGCCAAAAATTTGCGGGTTCAACTGTGGTTGATTATAGAGTCTGTTTTTCTCCGATGGAATCAGGACATGATATAGTATTCTCTTTCTTCATTCCTGGGATAGAAGCTCATTGATGTTTGCTTTAAGGATCTGACAACTTGGTATTTGTTATATCTGATCTATCATTGAGGACAGATCTTGACATCTTTCAGTTTTACTGAAAAAAAGTCTAGATTCTGTACCTGCCTTCATTTATTGTCTACAGTTGATGAGACTGACAAAAAAACACCATCTATCATTTTCCACCCCCCAGATTGGCGACTCTCTATAGCTCTTTGGAAGCATTCCTGGATCTAGAATCTAGTTTCATCATTTCCAAAAATAAAAATTTTACGAGAAGATAAAAATATTCTTGTTTCACTAAATCACGTCTATCATGCCAGAACGCGCAAAAACATTGTCGTTCAACTGTGTAATATCTACGACTAGGTGCCTTATATTATTCAGATCGAACTTCACAGGTAAATTTGTTTATTTGAGTAGTTTCATATATGTATATTCCATAGGACTCTGAAGTAACTTTGACACTATTACAAAATGGATCAATATCCATAAAACAGATCTTGAATAAAATATTACTCACACCTCATCATATCCAATGATTATATCCAGAAAAATTTTCACCTTTGCTGTTGTTCAATATCCTCACTTCAGTAATGTTCTCTAATTATGAATGAGAGAATTTTTCGGTAGAAAACGTTTATAAGTAGTGGGACCATTATGTTCAAAAAAGTGAATTTGTGTTTCAACAAAAGCAGTTTTATTTTGCATCCACTGCAACAGAAAAATACGAAATGACAATTTTGTGTTAGATCTCCAAAATTTCCTGCCATTTCATGCACTTACCGTTGATCTCGATCTATCAAATCATTAGCTGATTCCTTCAATCGGTCAAAAATATTTGCTCCAACAAAATTACTTTGAACAGAGTAGATCAAAATATCCCAACCAGACACGATTTCAAGGAGAAATCAGTTCGAGATTGCTTGATATATAGGTACCAATCGAAACCGCTTTTCCATGTTTCCCACTTGACGCATTTTTATAGTCATTTATACGATTCATAAACACTCACGGATTTTTTTGTCGTTGCTGTGGATAATTCATATTATAATTTAATAGCTTAGTGTAGTTCATGCCCATGCGGGCATAGTTTGCTCCATGGCCCGCTAGGGGATGAAGTTCAATCTAGGGCACACAAGTTAATCAAATCCAAACGAAAGGGTGAAATGGATTTATTTGGTCAAATAAATTGAGATATTGAATATGAAATACTAGTCAAAAAATGTAAGTGAAGAAATGAATGAAATAATGTTGTGACAAGAAAATTGAGATATCGAATATGAAATATTTGTCAAAAAATATAAAGAAATAAATAGAAAAGTTGTGAGTACAGTTTTTCGAATTGCATGAATCATTTTTGATGCGATAAGTGCAGCTACTTCTGTGGTTGAACCATCCGAGCATGCAAAAATATTGGGAAATACAAAGTCAATCACTTTCATTTGAATTCAGCCAAATGACGGCTGAGAAAACACCCAATACCTCCATTCTATTTAGCGCCATCTGCTTCGGGCCTTCAGAGCACATGTCATTAGCAAATATGACTCCCCCTCTGCAAAAAGTAGTGGATAATCTTATTCATTCACCGGTTATTTCAACTAGAAAAATATAGCAAAAATTGAATAAATGTTTAGTACACACAAGGGATTTCAGATATCTTAGCAAATTTTGCTCGATTGAACGAACTTACCTATGGAGTTTAATCGGAACTATATAGAGAGCCCAGTCCTTAGGTATCACTCAGTAGCATGAGTTCACGTACTCTATTCTATCTCGCAATTTATAATAATAAGGGGTTATTTTCTACTGCTAACTTCACCCTGCATCTATCCACCCACATTCTGTTAAGAAACAGAAAAAAAGACGTATATGAATTATATGTTTCTGGAAATAACTCACATTCTGTTATGTAAACCCTTTCATCTTGAACTTTTTTGTCATTTTTTTGGGTGGGAAAGGATAGTTGCGTACAAAGCGCCTTATATAATTGCGACTGAACTTTACACTCAAGTTCGTTTAATGGTATTATTATATTTCAGCAGCTCGTCCTTTATATCACCCCATGTAGAAATTAAACGATGAATGTTGCAATTAATTTCCGCCATGAAAATAAAACTTCCTTTTATGTTTTTCAATATAGGTACAATCTAGTTTTCATTTCTAAATGCTGCACATATATTGTTTTATGCCTTGCGTAGAATCCTGACAATATTTTTGAATAAATTTCTCCTTCTAGTAGGGTAGGTAGGTAGAATACTCGCAAGGAATTTAGTAATTCTTATCTTTACCCACACAACACATGTACATTCAGTGGATATCTAATGGATATCTATTGAGGATATTTTGGACATCCGATGGACGTACAGTTTTTATCCAAAGAATATTCAGTGGACGTCCAATGGACATTCTTAGGCCACCAACCTGTACGTCCATGAAATATCCTTCATGGACATCCATGAAATATCCATTCATAATTCTACATAATTATTTGTGCAATTCGTTACAGAGAAACCAACCTAGCTTGAGACGTGAAAAAGAGCTGCACACTTCTTGGACAACAGGTTATAGTCAGTAATATATCCTGTGATAAGGCACTCAACGTGACCGTATGTGCAATTTATAATGTTCTGCTAGATTGGTTTCGCTGTATTTAACAAATGTAGACAAGCTAAGATAAACTGTAGAGTGGTAGACGAACGATTAAAAACTTATGTCGTTGATTTTTTTATTCTTTCATTACTTTTTAAACAAAATACTTGATATAGTTTGAATTTGCCAAGAGTTCTCAACAGAAAAGTTATTGATGAATTTACATAGTTCTCAATTTGAATAACATATGAATATAGTATTCGACAATTCACTTGCTTCCTTCCAAAAGCTCACGTTCACGATGAATGCTAATGATCACAGTTAACAATTGTTAACTAACACACCACTATTTTTCGTTTCTTTATGAACACAATTATTGCACAATGCACACCACAACGCTTCAACTCAGTTCAACATGATTTTTTCAAACCGACCCAACACTCAACGACTCTCAAAATTACGACATTTGACAGACGCCATAGACGGTTGCACGTCAGGAAACCGAGTCAAGGTGAGTTCACAATGCAGCGCTTTTGCATTTCGCGTCACGTCTTCTGAAGTGACGCTATAGGTGTTCGAATATTATTTAAAAGGATGAAAAGTTAAATATATCAACTTTCTTGCTGGAATGTCCATGTAAATGGCCCAATCACGTTGCCAATTCGTAGGGTGCCACTGCGGAAGAAACATTAATTATTTATACAATAAATGTACGAAATGGATGTCCATAAGATATCCTTCATGGATATCCATCGTGGATATCCATTTTGTACATCGTATGGATATTTTTCACTGGGAATACTTTGGATATCCAAAATTTGGATATCCTATGGATATCCAAAATTGGTCCAAGGCTATTCCGACATGAATTGGACTTCCATAGGATATCGTGTGCTGTATGGGTATATCAGCCCCAAGATAGGTAACACACAGAGGGGCGACCAAGGGACAGTTCTACAAACTATAGTGAACTGTGTTTCAAATGAACCGGGTTCAGTTGCTAAGTTTTAGCCAATTGAATCGTTTGTTACTTCTCAACTGAACTCGGTTCAATTGAACCACAGTTCACTGGAATATGTACACCTAGCCCTAAGCTGAAACAAAAGTCAAAAACTAGGTAACCTGTTTTTAGTTAGCTTCTTTCAAGGTTGCTGACATTTTCCCTGATGGATGGTTTATGTTTATATATGTTCTGCAAAGTGAGATACATTTTCAAGTCACTATTCTTGGATCATCAATCAAATGGGATTTGGCAAGTGGGTACCAAGCTTGGTATAATTATATACTATTACCTCTAAGAACTCGTGATCTGAAACCCAAGAGAAGGAAATGCATACGAACAAAAGTTTGTTAACCTGACACTGAAAGCATGCATGGAGTTGCTGAGCTCGGAACGGAAGGCCAGGACACACTTGAAAGACCTGTTAGATTATCCAATCCTGGTTGTGAAGGCCCTAAATGATCTATTGGCGAATGTCTCCCATTGCGACCAACATAGCTTCTGGGTTTTTGTGGTTCTCCTCGATTCATCACCGAATATCTAGAATTCTGGCTAATATATTCGAGTTATCAAGGTTCTTCTCACCTGATTGTGAAAGTATCCATAAAGCTGCTGAGCCGGGATGGAAATGTCAGGACACACATTTGGTTTGGTTATCCAATCCTGGCTGTGTATGCCCTAAACGACCTATTGCCGAATGTCTCGCGTTGCGACTAATAGAATTTCTGGATTCTTGTGGTTCTCTTGGACTTATCTATCGCAATATGCCTTGCATTGAAAGTGATAGATTTCTTAGATCGTAATCCCAAAATATATGTTACTATTATTGAATACTATACAGATCTATTGTCGAACATCTCGCGATACGATTATTATAATCTCTAGTAAATAATCGTTCAAATCCATAGCCGATTATCTCATATTTAGTAATCGTCGTAAGGCGCCAAACGGCACATTATATAAAAAAGGTATAAAAGAGTATAATTATATACACTCAACTGAGGCGCCAAAGCGAACAAACGAGACATGTAGTATAAATATATACTCTCCAGTGAGGCGCCGAAGACATCAATCGGTATAAGAGCGTATAATTTTATACGTATAAAGGTGTATAAATTTATACGCCGAGGTGGTCAAACTGACCGTTACACGTACATATATATATATATATATATATATATATATATATATATATATATATATATTGATTCAACCAACTTTGCCAAACCCAGTACGTTAGTACGTTTATCAGTCACCAGGAATAAGCAATTTCACGGAATATATCGAATGGCTAATGGACTATTTTAGGGCCCCGAATATAAGCATACTTTGAGGGGAAACGATTTCTTGGAAAAAAAAATTCGCTACATCCATAAGTCTCTCTCAATCCCACAATATTCAAACGCCTTTCCAGACCAATATATCAACTCATGGATATCAGACCGACGTTCCCGATCCCAGCGGTGTTGGCATGATTATGGGCTTGATAACGTCAGGTGTATGTCATATCTGTATTAAATCATTTCTCCTATTGTTTGAAAGATTCATTCATCTGCATGGAGTTCAATAGTGAATGTTTGGGAATGATTGCTTATGAGGTAGGCTTCTTGGGCTGATTCGTATCTATTCCTCCAGACTTGGATTCTTTCAGATTTTAAAATACACTGAGTGAATGTGTCGGTTCACGTATTCAATTGTATGAACCGCCCTTCATTCAACAATTCAACACTTGTTCATTTATGCGAATCACTTCGGCAATGATCACATGTATTTTATTCCGAGGAGCTGTAAAGAACAGCGAAGGCAATAGTTTCAGTGAAGAAACAGTATTTTTTTGCGAATTGCCGTTCAATTGGATTTTCAGTAGTAGTTCAATCTATTGGGCAAACCTCTGATTTAAGGGACTATTTTCGAGAAAAGATATTTTTCGAAATACTTGTATTTTACTATTTCATTGTTCACAATGGAATGTTTGATTCAGTTCAATATTGTTTAAATTTTTTTTTGATTGAGTTTGAGTAAAATCCATTTCATGAACCTCTATGTAGATATAAAAATAAATTAAACAGAGGAATGGACACTTTCGATAAAGCAGACTTTTTCGTCGGGCATAACGTTTTTCATATATTCAAAAATGAACTCCTTTTTCTCATGCGACCTCGATCGGGGCATATTCTTCCGAGTTCTATGGTTCATTGACAATCATTCGAAAATATCATCACTTCTAACCACAATCAGCTTGGAGGGTGACCAATTGTTCACACAGAAGAAGGCAAGGTGGTAAAAACATCTCCAACTTTTTTTTTTCTATTTGAAACGTCATTCTGCTCATCGGAAGTCATGTGTTCAGGTCCCCCTTAACGTATACACACCAATGCAGTTATACAAAAGAGCTATTTGACAATCACAGTTATTACTCACTGCCGCACTACCACAAGGACAGGAAATATATAGATACGCAATTTCTTCTTTGGAAACACTAAACCTCTTCAATAACTACGGCATCAGTTTCCAGAAATAGTACGCTACCGTTTTATTACCCACCTTCTTGAATACAAGATCCAGCGCACTCCATCGCTCAAGGCCAGTCTTTTTTTATTGCCGTTGATATGTCAGTTCGTAATCCAAACGCTGTCTATTTGCAGTAATCCCCATAAATCATAATTGAGATATGATAATGATTGGCCTGCCAAACACATTCATTAAAACGAAGCAAAAATGTGAAACATATTTCAACCTTTACGTAGGCAATTGACATTTACAAAGAATGACTATCACGACATGTGTTGAAAGCTTCATCAAATGTGTCGATATGGAATGCCTACTTGATACACAAAATTAATTTCAATTATCCTTGCAATTATTTATTTCTTGTTCATTGCATAATATTTTTTCGAATGATTCTAAAAAAAAATAGTATAGAAACCTCGGCGAAGAAAACTATTAACTTTCCGCCTCGGTATGTGATTACTATTCCACCACTTCTCATCTGATAGATCTTTTTCAGTAACAATACATCATAGAGAGGTTTTCACAATAACCCTTTCTCAAAAATCGTTCATGGTGTTGAAATTCAAATAAAAAACACGAAAACATTCATTAAGAAAATATCCAAATATGTCAATCAAATTTTCATCACTTTGGAACGGCTTGTTCGATCCTCAACAGATTGAAAATTAAAACATATAAACTCTACTTGTAATTGATATATATTTCTGCACCTACTCATGAAGTATATATGTATTGATGATAGTGAATTATAATAAAAAATGTAGTTTATTGAACAAAATGCAATTTTGCTCAAATGGCTATCGACCGAGGTCCTTCCGGAATATTTTCCCATACAAAACAAATTTTTTTAACTTTAATTGGTCAATTGACCGGTAGATTTTTAGCTGATTCAAGACAGACGCATTAAATTAATATAAGAACGATGATGAAAGCAAACCAGTGTTGAATTAAAAACTTGAGTTCCTCCCAAACTATGACACAATTTGGAAAAAGATGACGTCATTGGTGTGTATTCTCTCTTCGCATATACTTCATTTGAAGTCGATATCTTGCCCCGTTAGGAAGTGTGAAGGGAAAGCTAGAAGTATGTTTATGATGGAAGTGCTTCAACATTCTTTTGACTTTTTTTTTTCAATTCGACTCAATATACATCTCTTTCAGTATTGAATGGTATCATTTTGAGGGGTTCACTTCAAAATTGTTCGAATAAGGAATTCAAATCAAATTATAGATGCTTGACTCCAGATACTTTGATTGAATCCAATTATGCTATACTGTTCAGAAACTGGTAATTTTGACAAATTTGAAAAGACTATGTCTGTAGAAAAATGGCCGTGTACATTAATATTGAGATAGGTTATTTATGGAGACCATTCGCAAATTTCCATATGAATTCCAAGTTGCCGATGTTTAGAAAAAAAAAATCATCATAATCTCAGTATCATTCTAGATAATTTGGATGAACGTAGTACGCATTCTCTATTATTTATTTTTACCAGGGGCGTACTTTAATATTTAGCCTGGTTCAATTTTTGTTTTCCTCATTTGACGTGCAGTTTCTGCATAAAGTAATAAAATGCATTCATTTACAGAATATGAAATTTCATTTGGATGAAACTACAAAAAGAAAATTAAAAATTCTGATAGGTTTGAACCGAACCATAGTTTTGATTGATTCAATATGTTGCGATAGAAGATAGTGTCGCGCAACACCTTCATGAAATGAACTTCTCATTGAATTATAGTGGAGTAAAAACGCGCTCGAAAGACGCTTCTATCACGAAAAAAAAAATTGAGGTAGAACAAAACAAGTGATGTATAGCCTTTTTAGGAATGTTACTGGCTATTACAAATCGATATTTACGACATCGCCAGCTGGGGCTAATTTTTTTTATAGCGGAAAATGTGTGAAAATATAAAAAATACAAGAAACGTATTTCTTCATATATAACCCGTCATAAGTCGCAAACTTTTGTAAACAACACCACTGATGGAAAATGCCCACTGTGGGCATATATGTACCGACATATCGCTGGGCTGATTCATAGGAGGATTTTTGACATAGAGTTACCTAATCGATGTGGGCACGAAGGGATAGATGTTATTATTGATTCATTCGATGTCTAGTTTTTGAGAGCTCCGGTTTGTTGAATATTTTGTATAGTTTAGTGGGCAAATCTATATAGAAAAAGGATATCGTGTTTCGTTCACAAGTCTTTAATAAAGCAGCGGTGGGATCGTAAAACAAATCCGGTGGATTGGTGAATTCTAAACAGTGTCCGGTAGTGCTATTTTGAGTGGACTTATTAGTTTCGATAGCGTTTTATTGATCAAGTGCACATACTGAAGACGTGGATAGTCCGAGCAAAAACTGTATGTATTGAAGTGTTTTATATATATATTCATATATATATATATATATATATATATATATATATATATATATATATATATATATATATATCCATCAGAATCGAAATGGATTCGGATTCAAGTCCTGACTCCAGTCAGAGTTCTGGGGATTACAATTATGAACGTATAAAAGGAGTAAAAAGTCGAAGAGAGTTAAATCTCGTTCAAAGCGGTCAGATAAAAAGGCACATCCAAGTTCTTCAACTGAACGCGTACCTTCCACACCGCCACTACCAGTCAGCGTAGTAATACAGGAGCGTAGGACCAGTACCCCTCAGGAACAAGTGGATACAGTTACAAGAATAGAAAAGCTCGTGGAAAAATTACTTGAGAATCAAATTCCACGACAAGAGCAAGTTAAGCCTCAGAAAATGTTCGTAAAACCTGAGTGCATTCCGGAATTTGAACCAGGGAATCCAAATCTCAGTGTTACTTAGTCGATCGAAAAGATCGAACAACTTGGAGCTATAAACAAATGGGATGAAAATGCCATTATTTTTCACATGCAGAGTAGGTTGATCGGTCTTTCTCGTCAATGGTACAATAACCTGAAGAATTATAACATGAATTGGGCAGAGTGGAAAGTTCTTCTCACCAGAAGTTTTCTAGATCATCAAGATTTTGCCTCGACCCTCAGAAAATTGTTGAACAGAACCGAACAGTTACACGAAACCTGGAAAAAATACTACTTTGACAAAATGGATCTTCTGAGCGCTTGTGAAATAACAGGAGAGAAGGCAGTGTCTTGTCTTATCGACGGGATAAGGGACTCATCCGTTCAAGCAGGTGCTAGAGCAGGGAGGTACAGTGCCCCTGATGAATTGTACGGTGAATACTTGTCTACTTTGCGATCCGAACAAAGTGTTTGGCCAATTTCTGAGCAGCGCCGTGAGTTCCATATGGGTAGGCATAAAGGAACCCTATCGCCAGGTACTAGTATGTCTAGGGCCTTGTTGGGAAGACGTTTCCCGACGCTCGAACGTGACGAACGTCGTCATGGAGAGCCGCTCCAAAGAAGAAAATCGAACATGGAGAGTTTAAATCCAAAATTAAAATGTTACAACTGTCGAGAAAGAGGGCATATTTCACCAAACTGCCCCAAAGCCAGAATAGAGTGCACAAATTGCAAACGTTTGGGACATCTTGCAGACAAATGCAGAAAATCTCGCCCAAGTGTTAAAAATCACGTTGTACATGGAGAATTTTCCATGAATCATCGTTATTTCTTTGATTGTTTTCTAAAACAGATGCCAACGTGTGCATATGTCGATACAGGATGCGGTTCGGTGTTGATTAAGGAAGATTTGGCGAAGAAAGCAGGTCTTGATTTCAAGCCAAGTACCCTCACGGTCTCAGGCTACGGTGGATTCAATGTTTCTGCTATTGGACAAAGATGTGTCTCTTTGGAAATTGATTTAGTTCAAACCAATGTGGATTATCTTGTAGTTCCTGACAGCGTACAATCCATTCCAGTCATAATTGGCCAGAGTCTGTTGAATCAGCCTCAAGTTATGATGATTGTAACTGGCAAAAATGTGCGCATCATTCCGAGAAGCGATGATATTGCTAGGACCTTGGAGTTGCCAGTAAGGAAAATTCCACTATGGGCCAAAGAAGATGCTGTTATACCAGCGAAGACGGTTGCACTGATAGCTGTGACATCACATGGAGGAAAGGTCGACGACGTATACGTACCTTGGGGATTGCGACCAATACCGGCCAATGAATATTTCATTGATGAGTGTATTACCAACGGACAAGGTGGTTCCATCACCTTGGCTAATATTTCCAACAAAGATCTTAAGGTCAGTAAAAACACAATTTTAATTCGTTCAGCTGCCTGTTTTGAAGAAATCAATGGTGGTTCAAACATAAACGTTATGTTGAGTCAAACAAATGAGAAACGACCTCTGCTTACTGCTAATGACATTTCTTATGACGACAAACTGACTTCAGAAGAGGTAACTGTTTTGGTAAAATTGCTCAATGAATTTTCGCAGTATTTTGCACGTAGTACGAAAGACTTGGGAAAAACGAACATCCTCAAAATGTCAATAAATCTTAGCGATGATGAACCTATCGTTTGGCTCATAGCGAAAGAAAAATTGTGAGAGACATTGTGAATGATCTTCTCGAAAATAATATTATTCGTGAATCTGATTCACCATTTGCTAGCCCTATCATTTCAGTAAAGAAAAAGAATGGTGAGCAAAGAATGTGCCTTGATTATCGAGCGCTCATTGCAAAGACAGTCAAGGACAGATTTCCACTTCCACGGGTGGATGAGTTTTTGGACAAACTCAATCAGTGTTGTTTTTTTACCAATTTAGACTTAGCAAGTGGCTATCACCAGATTGAGATGGACTCCGAATCCATTCCTAAAACAGCTCCAGACGGGCACTTCGAGCTCGTTCGGATGCCGTTTGGTGTCGCCAACGGGCCGGCAGTCTTCCAAAGGGCCATCAACAAGGTTCTGGGCAATATGAGATATGGAAATGCCTTGGCCTACATCGACGATGTGCTTCTACCAGCCCAGAATTTTCAGGAGGGTATTGATAACTTGAAGGACGTTCTGAAGGCCTCATCTGAAGCGGGCCTCACATTGCGTTTATCTAAGTGCCACTTTTTCATGTCCAAAATCGAATATCTAGGACACGAAATCAGCAAACATGGTGTACAACCAGGAAAAAGGAATACAGACGCTGTATTCAAGTTTCCTACGCCAACAGATTTACACACTGTTAGGCAATTTTTAGGTTTGTCCAGTTATTTCAGAAAGTACATTAAGACTTCGCTACGATTGCAAGGCCTTCAACGACTTTAACGAAAAAGGGCGTGAATTTCGTCTGGGCCGACGAACAGAAAGCTGCTTTTGACGCACTAAAGCAGAAGCTTGTGTCTATACCCATTTTGGCAATTTACGATTCAGATTTGCACACTGAAGTCCACTGTGATGCCTCAAAGTGGGGTGTCGGAGGAATATTGTTGCAAAAACAAAAGGAGGGCTCCTTGTTGCCTTGTTTTTACTTTTCACGGCAAACATCAAAAGAAGAACAACGGTACCATTCATACGAGCTAGAAACGCTGGCAGTCGTGAACTCCTTGAAATATTTCAGGGTATTTTTAATCGGAATAGATTTCAAAGTTGTGACCGACTGAAATGCTATAAGAACAACGTTAAGCAAACGGGACTTGATCCCTCGAATAGGAAGATGGTGGCTTTCAATACAGGAATTCACTTTCGAAGTAAAATACCGTCCTGGTGTTGAAATGGCGCATGTTGACGCTCTCAGTCGGAGTCCTGTTTTCGCCAATCATTCAGATAAGTGTTCATTCATCCAAACAAACCTCGTGAATATCAACCATGAAGATTGGGTGCTTTCTGCACAACTCAAAGATCATCGTTGCAAATCCATCTTAGAAACCCTATATAAAACTCCTGAAGATGCCGAGGATCGAAAGATCTACGAAGAATATTGCCAAATAAATAATCGCCTGTATAAGAAAACTGAAGCTGGGCAGAAATGGGTAGTCCCAAAAACTGTTCGCAGACAAATCCTCGTGCATTTCCACGATGCTGGTGGACATATGGCCTTAGACAAAACGTTGTCTACTCTTCCCAAATCGTACTGGTTTCCAGGCATGCGCAGGTATGCTGAAAAGTACATATATTATCTGGATTGTCTCTATAATAAAGAGCCAGGTGGACGTCCTCCTGGTTATCTGCATCCTATCGAAAAGATCTCTGAGCCATTTGATACGCTCCATATAGATCGATAAGGTCGAAACGGAAAAATATGTATCTCATCGTCATTGTGGAGGCTTTCACAAAATTCGTCTTTATGAAAGCGGTACAGTCAACAAAGGTGGGACCATTGGTCAATTTTTTAGATGAAGTTATTGCCAACTTTGGGGTACCTAGAAGGATTGTCAGCGATTGTGGTACTTGCTACACGTCAGAAAGGTTTGAAAACTTATGTCGTGGTCTGAACGTCAAACATGTATTGAACGCGACTGCTACTCCTAGAGCGAACGGCCAAGTGGAGAGGTATAATAGGACAATTTTGAGCTCATTGTCAGCTTCTACGACAGAAGAAGACAGATGGGACGAACAGGTACGAAAGGTGAGGTGGGGAATAAATACGAGCGTGAATTCAACTACCAAAAAATCGCCCTACGAATTACTGTTCGGGTATGCACCACGGGGTGTAGCCAATGCGGTTTTGGCCAACGAGGTAACAGAACCAGCATACGACAGTGGTCTACAGCGCACTCGAGAATCTGTGAAACGTATCATTTCCATCGAACAGAGCAAAAGTAAAGCTCTCTTCGATACTCGTCGCTTCCAAGAATATGAGTTCGGTCCTGGCGACCAGGTTCTTATTCGTAGTATACAAGTTTCAAATGAAGGAAAGGGTAAAAAACTCTTTCCCAAATACGCAGGTCCGTATGTTATTACGAAGGTTCTGGATCATGATAGATTTATTATTGAAGACCTCTCGGGCTCTTCAAGATCACGAAGAAAATACAAGGGGATCGTATCCCTTGATAAGTTGAAGAAATACAACGTGAATGTGAGCTCAGAATCCGAAAAAGGGTCTCCACAAAGTGAAGTGGAATGAGGGATGTGAAGATATATTCTCCACTGTTGTTTTCAAATTGATATCTTTTCTCTCCCATGAAATTGTTTACTTTGAATTATTATAGCTGTGGTTATAGAATTAAAGTGCACACCATATGGGAAACTTTTCGAAAAAAAAGTTTCCCAGTTTAACTTTGGCACTGGTTTGTGCTTTTAATTTAACGTAAACTGATGCGGCCAACTGTGACCCACTGACGTTCAGTGTTTGTCATGTTCAACTTTTTTTTTGAAAAAAATTTAAAAAGTGCATTTCTAGATCGAATTTAACAAAAAGTTACTTGATAAAATTGTGTCTACAGCAATTTTATATCCATATGCCTTCAGTTGTCTTTGCTTTTTTGAAATCAAAGGTTTGTTTAAGAAAATAGCCAAGTGATTGAAACTTTGCACCAGTCATGTTGAAATTTTTATAGCAAATTTTCAATTTCCCTCTAAAACTGTCCGTATAAGTAATAATGTATACATGAATTGATGGCAATTAACCGAACATGTTTTTTTAAATAAAGGGGATATCTGTCAGAAATAAGCCAAACGTTAACTTTATCCTAGTTGCATAGAATTTGGCTTGTATTTATTTGTGATCATCAGTCCCCGTAATGCACTTCAGAAACTACATATCCAGTTGAAATATGGAACGGTACCATTTTCCAGGTGAACTTAGCGAGTTATGGATAGTGTCATTCATTGTGCCTATCCCGATGAGTTTACCATTTTATAATTTCGTCATGAATGACAAACTATTTTTCCATTCGAATTGGGAATCTTTCTTCTGTCACCAATGCAGTGGAGTGATCAGTTCTTGTATATTTTTTTTAATAATAAGATTCGTGTTATATAGGAAGTTGCTGACTAATTGGACGTACGTGTCCTGTTCAAAAGGAATTGTTTTTTAATTATTGCAGCATTTTTTTTTCGGGATAGATCTGAAGTCTACCCATGTACACTCATAGAGATTCCAATATCAGATATTCTATCACCGATGCAGTGGAGCTACTCGCTTCCTACAGTGTTGCCAAATCTTGGGATCAACAACGTCGATAACATGCTGTGGGTACGAGAGCGTTCTTATATACCATATACGAATATATTTCACACGCCCTCTGAATTGAAATCCTCGAATTGAATCTGTATATGAAATCATGTTCTACCGACTTTTCGGACCCATTATTCATTTTTTCCCTCCATGCTGAAAATACTCAAAAATGGTCGGGGATATCGAAAATGTCCATGAACCTTCTCAGAACCGGAGCCGGGTCTGAGAGCGTCGATTTTGGTCTGGTGTATGACGTTTTGGGTCTGTTCAGTATTAGTTTCTGAACATAATATTGAAGTATTGTCATGGTCCATTTGATGATCATTACTATTGACATGTGCAGATAATGCGCAAGAATTAATATTTCTCCTGCAATTACTTTTGTGTGATATAATACGGTTATTTAGAGTTCTTGATGTCTGACCAATATACGTTTTGTCACAATCCTTACATGGATCACATATATATATATATATATATATATATATATATATATATATATATATATATATATATATATATATATATATAGATATACATATATATAGCTATTTTGATGCTGTTGAAAGGATGGAAGATTAGAAATTCTGCTGATCAGAGAGACGAAGCCTGCCTCAATAGAGACTTAGTAATGTTGAGGCAAGCTCCTGGTGAAAAACCTCAACAATTTTTTGACAGATGCTTGAATATCCTAAATTTATTATGTAGCTATTATACCGATATACATGAACTAACAGCAGAAGCCAAAAGAGTAAAAAGGGATCTCTATCAAGATCTAGCTTTAAAAACCTTTTTAGCAGGGTTGAGAGAACCCTCAGGCACGACAGTACGTTGCATGAGACCAACAACTTTAAGTGAAGCCCTACAATTTGTGATTAGAGAGGACAAAATCCCATATTTTCAGAATTTCTCTAATAAAAATGACATCAGAACTCCACAAAATCAAAGACAACCTATGCCACAGCAGAGATTCAATAACATGCAGAGTATTCCTTTCAATTTTCACACAAATGACAATCAATTCAGACAAAGTACATTCCCATCCCAGCCAATAAATATTCAACCAAGAACAAATATTCAACCGCAGCGATATTTCTCGAACGCCCAAGTATTCGAACGACCTGAAAATAGGAACGTTTTCAAGCCAAATCAAAATCAAAGTTTTCCTAAACCAACACCAGTGAGCGTATCAACGAGAAATACAGCTAACGTTCCAAGGCAAATCCCATCAACCTCACATCAACATCAGAATCAATCATATAGGCCAGTTCCTATGAGTATTTCAACAAGAAATACCAATAATCATTTCAAACCTCAAAGAACATTCGTTTCAGAAGAACATTTCAATACTGAAATCGATCAGGATATTGCCAATAATTATCGATGTGATCAATTTCCCAATCAATCGGAAATAGATCAATATTGTTACGAAAATACCCAATATTTTGAGGAAATTCAAGAATCACAAGATGTTGATCTGAATGTTGAAAACTATGATGAAAATTTCATAGAAATGCCTCAGAACCACCAAAAGGCAAAGAACCACAAATAATTTCATTTAATAATACTCAACCAAGCGAACTATCCTACATTGTATTTCCCGAAATCAATTCCAAATTCTTAATCGATTCTGGATCAACAAAATAATTTATTGACTCAGAAATAGCTTTCAAATATTTTCCAAATCTGATTAAAAACGAACCTTTCATAGTATCGACAGTATTCCAAAAATCCACGCATATATTTAGTGCTTCAATACCCGCGTCACGAATTCTCAAACTGTCCGAAACAGAAAACTTGAAATTCTTTTTGTTTAAATTCCATAATGGTTTTGATGGTCTCATTGGACTTGATAACCTAAAGTTTTTACGAGCTACCATCAATTTCAATGAAGGATATTTGGTGACTCCTCATACCAGAATTCGACTTTCATTTCAACCAACAAAACAAGAACTGACCTCATCTCAGTAAACCCTAGAACACAACAGATCATCAAAATACAAAGTGCAATAGCAGATGGTGAAATCATGATTCCCCATCAAATAATCCATAATTGTGAAATACCAGAAAGTCTCACTATTGCCAAAAATGGTGAAGCTTTCACCACAATTTTAAATAATACTGCCGAACAAGTAACTTCAGATTTTTCCAAACCAAGACTAGTCGAGAAATTTGATAGACAAAAAATCCAAAATATCGATTTGAATTTTATTGACGATAGTCCAGAACAAGACAGTGACCTCCAAAAAATTCGAACGGATCATTTAAACGACGAGGAAAAAAATGCGATTATAAATATTTGTAAGGAATAATCAGATATATTTCACCACGAAAATATGCCATTAACCTTTAACAATCGAATAAAACACCAAATTAAAACAACCGATAATAGCCCAGTTCATTCTAGACCGTATCGGTACCCCTTTATATATAAGGAAGAGGTAGAAAAACAGATACAAAAAATGTTAGATTCAAAAATTATCCGGCCTAGTAATTTGCCCTGGTCCTCACCGATTTGGGTAGTACCTAAGAAGCTTGATGCTTCTGGTAAACGAAAATGGCGAGTGGTCATCGACCACAGACAGCTGAATAATAAAGCAGTGGACGACAAATACCCATTACCTAACATAACTGATTTGTTAGACAAACTTGGTAGGTGTCAATACTTCTCTACGCTCGACTCAGCAAGCGGTTTCCATCAAATTGAAATGGCGAAGGAAGATATTGAAAAGACAGCATTCAATACCGGAAATGAGCACTACGACTTTCTTTGTATGCCATTCGGGCTGAAAAATGCTCCAGCTACCTTCCAAAGAGTTATGGATAACATCATCAGAGGGATCCAAAACGAACAATGTCTTGTCTACCTCGACGACATTATTATATTCTCCACATCGCTCCAAGAACACATTGACCGTCTGAAAAACGTATTTCAGAGGCTCCAATCATAGAGCTCCAGCAGAGACGTCATACCTAGTTTTCAGATAAAGACCAATCACAGAGCTCCAGCAGAGCCGCCATTCTTCAAACACCCAATCAAAGAGCTCCAGTTGAGACGTCATACCCATTTTCCAGTTGAATACCAATCACAGAGCTCCAGAAGAGCCGCCCTTTTTCGAACAACCAATAACAGAGCTCCAGCTCATGAGTAGTATATCAAAGTATGTTCTGTGACCGAGATCCGGTCATAGAATATACCTTGCGTATTTCGGGAGTTTTTGAGAACATAGTACGCCTATGTCGTCGGGCGCGGGCGAGACCCGGTAACCCCGTTAGTACTCTGCCCATGTCCGCTAACGGTCTTCGTTGACATGCTGAGCCCTGCAAAGGACCCAACGGAGAGTTCCTAGCCTTAGATATGTTCACGTTTAAGGCGGCTCTTTGTCGGCAGGTTTCTCAAAGACAATTACGATCATCGAATGATTGATGGGTTCGGCGGAATCGAGCAAGTGTGAATCCCCATCGACATGCTGAGACAAACAAACAAAGAGTATCCACTAGGAATATTTTGAGACCTAAGCAAAGCCTTTGATTATGTCAAACACGACCTGCTCTTATACAATCTGGAAAAGTATGGAGTTCATGGCATTCCATATAACTGGTTTGAATCATACCTCAAGAATAGGAAACAATACGTTGAAATTATTAGTGGTCATAATGATAATAAAAAAATCAGATCTGAAACAACTACCATCAATATCGGAGTACCACAGGGATCAATATTAGGCCCCATACTCTTTATATTATATACTAATGATCTGCCGTTTTGTATTGGTGAGTCAAATGTTACACTATATGCAGACGATACCAACTTCTTGATAAGTGGACTGAATGAATTGAATACAGAAACTGAGGCTAATCTTACACTACGAAAGGCACAAATGTGGTTCGCCGGAAATAATCTTACCTTAAATCCTACAAAAACGAATTTTATCAACTTTCATCCACGTCAAAAACTTATGAACTATGATTATGATATAAGGTTGAACTCGGAGCGTCTGAGACAATCTAATGTGATGAAATTTCTAGGTCTCTACCTGGAAGATGACCTAAAATGGCAAGTACACTGCACTAAATTAGCATCAGCGCTAGGCCAAAAATTCTTTCTAATAGAAAGTCTAAAAGATTATCTCCTTGATCCTTTGATCAAGTCTATTCATCACAGCGAAATAGAATCACGACTAAGATATGGTATCCTAATATGGGGAACATCACCATCTGTCGAAAATGTATTACTAGCCCAAAGAAGAATAGCACGATGCCTGACGTCAGCTAACTATCGGGACCCTTGTAAACCACTTTTCAGGAAACTAGGCATTTTAACGGTAGTCAATTTGTATATATTAGAAGTTTCTTGCTTCATACATGACAAAAACATACAGAATTCACTGAACAACATAGCCATACATATTACACGAGGAAACTACAGGAAATTATCCCAAACCATAACCTACAAATAACCAGCCAGGGGCCCGTTGTTATGGGGATATAAATCTACAACCAAACCCCACTTTCACTCAAATCGCTTACATTCAAATCATTCAGAAATAAGTTCAAAGAGCTTTTTATTCTGAACCCCTTCTAGGTACGAATTGTGTGAATATTTCAACTGTAAATTCGAGTAAACCACACACATCAATTATTTGGTTAATTTTACTGTACCCATGTATCTGAAATGTTTTTATCTCCTACCCAATGGCGTAGTACTGAACTTGTGACTCATCCTATGTTAGTATCTGACTTTATTGGATTAATAAATATTATTATTATTATTATTATTACTTGCAAATGACCCAACGGAGAGTTCCCAGCCTCGAATATCTTCACGTTCAGGGCGGCTCTTTGTCTGCATGTCGATAAAAGACACACACAGCGCGCTGATATCTTAACGTTTAAGGCGGCTCTTTGTCGGCATGATAACAATTGCAGATATGAACGCAGTCGCCAGCTCATCCTATCCAGAAGCCGCGTCTTGTGAAGACAAAGTTTGGGGAGGCCGGCGTTGCAGATCTCCAACAGAACGAAATATTCCTACCTAGACGAGTGGTGACAGTCCTGCGGAAGAAATTGGAGCAGTTCACCCAGGAAAATAATCGATAGTCATCAAAGAGGCAGAAGCCACCACCGCGACGACGATCCCCTTCGAATTTTTCGAAAACTAATTTGTGAGGTACTTTGTACTTTGCACCATATTTCCATATATGAAACCATATAATGGCAGACATATTCACCGTCAGTGACGAAATGATTGCTGAATTTGGGGAAATTCAGAAAACATTGGGGACAAAATTCAGCGCGGCGGAACGCGAACTTTGGCGAAAGCACAGCAAACGATCTGTTCTATTATTGAAAAAAGCTATTCGGGTATCGGATTCCTCTTCAATCGGCACTTTGAGAGAACTTCAAACAAATTTAGGCCATGTCAAAGCTTTTCAAACTTTCCAAAAAAATCCAGTCGAGGGGCGGAGGTTGGCAGCGGGAGGGGCGCGAAAATTGACAAGCCGAGTCATCTGGGAGGACTTGATTTCCACCTTCCAGGGGCGCGTACGGACAGGGGTAATCATAAACTTGAAGCACAAAGATGTACTTCAATTTTTCAGCGACGCTTTCAGCCTTTTCAAGCGTCGCATATTGAACGCACTGAAGAAGGTTGGAGCGTCGCTGAAAGTGTACGCAGCTTTCTGTGGAGAGTTCTCAAAAATTTCCGCCGATCAACATGAAAATGTGGAAATGAAGTATTTCAACACTAAAAACGAATTCATTGACCAGGGGACGGACTTGAAAGCGTGGTTTGGGGAAAATATCGAGGGAAAAATCTTGACCAAATTGGACGAATTCAGCGGAAGGGAAAGCGAGTGGTCTTTGAGGAAAATCGTTAGTTTGGAAATAAATGTCAATGAATCGGAATTCGGCAATAGGCGTGGTTCATCTTTATTCGAATTTCCGGAACCAATCAAGAGAAAACATGCATGCATCAACCTCAAAAACAATGACGATGCGTGTTTCGCTTGGGCGATCGTTTCGGCTCTATATATCCATCTCCGGTAGAGAATAATTCTGCACGCACATCATCGTATCCGAATTGGCGTGAAAAACTCAATACAGATGGTTCGATATTTCTCATGACCATCAAACAAGTCAATAAATTCGAAAAGTAATATTAATAATAATAATGGCTTTTATTGATAGGAAAAGAATTGAAATCATTCAAAAAAAGGTACAAAGATGTAACACCTATCAAGAGGCTGGATTCAATGGACGAACCAGAGACCTGAAGGAGTCTGGTTCGTTTCTTGTTCTTCCACCCAACCATACATATCAGTATTATAATCACTAGATATATAAAGAGAAAAATTGATAAGTCGGTTGATAACTCAAAGGACACTGATATACTTTCGAGCTGATACCAGTACTACTATGAAACAGGTATAACAGGGAAAGAGAGTAGATGAAAACAAGTTCACAAATCTACGTCTAAAATACACTTTATGAAGGAACACATATTTGTGATATTCGATAGGCGGTAGGCGAGGGGTGAGTAGTAGTTACCTGCGAGGAAGTTTATGCTGATCACGAGAAGAAATTCAAAGAGGTAGTTCATTATTCGTAAGGTCAGACTTCAATTTTGCTTTCATTACGCTACTACTCATATCTTTGTGAGAGGAAGGGCCCTTGTTGTAGAGCCAATAACAGTAATATGTAAATGAACCTTTATATCTGGTTGATTTGTAACTCAGCAGAGATATCACACCTTTCAATCTCAAATTGAGATTATGCACATCTGTCCTGAATATGATTTTATGATACAAGTAGACTGGTCGTTGTGCCCTTATTATTTTGTGAAAAAGAACACAAGCGTGTAAAGTTCGGCGCATTTCAATATTCATCCAGCCGAGTTGAGTTAAGTGGTGTGAGATATGTTGCCTTCTGATGACTCCCGATATCAGCCTCACACACGAGTTCTGCGACCTCTGGATTCTGAGTTTGTCCAGTCTCAGTGAGGTTGGTTCATACACAACATCTGCATGATTAGCAAGTGAGAGCACAAGGGTTTCACATAAAATTTTATTTACAGAAACATTCAGGACAGTCCTGTTGGAGTAGATCATTTCTAGACTACTGTATCGCTTTATCAAGATGTTAGAGATATGACTAAAAACGTTAATGAGCTATCCAGGATCAGACCCAGATTTTTTACCTCGTCTTTCACTGGCAAAGTCACCCCATCAAGTTGAACTCAATTTCGGTCGATGTGTTCATTTTGGAATTGATCAAACCATCATCAGACTATCGACCCTATTTTGATGTTGCGCCCATTCGACAGACAAAAAAGAAATTAGACAGATACGTAAATCTATTTTTGGTTGAACAAACGTATACACCCAAAATCAATGACTTGACCCACTATCGACAATATATGAGGAAGACGATGACGACACGGACGATACGTCAGAAACATCCGCGGAAATTACTGCTGGATCAAAGACTTGTCTCGACTAGTCAGTAAACAACTCAGCAAGCATACGAGTCAAAAATTAATTTACGACAGATGTTTGAATTACTTTGTGACGCAGGAGAAACTCGACAGTCATACGGCTGACTGCGAAGCTCAAAATTCATGCAAAATTGATTTCCCAAAATACACCCATATCGAATTTCTTAATTTCATTTCCGAGGAGAAAGCTACTTTTGTGATATACGTGGACTTTGGAAGCATTCTGGAATCTTTTGATGACAGTTTGACCAAGTCCAAAATGAGCAAAACCGAAAAGTATCAAAAACATTCAGCTTTCAGCGCAGGGTTCTACTTCGAATGCACATACGACGACTCTTTGTCGTTTCACGATAGCCATCGAGGTTCAGACTCAATGGAATGGTTCGCCGATCAAATGAAGGACATTGACAAAGAGGTTGAGGGCAAAATCCATCAAATCAAAATGGATGTATATCCTTCGGGACGAGACTCTGCCAAAGTCTGCCACATTTGCGGACAACCCTTCAAGGCGGAGGACGCAAAGGTGGCCGACCACGACCATTTCACCGCATGCAACCTCCAGTACAAGGAGCAGTTCGTAGTGCCCATTGTGTTCCACAACTTGGGCGGCTACGACAGCCATTTTATCATCAGGGACTTGGCTAATCGTGGACGCATAGTGTTGTTGCCGATCAACAAGGAAAAATACATTTCCTTCACACAGTACGACGAGGAGACGACCATCAGATTCCGTTTCATCGACTCTTTTCGAGTTTTGGGTATGAGTTTGGATGGGTTGGTGCGCCCCATGGAAACTGAAGACTTGCACGCAAAGCGCAAAGAATTCAGTCACGTGAGCGCCGAACAATACGAACTGCTCACGCGCAAAAGGGGAATTTTCACAAAACTGAAGTGTACACAGTTACCAGCTCTCGAAGAATTTCACAATAAACTGAACGATTGCGACATCATCGAAAGCGAGTACAAGCATGCGCAACAGGTGTGGCAATCGTTCGGGGTGAAAACCCTTGGCAAATATTCGGATCTGTACATAAAAACCGACATCTTGTTGCTGACCGACATCTTTGAGAATTTCCGCAAGATCGGCCATAGCACCTACGGCCTCGATCCCGCTTGGTACTTCACCATGCCCGGCTTCACGTGGTCGTGTATGTTGAAGTATACTAAGTGCAAGTTGGAACTTCTCAGAGACGTCGACATGGTGCTATTCATAAAGCGAGGCATTCGAGGCGGTATCAGCCAGTGTTGCAACCGCTACTCGAAAGCCAACAACAAGTACATGGCCGAGTTCGATCCCTCGAAACCGTCCAAGTACTAGATGTATTTCGACGTCAACAACCTCTATGGATGGGCCATGATGGAACATTTGCCGATGGGCCATTTCAAATGGGTGGAAATCTTCGACGATCTGGATAGTCGCAACGTTTCAGACTCGTCCGACGTTGGGTATATCCTCGAGGTCGACTTGGAATACCCCGAGCATCTACACGACAAACATCGAGAGTTTCCGATGATCGCCGAAAATCGAGTACCGCCAAACTCAAAACACCCAAAATTTATGACCACCCTGTACAGAAAGGAAAGATACGTCGTACACTATCGGCTAGTGAAACAGGCACTAGCGCACGGACTTGTACGCACAAAAGTACACAAAGTCGTTCAGTTCAAGCAGCAGGCTAGGCACAAGCCCTACATTGAACTGAATACAGGCTTCCCAACAATTCTGTTTTCGGTAAAACAATGGAAAACATCCGGAAACACCGAGTAGTGAAACTGGTCAATCGCTGGCAGGGCAGGTATGGAGCCGAAAATCCCATCAGCAGTCCGAAATTCCACAGTCGAACCATCTTCGACAACGACCTCATGGCTATCGAACTTATCAGGTGCGAATTGGAGTTCAATAAACTACTGTATATCGACATGTTCATCCTCGATATATCCAGGGTCAGCGTATACGATTTCCATTATGATTTAATGATGAAAAAACATACGCGAGACCAATGCAAACTCTTGTACACCGATACGGACTCCTTGGTGTACGAACTCACCTGTGATGACGCCTATCAAGATCTAATAGCGTCTCACCTGGATAAATTCGATACGAGCGATTACCCAAGCGATAACCAATTCAAAATTCCGCAAGTAAGGAAAAAAGTACCCGGTTTGATGAAAGATAAAGCCAACGGGTGCATTATGACAGAGTTCGTGGGGTTGCGGGCAAAAATGTACACTTTCAAAATTCAGGAGCAAAAATGCGTGAGAAATCCAAGAGGGTAAAGTAGAGTTATTTCCCCATCCCAACACTTGTACATATCCATATATAGACAGAGTTGGAATTATACGTTATAGGAAATATATACTTATATTTATATTTGAAATCTATTGACTTTGATTTTGTGGAAGAGAGAGAGAGAGAGATACTTGAGGCATAACGTTCACATCAAAAATAGCATATTTTTGCACGCAAAAAAGTGCACGAAAACATGCCATTTCTGATGCGAAAAAACAGCACAAAAATGGTGCGTTTTTGACGTGTCAAAAGTGGCCAAAACACGTCGGTTCTTTTGTGTTTTTATGCTCTTTTCCGATGCGTGAAAACGTCGTTTTCTCCCATGAAAAAAGACGTTCTAACACACCAAAAAACGCGTCAAAAACGACGTTTTTGGATCACTTTGAAAATGACGATTTTTGTGCGAAAAACAGCCGATGAAAATCGCACAATTTTCATCCCATTTCACATGTATTCCTATGGAAAAAAACGGCAATTTTGATCGACTTTTTTTCTCACAAAAATCATCGAAAAATGATCAGTTCTTCTCGGAATTCTGATGCTCTTTTTCGGTGCGTCGAAGTAACAAAAAAACGTCGTTTTTGACGTGTTTTCACGCATCGAAAAACAGGTGCGTGGAAATGCGTAAAAATGACGTTTGTTTGTCACTTTGACGCATCAAAAATAGCATCGAAAAAACACGTTAAAAATGGTGCATCTTGATATAATTTTCTCGATGAAAATGTCGCGTTTTTGCATGCAAAAATTGCACATAAAATGATACCTTTTTCATCTCAAAAATAAGACACAAAGCATACAACAAAGCAATTTATTCTTCTTTCAATGGATCATTCAAAATACTGGTTCTGTAGTAGGAAAGATAATCGTTCAAAGCGTTGCTCAGCAAACTTTCGGGGCAGATGTCGCTGAACGTTGTCAGAAGTATTGGTTTTCCAACTAATATGCACACAAAAAATAAATCGGATGACGGGAATTCAGCTATTTATTTATTAGTCAACAACAAGAACATATTATGAAAAATACATAAACTTCAAGAAATCAACTGATATTGTGTATTGTCTCCAACAGCCCTCCCCAATACCAATCTTCTGTATAGACATCGCCAACTTCATTGGACCTAACGGCTTTGTCAATAAATCTGCCAACATCTTCTCTGTACGGCAATATTCAAATGAAAAATCTTGCGACTTCTTGAGTTCAATGACAAAATGAAATTTTGTTTCAATATGCTTGGTCCTGTCACTCAGTTTTTTATTTTCCAACATTTTCAAGCAACTTTGTTTGTCTTCTTAGATAATTGTTTGTTTTACATCAAAATTTTAATCCGTCAATTAGGACTTCAACTAAATTGCTCTTTGACAAGCTTCTGCTAATGCTATGTACTCAGCCTCAGTTGATGACAAAGACAGGCAATTTTGTTTCTAGAATCTCCAACTGATAGTACCACCATGAATTTAAAACACAAAGCCACTGTTAGATTTTCTGTCGCTCGTGTCTCCACCCCAATCTGCATCGGCAAATCCAATCAAAGTTGAAATATTGTTTCACTTCTCCCCAATCTCAATTCAAAATTGATCGTACGTTTCAAATATATCATTATTCTTTCCACTTCGATCCAATCCGATTGACTTGGTGTACTTATTTTTCTGCTGAGAATTGAGACACTCGCAGCAATGCCTGGTCTAGTGATAGAAATATACAAAAGTTCGCCGATTGCACTCCTGTACTTCTCATTGTCTTTCAAAATATCAGTACTTCCACACTTTCTATAATATCCCGGATCCATGGGAGTTTTAGATGTATTTGAATTATCCACATCGAAGCTTTTCAATAATTCTTGGATATAATTTATTTGTGACAACCCATAAATGCCACATGCACTTCTTGAAACTTCAATTCCCAAATAAAACTTTAGGTTTCCAAGACAATTGGTTTCAAATTTTCTTGATAGTTTTTCTTGGTCATCTTGGATTGATTTTTCGTCTCTACTTGCAGTGATGAAATTATCAACATAAACAAGAATATAAATCCAGTTATCATTCTCGTAATTGGAATATTAGCATGGGTCAGATTGTGCTTTTTGAAATTGAGTTCATGAAATGAATCATTAATTTTTTGATTCCATGATCGTGCGGCTTGTTTCAAACCATAAATGCTTTTCTGTAATTTACAAAAAAAACTTTTTTTTTCCACTTTCTATGAATCCTTCAGGTTGATTCATGTAGATATCATCTGTTAAATCACCGTTTAAAATTGCAGTTGTGATATCAAAATGTTTCACGTTCATATTCTGACATCCAGCTAATGTCAACAGAGTTCTAAATGTCGTCTGTTTCACTACAGGGGCAAACAGTTCGTCGTAGTTTTCACCAAATTTTTGTGAATATCCTTGGGCTACTAATCTTGCCTTATATCTAATGATGTTTCCTTTTTCGTCACGTTTTTCTTTGGAAATCCACTTGCACCCGACTGAAGATTTCCCTTCTGGTAGTCTTTCGAGTTTCCATGTCTTTATTTCATAGCTTTAATTTTTCCATTCATGGCGTTCAACTTCAGCCTGTTTTTATTTTTCATTACTCCTTGATATGTGCGTGGAGTTTCTGTAGCTGTTGTATCATTTATGATTTTGACCCTTTCTTGAAATCTAATTGGAGGAACTCCTTTATTCATTCTTTCAGATCGTCGTACTGTTGTTTGGCCATCGTTCGCCTCAGTTTCTATCTCTTCATCTTCTCGATGATAATCAGTTACTTCTGCATGAAGATTTTCATGTTTTGACTGCCAATTGCTTACATCCACCTCGTCTTCTTTTTCATTTTGTACCATATTTTCTCGCTGACGATTGCTTTCTTCTATGAATTTTACGTCTCTGCTCACGTAAATTCTATTTGTTGTCTTATCTAATAAACGATATGATTTGGACCTTCTGCGTACCCCACAAATACTAGTTTCTTCGACTTCTCATCCAATTTCTGTGTTTTTTCTTTTGGAAGCAACATATGAGCCTCACAACCAAAAACTTTTAGATAATTCATTTCTGGTTTGAGACCATACCACAACTCGAAAAGAACCTTGTTGTTCGATCGGGTTGGCAATCGATTTTGTAGGTAATTTGCCGTCATAATAGCCTCTTCCCAATACTCCCTCTCCATCCTAGAGTCATATAACATACATCTGGCCATTTCCGTCGAAGACCTGTTTTTTCTGCTATTCCATTCTGTTGGGATGTGTAGGGTGCAGGACTTTGCGATTCTATTCCCTTTTCTCTGGGATATTGCATTTTCCTCTATGTATTCTCCTCCTCCATCGGATCATAATATTTTCGAACAGCTTCCGAATTTATTCTGTAGTGAATTAACATGTTCCTGCAGCTTTTTGAATACTTCATTTTTCGTTCCCAATAGGTAAACGACAGTATATCTACTGAAATCGTCTATGAAAGTTAAGTAATATCTCCTTTCTCCAGGTGTTGATGTTTCCATTGGTCCGCATATATCGGAATGGACCAGATCCAATATTTTTCTTGAATTCGGAACTGAAGATTCATGAAATGATGGTCGCGCTAACTTGCCTTTGATGCAAGCTTCACATGACATTCCCAGCTAATAATTCTTCAGATTGATTTAATTCTCTCTCAGAATTCTATTTACCGCTTCTGGATTTCGGTGTCCAAACCTCCTGTGCCATTGATGAATACAATTGGAACGTATACATACATTTTCTCCTGTGGAAGTGACGCATGCCTTTTGATGGTTCAATTCGAATAGATTAACTCTCATTTCTGCTACTGCAATCAATTCATCGGCTTCCATTATTTTACACTGATTATTTCAAAAATCACTACAAAATTGAGTTCCAGCAACTTTCTCACTGACAATAAACTTGACTCAAGATCAGGAACGAAAAGAAAATTCTTGACAGTAACTTGTCTCGTCATTTTTGCAGTTTGGCAGTTCAAAATGCAATCACCTTTTCCCACAGCTTTGAGTGTTCCTCCATCTGCCAGATTGATATTACTTTTCTCAAATGATTTATACGAAATAAAATTCTTTTTGTCATTAGTCATATGACAAGTTGCTCCAGAACCGACGTACCATACATTGGGGATTTTTTGCGATGTTACCTCGAAACAGAAATTTTCTTCATTATCACTCGTTTCGCAACTTTCTTCGACTTTGTTCACCTTTTGTCCCCTTTTCTTCATAGGAGCTTAATGAAAATAACAATCACGCTTAGTGTGTCCAATTTTTTTGCAATGAAAACATCTCAGGGGTGGTTTCCGTTGAATTTCGAAACTTCTGTTCACTTTGAGCACTTTCTCGCTCAGATCTGTGATTACTTTGCTTTCTTTCCTTCTTCGGAATTCTTGAATAAGCTTCCCCTTTACGACCTCAAGAGTGAGATCGGCTTCCGGTCCTCCTTCAAGAGCTGATATTAACGAATCGTAACTATCAGGTAGACTGCAGGGTGAGAATGATACCACAAAATTTTCTGCTAGATATTCTCTCAATGAAACTAGTTGTTGGACGAGATCCATCAACTGATCTATGTGCTTTTCAATGTCACCTCCTCCTGGCATGTTCATTCTGCAAAATCGCTCCAATAGAAATACTTTGCTGGTAAGTGTGGATTCCTCGTGATGAGCTTTAAGTTTATCCCATGACTCTTTTGCAGGTTTGGCCTTACTTATGTGTATAACTTGATTGTCTTCAACTGAAAGACCGATCGTAGCTCTAGCTTTCTCCAGACTGGTTCTGTGACATCATCGTCTTTTTCTTTGGATACTACATCCCATAGCTCTTCTATCACCAACAATAACTCCATTTTATATTTCCACAACTGGTAATTGTGATTGTTCAGTTTCGTTATGGAATATCTGGTACTTTCCGCAAATTTTACCATCCAGACTTTACAATTAAACTGATTTCAATATGATACTGTGTCTGGGCCCATAACCTATTGGTTTTTCAACTACTATTCACACAAAAAATAAATCGGTTGACGGAAATATATAGTAGCCAGAAATCAAAATCAAGTGTTTTTTGTTGAGGTTTGAAAAAAAAGGGTAGAGATTGAAGGAAGTTTTTTTTGCGTTTTTCCTAGGGGTAATAACGTGTCACGCTCTCTTGCGGACTCTTCTGGAAATCTCTGGTGATATTTGGGCAAATTCAGTCAAAAGAGGGTCCATCGAAACTAATAAGCATACTGTTCCCAAGTTACAAGAGTACTTCAAAACTCAACTCGTAGTAGTTGTATTTCAACTAACTTTGTTCAACGACAATAAGAGTTATAAAGGTTCATATTATTGCAGGGTCTCTTTTTCTTCATCGCTTTACTCACTACGGTTAATGTGATTTGACTACCTGGCCGATAGTAGTCTCCAGTCGCTATTGAGAGGGCAGCTCTACGTATTAGTGGGAATCACCACACCCAGGGCACCATTCCTACGGTGAGCTTGTGGATACCATTCGAGGTAACTAGAAGGCTCATACCAACCTCACACTTGAGCTGTCCACGAGAAATTGGACAAACTCTTGGAGTAGGAGCACATCCTACACTGGTCTTGTTGGGAAAGACACCAAATCAAGTGAGCCGTATCGTACCGCAATAAATTATATCATCCCATTCCAAGCAAACCATTCCTTTTGATTTATTTATGCCTATTTTTGACTTGTGCACATTTTGGTATCGATACCTAGAAGGGAAATCTTACTGAATCACATCAAACAGATCAACTATTATTCATAATTATTGGTTGTACTGTTATTTACTTGGAGTGCCTTATATAGTAGTAACTTCCTAACTATACGAAAAACATAACCTAGGTGGAGTGGTCTAGTATAGGTGATAGAAATTATACAATCCTCTACAATATTCACGAGTTTGAATCGAACGTCCACCCACTCCCTGAGTTTTCTTTTGGCAGGTTTGTACCCTCCTAGTACTCTATTTTCAGGAAGACCTGTTAGAGGAGGTGATTCATGGGATAACCTCCAGTGAATCCATAATAATACATGCGACTAACGCTCCGTTGAATGCGTCTAACGCTTCGTTAAATGCGACTAAGGCTTCGTTAAATGCGTCTAACGCTTCGTTGAATGCGACTCACGCTCCGTTGATTGCGTCTAACGCTTTCACCTCAACTGTCGTCTGGCGCTGAATCCCTTTATACACAATTTCTCTGAGCACATTTGTCAGTATAATGCTAACCTTCGATTGTGAACACTCTGATCAATGAACTTCCTTTTGAATTACACTTACCTGGATATCAATACTGCTTAGCTGGAACACACAAGAAGAGGTTAGCTCTTGCTCAAAAAGGTATTAACGGTCTAGACTCAGCCTGTTGCCGACACGATATAGCCTACTCTCAAAACAAGTCTTTGGAAGATCGTCATAAGGCTGATTTGGAGAATAGTGCGTGGGAGCGAGTCAAGTCGAAAGGGGCTCATGAAATATCTAATATGAGTGAGAATAATTTGCGAAAAGCTTCAATTTTGGCGTACAGCACGAAATCACATCAACAGTATTGGCGGACGTCTGAAGGTTCGAGTACCTCGAATGATACCAATTGAAGCAAAAAGTGGTGGTATTCTTCCTTCGATACCAAAATTTGCTGCCCTCAGTGCCCTAGGTTGTTTGGCTGATGGCGCTGCAGGAGGTGCCAAAACAGTTATCGATGCAAAGAAAAATCTTGGAAGATCAAAGTCACAACAAAGCAATGGAAGAGATCGGAAAACAGGGGTCAGGATTATTTTTGAGGAAAAGTCGTCGCGGATATGGGATTTTCTTTCGGAAACAAAACTCCCGTTGAAGCTACCCAAATATAACTCTTTTTGATCTGGAGCTGAAACGATATGCAAACAATTGAAAATGCCTTATATCAAGGGAGACTTCATGCGTGATCAACTCGCACACTCCACACCAGCAGCCAAAGAATGTGCTATCATAAATTTGGATTAACAAAAAAAGAAAGGAACTCATTGGGTAGCCTACTGCAAACATGGCAATAAAGTGGAATGTTTCGATAGTTTCGGACACAACCTGTGGAATTGGTGCAATATCTGGGCAATATCAAAATTTCATACAACAATGATCGCTCTCAATATTTCAATGAGACAAATTGTGGACATTTGTACTTGGAATTCCTCCATAAAAGTAGTGTGTAGCACTGGTTGAGGTTGGGTAATAGAAAGTTTTACTATTTCAAGAACGCTTATAAGACCAAGAGAAAAATCATCAATATCCCCATTGTTTCCTACGAAATCATCAACATTGCCAAATTTCTAACGATATTCATAGAAAAACACCAGGAAATCAAGAGGAAGAAAAACGATGAACAGGAAGAGGATATAACTGATAAAGTATTTTCTCTGAAAGCCAATCTCAATACTCCAGAGTGTGAAATATACAGCAAAGAACATACCATTGATTTTCGACCTGAAGACTGCATTCAGAAATTACTGGGATTTTCAGAGAGATTGTTGGAAACTGGCCAAGTTCATAAGTCTGATTCACCAGTGAAAATTGTAAAAGTTTGAACAATCCACCTAGACTGTAATATCACCTCCGGTGCATATTTCAACGGACGACCTTCACATTCCTTCTACGAATTTGCACCCAGAGACGATCCCGGTTTTGCCATCGACGAAGTTCCACTGAATTTGATCTACCTGTGACGAGCAAAGGTGAAATACATAACATTACAGTACACATTCTCGATCAAGATTTTGCTCCGGTGGATTTCAGAGGTGAACTCAATGTCATAATAATAATAATATTCATTTCACCAGTTAAAAAGTACAATGCAGAAGCAAAAGCATTTGCCAGTGTACAATGACTAGGAAAAAGTCAGAGAGTGTTAAAATGAGAAAGATAGAAAACACGTTTTTCCAAAAAAATTGGGACAAACAGAACAAATATACTATTGTATAAATAAATATAATACTACATAAACTTCTACATATGTTCAGCTCAAAAATTCGTCGATAGTGTAGCATTATTTTTCGAGAAGACTACGTTTCAGAGCAGATTTAAAAATATGTATGTTTGGTGAGAGTTTTATTGCTTCGTCTAACTTATTGAATAATTTTGGTCCTAGATAAAGATGACTTTTTTGATAGAGAGAGGTACGATGTGTATCGGGCACCAGTAAATCTTTTGAACGAGTCGTTTGGACGAGAATAGCGATCTGTTTTTATATAAACCTATATGCAGGCCTCATAGATATAGAGACCAGCTACCGTGGGTATTTTGAGCTCTTTAAAAGTTATTTTACAAGATTGTTGCCATCCCAAACCAGCAATGATACGAATGGCTTATTTTTGAAGGATAAACACCCTGTTAGCAGATGATCCAGTAGCCCAGTTCAGAATTCCATACCGCAGATGACAGTTGATGGTAGAGAAGTATAGATTCATCAAAACTTTCCTTCCACAATGGTTCGACATGAACCTCAGCGCATAATAGTTTTTATGAAGTTTTTCGCAAAGTGTTTCAATGTGTGGTGCCCATGTTACTTTGTAATCTAAAGTGAGACCCAGCATTCTACTAGTTCTACACGATTCAACGTGAAGTGCATTATTTTCAAAAAATTTGAGAGTTTCCGAGAAATTTCTCAACGTGAAATTCATTAGTGTTGTTTTTGTTACATTCAATTCCAAATGGTTTTTATTTGCCCATGTGATAACCCTTTCGTATACCATCTCTGTGCTTTCTGCGAGGGTAGACGTATTTCGATCTTTGACCAAGAAGTTTGTGTCATCTGCGTAGGCGATCACCTGTACGGATGAGAGAACATGAAAATAATTCATAAAGTCGTTAGCATATATTAGAAAGAGTAAAGGTCCGAGTATGGAACCTTGAGGTACACCTTGTTCTATAGTTGCTACTTGACTTTGGGTACTTTTAAAAACTACTTTTTGGGTTCTGTCACTCAAGTAGGACTCCATTAACTCTAAGGCAATTCCTCTAACACCATATCGCTCAATTTTTAGCAGTAGGAGCCTGTGATTCACACAGTCGAAGGCTCGCGAGAAGTCTATGAACAAACCGCAGACGTGAAACTTGCAATCTAGAGCAGTTATTACGTGTTCATTGAATTCATAAAGGGCTGTTTCGGTGCTTTTGTTTCGACTGAATCCATGTTGATTTCGTAAGAGAATTTTGTTCAAAGAGAAGAAGGAAACCAGCTGATTTTTAATGTTCAATTCGAAAATTTTCGATAAACTAGAGAGTAAACTGATACTTCTGTGATTTTTTAACAAATTGCAGTCACCCTCCTTGAGAACTGGCGTTGCTGAAGCTATTTTCAGCTTATCAGGAAAGATTCCGTGTTCAGAAGACAAATTCATGAGATACATTAACGGGTGGCAGAGTTCATGGGCACATTTTTTCAGGAGATTATTTGAGATCTCGTCATGTCCGCAAGCAGTCGAATTTTTGAGTTGCTTTATCAAAGTAATGACGTCATTCTCATTTATCGGGTGCATAAAAAATGACCTTTGACAGGCAGATATATTATTTTCCATTGAACGTTCATTAATATCAATTTGCTTCTGAGCTCTAGAGAAGAAACAGTTGAAATTGTTAGCCATCTCAGTCTCGGATAATCCAGTATTACCTTCTCGAATTATGATGTCATTAGATTCATTAACTTTTTATTGATTTTATTTACTGTCTTCCACATGGTTTTCGATTTATTGCTTGAAACCGATATTTTGTGATTGATCTCTTGCTTATGACTCTTTTTTAGTTCCTCTCTGTACGTTTGTGTTATTTGTCTGCCCATTCCTTTCTACTCCGTATTTTCCCTCGCGCATTCGTAGTATAGCGAAACTAGATTTTTCGGTTCATATAGTTCTGGTGTAGTACTGATAGTGAATTTGTTAGTTCTCTGTTGAAAACGCTTCTTAGGGATTGTTAGCTCAATATAACAATGGAGTATATTGTGGAAGACTTCGTAGGCTTTGTTCGGGCAAGTCTCTCTATAAAGGTCATTCCAAGATTCTCTTCCAATATGAGATTTGGAGGTATTTATATTGCCCTCCGAAAATACTCTTCCACTATAACTATTTTTACTACCCAGATATTTGTGATTCATCATGGGAAAATGTATGATTTGTACAAATTGATCAGACAAATTAAGATTTTTAACTATCGCCTTAAATTCAGTTTCTTCATTGATGATGAAGTTATCTAAACAAGTCCTTGAACTAGTCGTTACTCTTGTTGGCTCATTAATACTATATTTCATATCGAAGCATGCCAATAGATCTTGCAGTAGGTTTGAATTCATACTTTCAACAGAGAAGTTGGTGATGAAGTCCCCCCCTATAAAACAACCTTGTTATTCGTCTCACTCAACAGAGTTAGTAGCCCGTTGAGATGATTTGAAAATAAGTTGAAGTTACCTGATGGTGGTCTATACATACACACAAGAACTGTGTTGGTTTTCTGTATCGTGATTCCACAACATTCGACAACTCCCTCCATACAAAAATCAGTGAGATCAAGCACTGTCACCATTAGCGAGTTTTTGTCTAGAGTATAGATTGCTACACCACCGTTTTTCGTTTTACTTCTGCAGAAATAGGCACATAAACTGAAATTTTTGAGCTCAATCACATCTAACTGCATATTACTTTGCCAGTGTTCCGAAATAAAAAGTATATCACATAAATACTCCCCATCTGTTATAGCATATAGATGTAAGATTTTGTTGCTGAGACACTGGATATTTTGATGACAAATCACTAAACTTTCTGAACTATTATTATTTATGTTTCTACATTTTTTACTTCGGTTGGCTGCTGTGTTTAAATAATTCAGGGAGATATTTGTGGAGCCACCTGGGACAGCCTCGGATATAAAAAATTATTCTCTTCATTCACTTCTTGTCTGATATTGGTTTTTGTGCTCTCTTGTAGTTCAACGGCAAGAGATTTTGACTGGCTCATGTGAGTAGTAGGAAAATGATATACTTTATCATCTCCATGTTTGTTATTGAGTTCAGTGCTCTCCTGGAGCTCGTCAGCTAGGGATTTTGACTGGTGTGGGTTGATAGTTGGACAAATATCCTTTCTGTTATGTTCAATAGTTAGATCGTATACGTATTCCAACCGGATCATGCCTCTGTCATCAATGATATTCCAAATGGCCTTGCATGAATACCATTTTTCTCTCGACGATATGGAGCGTCCATTATTGAGATAGTCGGATCTCCTTAGCACATTGTTACACTCTAGGATATATATGTCTTTTTTCTTGGCTTGGTGCACTTTTATTTTGATTTGTAGATTTCTGGAGTAGATCTTGTCATTCATATGCGCCCTGTCATAACGAAAGGGTTCAGTGATGATCAAACAATTGGTTTGTGTCATATTTGTTATGAATCTCGTTTCAAGATCCATTGTCACCGTATCCGCCCATATAATCACCATTTCGTTCTTGGTGAAGTTTCGCAAATTTTGCGAAGCAGTTTCAATTAGTATATCTGTAGAGGAGTTTGGCTTAAGGATTGCTTGTATTCCAAAATCATGTCTGTTTTGTAGCTCCATGATTTCACTTGCCAAGATGTCCCGCTACAATCAATATTCTATTTTTGTTAATCCTACTCTGTTTCCTCTTTCCGTTAGAGCTCGATGCCTTTTCTTTTTCATGAACAGTTTGCTGGTTCTGCCCTTCATATTGAGTAGCTGAGTCAGTAGTATTTTTCATTTTATTGTCGGCGCCACTGGAGTAAGTGGTTTCTGTCATCGTGGATGCGTGACTCATACAGACAGTCGTCTGGGTACCGATGGTACTTTTTTCAGTTTCTTTATCATTCGACATTTTTTGTAGGTCATGGATTCGCATGTTTAAATCTTCGATGACTTTTTTGTGGTGTTCTAGAATGGCATTTAGTTCCATTTCAACGTCGATGACTACCTGCGTGACTTTTTCATTATCCAACTTCAGTTTAACAATGTATTTGCTTCTCAGTTCCACTTCTTCCGATAGTTCCTGAATAGTTGTCTCCAATACACTTCTTTCTTCCCTCGATATATCTTTCTCATTGTCTTTTTCTTTGGCACAGCAAATAATAGAATTGCCACTGAGAAATCTAATTTTCGATTTCTTCATCTTGGCCCGACTACTTTTATGATATATTCCTGAACATGTGGTACATGTTGAATATGTAGAAATTCTTTTGCAGCATTTGAAAACATTATTTTGGGAGCTCTGCATCGCACTCACTCACTGCATTTCATTCATGAAGAAATAAGATTGGTTCTGAAGAAACTCTGAGATGGGTTTGGTTTTTGATATATTCAATTACAACACATCCACACCATCATAAGTGAAGAATTCCTCCAACAGGTCGGACACTTCCAAACTTTCTGCTACAGATCGTAGATTTCTGCAATCATTGGGTTCACAATGTTGTCTCGACACGTGTTCGACATCTACCGCCGTCCTCAATTCGACGAATCCATCCAACGTTCGGAAACCAGAACTCATTACCAATATGTAAATCCTTTGAGAATAATGATATTGTTGAAATTTCCATTCAACGAAGTAAAACATGGTCATTCATGTACGATGCTGTGATAAGTATCAGAGGAACAATGAAAAAAACTGCTGGAGATGGAACTGTTAATTTTGTTAATAATGCGCCAGCTTTCTTTTTCAACTGTATCTCATACGAACTCAATGGTAAAGAATTGGATATAGTTCGTAATCCTGGAATATTGAGTACACTCAGAGGATACCTGTCTTTTAGTGCAGACAAGTTTCAGCTCAGACATGGCACTGTGAACATCTAGTAGAAGGGGCTCGTGTTTATTTGAAAGTTCGAGTGGTATTTCTATTAAAAAACCGGTATCTGTGGAATACATTGGCAGTAGGGAAAAGTGTGCCTATAGGGAAGAACCAAATGTTATCTAATGCAACAGTGAGATTGATGAACTTTGTATTCAATTGATCAAGTTATTTCAAATCTCTGAAGCACTGTTGCCAGAACTGTACCTCAGATTCTGCCAAAATGGCAACAAGAGGACGAAGTAACAGTGGAGCAACTACTCTCGATATTGAAACAATTGATACTATGATCAGCAAATTAGCACCAAAGTTGATTGAGAAACTAGGCGATGAATAATTGAGCAACATGGAGATTACACTAAATAATGTAATCTAAAAGGTGTCATCACTGGAGGTAATGATGCAGGAAGTGATGAAGGTGTTAATTCAGTGAACGAAAGACAAAATCTTATGGAGCAGAGCTTGAAATTGAATACTCTGAGACTAACAGGAATAAAAGGAGAACAAAATGAAAATCTTACATCTAAGGTACTTACTCTCATTGATGACTCATTACATGTGAAAAATGCCGTATGAGAACTAAACAATATATTAAGGATTGGGAAAGTAGTTGGTGAAAGTAATCAGCCTAAACATAGAACAGTCATCGTACAGTTCATTTACTTTCTGAAAAGAGATGAAGTGTACCGGGCTAGATCGGCTTTGGAAGGAACAAGTATATACATCAATGAAGATTCGTCTAAACATACCTACAAAATGCAAATGGATGCCAAAAAGAAATTTGGAGTGAATGCAGTCTAGTCTAGGAATGAAAGAGTATTCGTTGAGCATGGCAACGCAACGTGGCTAAACAAATTGGGAATGAGACAGAGGAAATATGAATATTACTTTTTCGTCTTATGGTTGAGGTGGGTATTTACCGTTCAATTTGAAGCTTTGTTGCAATCGAGTGACAAATAAATCTACTTCTACAACGATGGTTGATGATGAGGTTCAATACTGAGTTTGCAATTATATGTAGTTTATTTTCTACTCAAATATGTCATTTGTAGTTGAAATTCATTTCAGTTTTATCTGAAGTAGGTAGGATTTCACTGCAACTCTTATTTCATAAAACATTATGTTAATCAATAGTATCACTTAGACTTCAGAATGTTATATTTCATAACGTGTGAGCCTTGGAAGTTCCCCATGAACATGTCTAGTAATTTCAGTGTATACTACCAGAACTGCAGAGGTTTGAATACTTAATGTACTGTATTTTTCAGAAATTCCTCAGTCTGTAATTATGATGTTATAGCTGTATCTGGAACATGGTTACGGTAGGGAGTCGAGTACGGTGAAATCGTAGATACAGATATGTTTTCATCTGGTGCGAGCTGACAGAGACTTCGAATATACGAACAAGTCTACGGGAGGGGGTGTTCTACTAGCTATCAAGAAAAAGTAGAGAGTATTGCAAGTAGTTAGGAATGCGACACTTTTCGAGGCACTAGTTGTACAGATGAGAGTTAATGGCTGTAAGTACACACTGTGCGTATTATACATACCTTAGAATAGTAACATTAATGTTTATGAATCGGCCGTGAACTTTCTGCAAGGTAATATAAATGATGTTGAGGAGACATATATTTTTGGAGACTTCAATATACCTGATATAACTGGTAGAATCTCAAACTATCCAACTGCTGGTGAAGAATTTTGACTGATTCCATAGATTTTAATACTTTTCAGTTATATATAACGACATTTCCAATTCGCAGGGAAAAACACGACTTGGTAATCACCTCTGAAGGTAATATAAATAATTGTACTGTTCAAAGAGAATCTTTACCATTTGTCAAGGAGGATATTTATTATCCTGCCTCAGAAATCAATATGAAAATTCAACGTGAAAAAGAACGTGTGAACGAACTATCAGAACCACGATTTATATACAAGAAAGCCAATTTTCTTTTGCTGAGTGAACGAGTTAGAGATATCGATTCGAAAAGTGTGTTATGTGAAAATACAGTGGACATGGCTGTAGATAAATTTTACATCATATGGAACACAATTTTAGATGAATGCGTGCCCAAATGTAACAATATTCGAAATGGAAATGAATTTCCTGATTGGTTTGATGAAGAGATCAAAGAATTATGGAAAGAAAAAAATCCATTTGGAAGATTACGCTTAGTATCGGACTATCACGAAGAAAGGTATAAAGAATAGAGAAAACAACTTGAAAACGTGATTAGATTGAAATCTAAAGGACACGTTACGAAGGTAGAGGATGAATTGAAAACCGATGTTAATCAATTTTGGAATTATGTTAATGAAAGGAAAAAATCCACAACTTCAGAAAACTTTTGTTACAAAAACGAACAAGTAGAACACAATGATGCAGCTCAGTTATTTGCAAATTTCTCTTCATCTGGTTATGAGACAACTGAATCCGGATATAACCTCAATTTCATAAATAATACTGATATAGTTTACAATTTTTACGACATTGGGGAAATAGGAGAGTCAGATTTTGGAAATGCAATGAAGAAATTGGAACCCAAAATGGCGGCTGGTGATGATGGAATTCCCCCATACATCCTGAAAGCTTGTGGCAATCGGGTGAAAATACCACTTCTGCACATATTCAACCTTATCATCAACTCAAGTGTTTTTCCAGATTTGTGGGAAACTGCTATAACAACACCGATCTATAAAATTATTTATACACGAATATTTCACTAGGCAAAAATATATATCACGGAAGAACAGCACGGATTTGTTGTCAATAAATCAATCAATACCAATTTATTCATTTTTACTAATCATTCATATAATACATTAGAATCGAGAAGTCAACTCGATACTATACACGGATTTCAGAAAAACTTTCGATAAAGTAGACCACGATGTATTGTTATATAAACTGAATAAAATTGGATTTTCTGAGAATTTCAAAAATTATTGAGAAGTTATTTACAAAATAGATACTTCTGTGTTGAACGAAATGGTAACACATCAGGTGAATCTCATGCTAAATCTGGTGTTCTTCAAGGATCCAACCTCGGACCACTACTATTTATTTTATTTATAAATGATCTCCCTTGCATTTTGGAATTCTCTCAATTTTTCTTTTTGCCGATGATCTGCAAATATATAAACAGATACAAACAGTTAGTAGAGATTGTGATAATTTGCAGAGGGACATCGGCAGGATTCATGAATGGAGCATCACAAACAAATTGAGATTCAATATTAACAAATGTTGCATCATCACAATAGCTCGTTTGAAGGATCCTGTTAGTTCTGATCATATGATGGATGGGCAAATGCTCCACAGATGTTCTGAGGTTGAAGATCTTGGGGTAACTTATCATTTGCCAAACATATTCAAAATATTGTTGAATCGTCAAATCGAATGTTGGGATTCATTATTTAAAAAAACTCAGGATTTTACGAATATCAATACTATTAAATTACTACATCACTCACTTGTGAGGCCTAAATTGGAGTTTGCAAGTATAATATGGTCAGGTGAATATCGGTCTACAATCAATGCATCCGAGATAATACAAAATAAATTGCTCAGGTACTTATATTACAAACAGTATCGTATTAGGGCTAACTATCAAGTTATCAGATCCAATCAACTCAGACATGACTTCAAAATTCCTTCTTCAGAAACCAGGATATCCCTTGCTATGATGTATTTTTTGTACAATTCAATAAATAATAGGATAAATGCACCAGAAATCCTATCATCATTGAGATTCGATGTCCCTTCCCGTAGAACTCGAAAAACATATTCATTCAATATTCCGTTGGTGGTTACAACAAATAGATCCCCTCTCGTGACCATGCTGCGACTGGCCAATACATGCAGTATGCTTGTAGATTTGGATTGGACCCTACCACAGGGAGTATTTCGTAGAGCAATAATAAACAACAAATTTCCTATAATCAGTATTTTGCATCTGTTATTGAATATGATTTTCTGTCCATAAGCTTCATATTTTATTAGAATCGATTTTATTTCACAGCTATATTCGATAAAAGTGAACCTACAGTTCATTGCTGTTCGGCCTCAAAGTTTTCGAGTAGGTACACAACTACTCATTGTATTCATTGAAATGTGAAGATTACTTTAAATCCATTATCCATGTGATTAGACCTTTGGTCTGTTTGGATACGAATGAACAAATGAAAAAATAAATACCAATCACATGTGTACATCTGGATGGGATTATCCCAATGGATCTCTACGGAATGATGGATTTTTCATCATTCACATCCCACTGAAACAACTTTTGGGTATTTACAATGACTATACTTTTGCTACATGTGATGAACAATCTCTACGTTTGGTTCGTGCACACAACGATAACAACAGCATATTCATCAAAAATGCTGCCAATGCACCTGGAAAGACTACTTCCCAATTGAATATCGAAGGCATCGAATTGAAAGTGAAACACATTTTCCCTAATGATGAAATTCGTTCGAGCCTATTGAAATCTATCAAAGCTGATACACCTATAATGATACCCTTCCGAAAATGGGAGCTTCATGAACTACCAGCATTGACTGAGGGATCAACGAAAGACATTTGGGCTGTCAAAACTGCTTCTGCCATTGAGAGCCCTCGATATATCATCACAGTATTCCAAACAGGCCGTGTTAGCAACTTGCATAAAGAGCCCACATACTTTGATAATATTGATATAACGGACATAACATTGACATTGAACTGTGACATCTACTCGCACGAGCTAATGAGATTGGATTTTGGAAAGAGCGATTTCGTTGAGGCACATCGCACCTACACAGACTTCTACTCCAGCTACATGAACACTCCGAGAAAACAACCACTACTCGATTATATAACATTCAAAAATCGAGCCATTTTTGTGACAGATGTTTCCAAAAGGGCTGAATTCATGAAGTCGACGTGGATGTGAAGCTCGATATTGAAGCTTAAAATGGGTTCCCAGCTAACACGCGTGCCTACTGTGTCATCATTCACGATTGTGTCATAGAAAATGCACCATTGAGTGAGTTAACTAGACATTCAATTCGAAGAGATCTCAGTGGGAAGATCAGTTGTATGAAATACTATGAAGATGAAGGTTGTAGCAGTAGACATTCAAGGTTTTGATTTGAGTGGTATGTTTTGCCATAACCAATGGGACACAAACGAAATAATTTTTGCTGAAGCCTCCGAAGCCATATAGTTCACTTTCTGCTGCAGAGAAACTTCAAGTGAGATATGTCGAGCATAACGTGCACGTCTTGCGATATCCCGGTGGATTTGTCGACTACTCTGATTTGAATAGTGTTTGGCAGACTTTGGAAGATACTGATGTGATATATGTGAAGGGACATCAAAAATTCGACATTCTCCAAAACTACTTTGCCGGATACACATCATCACCACACATTGTTAATTTGGAAAAATTTCATTCTGAGGGCAGCACAACCAATCAGCCACCAGTTTTTCCCTTCGAGAAACTTCTGCGTATAAGTTATAGAGGAAAAAAGTACGCTGTAGTCTGATACACTGTTTCGCAATATGGAAGTAGATGGTGCAGCAAATGGTATGGTAGACAACTCTGAGCATTTGGAGGAGCTAAGATCAACGTTGACAGCATCATGGAATGATGTATTTTTCAAATAGATGTAGATTCAATAAAAAACTCACACGTAGAATAACACCTGTACCTATTTCCAAATGAATGTGAATCATATAGTTGTATAAATGTATGAGTGAGTTGATTAAATCCTCAGTTGTTTGTATGCAATGGCCGTGTCAAGATCAAATCATATAATTTTGTCTGCAGTTTCTCCCAATATCCTCTACATTAATCCTCCAGATGAAGTAAAAAAAGTGTTTGTTACCTTTGAAAATGCGAGCGGATATATAAACGAAACGTGGCCTTCAAATTGGATGCCATTGAGTATTGAGTGCCGAAATACCCGCCAATTCCAACACTTACAAGCTTAGAATTGTTTTTGTTTGAAGACCGCAGTTTTGGAGACTTGAACGGAAAGAAATTGAGCAGAAACCACAACCTGCCAAGATTAGTCTCGAGTCTGATATAGAAACGATTTTTGACCTGATATACCTCATTACAAGCGTATCACTGATGCGAATTTTCAAATTTTTGCTCAAATATCTATTCAAATTCGAAGTGCCATAATATGAAAAGGGTGAGATCCAGCGAGGTAGTGCACTACTTGTATGTGTGGCAATTTGCATACAGACAATCAAAAAACAAATTTTGGGAGTCTTTTCTGATTGACCAAATTCGTTTCCAGAGACGCATCGCAGAATTATCTCTATCAATTGAACCGATTTCAGATCAATCACATCGAGGAACAATATATGCTGCAAGGCACGTTCAATAGCACTGTTATGAATGTCTTGTCATAAATGAAATATTTTATTCATAAACTTGTTTCATTAACATCTTTTCGACTTCAAAATTTGATCAATGGAATTGATTATGCCTTCGGACACCAAAATTCTTATAGCCGAAATAGCTCAGTGGCTAGAGTGTTAGACTAAAAATCTCAAGACCTCGGTTCGATTCCAGGTTTCGGCAATCGTTTCAATCAAAGGTTCTCTTTGGTAATCTTCAAACTGAAGATTTTATTAGTCGAAACCACATTTTAGATGAGCAGTCTCATTGAAAGAAAACTTTCAACAAAGTATAAAAACCCAGCGTATGCCTGGAATGTAGATAGCACTATCATAGGGTACACATCCGCAATTCGAAGGTCAACATGTTGATATGAATAATTTAATTTCCTCTCGAAGTGGTCAAGGCGGTCAACAGATATCATTATCAATTTCAGAGATCAATCACAGAGCCGCCAACCACCAGACCAATCACTCAGTAGCTAACAGTCATCAACCAGAGGTCACAGAGTAGTGTAACCTACCAACCACCACCAATGACGACCAATCGTAGGATTCTAGCAAAGCCGCCATTTTTCAGAGAACTGCCAATAACAGAACTCCAGCCGCCCTTGTTTCATTTTTACCAATCACAGAGCTCCAACAGAGCCGCCATATTCATTTTTCAGAGGACTACTGATCACAGAGCTTCAACCACCAGACCAATCAGCCAGCAGCCACCAGCCACCAACCAGAGGACACAGAGCGTCATGTTTTTCTTACAGACGAAGCATCCCTTCCCCAACTGTTTCGCTAAGAACTTACTCGCTTGGACACTAACAGCCATCGAGCATAGAATTAGAGGTTGTATCTGAGGCCAGAATGGTGTACCTACCCACTCCTTTCCTGAAAAAATGTTAATCCTGAAAAATCCAAATTTGTCTCACCTTTCATGGAAGCACCCCTCTTACTTCCGTTGAAAATTCACAAACCGGCTCAATAGTGTTGACCCAAGTGCTAAACACCGACCGTCAGTCGCAATGGAACTGCGACAACAAACTTTGAAATAATAATTCTACTCCAATGAGAAATCTCCATTTTTCAATTAAAATTGAATTTTATCTTGCTTGGCGTTTCGTAGATAATAATGAATTCTTTCATCATAGTACGATTAATTCAATTCTAAAAAGTTATTTGGGTTAACAATCGACTACTTTCCAACGTTCATGTATCGAAATTATTTTGAAACACCCAACAAAGAAGATATTGTTGTATTTGTTGGGTTCACTTGCCATATATTTTTCCTATAATCACCAACTTTTGAAACGAAAATATCTGATTCTTAATGAAAATTTGTCTACTTGATTATCTGGAAAAATAATTGATGATACTGTTGTTCCTTGGAATTCACACCATGAAATTAGAAAATAACTGCAAAAATAATTCAATTTTATGAAGCTAAGAAAATATAATTGCACCATGCGAAGTCAATTGAACATACCGAAGTTTCAGGGTTGAGAAAAATTCAATATGTACCACTCATTTCAACAATGACGAAGAAAGGATATAAAAGAAACCCTAAATTCAATATTGATTCGGATTAACAGAATTCAAATTATTGTTCCTTCTATGAGTCCTCCTTCGAAGAGAATTCATTTTTTCTATTCATTTTCTTTATTCAAAATCACTTTTCCCAGTTCCTCAGGGGTAACTTCCAGGCATGCCACAATTATTCTTCCCAGGAGATTTTCCCCACTAGTGGCCTATTCCTATATACTTAATTTTTCGACGTTTCCCATGAATAAAAGTCTAGGAGCTGAGATCAGAAGAACGTGGGTGCCACATCATGGGATGGCTATTAGGTACAATCCACTTCTTAGGTAGGTTTCTCTTGAGCCATTCCCTGCTTGTCCCATAATTCTGAACGAGTGAACCGTCCAACTGAAAAATTATTTTTTTTCTTACATCCAGAGGCAATTCTTCCAGGACGTCGATGAACTGATTCTCCAGAAAATGAACGAATAATTCTCCATAATTTTCTTGGATTGATATGGCTATTACTTGATAAGTATAAGTTGAAGCACGGTTGAATTTCCACATAATTTATTGTCTTCGCGACATGTTTAGATACACTGTATCCTTTTCAAGCGAATGTAGTATAACACTTGACCATTCTTCGCTGAAAGATCCTTAGATACATTTCTTATCAATAAAGATAATTAGGGTCTACTATAATTATCCCTAATTCCTAGAACCATACCACTTATAAAGTGACAAAAACATGTACATACATCGAAATTTCAAAACATAGCTGCAACATAACTAATTGCATAAGTTCAACTGTTGAGGTCCAATTAATCATTCGGTAATCAATTTGAACTTTTTGGTTTATTGATTTTCAAAAATTCAAAAAAATCAAGCCTTATGCCTCCATTTACAACATGAAGAATTTCGAAATTTGCATCAAAGTCATGGCCTTCCTCCAAAATAATATTGGCCTTTGATGAGTGTTGCATTTTCCATAATTCATACGATGTTCACATATGCGGCTTCTGAATGGTGTACCTGTCTGGCCAATATATACTTTGGAGCAAGATCCACATTTCAATTCATAAACTCCTGATTTTTCAGATTTTTATGCTTTATCTTTATTATTCTCGATAAACTTTCCCACGTGTTATCTGTTCTGTATACCAATCTTAAATTTTGTTTATGTAAAAATGTAACTATTTATACCGTAACGGATCCTGAATAAGTCAAAGTTCTATAATTATTGTCAAGGTTCCTTAAAGTGGGGTACACTCCTTGAATAGCCCCTTCATGTAGTTCATTAGCAAAAATATTCTTTATTTATTCGATTTGTTGTCCATTGTTAACTGCTCTGATCGGTTTTATATCTAACTCTTTATAAAAAAATTCTCAGAAAGAGGAATATTCATTAATCTGTGTATCATGCAGGAGTATGCTGATATTTCGTGTATATATGGATGTACCGAATTATTATGAATGGTGATGTCAGTATGGGAAGGTTCATGTAAAATAGCGAAGTGGTAAATATATTTATGAAAGGTGTCTAATTGTCTGTTGGTGCCTTCAGAACGAACTATAACGTCATCGACATATCTGTACCAATACAAAAAGTGTTGCGAAAGTGGATGCTCGTTGATTGTTTTTTTAAGATTGTCCATGAAAATTTCCGCCAGTAGAGGACTCAGCGGGTTTCCTATGATCAAACCTTCAGATTGTCGAATTCGACGGCAACGTCAGGGCATCCCTCAATTTTTTTCAAATACAAGAATTTGAATTCGCAAAAGAGGATGGCCATGATTTAGTAGTGAACAAATATCGAGAGGTTATGAAATGTGATTCTTATCCGAAAAAACATTTTCAGTCCCATAAGCTGATACTCAGATTTTGTTATTATCCTCTATCACAAGTATTGGTTCAAGTGGGAAGTGTTTTTGGTATATCTTGTAACGAAGTTACTATTTTCAGGTTACTTCCAGTGAGTATATTACAAGTATTACCCCTCGGTAAGTCGGTTATAAATGCTCCTAAAAATACCGTTCTTTCGGAAAAATGATCAGAGCGTCACCGCCTAACAAATGCGCTTATAAATTCCGCGCCGCCCTAACCGGAACCCTGACTAATCCGGACTTCCCTGCGAATAGTGTAATTCGACGAAACCATCCGAGCCATCACATATCCCCGTACCGCACGTCAGAGCATCGTCATCGTCGCAGACTATGAGTGCGCAAGTGGTCCGGGTATAAGTTGGAACGCAAACAGAGAATAGAGAGAAGTCGTTCGTAGCAGAGCAACGAGACCACTGCAGAGAGCCAGCCGACCAGCCGATCGACCGCCACCGATACCAAGCGGCAGAAGCCGTAGTGACCCGACCGAAAGGTAGGAACCCGTAAGTTGTGTTTGCCTGTCCGCCGGCACGCCGAGTAAGTTGTCGAGAAACGCGCCGAGAATTTTTGTTGTCGAGTACACACTCTCTCTCTCTCTCTCTCTCTCTCTCTCTTCTTTCAACCCTTTGTGTCCGTTACACTGGGGTTTATCTCTTTCTTACCGCACTTCGTGTCAGTACACTGATGCTCACTATTTCTCCCTCTTCTTTCAACCCTTCGTGTCCGTTTCACTGGGGTTCCTGTCTCTTCCTTACCGCACTTCGTGTCGGTACACTGGTGCTTACTATTTCCTCCTCTCCTTTCAACCCTTCGTGTCCGTTTCACTGGGGTTCCTGTCTTTTCCTTACCGCACTTCGTGTCAGTTACACTGGTGCTTGCTATCTCTCTCTCTTCCTTCCGCCCTTCGTGTCCGCTACACTGGGGCATACTATCTCTTCCTTCCGTCAAGCCTTTCGTGTCCGTTACACTGAGGTTTGATACCTGTACCTTATTTTTGCCGTATCGAAGCGTCGTGAAGTGTATACTATAACGCTAGAATTGGAAATTTTTCAAATTATATGATAGTTTTTGAACACCTGGTATATGTCAAGTGAGAGTAAGTAAGGTTGCTACCAATCGCCGCTAGTGGTGAACAAATTAAAATCGTGGGTAAATTCATATTTTGCGCAAATTCCAAGGAGCCGAGAACGACGCAAAAAAGGGGCGATAGCGAGAGAGCTCGAAAGAAAACGTTGGTGTTCTGGTGTACGAATTCCAAATTTAGATTCGAAAATAAACCGATAAATCATTATTTCAAGAATATTTTTCATATCGAAATAGAGAAGGCTGTTAGAAGGTATGTCTTTATCCTGTCTATCTGAACGATCCTTGCATTGGATCGACAAGGAAAATTCAATTGGTATTTCTTATAGATCTGCCTGGCCTTCACTATTTTCCATGTCAAAGTCGCAGTTCTGAGTATCAAATCCAATAACTCGAAGGTGTTATCCAATCGGTACCATTTATAGATGCTGTGAACGCCAAGCGGCCAAGCCAAGGATTTGGTAGTTACCTTCTTGTCTTTGGGATTCTTAAGATCAGAAAAAACCAATTTATTATTACTTGGAGATTATGCAAGGACATACAAGTAACGTTCATATACGTCGTCAAAAGCATTAGCGAGTCAACCACTCCGCATACGGCCCCTGAATGCTTCAACCCTCCTCCAGTGTTTATAAAAACAAAGAGGTCCCAGAATCGAAGGATTCCCGTCGAGTCTTAGGAAACCTTGACATCCAAAGAATAATTGAATCCAAGATTATATAATACGTTTATCACATTGGATGAATTGTTCAAAATAGTGTGAACCAAGGGTAACGTTACTCCAGGTACCGATTTTTTTATGAGAGCAATTATTTTACAATATACCTAACTCCTTTTTCTAGAACTTCAAAATAAGTGTTTTTTTTTGCATTTCCCAGTTTACAGAAATCAAGCCGGGTGGCGCCCGAAAATAAAAATAAAGGAATCTTAAGTTTGAATATACTTTTTCGAAGTGCTTCTAGAGAATACCCACGACCCAGCCGCCAAACATAAAAAGCAGCCAGAGCATAAGTATTCCTAATTTTTTCGAAATAACGGGATACGAAGTGGCACCTTGAACGTGAGGCCTCGAAGTAAATCGAAGCAAAAAATAAAATCAGAGTTATTGCATAATACCCAAAATATTTTCTATGAGTTTTGCTGTTTCAATTTTTCAGAAAAAGAGTTTGTTATGTACTTTTCACAACCATACATTCAGGAGGTTTTTTCTGTGTATGAATCATATTTTTTCAATCCTTGGTTTTTACGACTTGCAAAAATAATTGGTAACATATCAGTTTTCGAATATTCATATGTATTCAGATTGTAAATGATACAACGTACACCAGATTAACCATAGATTTTGTTGAAATATACAAAGTGGGTTACAGAAAGCGAAACTTTTGGGTTTTTCAATATTTGTTTGTACTGCTGTGTCAGCTGATGTCTACGTGTATTGTGTTTGGAAATGATGTTGAGTAATAGGATTGTTGAAGCGGTATGCAGGGTCAAACATAGTTTTTGTAATTTTTTTTCACAATATCTGATACAGTTCGGCTCTTTATGTTATACTGGGTGAGGAAATAGAGTGCTTAGGTCAAATCATATTCTCACTTTATTCATAGCATCTAGTCCAGTTATATGGTTATTTCTGTTTTCCACTCACAAAATATTTCAGTTTTCGAGTAAGTCCGTCTCAGAAACTATTCAGGTGATCGATATATTTATATTTCTACATTTTTCTGTTGTGAATTTTGTGGCGCTTGAATTTCATCTATTTGTTAGCCATGTCTGATGAAATGAAACCAAACCATTTACTAGCGAGTGAAGTAACATACGAACTTCGAATAAGGGGCATCAACACTACGCGGGATATTAATGATAAACGAAAGATACTAGGTAGAGCTTTGCTAAAAGAGAGACAACGACAATTGCAAATTTCAGATCCGGATTTCGATTTCAATGTTGAAAAAGAAGCCATAACGACCACTATGGACAGTATAAAATCTCTCATCAACGATTTTACCGGTCCTACTACAGATAGTTTGTACGTGCGAATGCGCTCGAGACTAATACACGTTACGGAGAGAAACGTTCGAAACCAGAAGAAGGGGATAACGATCAGATACTTTTCAAAAACGAATCTTATGCAACGTGTATTCAGTACGAAGCAGAACTAGATGAAAGGGTAACGAATGAACTGCCACTAGCACCTTCAGTGCAAAATACCTCACCTACTGTTATCACGGTGACGTCACCGACAGTGCAAAATTGTTTCGTGCATAAATGGGGTGTAACATTGGATGGGGTTTCAAAAAATCACGGAGCTGAAGATTTCATCGGAAGAGTCGAAGAGTTAGCTGAAGCACGGAAAGTTAGCAAGTCTGAACTTTACGCTTCAGCAGTAGATTTATTTTCCGGTAAAGGTCTTGATTGGTGGCGGTACGTGAAGAGTTCTGTTAGAGATTGGGAATCGTTGGTAGAGAGACTCAGGCGAGATTTTTTACCAACCGATAACGATGAAAATTTATGGAAACTCATAAAAAATCGAAAGCAAAGAAATAATGAATGAATTGGTTACTATTTTTATCGCAGAGATGGAATCTCATTTCCGTAGGTTGAAAAATTCACCGGCGGAAGTGACAAAAATAGAGAAAATTTGAAAAAATTTGTTATTCAAATATAACGAGAAAATTGCTTTAACGGAATTTGGAACTGTTAATGATCTAGCTGAGGTTTGCAAAGAATTGGAAGAAGTATTTTCAATCCCAGATAGAAATGAAGTAGAAATTTCGGAGCTTGATACAAACAATTGTTCGCGAACGACTTCTAGCTCTGGTCAGCAGCTTCCCTGTCGTTCCACGCCACTGAATTCCGAACGGTTTAATAATAGTAGAGGAAACGGTAGATCACTCGAAACTTCAGGAGTTGATTTTAGATACCTATCTAATAGGCCCAATCGGTATTCAACGCATAGAAATGGTGAAGGTTCAACTCAAGGGACTCGTGTTCCAGTTTCAGTTGTGAATAGTCGCGATAGTTCTAGACCAAATCATCTCAGTACAAATCTCAGGTGTTGGAATTGTGGAGGTGGTAACCACACATACCGGCATTGTAGGCAAAAGAGAAAATTGTTTTGCTTCAGATGCGGTAGGCCGGGTGTTACTACTGCTGATTGTCAGGACTGTGCGGGAAACGCTTCCTCGAGGTGAAATGTACCGGTCTGGATTCACCTCGGAACCTGCGTAAGACCAGACCACACTTGTCGTCAACAATATCCAATCACAATAGCACGACTGAACAAAAAAAATTCTTCTAGAAGTGAAACAATTTTTTCTCAATTTTAATACGAGGCGAGTTGAAACTTCCCCATTATTGGCCGAAAAATCGGGTGATAATAGACCTTACGTCACGGTGAAGGTTTTCGATAGCGAAATTGTCGCGCTTTTAGATAGCGGTGCCAGTAAAAGCATTGTTGGGGTAGACGGAATGGCAATTTTAAAAAAATTCAATCTCAAATTACTTCCACCTAGTAACAAATTTGTAATGACCGCGGACGGCCACCAGCAAGCAGTCAAGGGTTGCGTGGAGATACCTAACTGTGTAAATCATGTTTGTAAGACTGTTATCGTGTTAGTGGTCTCGTCACTCAAACAAGGTATTATACTGGGGAGCGATTTTTGCAAAATTTTCGGGATCAACATTAATATTGCTAGCGGTGAATGGCATATCGATGGAGCTGTGCACTTGGATGTGATTAGTCCATCGGAATCAGGTCGTGCTGAAACTCCTACCATAGATGGAAATCAATGAGTTCAAGTTGTTGAACCCAGGAGGGAAATTGGGCCGAACGAACAAATTAGTATATCACATAGACACTGGGAACGAGAAAGCAGTAAAACAGCGGCAGTATCTTTCATCACCTTACATGCTCACGCACCTAAATAGGGAACTGGACCGAATGTTGGAACTGGGAGTAGTTGAACCCTCGACTAGTGAGTGGTCTTCACCAGTTCTCCTCGTTAAAAAGGCTAACGGAGACTAGAGGTTCTGTTTCGATGGAAGGAAACTCAACTCTCTCACCAAAAAAAATTCTTACCCGTTACCTTTCATCGACAGGATTCTCAGTACACTGAATGAGGCTCGTTATATATCATCAGTGGACCTGAGAAGTGCCTTCTGGCAAATTCCGCTGAGTCCTGAATCGAAAGAGAAGACGGCTTTCTCCATCAATGGAAGAGGACTTTTCCAATTCACCGTGGTCCCGTTCGGTTCATCCAACGCGGCCCAATGTCAGCAGCGGCTGATGGATGCAGTATTTGGCCCGAAGCTGGAACCAAATATTTTCGTATATTTGGACGATATCATTATCGTGTCCAAAACAATCAATGAACACTTACGTTTATTGAAAGAAGTTGTCTCTAGACTCCATCAGACAAAGCTTACTGTGAATTTTGAGAAATGCGAATTCCTCAAACCTTCTTCAAAGTATTTGTGTTTCGTCGTTGATGGAAATGGTCTTCGAACCAACCCTGAAAAAGTTGCGGCGATGTTAAATTTTCCGCGTTTTTTCGACAAGGAAAATTCAATTGGTATTTTTCATAGATATGCCTGGCCTTCACTATTTTCCATGTCAAAGTCGCAGTTCTGAGTATCAAATACAATAACTCGAAGGTGTTATCCAATCGGTACCATTTATAGATGCTGTGAACGCCAGCCAAGGATTTGGTAGTTACCTTCTTGTCTTTGGGATTCTTAAGATCAGAAAAAACCAATTTATTATTATTTGGAGATTATGCAAGGACATACAAGTAACGTTCATATACGTCGTCAAAAGCATTAGCGAGTCAACCACTCCGCATACGGTCCCTGAATGCTTCAACCCTCCTCCAGTGTTTGTGAAAACAAAGAGGTCCCAGAATCGAAGGATTCCCGTCGAGTCTTAGGAAACCTTGACATCCAAAGAATAATTGAATCCGAGATTATATAATACGTTTATCACATTGGATGAATTGTTCAAAATAGTGTGAACCAAGGGTAACGTTACTCCAGGTACCGATTTTTTTATGAGAGCAATTATTTTACAATATACCTAACTCCTTTTTCTAGAACTTCAAAATAAGTGTTTTTTTTTTGCATTTCCCAGTTTACAGAAATCAAGCCGGGTGGCGCCCGAAAATAAAAATAAAGGAATCTTGAGTTTGAATATACTTTTTAGAAGTGCTTCTAGAAAATACCCACGACCCAGCCGCCAAACATAAAAAGCAGCCAGAGCATGAGTATTCCTAATTTTTCCGAAATAACAGGATAATACAGAGTGAACAGAACTAAATATCGGGTTGGTGGATGACAGGCTATACCGTGGTGCGAATACTGTAGAGCTTCTGCTACCCTGCTTCAAGTTGTCACCCCGCTTTCAGTTGCTTCATCATCCCGCTTTAAACCGCATGTGTCAACCGTAATGTTTCCCTATAACAGCGCCGATTTACATGAACTCATTTCGTTCACTAAATTCCGGTTTGTATAATCGTTACTCGCCCCGTCCTTCTTGCTTGCTATCGTACATCGCTCATAGATGAGTAAAGTTCATATTTAGAATTTTCACTTGTCCGAAATAAATTAGTTAGATATGATCTGTGTTTCCTTTCATTTGTTGAGTGAGTTGAGTTTTCATCTTTGTAATTAGCTGTCGGTAAGTCAGTGTGAATCTCAGCAGAGCCAAGTAAAATCTGACTCTCTGACCTCTGAAAGCTGTCGAGTCCACCAAGACCCCTGGATTACCGTCTTCACTGCAGCTGCCCAGTGTAGTGGTGCTTGGTGACACTCTAAAAACACCAGCTGGCGCTCGAGGTACCGTCCGTACCGATAGAGGTCGCTAGATATTGTTTAACGCGAGGAAAAGGCGTTACAAATTGGCGCCCGAGCAGGGACCGTTTTTTATACCGTACCAAGGCCGTAGATCACCAAAATATCAACCAAACTAGGGAATTCCGATCCGAACAACAAGGGAGCAAGATAGGAAGCTGAAACCATCCAAAACCTACTCCGGAGGCTGGAAATCACCGAAATCCGTCAAAAACAGCTGATGTGTCACTTTGACAGATTTTTCAACTTTCTAAATTTTGAGCTAGATCATCGTTCAATAGGTTTTCGGGGTCGCTTAAGCGAAATTCGCCACCTGTTTGACCCTAACTCTTGCCAGTTCCAAGATACCGCAGTCCAGAAGACGAGAAAGGGAAGTTTTGAGAAGAACCGTTGATAGAAAGTTTCACAACACCCTTAGAGCTATGTCCAGACAAGAAGGAGAATCTGGTTACTCCTCTGACGAAGACGTTCCGAAGGAGATGAACCTCGGGGTGGAACCGAGTGACGTAAGAGTTAGCTGGGTTTACCGTCTACGGAAAGAAGACAGATGCCGAGTTGGAAAAATTCCGACTGGAAGTTCCTGGAACCGTGGAGGAGCAATGGAAACGATTAGTGAAGTTTCTGCGCGAAGGTCGATCATCACCGTTACCTTCGATGACGTCGCCGTACCTATATCCGCCTGGGAATGTAATGGTCCAAACAAAGTCCACAACGACTACCTCTACCACGACCGTCTCATCCACCTATCTCACCACGACTCTCAGCCAGGGGACTAACAGGCGGACAACTTGTTTGACTGGGGAAGTCTACACAGGAGTACCGTGTTCATTACCGTCTTCACTACCGTTCTCTCTTTCACCATCACTGCCTCTTTCCGTGCCTCTCACATCACCATATTCAGTACCGTCAGCAGCTCCGTCGTTCCTGCCGTCATCGCTACAATTTACAGCACCGTCGTCACTACCACCATGACAACAATTTTCCGTACCGTCATCATCGCGAAATGCAATACCGTATTACATACCTACAACAGTGCAGTCGTCACTGCCGTTTTCCCAAGCTCCGCAGCACACCCAGATGTCACCCCTAAAGGTACACCATTGGAAATTAGGTTTCAATGGAAGAGGAGATCCGGTCGCTTCTCTGGAAAGATTGGAAGACATCTGCGATGCTCAAGGAATCGATCCAGATAATCTTCTCCCAGTCATGCCAGAGCTGTTAGAAGAAATGCCAGCAATGTGGTTCAAGAACAACCGAAACTCCCAGAGGACATGGGCAATCTTTGTAATAGATTTTCGAAATTTCGTCTTTCCTGTTAACTATCTGGTGGACTTGGAAGTAGCCATTGGGCGGAGGCTGCAGAAACCGAACAAAACAGCCGCACAGTATATTACCGAGTTGCAGACCCTGATACGTCGTCACGGTGGGATCTCGCCCAGTCAGGAGTAACAGTGGCTATACCGAAACCTTCGACCGGAATACCGACAACAAATTCGCCGAAATGACTTCACTGATATAGCCACATACACAACTGCTGTTCGGGAGTATGAACTGTTGAAGACAGAATTGGATCACTCTGCCCATTTTTCCTCTGGACACCGACAACAGGCATTGTCTCGACCGCCAGATGTCGACAGACGATCACTAGATGTTGACAGACCATTACTAGATGTTGACAGACGATCACTAGATGTTGACGGACCATTACCAGATGTTGACAGACGATCACTAGATGTTGACGAACGACCGCTAGACATTGCCAGACGACCGCTAGACATTGACAGACGACCACCAGACGTCGACAGACGACCGCCAGATGTTGACAGGCAACCGCCAGACGTTAACAGACGACCGATACACGCTGACCGTAGAGCAGGACGTAATACGAACAGCCGAGATCCTTCGAACCCTCCCTCCACTTCAGTCCCGGCCCCCTCGCGAGAATGTTGGCGATGTGGACAAATAGGTCATTTTCGTGGACAATGCCGAGCTCCTGCCAAATTGTTCTGTTCTCGCTGTAAAAGAGAGGGCGTGATGTCACGAGACTGTCCATGTCGAAGGTCGGAAAACTAGATTGGTGCTGCACCGATGTGAGGCCAGATCAGCATCCGAAACAAGTAGCCTCACCTCCGTTAGCCGTTGAATATTCCGACAACCGGCCACATATAATTGTGGCATTGCCAGGTGGCACCGTACAGGCTTCAATTGACACCGAAGTAGCGAATTCGTGTATAGGGGACAGCGTCGTCGATCAGTGGCGAATACTAGGGTTACGTAAGATAGACGCTGTAGTTGGCACTGTGAGGCTAGCAAATGGCCAGACCGTTCAAGTACCGGGCTCTTATCAGATCGAGATCACCATCGGTTGAATACGATTTGCCGAAACTTTTGGTCATATAAAAGGGCTTTTTTCGGATATGGTGATAGGTATGGATATACACCGCCGACGAGGGTTTTCTCTCAACTTAGGAACCGGAGAGATTCTCTTGAAAGACCATGCAATCCGATAGGGATCATGACGTCAGAAACGGCACTTCATCTCACACCTGAGGAAGAAAACTGCCTTCAGAAATTCTTAGGACAAGAATTACCTTCATTCAAGCATATTTGGGGTGTAACGCCGTTAATGAAACATACCATCCGCCTCTCCAACCCCGAGCCGATTAAACATTAAGATATCGACCACAGAATCCGCGGATGCAGGAAATTATCAATACCGAAGTCAACCGTATGCTGGAGGGAGGAATCATAGAGCCTTCTTCAAGTCCTTGGAGCTCTCCGGTAGTCATAGTTCTCGATTCTGCATAGATTTCCAGAAAGTCAACGCGGTGTCTCTGAAGGATGCATATCCCCTGCCTTTCATAAACTCTGTGCTGAACAAACTAAGGGGAGCTAGATATATATCGAGTATAGACTTGAAACAAGGCTATTGACAGATACCCTCGGCCGAAGAGAGTGAACCCATTACCGCATTTACCGTACCTGGCCGTGGACTATTCCAGTTCCGAGTTATGCCGATCGGTCTACACGCGGCTCCAGCTACTTTCCAACGGCTAATGGACCGAATAATTGGCCCGGATATGGATCCCCGTTGTTTCACCTATCTAGATGACATAATTGTCCTAGGGCGCACGTTCGAGGAACATCTGGACAATCTACGAGAAGTTTTCCGTCTATTACGCCTAGCTAATTTGCGTATCAATCCAGAGAAGTGTTTGTTCGGAATGAGGTCGCTTCGATATTTCGTCACTTCCGCCGGCATAGGCACCGACCCGGAAAAAGTGGACTCGATTCTGAAGCTGGCACCACCAAACAACGTACGTAACCTCCGATGGTTCCTGGGAATGGCGTCCTGGTATCGCCGTTTCGTTCCGTCATTTTCAACGATCGCTGCCCCTCTGCACCGGTTATTGAAAGAGGGGTACCGATGGAGATGGGAATCCGATCAAGACGAGGCCTTCCAGAAGTTGGAGAAATGCCTAACTGAAGCACCCTTTTTGGCATGTCCCGATTTTAGCCTGCTGTTCACTCTCCAGACCGATGCCTCCGACAGTGGTCTGGGAGCCATGCTGACTCAGAGTTCAGACGACAGCGAATATGTCATCGCCTATGCAAGTCGGACCCTGACTGGACCCGAACTGTCTTACTCCGTGATGGAGTATGTTCTTGCAGCAATACAACTTTGAAATTGTGTACCGTCGTGGCACAACGAACCGAGTAGCCGATGCTTTGTCTCGTGAACCTTTATCCTCCAAATCCAATAGCCCGTGCATAGAGATAACCACCGATGAAAACTGGGAAGGCTGCTCCTGGTATAAACGTCGAATGGGGGAAGTACGGGATAACCCTGCGGCCAACCCTGATTGTTGTATCCGTGGCAACCGTTTATACCGACATTTCTATGATTCAAAAACCTGACCGGCCCCGAACTATCTGATCCCTGGAAGTTATGCGTCCCGTACTCAGCAAGAACAGCCATACCGAAAGAAATACATGACGTGCCGACAGCAGGACACTTAGGCATTGCGAAGACTATCGCTTGAGCTTGTAACCGTTATTATTGGCCAGGTATGTTCCGTGACATTGCCAAGTACATACGTAGCTGTCTCTCGTGCCAGAGATATGAACCGTCTCAGGTGAAACCGCCAGGTATGATGCAACCCTCTCCCAATAACCAGCCATGGGAATGTGTAAGCACCGACCTAAATGGACCCCTGCCACGGTCTAGTCGAGGAAACCGGTTCTTAGCTGTCTTCCAGGACCGATTCCCCAAATAGGTACAATGCCCTCCGTTACGCAGCGCCACCGCCAAAGCCGTTACGCAAGCATTGTACGAAGAAGTCATTTTGCGTTCTGGTTGTCCGAAGACCGTTGTGAGTGATAACGGTACTCAGTTTACGGGTCAGATATTTGAGGGTTTACTCAATGATCTCTCTATCATCCACCGACGAACTCCGCCACACACTCCGCAGGCCAACCCAGTAGAACGCACCAATAAGACCCTCAAGACAATGATAGCTCAATTCTGCGCGAACGAGCACCGCAAATGGGATCAACACTTGAACGAACTCACCTTCGCTCTGAATACCACTCGTCATGACTCCACCGGACATTCTCCCGCCTCCCTGAATTTTGGACGAGAATCAGACGTGCCCAAAGCTGTACACCGCGCCACCAACCATGTAGAAGTTGCAGATCACGCTGTTGATGGCAGAGTAAACACCGCGCCGCACACCGACCGCCTACAACACCTCCGGGAGACGTTTAAAGTGGTTCGCGTGAATTTATCCAGAGTGTTTTTCCATCAGAGCCGACACTATAACTTGCGACACCAAGAATGGAGATGTCATCTGGGAGACCAGGTGATGGAACGGGATCATCACTTATCCTCTGGCGAAGGAGGATTCGCCGCTGAACTTGCCCCTAAATATTCGGGCCCTTATACCGTAACTCGAGTCATTTCTCCCGTCGTCTATGACTTGAAGTCCCGAACGGGTAAGAAGCTCCATCGGATTCACATTAAGGACTTGAGACCGATGCATTCCGCAGGGTCATCGCGACCCCTAAACGCCCTTTCCGTTTCAGACCATGCCGAAACGTCTACCCGGGGAACCGCATCGGGACGCCTCGAGACGGCGAGAAACGCCTGAATGAGGAAGGCAAGCAAATGAGGGCATGCCGAATCTTGGCAAAGGATCTGGCTCTACGCCATCCGGAGAGCTGCTCCTTGGGGACTCTTCCTGTCGGGCAAAACACTCGGCCTAAACCTGTGGCTTGTCAGGCGCCGCCCGTCCGTACACAGACCGCGGCTGTACCTACGTAGTCATCCCTGCCGGCATCCCAGAAACCCACTCCTGCCGGATCCACGCCGCCGCCCTCACTGGCAACCCTGCAACCGCTCTCTGTCGTGCCCCCACCACCACCCTGGCCAACATTCTGGGAAGAGGAATTGGGGAAAGCAGGACACAAAAGAGCAGGGAGTTCTGTCACCCCTGTCATCCCCTAACCCCTGATGTATGGTCGGTGGACCAGTTAGTGGCCGCCCTCTGCGCAAACCCAAACCGAGCCACATGGAATCCAGAGTTGCGGGACCAGCTCCGCCACCTGAGGCCAGCCCACCGTCCCTCTCAGGCGCACAAGCATTGCCTGAAAGCGTCGGACGGGACGGTGATAAGGGTCTGGTTGCCATAAACCAACGCACGAGGCGATAGGACCCCGAAGGATAAATTATATAGTTTTTTTTGTCGCTCAGGCCGTATTCATTGTTGTTAATTATTTTTTTATTTTTATATAGAATAAATGTTTTGTTTTTCTAACGTTGAATATAATCGCCTGCTCTACTGCCCCATTCCCGTGTACCTACAATCCTGATCTTATAAAACGTCTGTTGCAGGAAATCAACACTAGAGCCTGTAAGGATGGATGTCGACCTGGGTTCAGAGCTGTCCTCACCAGACCGAATAGCCGCCGAGATCCTAGAGGCCATGTAGGACACCGAACAAGAAATAACCGAACAGCCGTTGCATAGCACCGACAAGTCTCGTCCGTCCGAGGAAATAAGTGGGGTCGCACCAGTAGTAACAACCCCCGCGCTTCATCCTTGGAACCGCCGGTGGAATCAATTCCGGGAAGTCACCGCATCGTTAGAATTCAAGACGTCATTCCACTAAAAGGTCCGATCAGACCGTCGTTTTATGATACTCTGACCGCAGCCATCCTCGAACCGTCGAAAACCCCGAGTAAGAACCCATCAAATACTGCCCTTTCGAGCAGCCTGTCTCCTAACCACCCATATTTCATCGCCCATCCCGAATCGGATCCACGCAACGATCTGTTCTGGGACAAGGACAGCCAGCGACTTACAGGACCGATGCCAGAATTAAAACCGTCGCCACTAAAAAGTGGCCAATACCTGTCATTTATTTTGCTCCCGTTGTGGACGTGTGGGTACTTTATCACGAGTGTGCGATTGCGCGAACACTTCAAGTCAAGACCTGCACCGACGTGATTTTCGCGGCTCTCTTTCCCATGCTCCTCGGGAAGCTGAAGCGGCGAGGAATGGAAGTTCCCGTGAGAAGGAATTTATTGGGCCCTGTCCCTCCTACCGCTGCCCGCATCCCCAAGCACACGTTGTCTGTTTAGATTGTGGATGTCCCCATCCGTTTGACACCCGTAGAAGCTCCCGATAAGTTAGAAGGATGGATGCATAGCCGTACGAAGTAATATAATTTGTTTTTCTTTTTCTCAGTTTAATTTGTTGTAACAGACGAAACCGACCTGAATTTTTTTTTGACTCCACAGGGAAGACGTCTGATTTTCAGTTCAGTTTTTTTATTTGGTTATCCGAACAAGGTGATGTAGGTATTTGATAAGATAAATATTAATTCAGGTACGATAATTGTTATTGTTCGCTATTTTCCCGAGACGCTTCCGCATTTGTTTGAAAAAAAAAATCATTATTAAGATAGAAGGGTATGCTTTAAATTTTTTTTCTTTTTTTTCTCCGAAGTAGGAAGGGTGTGTAAAGAAGTTACTATTTTCAGGTTACTCTCAGTGAGTATATTACAAGTATTATGTTTCAACTACCCCTCGGTAAGTCGGTTATAAATGCTCCTAAAAATAGTAACGAAGTTACTATTTTCAGGTTACTTTCAGTGAGTATATTACATTATGTTTTAACTACCCCCCGGTAAGTCGGTTATAAATGCTCCTAAAAATACCGTTCTTTCGGAAAAATGATCAGAGCGTCACCGCCTAACAAATGCGCTTATAAATTCTTCTCCGCGCTAACCGGAACCCGGACTAATCCGGATCTCCCTGCGAATAGTGTAATTCAACGAAACCATCCGAGCCATCACATATCCCCGTACCGCACGTCAGTACACTGGGGCTTACTATTTCCCTCTCTTCTTTCAACCCTTCTTGTCCGTTTCACTGGGGTTCCTGTCTCTTCCTCACCACACTTCGTGTCAGTTACACTGGTGCTTGCTATCTCTCTCTCTTCCTTCCGACCTTCGTGTCCGCTACACTGGGGCATACTATCTCTTCCTTCCGTCGAGCCTTCCGTGTCCGATACACTGAGGTTTAATACCTGTACCTTATTCTCGCCGTATCGAAGCGTCGTGAAGTGTATACAGGGTGAACAGAACTAAATATCGGGTTGGTGGATGACAGGCTATACCGTGGTGCGAATACTGTAGAGCTTCTGCTACCCTGCTTCAAGTTGTCACCCCGCTTTTAGTTGCTACCCCCTCCCGCTTTAAACCGCATGCGTTAAGCGTAATATTTCCCTATAACAGCGTCGATTTACATCAACTCATTTCGTTCACTAAATTCCGGTTTGTTTGCTTCATAATCGTTACACGCCCCGTCCTTCTTGCTTGCTATCGTACATCGCTCATAGAGAAGCAAAGTTCATATTTAGAATTTTCACTTGTCCGAAATAAATCAGTTAGATATAATCTGTGTTTCCTTTCATTGGTTGAGTGAGTTGGGTATTTATCTTTGTAATTAGCTGTCGATAAATCAGTGTGAATCTCAGCAGAGCCAAGTAAAATCTGACTCTCTGACCTCTGAAAGCTGTCAAGTCCACCAAGACCCCTGGATTACCGTCTTCACTGCAGCTGCCCGGTGTAGTGCTGCTTGGTGACACTCTAAAAACACCAGCTGGCGCCCGAGGTACCGTCCGTACCGATAGAGGGCTCTAGATATTGTTTAACGCAAGGAAAAGGCGTTACAATCCCTCAATTCCGCTATTACCATAATTGAACTTCCACAATTAGGGAAGATATGGGGGTGCTTTTAAGAGAAGTGCGACAAATTTGGATTTTTCAAGGCTGATATTTCTTCAGGAAGGAAGTGAACCTGTCGTAATTTGAGGGTCCTGATCACGAATCTGAAGGAATCTTGAGCTCGTTTTGCCCCCCTAGTATGATTTACCGTGAAAAAACGATGTTCCATCGCGACTGGCGGGCCGTATATATCACTTAGGCCAACACCATTCAGCCAGTAAGTGTATTTCCAGCATTCTCATCAATCTTGTGAGTTTCATCGTTCTACCTAGATAATAACGGAAGTCACGGGGGTGATTCTATGAAAAGTTAGTCACGCCATATTCATCAGGTGACCGCAAAAATCAATGTAGAAATTTCGTTCGTCTGGACCCCACAAAATGATTTTCCTTCCTAGATATTAAGATACTCGAAATTTGAGTTCGATTCAACGTCGTTAAACCGTCGCTCAAAGTTTGACAAAATACAAATTTTTGGCCAAAAAGCTGAAATATGGAGCCATAACGGTAAATAATGAAAACACGCTAGATATCTCAAGAGGAAACTGATGTTGTCCCGCAAAATTTATATTCCATCCATAGTTGTTGTTATTTTGAGTCAAACCGAGTTACAACAGCGTTTAGCCCCAAAAACGTGACCTGGTACCATAGGAGCATACTTCGTATATTTTGTTATTTACTGATTTTTTTTTTTTTGTATATTATTGAGTTTCGAGGAGTAATATAACAAAAGAAATAAGTTATACTGATACTGTCATTTTTGTTTCGAAATATAAAAATCAGGTATGTAATACATACAATAAAGACACAGATAGAAGATACAGACGTAGTACCTACATAATTTCATAATTTCACATAGTTATCTAATCTATTCTAGAGCTTTTGTTGAAGTAGTTTTCGAATTTCATTTAAAATTCAAAATCTCTCCAACGCCCCTTGCAAATGAAGCTTTCATCCTCTTGCTCTCAGATGGTCCTGGATATTCTACAGCTTCTTTATGGATGCCCATTTCCTCCTAGCTCTCAAGTTCCTGGTAGATGCTTCCCTCTTCAATGTCTTCTTCTTCTTCTTCTCCGAACTTGTCTCCATTATCCGTCTTTATGAAGCAACATAAGAAAGAGAAAAAAGACTATAAAAACTTGTCGTTATAGCAGAATGGTAATAATACATAGGTACTCAATTACTTACTTCTAATTATCAGTAGGTATTATTTTAAAAATATTTTTCATCTCTTATGTTTCTTATCATATATTTTTCAAAAAAATAATAATTGAAAAACTCAACAAGATAAAAAGTTTCTTCTTCGATTTGTCGGTTGATTTTTGCAAGTTCCTTTTGCGCCTTGATTTCTTCAGCTCGAGACAACTTTATATCCTCTCCAGTGATGGAACCTGAGTGGTTTCACGAGAAACGCCCCATCATCTTCCGATTTCATCAGGAGCCAAGGCAAGCAAGATCAAAGAGATCATCCAACTTCTCAACAAACTGTTTGAAGTTCCATGGCTAATTATTTTGAAGTTCGCGTCCGTTTCTGATTTTTTCATGTGTGTGTTGTGCGTGGTGATCACGCTTTGATCACTCATCTTTCTTTCTTCAGGTTGCTTTGTTTGTTGAATGGATATAGTATGAGTGACCAATTTTCTGATGCTGGCTTGTCTAGACTGTTCAAGATGGTTTTTATCAAATGTCAGTATTTTCATTGGAAACAGTTGACCAATTGGAAGTTGATGTTGAATTACTGATTCATAAACTTCCACGGAAACTGAGAAATATATCCCAGTATGGATGTTACAGAAAGAAATCGGTGAAATATATAAAAAACTCAGTTGGTCTCCACTGGACACCTTGTAGAAAAAACTGCCATTTTTCGCTGTTGGGCCTTAACTTGATCCATGTCGTTTCAGGAATTGAGTTACATTCGATAGGACCAATTTTTCATTAGAATTTTGCAGGGTTATTTCCTTTGGACGTTCTCGAATCAGTTACAATAAATCACGAGTTCACTATACATAAACCGACATGACAAGCGGAACACAATCTGATGCGGATAAATTCAAAATCGGACGAAACACTGGCACGAGAGAACGCTCAACTGAGATAAAAACAATGGCTTGCAATCAGTATCAATCAATAATTATTATGGGGTGAACTGAAGAATTCATACGAGTGATTATTATCAGGCAAACAATAAATAAGCGAATGCTATGAGCTGCTCTCGCAATTTCTGTTCGGTGAACGATGTTGCAGCAACATATCACTAATGCTATGTAATTTTCACCCACCTTAAGAACAGTGTTGACGGAATTTATCACGAAGATAATGTTGATGGTACTCATCTGGAAGTAAGGAACATTTTCATCATATGGTTCATTGCTCTTATAGGAACGGGGTCATAGAGACGTGCTTGCGGAATCAAACGGACTATCTGAAAGGCTGGACGGAAACTTCAAATCCCACCTCATCGTTGAAATTAATCGCGAACAAGAACAAATTGCTAGCTTAAGCTTCCTTTTTTCCCTCTCTTTTACTTCCTCCACTCAACCTTTCGAATTATGATTCAAAATAGGATTCTTTGAGTCTTATATTCCGTATAATCATTGAACAGAATAATAATGTTCAACAAAATTTGAAGGAAAAAATCTACGTATCATAGCTCCCACAATTAGTTTTTTGTCAACCGGGCGCCAGGAAATCACTTTGTCCGATCTGCTCAGTGAGTTACATATGCATGAAAGCCACTCGTCATCCTGACGCCGGACCATATATTTCCACCGGACCACATAGCTGAGCCGTGCCTGGAATGTCTACCAGATGAATAACGCTGACGGTGTTCCTACCGCGAGCACATAGCCAAGCCGTGCCTGGAATACCTACGAGTGTTGTTCTCGAGAATCTTTCAAGCGTACCACTTCGAGTGGCCGAATTGAAACACAATGTAACTCGGCGGGAATTTCAAAATAAAATCAGGAAATAAAAGTAAACAGATGATTTGGAAGGTTGTTCTCTGTTTGTAATAAAATACTGTTTGAATTAACAAGTATAATAATCAAAATAAGTCATCAGGATATAAAATAAATATGACTCTCAAACATTAAAAAAGAAAAAATCTATCACAAAAATAGGGACAAAAAATTATAAATCACAAAACCAAAATAATGAAAAACTGACATATTCCATTCCGTCCAACATTTTATTTCGCTCTTGTGGAGTATTTTTAGAAACTAGTTGCGCCGAAGGCTGAAAAGAATAACATGTATTATCCCCCAGAAATTCTTTAGTGTGGATTAGGGATTCACATGTTTCCACGAGCAAATTATTTCTCGTTTTCGACTTGATTAGACACAGCTGACTAAAAACACGTTCTGTTGTAGCCGATGAATGGGGCAATGCCAGGAGTCCTTTAATGAAAACAGTGAGATTTGAAAACACACATTCATTCATGCCATCTTTCAACTCGAAAACAATTCCCCAAAAAACGTCGAATGAAGATTCCATCAGATTTTTTAAATCATTACAATCCAACAAGTGACGCCATTCTGCATCTACCTCCTCTATATTGGTGACAATCGAAGGAAATCTTTTCATAGGGAGAACCAATGCAATTATACTCCCAGACAGTGCAATTCTGGGATCTAGTACGGATAAACCTTTCAAAACTGGGTCACTAAATGGAAAGCGTTCCCTTATTTGGTTGCATAACTCAATGTAAAAAGACAAACATTTCACTTTGCAATTTTTCAAATCTTCTTTTGATATTGTCTCCTCTAAAATGATAAGTTGACAATTTGCACCACAATACACTGAATCTAGGTCAACATAATTATCTGGAATAAACTTTACATGCATAACATCTGTCTTTTCCAAATATTGTGTTTTCATAAAATTTCGAAGAAGTGTTTTGTAGAGACTTGAAATCCTAGTCAATAATAAATGAATTTTCGGCGATTCACTTGGAAACTCTACATTGATTTTATTGACAATACCCAATAAATATGAAAGAAAAGTGAAATATAATTCAACAAGGTCATTTTTGAGTGCGGTTAATATGGTTGATGGATTCAAAGATGATGGTTCGTCAAATGTCTCATTGGTGAAAAAGAGCATTAGTGCAGACCACTGCTCAATTATTCTGTCAACCACTGCCTGTAGAGACAGCCAGCGTTTTTGGCTTGGTTTTAATAATATGTGTGGTTTCAAATTCACGAATATTTGACACTCCTTCAATTGTTCTATTCTTTTGGAGCTATGAGCATAATGAGATACAATATCTCTGGCTAGCTGATCCACAGATTTGGGAAGTTTTTTACATGCTGCACTAGAACACAAGTGCACCGAATGACATACACACCCTAGTATGAAAATATCAGGTGAAACAGTTTTGAATCTACTGGCCAGTCCTATCACATTACCCTGCATGACCGATGCATTATCTGCAGCAAAACCTACCATGTTGCCCATAGAAATGTTATTTTTTTCAAAAAACGAATTTATGCTGTCGAAGAGACCTTCACCTATTCCTGTCTCAACTTGAATCAAACCTAAAAATGTATCAACAACTTTTTTTATCTTATAATATCGCACCACCATCGCTAAACTTTTCTTGCTGCTGATGTCCGTTGTTTCGTCCACAATGAGAGAGTAGTTATTATGCTTGAGGTCACTCACAACGTTATTGACATTTTCCGTGGCTAATTATTTTGAACAAATGTTGGTTTCTTTTTTTCGTCCACATTTCAGGCGCTTGGCAATTTCCGAATCTGGACAAACAGATGATATGAACTGTGGCAAATGATCCAATAACAGAGAAGGCAAATTATGTTTTGCCAAGAACATTACCATTTTAATTTCTGCCTCTTTCACCCTGTCCATTGTTTCTCTATTTTCAGCCAAAGTGACAAATCTGGATTTTCTGCTATCCATTCTGTTTTGAATTCACGTTTGGGTTTTTTTCTACTGCTCTTGGCACTGTCTAGTTTCTCCACTTCCGAAGATTCTTCACTGGTATTCATTGTAGCAATATCACATTCCATCTCCATATCTTCATCTGAACTCAGTCATTCAGCGACCCTTACATGCTGGACTTGTTGCTTGCTAGATGAGGCTGTTGTATATATATTTCATTTTTCCTTATTATTATTTTTTATTAGTTTTAAATAGTATTATTTGCATGTAAGGACAATTTTGGCGTACTTTACTATTTTTGAATCGCGTCTATATTATATCAGTTGATTTCACTCCACCCCTGGTGCGACGAGCTGTGCCCTACTTCAAGTCACTTTTTGCACAAAAACCTTTATTTCGTGCCATTGGGCTGGACGAGGAAGGAGAAGGTAGTTCGCATAGTATACTCATGGTGAGTGCTTATCAACTGTCGCTCAGTATCAATTTAATATATTATAATTTATAATTCTCGCATTCTTTTCACTCTCGCACAAAAAATGTTGGTCCAACTTCGAGCCGAATAACGAAGTTTTCCTTACACGTTATTTATTTTTTCTTTCATTTGCTTGTATAGCATCGTAAATGATTTTTATTTCCAAGGTCAAACGATACTCTATTCTCATTCTTCGCTAGCTGATGAAATCGTTTCTGTGACATCTGATAAGAGCACAGGCGTATCAGATATAATTGATATTCAGAATGAATTATTAATTTTTCACTCGCAGTGTGAACATTAAATATTCACGTTCCATCTATTCATAACAATGTCATCTCGACTAAATAAATTGAAACAATTCAAGGCTTTGAGGCAAATTTGTGCCAATCAAATGGCCGATTTGAGGAAATTTGCTGATGGAGCTGGTTCGGACGAGAAGGCAACTTTACAGTTCAAATTATTGTATTCAGAAATAGATGATGTTGTGTTAGATTTCAGAAAAAATCACCAAAGTGTTGTATCTATCATGTCTACCTTGGAAGACTCGGTAAAAGTTTCGAATACGATCGCGCTTATGCTTATGCAATACATACTCCTTTGTTTGAAAACGAACCAAAATTTGAACAAATATCTGATTTTTCCTCATCTTCTAAATTCAATGTTAAACTTCCAAAGGTAGAAATTCCAAAATTCTCTGGTGATTCGAAAACCTTCCGATCATTCTACGATATGTTTATAGTAATAATACACGAAAATAACTCGCTTTGAAAATTCAATTATTTGATAACTTTACTAGAGGGTCAGCCTCTTTCATTGATACGACGTACCCCTGTATCGGCTAATAATTATGAAATCGCATTGAAAGCTTCGGTAGAGAGATACGATAATAAAAGACTCACCGCTTTCGCTCATTTACAGTGTATTGACATCGCACCTTTCATTACTTCTTCTAATAAGAATGTTAAAACAATAAGATTACTTCTAGATATTTTCACAGAGAATCTTGCAGCTCTCAGAAATTTGTGTTTTGGTATTGAAAATTGTTTTTTTTTTTATTATTTTATATGTTGAAACATCCCCTAGTAATAGTACCATTCCTACCTTCGAGTCTTTGAAAGATTTTGTGCTCAAACATGTCAATGCTCTTGAAACTACCGAATTTTCTACAAATAAAAGAAGTATTGATACACGTTCATTTGAAAGTAGAGGAGAGATCCAACAATTTTCTCCAAACAATAAAAGAACGAACGCCTTTTTCGGTAATGTAAATTACAGTCATTGTCAACTTTGTAAGGCAGACCATGACATTTATCGTTGTGCAGATTTTCAACAAAAGACTCCATCTGAACGCTTGAATATTGTCGAATCCAATGAATGGTGTACTAATTGTTTGAATAACCAACATTTATATAAAAAATGCAATTCTCAATCTCATTGTCGTTATTGCAATATTAAACATCATTCAATGCTTCACTTGCGTCAAATTGATCCTCAAGTTTCTGATTTTGCTTTCAATAACAATTCCAATACGCACGCCGCTGTACCTAGTAGCTTATCGGAAACTCAAAAAACATAGAATCTGAGTCGGCCGAAAACCCGAGAAATATTTCTTCGCATCCAATTTATTCATTTCCAACGCAATCCAATTCTGTACCTAACAACGGTTTTGTGGTTTAGTTTCATGGAGCACTAATGTTTTATTATCCACTGCTGTAGTGGAAATTTAAGATTCCCGTGGATTATTTCAAAAGGTAAGGGGTTTTGCTTGACAGCGGCTCTCAAACCAGTTAATATCTCTGGATTGTTTTGAGAAGCTAGGTTTAAAGCGTTTCAGTTTTTCACTTGCTCTACAAGGATTGGGTGCTATAAAAGAAATTACTTCCCATGGAGGTGTAACCTGTAAAATTGGACCCAGGGTTTCAAATTCACCTTGTCTCTCAGTTGACGCTATTATAAAGGAAAATTATGTCCCGACATGCCTAGTTCTCTACTCAATGATCATTACGATTGGTCATATTTATCAAATATTAATATGGCCGACCACCATTTTTATAAACCTGCTTCGATAGATATGATTTCAGGTGCAGAAGTATTTCCTTATATTTTACAAAATGGTCAAAGTTCCGTATCAACCCCCAATGGGAGATTTACCTAAATTGCGAATCTCACAAATCAAAGCATTTTCTTGCGTAGAAGTTGATTGTGCCGGTCTTTTCTTGACAACTCCTGTCAAACGTCGTGGTTCACATGCCTCAAAATCATACAGTTGTTTGTTCGTCTGCTTTTCTACAAAGGCAGTACATTTAGAATTATCGTCCGACTTATCCTCAAAGGCATTTCTTTGTGCCTTCAGGAGGTTCATAGCCAGAAGGGGGCGATGCTCCAGACTTTTTTTCGATTGCGGCACTAATTTTATCGGTGCTCAGAAACAAATCATACGTTTATTTCAGAATGCCGCAGATTCCGAATCCATAAACTGGCAGTTTCACCCTCCATCTGCACCTCATTTTTCTGGTTCAGCTGAGGCGGGCGTGAAATCTGTCAAGACTCATCTACGCAGAGTCATAGGTGAACAAGTACTAACCTACGAGGAATTCTATACGGTTCTTGTCCAAATAGAAGCCTTGTTGAACTCTCGTCCAGTCAGCCCTGTGAGTAATGATCCGAATGATCTAATGACATTGACGCCTGCTCATTTTCTTACATTGGAACCACTTTCCGCTTTGCCCGATTCAGATTTGTCGCATTTGAAATTGACTCATTTGTCACGTTGGCAACTACTCCAGCGGTCACATCAGGATTTCTGGTCCCGATGGCACCTAGATTATTTGAATACTCTGCAACAGAGGGGAAAGTGGCTTCAACCGAATACTTTTCCTGTAGAAGTCGGTACAATGGTTCTAATGAAAAATGAAACAGCGCCACCTTCTAAGTGGCATTTAGGTAGAGTTATAGAACTTCATCCTGGTACCGATGCTGTATGTAGAGTTGCAACTGTTCGCACTGCGAGTAGTAGTTTGAAGCGGCCATTGGTAAAGCTCTGTCCTTTACCAATGCATTTCTCACAGTAAAAGTTATAATTAACTTTCACGCCTGGGAGAATGTTCAAGATTCTTTCTCTCCTGTTGTATATATATTTCATTTTTCCTTATTATTATTATTGATTAGTTTTAAATAGCATTATTTGCATGTAGGGACAATTGTGGCGTACTTTACTATTTTTGAATGGCGTCTATATTATATCATTTGATTTCACTCCACCCCTGGTGCGCTGAGTTGTGCCCTACTTCAAGTCACTTTTTGCACAAAATCCATTATTTCGTGCCATTGGGCATACGCATGCCGCTGTACCTAGTAGCTTTTCGGAAACTCACAAAAACACAGAATCTGAGTCGGTCGAAAACCCGAGAAATATTTCTTCGCATCCAATTTATTCATTTCCAACGCAATCCAATTCTGTACCTAACAACGGTTTTGTGGTTTAGTTTCATGGAGCACTAATGTTTTATTATCCACTGCTGTAGTAAAAATTTTAGATTCCCGTGGATTATTTCAAAAGGTTAGGGTTTTGCTTGACAGCGGCTCTCAAACCAGTTATATATCTCTGGATTGTTTTGAGAAGCTAGGTTTAAAGCGTTTCAGTTTTTCACTCGCAATACAAGGATTGGGTGCTATGAAAGAAATTACCTCCCATGGAGGTGTAACCTGTAAAATTGGACCCAGGGTTTCGAATTCACCTTGTCTCTCAGTTGACGCTATTATATCAGGAAAATTATGTCCCGACATGCCTAGTTCTCTACTCGATGATCATTACGATTGGTCATATTTATCAAATATTAATATGGCCGACCCCCATTTTTATAAACCTGCTCCAATAGATATGATTCAAGGTGCAGAAGTATTTCCTTATATTTCACAAAATGGTCAAATTTCAAGTTCTCATAACATGCCTGTAGCCATCAATACTATTTTTGGTTATGTTTTGATGGGAAGGGTTCAATCTGAAGTTTTCAATGTTCGCCATTGCACATTTTTTTTGCTTCTGTTGATAATAATGACCTTTTATCTCTGGATAATTCACTAAAGCAATTCTGGGAGATAGAAGAAATTCCGAAAATGAATTTTTCATCACCTCAGGATGAAATGTGTGAAAAACTATTTTTTGAAACACATTCTAGAGATTCTACGGGACGCTATATTTACATTTTAATGAAAACTTTTCGGGATTTGATAAAGAATCGTCTGCTCTCTTGCATTAAGACGATTTCTTTCATTAGAAAAACGCCTTATGAAGAATCCTTCGTTATATCATATCTATTCTGAAACAATACAAGAATATTCAGAGAATGATTATTTGGAATTAGTTCCAGAAAGAGGAGTTGATAATCAAAGTAGTTTTTATATACCCCATCACCCTATTATGAAGGATAATAAAATCCGTATCGTTTATGACGCCTCCGCTAGACCTGAAAAGGGACTTTCCCTCAACGAAAGTCTTTCAAGAGGACCAAAACTCCAAAGGGACATTTTTTGTATATACTCCTCAGGTTTCGCTTATATTCAATCGTCTTTACGTGTGATATTAAAGCCATGTTCACAAAGATATTAATTGCTAAAGAAATAGTACTTTTTTTCTGCAATCTTCTACAGAATTGATATTCTTGTTGGAAAATGTTCGGGGGTATCCCCTGAATGTAAATTCAAGTTGGCGGGACGGGGGGGGGGTTGAGCTTCAGCCACCATCTTGGAAAACACGTTTTATCGAATATCTCGTGAACCGTGCATCGTACGATAAAAACAGTGCGAATCGTTTTTGTAGATAATGAAATTCTCTGCAACTTTTATTTGAAACTTTTTTTTGTATGAAGCATAGGTTTTTATTTATGGCACACAGTGTTTAGAAACATTCGCTTGATAAAGATACAGTGTATCGAAACATGTCGCGAAGACAATAAATTTTGTGGAAATTTAATCGTGTCTACCTTATAGCGTAATAACTATGGATTTCCATCAAGTGAAGGCAACCTCAATCCAAAATTTGAAGAAAGCTACGACTAGCTTTTTGGTCATCTGGTATTTTAAATTACTTCTTCGTAAGAGTGTTCAGAAACATTCGCTTGATAAAGATACAGTGTATCGAAACATGTCGCGAAGACAATACATTTTGTGGAAATTTAATCGTGTCTACCTTATAGCGTAATAACTATGGATTTCCATCAAGTAAAGGCCACCTCAATCCAAAATGTTTATTCTCTAATGAGCGAAACTAAAAATCGAATTACCATTGGTTCACAGCCGATTACGAATTCAAATATTAAAGCTCCAGTATCTCAACAAAATTTTGCGCGTTCTCAATCAGATACCGCCACAAAGGCAGAATTATGCAAATTACCAAAATCAAAGTAATTCCCATTTTCCATCACAGTTCAATCAGCCAGGACAATGCCAAAATTTCAGTACTCAACCCAAATTTCCAAGTCAATCTATAAATATTCAATCACGTTAAATACCACAGGGAAAGGTATTCACCAATCAACAAGTATTCGATAAACCACCACGAAATCGAAATGTTTGGGAACCAGAACATAATTTTCAACCTCAAAACCAACCGACTACAATGTCCATAACAACCAGACTACAACAACAGAGCCCACAAAGAATGAATTATTATTTCACACTCAATCTAGGCCCACATTCATAACGGAGGAGTTACATCAGATGAATAATCCCTCAAATGAAAACGAAACTTTTGACGGAAATAATGATTTTCAAATTATTGTGGATCCTGAATATCAACATCATTTTAATGATGAATATCCAAACCAAAACAGTCAAAATTTTGATAACATCCCATATGATCGAGATCTCACTGATTTTCAAGAAATGGTATAGGAGCGAGAACATTCAGAAACTCAAGAAAACATAAATTCTTCGATACAAGCCTTTTCAAAACAGGTAACTTAGAAATTAACGTCTGGACAATAGAATTTTACCTTTTATTACTATAGCATCACCTGACGGAAAACCGCTACATCTTTTATTAGACTCAGGAAGTCATCTTTCATTGATGAATCCAGCTATAGCAAATGAATATTTTCCAGAATATATTGTCATTAAACCAAACCTTCTAAAGACATCTTATGGAGAAAAACATACGAAATACTTTGCAATTTTACCAGCCTTTGCAGAATTCCATTCAGAACAACAAATTTCATTTACATTATTTGATTTTCATAGATTCTTTGATGGTATGATAGGTTTCAAAGATTTGAAAACTATGGTATTTGACTGGAGTATTCAACAAGGAATATCATATCGAGATAATATTGCGATTAAGGTTCATCAATGATCACCTAGCGAATACTCAGCCTACAATCTTACGAATGGCAGTCATGAAATATATTCTACTCAGGTACCAGTAAATGTTACTACAGATGGAACTTATTATATTTCTGAAACAGGAATAATTGACAACTGTTTCATTCCAGAATGCATTGCCTCAATAAGGAACTCTTATGCTGGTGTCGAAATTCATAATTATAATGCTTTTGATGTGCATTTTTCATTACAAACCCCTATAGAAGTGAATTGAACAGAAAATTCAATTGTTTGTGACTACGAGCTGGATAATTTCAACAACTGTACTGACTCTTTACAATTAGACCAATTACTTCGACTAGATCATCTAAATTCTGACGAAAAAACGAGACAAATGCGTTTATGTAAACAATTCTATACTGTTTTTCAAAAGTCAGATCAACCATTATCTTCCACAACTCAAACAACCCATGAAATTAACACAACAGACGAAGAACCAGTTTATTCTAAAACATATCGAATTCCTGAAATTCATAAAAGTGAAGTAGATAAACAAGTTTTCAAATGTTAAACGATGGTATTATTCGAGATAGCACCTCACAATGGTCTAGCCTAATTTGGGTAGTACCAAAAAAAAATTGATGCTAGTGGTACAACAAAATGGAGAATTGTAATTGACTACAGAAAACTGAACGAATAAACAATTACAGAACGCTTTCCGATCCCAAAAATAGATGATATTCTTGACAAACTTGGTAGAGCCCAATACTTTACTACCTTGGATTTAGCCATCGGCTTCCACCAAATAAGTATGCATCAGGACAGTATTTCGAAAACAGATTTTTCAACTGACCGAGGACATAATGAATATCTTTGTATGCTTTTCGGATTGAAAAACGCACCCTGTACATTTAAAAAAATGATAAGTGTAGTTCTCAAGGAACATATAAACCAGATATGTCTCGTCTATATGGACGATATTATTATTTTTTCTCCAACCCTGGATGAACATTCACACGGTTTGGAATTAATCTTGCAGAAATTGCTTCAACATAATTAAAAAATCCAACCTGACCAAAGTGAATTTTTGAAAAAAGTTTTTAGGCTCATATAATCACAGCGGACGGCATTAAACCTAACCCAAAAAAAATTATGCAATAAATAATTCTCCGATTCCTAAAACACACTAGCAAGTAAAAAGCTTCCTTGGCCGGCTTTTACAGGAAATGTATAAATAACCTCGCAAAGATTACAAAACCACTCACAAATTGTTCAAGAAAAGGTTAACGAGTTGAGCATACACCTGGATTCATGAACGCATTTAACTCATGCAAGAAATTACTTTGTAATGAACCCATGCTACAACACCCTGACTTCACGAAACCTTTTACATTGACAACAGACGCTTCACAATACGCTATAGGAGGAGTTTCATGTCAAAATAATAAACCAATATGCTATGCAAGTAAAACTTTGAACCCACAGGAAATCAACTATTCGACTATTGAAAAAGAATTGCTCTCTATTGTATGGTCTATTAAATATTTTCGACCCTACATTTTCGGAAATAAGTTCAAAATCAGATCACAAATCTTTGAAATGGCTTGCAAATCTGAAAGATCCTGCTCCTAAATTACATCGTTGGAAACTTTTGTTATCCGAATATGAGTTCGAAATAGAACACATAAAAGGTAGAGAGAGTGTCGTAGCTGACGCTTTGTCAAGGAATCCTCCAAATAATGATAACATATCAACCCTCGGAAAAGCCAGTGATATCAATAGAACTATAAAAGAATTTATAGAAAATCCTGAAAACTACCAAGTAGAATGTCATGCTACCACAATACATTCAGCCCAAGAAGCCCCAGTACTGACATTTTCCTACTCTGACAAACCCCTCAACTATTATAAAAAACAAATGGTTAGGAAAATTGTTGATTCTAATGAAGCAATATCATGTTCACGAAAAAATATTTTCGGTAATGAACGCTTTTATTTATCTTTACGAAGAAGTCATCTTGAGGAAGATATTGAAGAACTTTTACTCAATCTTACCATATCAGGAACATACCTTCTGTAGTTCCAAGATAAAAGTCACGAACGAATATTTATTTCATTTATGCAGAATAAAATTGATTCATTAACTTTCAAAAATAATGTTATGTTCCCAACTTTTGACCGATGTCAAAGAAAATGATAGACTGGATACAATTCAATATCATCATTGACTCGATTCGAAAAACTCACCATTGGCCCAATTTGACCCAAGAACGTAACAAATTTCATAAATGATTGCAATATTTGAATTGTTAGGTGTTTTCGAGCCGTGGATAACAGGTTTTGAGGCCTGACGTTTCGTCTGCATCTGCGGCAGACATTTTCAAAGGCGATGCGGCAATGGTCGAAGTATCCTTCTCTGCTGCGAGGCTTTGATCTGATGTGGTTCAGATGATGAGTTCTTCATCGAATCTGGGTTCGGACGGTCGATTGATCCTAATTGATTATTCGAAAGCGTTTTTTCTCTCATTGGGAGGGTTCGTGCATTTTGAACTGCTGGCATCCATGTTCTATGAATGTTCAGGCTCTCTTCTTCGCGGTTGAAGTTGTTTTTATGTTCATGAATTTATATGGCCTCCCTATAGAGCCTGGGTAATAGCTCCTACTCGTGTCCAGCACTTGTGTTCCGTCGAAGCCTCAGATCCGCAAAAGACCCACGGGATCCATTATCTACCTCAGGAGTGTACCGAATACCGTGCAGTTGTGGTTCTGTCTATATCGGAACCACAAAGAGGAGCATAAAAACGCGGTTAACCGAACACAAAAGAAGTTGTCGAAATAATAGACACTTTTTCCAAATTTGGACAAGGATATCGAATTGCAGGTATAAATGCAATGAACTTCCTTGACGGATTGTAGTCATTCATTTCTCACTACGGAATTCCCCACATGAGCACCTGTGATGGTGAATCAGAATTCAATAATAAAACCTTTCAAGAATTTTGAAAACTTCATATAATACAACTTCATTTCACTACTCCAAGAAACCATAATTCTAACTCATACCTTGAACGATTTCATTCTATCCTACTCAAAAAAATCAAACACCAGAAGAATCTTTACAGAATTCATTGAAGTATGCAACATTGCATTACAATAATTCTATTCATTCTACAACAAAATTCACCACTTTTGGAATTGTAACTGGTCATCTTGGTTCGAAAGATCCATTCGATCTGCAAGAAAGAGATGTAAATCTTCTTTCGAACAATCTGTTCAGGCCAGTCTCAAATTACCTACACAGTAGGTTTCGGCTGGCACCCGTCAGAAAACAACTACTCCCCTGGCTAATACCACGAAGGGCATTGAATTATATCCGACCAGGTGCCAGTGCAGGTTTCTTCACAGAAGTAAATCCTGCATTTGCTTTCGTCGATACAAATGAAGGAATTGATTTTCAATTATAGGGACGGACACACTTGCAGACCGGTCTGCAAGTGTGTCCGTCCCTATAATTGAAAATCAATTCCTTCATTTGTATCGACGAAAGCAAATGCAGGATTTACTTCTGTGAAGAAACCTGCACTGGCACCTGGTCGGATATAATTCAATGCCCTTCGTGGTATTAGCCAGGGGAGTAGTTGTTTTCTGACAGGTGCCAGCCGAAACCTACTGTGTAGGTAATTTGAGACTGGCCTGAACAGATTGTTCGAAAGAAGATTTGATTTAACGCCAGTCTTCAAGTATGCCCACTGACTATGTCAAGTGTTTTTAGAAAGAGATGTAATTAGTGAATACGTTAATGACCATCAACAAAAACTTGAACAGAGTTATAAATCGGTAAAACAAAACCTAGATAAACAAAAAGCGAATCAACTTGACAAAATTAACACCAAACGAGACATGCTTCCCTTGTTTCAGAAAATGATCAACTCTTTCTTGAAGAACAAACGAGAGATAAATTGGCAAATAGATACACCAAAATACGAGCCATAGCTCAAACCAATTATAAAATTAAAACTGATCAAACGAAATACTCCAGACATGGATTTGAAAACCGAAAGTTGAAAAAATAACGCCCTTTTTTGCAGTATGAAACTTCTACTTCTCTCATTCCTCTCACACATATCGCCCAATACCTGTTCTTTTCAAAAACTAACAAATCCCTTCATTCCAATAGAATTGCAGCAATCAAGAATAATTGCCTCTAAACACACCTTCGTTAGTTTCCTTAACATAAGTGAACTGATTCATATTCACAACACCTTTGATGCCCAAATTCAATCAATTAATGAATCCTGCTCTCTTGGTATACTCATTCAACAAGCTGAAACAATACATTCTCATTAAGAGAGTTCACTGAAAAAAGTTGTTCCTTATAAAATTCATAAAAGAGGATTGTTTGATTCTATTGGTACAGCGAGCAAATAGTTATTTGGTACTTTAGATGATAATGATGACGAAAAAAATCAATTCTATACTGACTCATATTCAGAATGATCACCATTTGATAAAATCTAAGATTGATGAACATACTATAATGATGCAAAAATTTATGTCTTCAACAAATCAAACCACCTTTTCAATAAAAGACAACCTGCGAACACGCTCTTTAGCCTTGGAACAGAATTCGGAGGAACAAACATGGCATAATTTGATGTCAATATTGATAAATTCACTCACATCCTTCCATCTTCAGTTAAACCAAATCGTGAATGCCATTACTTTTGCATATATGAATAGAGTCCATTCCACATTTCTCTCACTTGACAACTTGTATATGTTGATTGACACTGTTAACACTTTATATTCTTCAGATCAATTACCTCAATTTCAAAACCAACATAGTTATTATGCATTTTTAGGAATTCAATTGATCTTTTCAAATGAGAATATTGTATTTTTGCTTCATTTTCCAATCCTAAAACCAATAACACTCCATACCTATTTCATATTTCCAATTCCTATCCAAAATCAAATAATTAAACCCGATTAACCTTACCTACTCCTAAATGAGAAACATGGACTGTATCGATTTCTGGATTTACCATGTGATCTCCTGGTGAATGACTACTTTTGTCCAGACAACCTACAACAGGGAAGCAGCTGCATCCAGAACATAATACAGCTATACCTCCACCGAGCATCGTTCTATTGAAGCGCATCATTCCCTACAACCTGGAAGTTATATTTTAACGTTGTCTGACCAGTGTTCCCTTCAAATTCAAGACGAAATGTTCCACCACGAAGAAGAAACACTTCAACCTTTTACCTTACTTCAACTTCCTTTTTTAAATCTTTCATCAATTCTCAAACATACTGCACCTATTCAGCTGAAAAGCTCACATTTGAATGAGATATCCCATCTCACAACCACTATTCATTCCCAAAAAAATTTTCGGCTACCTCTCTATCCTGTTTTGGATGATACCTTTCCACTTTGGGCTATCATCCTCATTTGCATCTCAGTATGCATTATCATGATAGCCGGCGTAGTCTGCTACTACCGCCTCTGCTATCCCTACCATCTGGGTCAACAACGAGGGATCATCTTAGAAGCTGCCGCACCTAGCCAACCAAACCAACCCGAGGTTTGTCTCTAAGGAGGGAGGAGTTACATATGCGTGAACGCCACTCGTCATCCTGACGCTGGACCATATATTTCCACCAGATCACATAGCTGAGCCGTGTGTTATGTACAGACTACCTATGCCAGGAGAATAGATAAGAGCCAGTCTCAGAGTGTATTCGCATCAGGTGTCACACGCTGGATACTGGGAATTCAACGACACTGCATTTTCCACCCAGATTTGTCTAATGTTATAAATACGAGTTCATCTCATTTTAATTCAGTTATAATTGTACTTTCGGCCTTCACATTGCCAACGAAATATAGTTATAATTCATTTCGAGTCTTTTTCGAAATAAAGTTTTATTTTTAAAAACGGTTCTCGAGAGCTCCCAAACGTAATTCGTGCCTGGAATGTCTACCGGATGAATAACGCTGACGCACTTCCTGCCGATGAACCCACTTCGGGTAGAATTATCTTTTCTCACCAGACTTTATCATAAACGATTATGTTGCTGAATATACAATTTGAGATTCCTATAAATACTCGCGAAGAATGATATTGATTATTTATTGGTGCCTAACTACTCTCTTGATTGTTGTTACTATAAGCTCCTGAAATAAAGGTCATTAGTCGAACAACAAATCGAAGTAAATATTTTATTTCTTGTGACTTGGTAATTCAACGGTCTCCAGAGGTTTTCTCATCATCAATCACACGTTTGAATCTCCGGACCAACGACTGCGAGATTCAAAACGTAACTAGTAGCCGATCCTACTCGAACCTCTAGTTGCCGTCACTTGACAGAATAATACTGATTGTGTTTGTTCACCTTGCGACACTCCTCAACCTTTACGAAAACGAGTAACTAAAGAGAACATTTCATTATCGTAATATTCTACTATTTGTTTGTTCATTCTATAAAAAGGATTGTAAGAGCGGATGCATTTGTTATACAGATTGCCGAGAACAGAAGCAAACCAAAATGCCAGAACCAATACGTGAACAATCAGATCTACCTCGATTTGAAACTTTTCGTACAATTGTTTTTAAAAGTATTTTTGACAAGTTCGTTATCTGTGTCTATCAATCGATTTCTATGAGTTAAACCGAATTCCGTGCATATACAAAATCCTCATTTATGAATTGTAATATATTGGATTTTGCTGGGATATTCCTTGTTATTATATTTAGTTCAGAACATACCTTCTGCATCCGATGTTCGTTGTCAATCTGGAGTAAATTCAGCCCACAATATATTCACCAGTGGTGTTCTTCCACGAGAGCATGATTACAGATGATGACCAGCACTCAACATCCTCACTCAGGCCTACGGTCTGTGTATTCATTTGAAGTTGTTCAACATGACGGTTAGAAAGTTTTATTCGTTTAGTTTGAGACAAATATAAGGTATGTCCTGTAAATATATAGACTGTCTCTGGACCAATCTAGAATTGATGACAGCTTTAGTAGTAGTAGTGCAAGTTACTAGACAGAAATCATCAAATTATCAAAAATGAAAGAAATATCTATCGTTGCACAGTTTCAATCAATAAAACGAACTAAAAATTGGCGGCGCAATTCCGCAGATTTCATTTCACATGTAGACGAGCATGGGCAAAGAAGACATACATCTACTGGAATGGGCCTGAGTGGCCTACTGCCCTGAAATAGATTGTGGGAATTCTTTGTCAGAATTGAAAAATATCATTCCGGTTAACAAGGTGATAGTAGAAATAATTGAATTATTTGAAAAATTTTCAGATCCTTCCAATCTAGGAAGGATTATCGCTATTGTTTCAGATCCAAAGAAAAGTGTTTGTGAAGAAAAATAATAACAATTCAAGTCCATCAAATAATAGGGAAATGAATCACGCAAGTATGACATTATCGCACTTTTCCAAAATGGACATTTCGAACCTAAAATAGGTTGTCTCGAGACTGATGAGCAGTTAGATTCCTAAATCGTGAACTTGAATCCATATTGGTCAGAAATATAATTATTTTAGTGGGTGCTAGATTGGCACCATATATGTGGTTTATCCCATTTTCTTATACCAGTAAACATTATGTCGTTTTATGTCGTTTTAACAAGTCAGCGTTTCAACGCGACTATAGATAAGTAAACTGATGCTTATATCACAGTGTTTCTATGGAAATGAAATATTCAGCAAAACAAACGTTCAGTTTGTCGGCAGTTACTCAAGTCGTGAAACAATTTGCCTGCCATCATCCTGGCTAACGGCCGCAAAATGCTTATTTCGCGTCGGGTTGCACGAAAAAATAATTTCCAGGCATTGTGTGAACTAAATTCACAATGAATTAAATGAGCCCTTTCATTTGTTTCGCAACCCACGCTGTGAAAAAAAAATTGCAGATTTTTTTCTGGTAAAGGTACGGATTTTATAGGAGTTCATTCAATGCACGAAGGATTGGATATTTTTTAAACAATTGCCCTGAAAAGTTATCTGAGTGATTAGGTAACGAAGGTGTTTTCTGATAATTATTCACATGTCATTCGCTTATCAAACCCTGTGAATGATCTGGTTCTCATCGAAGGAGCTGGTCCTTCTCCTTCTGATTATTGGTTACTGGGGGTGTACTCCAGTTACACCCTGGAAAGTATAGTGTCACTCGAGTGGCAACTTACAGGACTGACTTCGACCTACAGTCAAAATATGCCGACTTTCAACTGCAGATGAAAACCAAGAGGTTGAAAGAGCATAAGCCCTTTCAGAGCAAGGGCAATGTTGAGTATTCAGAAGAAAATATTCTGAGCAGATTTTGACGATAGCGCGATTGATCCAAACAACATCATCTTGTCACCAGTTTCAGGTCTGATGTTTCGATTTTTTTTCATATACTGTTCCACACAAAAGCCCTGTTATTTTCAATATTTGGAGTTTATGAGCCTCAGGAAAAACTAACTCTGGTGAGAAAATAAAAAAATAAAAACTTTGATAGAAGTGATTTCCTTTACGAAACACCAGAAGAACTGAAACGGAGAGATCTGGCAGATGTTTTTGGACGGTCGAAGAGTTAACAAGGAGTCTTAAGTGTGAGAATATACAACATTTCACAAACCCAGAGCAATCATAAGACCATCTCTTCGAATGAAAAAATATAAGGAGCCATTCGGAAGACCTATGTTGGCATTACCACTGTTGATCCCCTTTTATAGTTGGAACAGAAAACCCCAGTCAGCGTATTAAAAATGGTCATTTGTGGACGCAGCTGAGGTGGGTAGTGTTATTTTACTGGAAGATAATTCAGGTTATGAATTTTCCAATCGAGCTACCTGAAGATATTTTGGGGGTAGTAAATATTCATTTTAGTATCAAGATGATTATGTTCATTCAACTCTTCAACTTCGATAGTTTTCGTGCGTAGGGATAATAACAACGCAACTATTCAATTCATCCTCATGTAAATCATGTGTCACTTAATTCCGCCGATGTTTTTTCAGACTTGCCACAAATGAGAGACCCATCAAGTTGCCAATGCAAGAGTAATAAATTGCTCGTACCCTTAAATCGTCTCGAATTTGCATGAGAATTCTTGCTCTCCACCGACCGGAAAGAGGAAATGACGGAAAATGCTTTCGAATTTTCGGAATAATTTCACGACAATGGCTTGAATTTGAAATGAATTCAAAGAATATTCTGTGAATATATTAATGTAGCAAAGAAAGCACAATGCCATTTGAATTTGAATGAATTTTCTCAGTATCTGAAGGAATCTTCCTAAATCAAATTCTGGATTGAATTGATAGGAAAAGATATTTTTTCAGTGATCGAATACTTGTCAATATCATTTTTCTGTTAGATTCTGATCATTTATTCACAGAATACATTTATATTCAATATTCTGATGAACTCCTTTCGGCTTCTTTTTTTCAGAATCGATATCAAAAACATCTATAGAAGAATTGAGCGATATGTTCATATCATCCATAGATATTTTGGTGGCTCAGATATTCAAGTAGTATACTGCATTTTCTGAAGGGAGTACGAAATTTAGTACACTTTTTGATTATTAAAAGGTTTTTGACGAGTTGAGTTGAACAAAAATCTTCTGAAGAATTATGAAAACAGCTAATCCGACACGAGAGACGCAAATGGCAAGTACTCTATAAGAATCGTTCAAATATGGAGGAGAATGAGTCCGATCTATATTAATTCGTCTCAAAGCCGAATACGTATGAATCTCTCTGCATACACCACGGTTCAAATAGATCTGTGTGTGAAATGAATTGTCACACTGACAAGAGTAACACAGTTGAAATGAATCATCAAAGCTCATTATGAGCGCTCACAAAAATTCAATTTCCAAAAGTAAGGAATCACTACTAGAAGACAAAAACTATTACTCTCTTACGGAATACATTGCATACTTAATATATGTTCATTGATCTTATCCAGTCTGTTCAAGTTATCGCGTTTCAATCACGTGTCTCTCATTTATGTAGTGTGTGTAATATAACCCATTGATAGGTATATTGACGACTTCAATACTCACAATGCAATTGTCATGAATAATAAATGAATAGATTTAGAATATAATAAATATTGACAAAATTTCAAAAAAATATGAAGAAGAGAAAAATTGAAAAAGTCGAATTGAAAATACTAGTTTTGAAAAATTTCAAATAAGGGCAATGAAAGATAGTGAAAATATTGAAATATAGAAAACATTGAGATATTGAAAAAATTTGATTGATGGGCATGGAATATAACTATTAATATTACAAAAACAAAATGAAATAGAAAATGCAGGGTGACGGTCGGTATTCCTTTTACGGCTGTTTCCCAGAATATCGAATCGAATAAAAATCGAATATAAATCACTGGTAGAATCAGCTTCTGGATCAACACTCCTCTAACTGGATTCTCGATGATATGAACTATTAATAGCCGTATCATTTCAGAAATTCAAAATATAGTAGTATTATTCAGCTCGCAATTGATCTGCATGATTTGAAGAATGCAGCTAATATTCACCTGGTACTTTGCCTCCCTCTACTACCCCACCTGGTAGGTATTTTGAAATAAATTTTTCAACCGCATCTTTCAGATCTGGGGCTCACTGGTAATATCGAACACTTATGTTTAGAGGGTCACTCAGGCTGATTTTGTTTTGAGAGTAGTTCTATTTTATATGAAATACTCATATAGTCCAATGAACTAGAATATGCTAAGTGAGTCGTGCTTCCACAAGGTCCGGTCGTTCTGATTTTTTTATATTTTGTGAGAACCCAAACCAATATCAAAAAACTTCATGTGCAATTTCCGAAATATTCTGCGAGCGGCAGTATACTTATGAAACTATGAAATTCAGTGACTTTTTTGCGCAATATCTCCGTGAAATTAGGATCTGACCGGTATAGTCACCCAGCAATTTTTTGTTAAAGACTGAATTCACTACAATTTTGAACTAGGGCGAGCTCTTTGAAGGCTTTGGTTCCAAGATACAGTTCTATAGAAATATAACATTTTTTCAAAAAAGTGATTCGAAAGGGTCACTTATTTTGTGGAATATATTTTGAAATGCGCATCCCACGTCAAATGTTATTGGAAATGGAGTATATTTGAATTAATTTATTTTCCTTTTGAGACATGATTGGTACCTGTAAGTCTAGCAGTTTTTTCAGAAACGGCAGAAAACCAAATACAAGTGGGTTTTCAGGAGGAAAGGCAAAAAAACTGTTTTCATGTATTTTTATTGTTTTATCGATCGAACAGTTGGAATTCATTTTGATTTCATGTTTATTTCACTTGCACTAGTGTTTTCAATTTATTTCTTCCGCGTTGCTACTGTGACGGGTTTTCCTGGGTTCAAACCCGCACAAGTGGCGCTTACGGATAGATTTACAAATATTCTTGTAAATTACAAATCGTTTCGTAAATCAATGTCTCGGGCGCCAGTTTTTACTTGGTATGCTCCAGATTCCCGGATAGCAATCAGATGGAGGTATCCAGAGGTCAGATAATTGTGACAACGGCAGAGTACTAAATGATGTAGTCTTTGATTTTACCAATTTGCATCTGAATACCGTTTGCTATATGAAAGTTCTCGAAAGTATTTCGTTTCTACTTCCTTGAGACACTTTTGTACACACTTGAGAGGTATTTCGTTTCTACCTCTCGACACACTTTCATTTCAGTGATTTGTTTCCTGAAAATAGGTTGGAGGAAATAACGACCAACGATGTTCAGAAATACGAGTTTTTTCAAATCAATAAACGAAAGATGAAACAACTGGACAATATGATGTCAACACTATAAAGTATTAACGTTATAAAAACGGGGTTGGCAACAATGATCGGAGATTTCAGACTGCAACGTTCGTAAACGGTATACAAACTTTGCGTTTGAACTGCACAGGGTCACTGAAATCGGAATTTTGTCGGTGACGGGTGAGTCGATACTTTATAATGGAAAACTATGAAATGTTGGCAGGTGAATTGTTTCGGTGCGGTGACTATGATAATCGGAAATGAAATTAAATATTATTATGATAACCTGTTTGAGGCTGACCAATTTCGACAGTTCGGGCGGCGTACGAAATTTTCGGGGTTTGAAATAACAGTGAACTAAACTTGGTTCTGAATGGCACTCAGATAACAGCAGAAGGCTGAACTGGCAAGAACCCAAATAAAGATAAAACAAAATGATTGGTTTTAATTGGCACTCAGATACAGCAGAAGGCTGAACTGGCAAGAACCCATAATGAAGATAAAACAAAATGATTGGTTCTAATTATGGCACACAGATGAAGCAGAAGGCTGAACTGGCAGGAACACAACCAAATAAAAATGAGATGAATTTTTCGAATGACACAAAATGATTGATTGGTTCTGAATGACACTCAGATACAGCAGAAGGCTGAACTGGCAAGAACACAACCAAATGAAAATTGAAACGAATTTCTTGAATCACACAAAAATGATTGGTTCTAAATGGCACTCAGATACAGCAGAAGATTGAACTGGCAAGAACACAACCAAATGGAAAACGAAACGAATTTCTTGAATCACACAGAAATGATTTGTTCTAAATGGCACTCAGATACGACAGAAGGCCGAACTGGCAAGAACGCAATCAGAACTAAATATTTGAAATAACAAATCAAATGTCAGACTGTCGGATCTAACCTCAAAATGAATCTCGGTCGGGGTTCGTTAAATAAAACGGTCGGCAAACAAATTTCAAAGCAAGGTGGAACACATGTAACTATCTGCAAAACTGAATCTTCACGAATGAATCCCGGTATTCCTCACAGTCGGATATTTATACCCGCCAAAAATCTGAAAAGTAGTGGAACTCAAATGACAGAGAGCACTGAGGAATTTCATAAAAACTACAGTCGGTTTGGCCAGTTTCAAATGTTTTTCAATATAAGGTAAATTGAAAAACTCGGTAAAAGAATATGTTTTTATATTAACGGTAGCAAACTAGGCTGATAAGATACCCGAAATGGTGAATGGAAATAATATTTCAGAATCCTTTGAAATATTCCACCCTTCAACAATAATGATCGAAATATTGCACAATACGTTTTTTGAATCTAGAGATTCGATCACACTCACAATTCTACAGCTGAAAATCACCAACTCCATCTGATTTTCCTAGAAAAAAACATGCCAAATTAGGAAAATACATTTCTGAATCTTTCCTTCCTATTGTCTCAAGATTCTATGCAATACATCATTCATTTCAGATATATGGAATAATCAAACCTCACTCTATATGGAAAACAGGCCAACCCCAAACGCATGAAAAAAAAAATTCATATCAAATACAGGAATGAAGAACAATGAGCAGAAAATCATTCTATGTTACTAAATAATAAGCCAAACGGAATAAAATGAAATAAGTAATCAAAATGTTCACGGATAATATTATTCATTAAAAATAAATCAATCAATACCGAAACATAATAACTTCTAGCAGTCTATCAAATACCATATCGAATAAACCCAAGTGCTGAAACGGAATCTATATACAACATATATTAGCCAGGTCAGTCGACTTCATTTACAAACCTTAGTACTGTTAATAATGACTTCATTACACCCCCCTTACTTCGGTAAAAAAATTGAACGTTTTTTTTTTTTTATTTCGGTGAACAAGCCAACAAGAGCTTCTATTGACGGGATTTTTGACTGGATTCAGGGCGCGAATACATCCTTGCGCCTGGAACTAGGCGACAAATACTTGTGCAGGTGCAATCAACGGAGCTTGTTCCATACCTCCCGCATTTGGAACAGAAAATGAGGTATGCCCTGGGGCTTACCGAACGGAAGTGACCCGGATGGCTACAGCGCCAGCAGAGGCCCTGCTCAATGGGTAGGTACATATCTTGTTCGGAAGGTCGTTTCGTCGACAGGCGAACGACGGGCAGCGGTCTCCGTGCTGCGGAGTTTGACGGGGGTGGGGCTACTGCACCCAAAATTCGGCTGCTTCCTTCTTGAGTCAACAGAACTGGCAGATCAGTGGCCCTGGTCGGTAATTAGACGTGAAAGTTGTCAGAAGTTTGAGTAGCCCGACTTCTGCTACTCTTCTGGACGGAAAACGAAACATATGCATTGTTACGTTTTATATGGTACTAGAAATGAATGAACTTATGTTCTGCCTAGTATCTCACGAATGTAATCAAGATCCCGAAGAAAGCTCTAGTCGAGAGGGATGCTGGGTAAAATAAAGCTTGTTTAATAGAGTGATTCTATGATTATTCCTATATTCGTTCCTTCGTGGTACAACAGAGTAGAGAATATTGTATAGGAGGGGTATACTTTGGGTTTACAGATTGAAGATCGTACAACGTAAAGCTAATCTCTCGTGAGTACCGGAGCCTGTGATTTATTGGGAATTAGGCAATGAATTGTAGGTTCTCTTCCCAGGTGATCTAGCCCAGGAGTTATCTCCAGGGGGTTTCAAGGCGCAGGTACAAGTCAGCGCATACGATGGAAATGGAAAGGTCTCACTTGTGTGTGTGTGGTCCAGTCGGGGAGCTGCTTCAGCTGTTTCAATGATTGAGTCTGACAAGCTGTTCCTGTTAACCTACGGGATGCTACCATCAGAGGCTTCTATTTGCTAGGTATGGACTTGTTCTACCGTTCTACTTTTGTCCAGTCGAATCGAGTATAGGGGGAGTGCTTTCTGGCCGAATTCAAGGTGGGTTTCTTCCTCGTACTCAATGTGAGGGTCGATTGAATTCCGGTGAAGGCTCTCACGATAAGCTCGTGGTAGAAAGGCCTGCAAGGGGAGGAGTATTCATCAGAATGCTGGGATTGGAAGAAAGACGAGCGGTGATCAAGTGAGTTCGAACATCCTTACCTTAGCTGGGGTGTGGCCTCAAAGATTTTTCAATTTTAATCCTATAAATATGTAAATCCATTCAAGATGTGAAATTATCACCAAAGATAAAATAAACACTTTAAATATTTATAGATTCCTTCGATATTTGCTCGGAAAATCCGCAAATTGCGGTCAGAAGCTCCTGCTTCCAGAAAAATTTTTCGAGACAAAGAAAAAACATACGAAAAAAACGAATTGAGAGACCAGACTAAAGTAAGGTTTTGGCACATTCATTCAAGGTCATGTAAGGAATATACCTCAGTGTCCAAAGTGATGAAGTCAGGTATAGGCACGATGTGACTGGAAGTTGGTTGGTATACAGGGTTGGTCCAAATTATGTGAATTTCAGGTAGGTGTAGGAAATAGTTTGTCCCAGTAATTTACATAAACGATACGGTGTTCAATGAGAAATAGAGCGTAGAATAGCATGGTTACTTTCTTTCATCTTTGGAATCGTTCAGAACCGCAACAACACCCCCTTTCCCAAAATAAAGCTTCGAAGAAGCTTTCGGTAATAGAAAGTTAGAATCTAGAATGCATTTTTACGAGATTGAGTCCGATGTTTCCTCTGGCGGGTGAGCCTTTATGTCCTTGGCGTGCCAAACGCCTTTACTCCTACCGAGTTCATCCGCTAACTCATAGCACCAGGGCGATAGTATCCTAATAATTTGATAGGGACCCTCAAACTTTGGGGACAGTTTTGCAGTTAGCCCCTTGGACGCATCCGATATCGTATACCGTTTTTTCCAAACCTTTCGGTTGAGCTGATATTGGACATATCTCCTTCTGAGATTATAGTGCATCCTGTTTTTTTCATAGGCATTTTTCAATCTCTCCGAAACGTCCCTGAACATTTTCTCGAGTGCTTCGTGTCGGCGATGAACGTCGTAGGACGAGTTATTAGGATCGATATCACGGCGGAGGTCTTTTCCCGAATATTGGATTTCACGACCGAATAAAATCAAGTTAGGTGTCAATTTCGTACCTTCGTGACAAGAAGATCGAATGGCACTTGCAACTGGGTGAATGTATTTCTCCCACTGACTGTGATTTCCCGAGACATAAGCAGAAAGAATAATTTTGATTACACGGTGGGGCCTCTCCACTGGATTAGATTGGGCATGATAGATGGAGATGTGCCTAGGTTCTACTCCAAATCTCTTCAACATGCCCAAGAATAACTTACTTTTGAAGGGACCACCATTGTCCATGATCACACGCTGGGACGCTCCGAACATTAATTTAACGTTTTCTTCGAAGATACGGGTAATAGTTACCGCATTGGCACTTCGCATGGGGAACGCAAGTAGAAATTTGCTGAATAAATCGCTCACAGTAAGCAGGTAGCAATACCTGGAAATAGATCGGGGTAAAGGCCCAACGACATCAGTGCCCAGAATTTGCCATGGACGTGTCGTGGTTGGTATGGCACATAACATCAGGCCAGCTGGCTTAGCTTGAAGGGGTTTCGTTCGCAAACATACTTCACACCGCTGGATATATCTCGAAACGTCTTTTTTGAGTTTTGGCCAATAATATCTCTGGATGATACGTGAAACGGTCTTGAATATTCCAACATGGCCACAGGTAGGGGGGTTATGGTTCTTACTTATGATCACCCGTCAGTTTTCCTTAGGGACTACCAATAACCAGTTATCCGCTTCCTCTGAGAGCTCTGGGTACTGCAACTGGTTTTTCTTATACAGCTGTTCGTTTTCTATCCTCCAAGACGGGTAACGGTCTGGAGACTGCTGGACTTGTTTCATCATCGCCTTGAGCCAAGGATCCGAGATGATCCCAGGATCAGCATTATCAACCTCGATGAGGTCCAAGAAGGGCACTGCTGTGGAGAGAGCGTCAGGGACAATATGTTCCTTGCCCTTACGATGGATCACATCAAAGTCGTACTGCTGCAACCGAACGGCCCACCGCGCAATACGTCCAATAGGGTCCTTGATAGAGTTGAGCTATTTCAAAGAGTAGTGATCCGTGATCACGGTAAATTTACTCCCCTCCAATTATGGTCTCAATTTCTCAACCGCAAAAAGTACAGCCAGGCACTCTTTCTCGGTTGTGCTGTACTTCCTCTCATTGCGGGTTGAGGATCGGCTCAAATATGCCACAACCTTTTCACCATCTTTCGTAAGCTGAGAAAGTACGGCTCTAAGACCATAGTCAGAGGCGTCTGTCTGAACCAGAAACGGGAGAGTGAAGTCCGGACACGAGAGCATCGGGGCAGAGACCAAATGGCCTTTGAGCTCCTGAAAGGCGCGATTGCAACTATCACCCCACGCAAATTTAGTGTTTTTCTTCAGGAGTTGGTACAGAGGAGGGATCAGGGTGGAGAAGTTCGGTATAAATCTTCGGTACCATGATGCTACCCCTTTACCCGTCTTACTTCGCTGACATTTTTGGGAGGAGGTATTTTAACCAGTGCTTCGACTTTGGCCGGATCCACCATCAACCCTGAAGAACCAATCACATAGCCAAGATACTTGAGCTCATTCTTACAGAGATGGCATGTGCTTCTATTTAGAGTCAATCCTGCATTCGAAATCCTCCGCAAAACTTCTTGCAGAACCTCGAAGTGTTTTTCGAAGGTGGCGGTACAGATAATTACATCGTCCAAATATACGAAACAGTATGGCTCTGAATCGAATCCTAGCACCTGATTCATAAATCTTTGCCAAGTGGCGGGGGCGTTGTGCAGACCCCTTAGCATGCGTTTGAATTGGAATAATCCCCGATTTGGTACAACAAAAGCAGTTAAGGGTTTGGATTCCTTGGACAAGGAAATTTGCCAGTAGGCAGACTTTATGTCAAGCGTTGTAAGATACCGAGCATCTCTGAGCTTGTCGAGTGTAGCGCTGACCAAAGGAAGAGGATAAGCATCGCGTGCAGTAACTCTATTAAGCTGGCGTAAATCTACCACAAATCTATATCGTCCATCGTCCTTTCGGATTAGGAGGATAGGAGAAGCCCAGGGGGATCGCGAGGGTTCAATAACATCATTCGCTAACATGCTGTCCAGTTCTTCATTCACCTGACGTTGGAACGCAGGAGGGAGAGCGTTATACCTTTGACGTATTGATAGAGAATCTGTTAGGATGGAATGATGTACTTAATTAGTTCGTCCTAATCGTGATCCTATAGTTGAGAAGGTATCATCGATCAGTTTCATCAATTTCGTTCGATCATTATCGGCCAACGTATCTATGGCATTCACCAGTAGAGTGGGTGCAACCGACTAGCTAGGATCCCTAAAAGACCACTGACCGAAAAACATATCGGAAATTATCTTCATCTTAGTCCAGAAATCCATACCCAATATCAGAGTATGCGGTAGTAACGGGACTATTAGAATGTCGATCACTTTCACTCGACCGTTCAACGACACGGGAGTGGACAGGATTCCTTCGACCAGGCATGAATCACCATTGGCCACCGTGCAATGTTGTACATCAGGAGGTTGAAGTTCACAGGTTTTCTTCAGTGAATTCCAGCCAGATCCTCCTAATATGGTGCGGGAAGCTCCTGAGTCCAACAAGCCTAACAACTTGATGGCATAAATTCCAACTTGCAAATAGGGACGTGCATCTTCTGTGGCGTGAGATAAAACGTAGTCCAGTCAAATTTTGGTCTCGAGATGGGCCGGTTTGGAAGCATGAGGGGGTTTTTCCAGACGGCCTACTGGGAACCCCTTACTTTTTTTTGGCATCGTTGACAAGAGTTAGAGGTTACGTTGTCCTGACCACATCTGTAGCATAACGTTTTCTGAGGCTTGTCACATTTTCTGAATCTATGAGCTTCACTCCCACAATTCCAACAGGAAAAAGGTTGTCTCGAGGGGGTGTAAGGTTGAGTCTCCAGAGCTGCAGTCTCTGGCAGGCTCGATTGCGCGACCCTTAGTGAAGCAATAGGATTTGAAGTTTTTCTATATGCTAACTCCGGTTCCAGAAGTGTCCTGAAGTTTGAGGAACGAGGTTGAAATTTCTGAACTTTAGCCTGTGTTTCTTCAATAGCGCGACTCAAACGAATTAATTCAGCAATTGAGAATATTTGAAACGTGGCTAATTGTGTTTGCATTTGGGGAAGGAGATTCCTTTTGATGTTATTCGCCCGGGTTAGTTCCGGTAGAGGTTGGGATAACTTTCTGAACAGTCTTTCCATGACGGAAACATAACTCACCACCTTTTATTGGGCTCCTTGAGTTCGATGCCTCATCTCGTCCATCAATCCATACTCGTAATCGTATGGTTGGAAGGATTCTCGCAGCTTCGTGGTCAAATCATCCCAGGAAGTGAAAAATCCGGTCCTATACCATAGCAACGCGTCATTCGAAAACAACTCCGGGGCCGAACGGAGCAGTAGAAACTCCTCTTGAAATACGTAACTCCTCTACTCACTCGAGGAATTCCGTCACTCTAGACCTGCCATTAAATTTAAGATTTCGCCTGCTTATGTGCATGGGATTATTGCTGAAGCTAGTCCCGCTACCTTTCCGCGATATTGGAGAAAGTTGTAAGTTATTCAGTTTGGAGGCTAGGCTTGAAGTGGAATCGAGGGGATTATTTCCCTGGGTGACAGAATCATTATAAGTCGCGAGATTCGAAACATCACGATTAGAACTAGAGATCGGGAATTGATACAAATCATCTGGTGGATTCTGGGAAAATCTAACATGCGGTCTCTGAAACTGGCTTCTGAATCCATGTTGTCGTCCATCTTCCTCCAAGTCTCAATCATTGAGCGACTGCCGAAGATTAGCGTTGACGTCAGGTTTTGGTCTTTTTATGTGATAGTTCGTTCCACTCTGAATATCTGGCTCTTTTTCGAAGTCGAAGGAGGGGAATGCTGGTTGTCCGAATTATAGTTAGTAGTTGGGGTTCTAGGATACTCTCCACCATTTCGATAGAAAATTCTATCCATTGTCCTCCTTTCGGTTTCTTCAGCTATGAACGATACCCGTTGACGGGACGACTGGGGAGGATAAATTGGTTGTGTACCAATATCAATCAGATCATAGGTTATTCGTTCCTCCGCCGGTCTGAGTTCAACGTCAGGAAGAGGAGGATTCTCCTCATCCAATAATGATTTTGAATGTAGCGTCGAAGTTTCCACCACTGTAGATCTTGGCAGGTTCACCTCATGGGGAACAGTTCGCATGGATACTCCCTCCGATACCAGGTTCAACTCTCCTATCAATTGGAAACACTTATTCACCAAATCCGTCTTGACTCTTCCATGACTATCTGATGGAGAACCAATACGACCTAACCGCATCGATACGTGTAGGAGTCTCGAATAAATTCTTTTGAATTCGTTTATCCGATTGTTATTATCAAAATTCTCTATACAAGCCTGTAGTTCTGTCAATTTACGTTGACATATTAATATTTCCTCTAATGGATCCAAATTCATTGTCGTAGGAGTCGAGCGCCTATTTTCTCGCTCCAGGTGAAGCGCATTTCTTGAAGGTACTCGCTTTTCCGCAACTGTGTTGCCTATTGGCAGATTTCTGATTTGTAGTTCGTAGGTCAACTCGTCATTCAGTAACCTATAAACTTCCATTGTACCTACCTGTTTCTTTTTTTTTGTGAATGGATGAAAATAGTTTTTGAAAAGTGATATACGAATGCAGATCACAACCTGCCCCTTCCAAAAAAAAATAAATAAGGAAAATGACCTATACTATAATATAAGTGACTATACTGAAGCAAAGTAACGGTAAAAACCATGAATCTCTGCTAACCGTTATTTAAATCAAACCAAATAACCAATACTCTGATTTATATGTTCTGCCTTGCAGAAACCAACCATAAACTAAAAATTAATAATGAATACGTGCAAGCAACACTCAAAATCACCAAATATAGAATAAGTTCTGATTTGCGTAAGGTGTAAGTCAGACCAAGAACAGCCGAATAGCTGGAATACCCTGGGAGCAAAGGCCACTCAAACTCACCCGCGAAAAAGAGAAGAAGAGATGAATGCTGGTCGGATGGCCCTGGTAGCTGAGGCGAATTGTAGGAAATTAGAAGAAGAATGAGATTTGACTTGACAGCTTATCGGCTGATGCTGTCCCACAATAACCTCACACTTTTTAGAATCAAATGAAAACAATCAAACCGTTATCAATATAATAATGAAATAATGGCACTGAATAATGAAAACACTGAGGATATGACAAGAAAATCGGTCCACCCACTTGTGCCAGGCCAATATCCCTCTGATAACGTTTATTCATGGGCCCACCTGAAGATTTTATATTTTGTAGGAAGGAACTGCACGAAAACTCTTAACTCTTTCAGGGGCAGTGGTTCAAAAGATGAACCAACAGGAAACAAACCTTTTGTGAGCAGTGGTCCATAAAATGTACCACAAGTATAACAATTTTTCATTTACCAAGCGGCGGTTGAATTCGTGAACCACCTTACTGATGGGGTTCTTCTATCATGTCTACTTATTAAGAGATGGCGCGCCACTCTCTCGTTCGCGGTATTTTATGAGTTTGACAAGTTACAACGTCTTTATGCAATACAGTGATTATCGAAGCACTTCTGTTCACTTATTTCAGTCGGAAACAGTGTTTTATCGTGATTATTTTGGTAAGAACATATTTATTGATATATTTATAAGGATGAGAGCAAATGTGTTCGTAACATTTTTCACAACCGGTTTCTACGAACTTCTCATGAAATTGGGTCCAAAATATGTACCACCGCACACATTCATTCTTTTTCATACATTCATCTCCCATAGTAGTGATTTGTTTTTCAGATGAAAAATGGATAATCGTCCGGACTACTTGCCATTTAGACTCAAAAATTTAACAGAAGATGAACTAATGCAAATGGTTTATCAAGACAGTGAGGATGATGAGAATATTGATGCCGAAAGTATTCCATCTGATTTGAAATCTTTAGTGGATGAAAATCTAGGAGACCCTGAAGATGATGATATTGATGTAAATTGCTCGGTTCCAGATTTACTTTTGGAGTCCAGCTCTGATGAGGATATATCTTTGAAGGCATTGCAGACTAGATTACAAAATGAAAAACAAAATTCTCATAAGTTTTCAGATCTCCCAAATCCTCAATGGAAAAAAGATAATCCACCGTTCAAAAATATTTTCGACTATACGGCGCCTTCGGGTGTACCTGAATTCATAAAGAACCACGATGATTTGTCCCCGGGCTCTATATTCAATTTTTTTTTCACAGACGACTTCATCCAATCTATTGTATTTCAAACAAATTTATATGCCCAGCAGTCTGGTAAACAATACAAGCCTACCACTGAGAAAGAAATTGAGACTTTTCTGGGAATTAATTTGATGATGGGCGTGAAAAAATTACCGAGTTACAGAGATTTCTGGTCATCCAATAAGGCACTAAATGACCCTTACATATGTTCACTTATGCCAGTAAAAAGATTCAGCTGGATCTTGGCTAACTTACATGTGAATGATAACAGTCTACAACCCGATCGTAATAGTCCAAATTACGATAAATTATATAAAATATGACCTCTTCTTGACCATTTACATGATCGATTTGCTAAATGTTTTTTTCTATCCCAAAATGTTGCAATCGACGAATCCATGATCAAATATAAAGGAAGGTCTTCTTTGAAGCAGTATATGCCCAAAAAACCCGTCAAACGGGGTTATAAAGTATGGATGCTGGCAGATCAATCTGGATACTGCTCCAAATTTGAAATTTACACTGGTAAGTCAGGAGATACTGTTCAAAAAGATCTAGGAAGCAGAGTCGTGAAATCATTATCTCAGGGTCTGGAAAATAAGGGGCATCATTTATTTTTTGACAATTTTTTCAATAACGTCCCACTAATGGAATATCTTCAAGAAAAAAAAATATTTGCTTGTGGTACAGTGAATACTACAAGAAAGTTTCTACCGACATTTTTACCAGATAATAAACTGAAACGTGGAGAATTTGATCATTTCACCAGCAAAAAGGGTCTTTTAGCCATAAAATGGAAAGATAAAAAATCAGTATGTCTACTTTCAAATTATCACAAATTCCAAGATGTTGCGTCTGTGCGACGCAAAAATAAAAATGGATCAATTGAAGACGTCCCGTGCCCCCAACTTCTCATCGATTACAATAAATATATGAATGGGGTTGATAAATTTGATCAAATAAAATCTACATATGAGATTGATAGGAAAAGTCACAAGTGGTGGCATAGGATATTTTTCTATTTCCTTGACGCATCTGTTGTAAATGCATTCATAATTTACAAGGAGCTCAATCTCACAAAATTAACGATGAAAGATTTCAGATTAGCTGTTATTGAAAATCTCATAAAAGAGCAACAAAGGAAACGATCGGATTCCAGAAATCCGCTTATTCCTATCGCTATTAAAAACACAAACCATATGTACATGCAGACACAAGACTTTCTGAAGCTAGACATCAGCCCATTTATAGCACAAGAAGAAGATGTGCATTATGCAGCACGAAAAACGCACAAACACGTACGAATTGGCTATGTTCGACATGTTCTGTGCCTCTTTGCATGGGGAAAGAAAAAAATTGTTTCCAGTCATATCATTCTTCATAATCCGTGCAGTGGTACATTGAATGAACCACCTTGTTTTGTCAAAAATATGACAATTTTTTTCAAAATATGCATCAAAATGTTCATTTTATAGTTTTATCTGAATAAATATCAAAAAATAAATCTATTTTTTTTTCGAAATACTTTTTGCCCACATTGGGTCATTTATGTTGGCATGCGGCTGCCCCTGAAAGAGTTAAAGCAACGCAATCAAACCTGTTGGGCGCCACCTCTGTTACCTTTTATATGGTACTAGAAATGAATGAACTTATGTTCTGCCTAGTATCTCACGAATGTAATCAAGATCCCGAAGAAAGCTCTAGTCGAGAGGGATGCTGGGTAAAATAAAGCTCGTTTAATAGAGTGATTCTATGATTATTCCTTTATTCGTTCCTTCGTGGTACAACAGAGTAGAGAATATTGTATAGGAGGGGTACCGAAAGTATACTTTGGGTTTACAGATTGTAGATCGTACAACGTAAAGCTAATCTATCGTGAGTACCGGATTCTGTGAGTTATTGGGAATAAGGCAATGAATTGTAGGTCCTCTTCCCAGGTGATCTAGCCCAGGAGTTGTCTCCAGGGGGTTTCAAGGCGCAGGTACAAGTCAGCACATACGATGGAAATGGAAAGGTCTTACTTGTGTGTGTGTGGTTCAGTCGTGGAGCTAAATTGTTGTTGTTCTAAAATTGTTCGTTTCGTTAACCAGCTGACGAACGTCAACCCTCAGAAGTCGAAACTTGTGCGAGCAATAGATCAACGAGGCCTTACCTTTTAACGTGCGATTACCCAGCACGGTGGCCCGGCGAGGATTCGAACCCCGGCCTTCCGCTTGATAGGCAGATATGCTAACCACTACACTACCGAGAACAGCTGCTTCAGCTGTTTCAATGATTAAGTCTGACAAGCTGTTCCTGTTTACCTACGGGATGCTACCATCAGGGGCTTCTATTTGCTAGGTATGGACTTGTTCTACCGTTCTACTATTGTACAGTCGAATCGGTATAAGGGGGAGTGCTTCCTGGCCGAATTCAAGGTGGTTTTCTTCCTCGTACTCAATGTGAGGGTCGTTGAATTGAACTGGCCGATACTTGATGAAAATCCATATCAACAAAAATATATTACAGTTTCCTTAATGTGAGGGTCGATTGAATGCCGGTGAAGGCTCTCACGATAAGCTCGTGGTAAAAAGGCCTGCAAGGGGAGGAGTATTCATCAGAATGCTGGGATCGAAAGAAAGACGAGCAGTGATCAGATGAGTTCGAATATACTGACCTGAGCTGGGGTGTGGCCTCAAACATTTCTCAATTTTGATCCTATAAATATGTAAATCCCTACAAGATGTGAAATTGTCACCAAAGATGAAATAAACACTTTGAATATTTATAGATTCCTTCGATATTTGCTCGAAAAATCCGCAAATTGCCGTCAGAAGCTCCTGCTTCCAGAAAAGTTTTTCATACGAAAAAAACGAATTGAGAGACCAGACTAAACAAAGGTTTTGGCCCATTCATTCAAGGTCATGTAAGAAATATACCTCGGTGTTCAAGGTAATGAAGTCAGGTATAGGCACGATGTGACTGGAAGTTGGTTGGTATAAAGGGTTGGTCCAAATTATGTGAATTCAAGGTAGGTGCAGGAAATGGTTTGTCCTAGTAATTCACATAAACGATACGGTGTTTAATGAGAAATAGAGCGTAGAATAGCATGGTTACTTTCTCTCATCCTTGGAATTGTTCAGAACCGTAACAGCATTAAAGGGATCTGAAGGGAATTTCGTACTCCGGTCCACTAGTCGTGGAGTCCCTTTGGAGGTAGTCGGGGTTTTCTCCCTCGCTGTGGTTGGTGGTATTTCCCCTTCATCAGTGCTGTCGATCTCAGAAGGCAGCGGAGAAGTATGCAACCTCAGAATTCCAGAATCCATGATCTCTCCTGTAGATGTTAGATCGGGTGTCCGGGGGTGCAGGGTAACGGACGTTTCCGTGGCGGCAAAGGTGAAACGAAGCACCAGCTTGAGGAACTAGCTTCGAGAGCTGACGGACGGTCCATTACTGAAAACAAAAAATTAGTGAACTACTCGGAACACTGATAGGGTTTCAGATCTTCCATATTCACGCGCTTCACCAACCTATTTTCGTCGCCTTTGAGATCATATACAACGGGAGATATCACTTTCACCAAGGTGAACGGACCGAAATACTTTGGGGCAAGCTTCGCTGCATGTCCCTGAATTCCAGACGACGAACTGTACTCGTTTTTCATTACTCTGTCGCCGACGTGACATCGCCATTCTCGACGTCTTAGATTAAAGTAATGACTTTGGGCGGAGAAAGCACAGGCTAAATCAATTCTGACCAACTCATTGACTTCTTTCAATTTCTCCATATGTTTGGCCCACAGGGACGGTGACGGTACGGTATCAGAATCGGTTTCATCAACCTGACGGAAAAGTGATTTCGGTGGTTCTAATTCTCTTTCAAATGTCAAGTAAGCGGGTGTAAACGAAGTGGAGTCATGTCGGGCGGTATTCAACGCAATATGTAGTTCCGAAAGTAACTGATCCCATTTACGGTGATCATTGTTACAGTACTGAAAAATAAGAACTTTTATAGTCTTATTGACCCTCTCTACTGGGTTTGCTTGTGGTGTGTATGACTGTGAATCCCTAGTTTTTTGATAAGGTCAGCAAATACTTTCCCTGTATATTGCGAACCATTATCACTGATGACAGTTTGTGGACGGCCGAAACGTAGTACCACTTCCTCATAAAAGGCTTGGGAAACGCCTCGTGCCGTTGCTTTCCTTAAAAGACGGACTTGGACCCATTTAGTGAAACGGTCCTGAAAGACACATAAATAGCAGTTTCCTTTGCTCGAACGTGGCAAAGGACCCACTAAATCGGTCGACACAGTTGTTCAAGGTTTAACGTTAGTAGACGGATGCATCTTCCCAGAGGGTTTTTCCTGTGAAACCTCATTTTGCTGACAGACGAGGCATCCTCGTACATATTTGGCAATATCTCGGTACATACCGGGCCAGTAATATCTCTGAGCAATACGAGCGATAGTCTTGGCGATCCCCATATGTCCTGCCGTGTCTTCGTCGTGATTTTCACGCAACACTTGCGCTCGATGATCTCTAGGAACACACTGTTTCCATGGATCTCTAGTGTCTGGTTCGGTGAAATCCAGACCATCCCAGAAATGTCGGTAGAGACGACTATCTCTCACGGAATAGTCTGTGTACTCTCCAGGATGCTAAAGTACATCGGAAATTTTTTTAAGTATACCACGGGCATTGTACTTCAGTTTCTTCATCCAGTACGTTACTTTCCTCAACGGTATAGTCCTCGGTCTGGAGCGGTTGTCGTGAAAGAGCGTCAGCTACCTTATTCTGACAGCCTTTTCTATATCTGATTTCATAATCGAACTGCTGCAAATACATGGCCCATCTGGCTATCCTACCAGAGGGACTTTTGATGGACTGCACTCATTTCAGTAAAAAATATGGTCAGTTTGGATTATCAAGTGATAACCTTCCAGGTACGGTCTCATTTTTTCGATTCCCCAAATTGCGGCTAAACACTTTTTTTCGGTAACGAAGTAGTTTTTCTCTGGAGGAGACAGAGTTCTACTTGCATATACTATCACATGCTTTTTTCCCTCTATGTTCTGAGTGAGTGCTACACCCAAACCCAGATCAGAGGCGTCGGTTTGTAGAATGAACTCTTGTGAAAAATCAGGATATGATAATACGGGTGATTTGGTCAGACTTCTCTTAAGGAGATCGAAAGCATCTTGTTGTGCCGTTCCCCACTTCCAACGAGTGTTTTTTCTTAACAAGCTCGTAAGTGGAGACACAATTCAGTAAAAATTTGGGTGGTACCAGGATGCCATCCCCAAAAATTGCCTCAGTTGCTTCAGTGTAGTCGGTGTCGGCCATTCCACTATGGACGCGACCTTGTCTGGATCAGTTTTGATCCCTTCCAGAGTAACTAAATGTCCCAAATATTTCAAAGTACGGGGACAAAATTCACATTTGTCAGGATTCAGCTGGAGATTGCTATCACGCAAAATATCCAGATGTTCTTCGAAAGTTTTTCCCAGAACTGATGATGATATCATCTAAGTACGCGAACGTGAAAGGTTCCATTTCTGGACCTATAACGGTATCTATCGATTTCTGAAATGTAGCGGGAGCCGAGTGAAGTCCGAACGGCATAACGATAAATTGGAATAATCCACGTCCTCGGGCAGTAAACGCTGTGATTGGTTTACTCTCGGGAGTCAAAGGGACTTGCCAATATCCCTGACGTAGGTCCAGGCTGGATATACATCGTGCTTCTCGAAGTTCATCCAGAATAGCACTTATGAATGGAAAAGGATATGCATCCATTTCAGTTACAGCATTGGCTTTTTGAAAATCAATCCAGAATCTCTGTTTTCCATCCTTCTTCCTGACAATCACGACAGGTGAACTCCACGGGCTCTTCGATGGTTCTATCACCCCATCCTCCAGCATCTTATCCACTTCCTGATTGATAATATCCTTAGTTTTCGGGTTCTGCGGACGGTATCTTTGTTTTATCGGTTCGAGATTTTTCAAACGGATGCGATGTTGTACGTACACAATGAGTGGGACCCTTATTTTCATTGAACAGAGGCAACTCCTCTTCCAAAAAGAGGCGAAGTCTTTCTTTTCGAAATCGGTTCCGCTGTTCAATCAGTGGATAGTCATGACTGGCGTGACAGACCAACGGACAACACGCAATGACCCATCAGCTTGTCGAGTTTGATTTGCTACGGACTGTTCAATCAGTTCAGAATTATTTCTTATGCAACAATCATGTACTGCTCGACTGGCAAATGATTTTGTTGCTCCGGTATCGAGTACTGCAAAAAATATAGTATTCAAAATTTTCAATCGATTGAACGGTCTATTGTCAGTCGTATTAGGTCGGAACACGGTTCCTGGGGAATTTAACGACTGGAGCTCGACGCTTCCCGACGCTGATGAGCTCCCTGTCCGTTTCCCTGTTGAAAACAATTACAGTCTCTGGAGAATACTCCGTCTCGGCCACAACGTGAACAGAATATTCTTGCACGGTTTCGGCACTCACTACGCATGTGTTAAAAATATCACACCGCAAAAGGTGTAAAAATGATGAGATGCGCGGAAGGCCTAATTTTGAAAAACGTCGACCAAGTAGTACAAATTTTCGAGCTGAACGAGCACCTATCATATTCATTTTCTTACAGGTTTCCTCTGTTTTTATTAAGTCACATTAAAGTTTTGTTTACTAACCGAGGTGTATAATTATTTGGTATAACAAATAACGAACTTTTTTATCATTTTTGGTGCCGAAACCCGGGAAGTTTTGTTGTGACTCTAAAGGTGTTTAACTCAACGAAAACTGAAGAAAATGGAGTTCGCTTATCGAAAAGCGTGTCGTGGACTCTTAACTGAATAAGTAAATAGTGCGGACGATTTATTGAATGGTGAACCTAACGTAACGGAACTAAATATGTTCATTGCTTGAATTAAAGCGTCACGCAAAAATTCGTGCCGTGCGAACGAAAAGGTTATGCCCTTGATAGAGCCTGACGAAATCGAGAGTGAATGTGAGAAAGTGTTGGAATATAACGACTCAGCAGTAACCGTCGTTGCAAGATTAGAGCATCAAATTCAGTCAAAAGCGAGCTTGGTGATGCCACCACCTTAGGCAACATCAGCCTGCAAGGAGCCGGCATAACTTCACAAAGACACCAGGCAGTGGTAGGAAATAACTGAGGGGTTGAAATTGCAAAAAAAGTCGGTGAGATTACCCAAATTAGATTTATTACATTTCAATGGTGATCTGCAATCTTGGCCAGCATTCTGGGAGCAATTTAACTCTGCTATTGTTACCGGCTGTGGCGTTGAATCCCCAATTTGGGTCTGTTTCCAAAAATACCAAAAATCTGCAATTGCCTAAATTCGCCAACGAAACGGAAACTTATTGTACCAGGAATTATAATCCGTCAATGGAGGATGATTTCAAAATCTTCAACTACAAAATTCCTGTACTCGCCAAAAGCCAGAAGTTCACAAAAATCAGTGAGTGTCAAATGTCTCAGAAAACTGACAGAATGCCCAAATCTCAAGGTACTGTCACCACAAGAGCCCTTCCTACCAATGTTGCCAACACATATATTTTCCTATTCGATTAGGCCAAGTTATGAATGAGTGTCATTGCTAACTAATCCTTGGATATATCTGTTAATACCTACTTTCATACCAAGTATTCAAAAACTAGTATGATACACCAATATTCCCGTAGAAGGAACTGACAGGTTCCAGTTGTTGTACAGCGACATCTACTGGAACTGAATTGCACTAACGGATTATCATATTGATTAAGTTGGTTTCACAGAGATCAGATGGCGCGACCTATCAAATGAAACAATAACGTCAATGAAATCTAATATCGATTTACAAAATATTCCGAATATTCCATTTCAGTTCAGAACCTAATGAACGGTGCTATAAAGAATCAGTCGCAGTACTGAGTAAATGACTACTTGAGGTAATGTAAAGTTATGGCAACATAATCAACGCTGATTGATACAGTAAATATCGGACAAATTAGTTTATCGAAATATCGATGTTACACTATCCATACAAATAAAGAACTGGATTACAATGCCAATTTCAGTTACCTAAAAATGTCGTTATCTGGTAAGGCAGCCGGCGCCATACAATGTTTAACTGCTAGAAAAGACAATTATTCCAGTGTGAACAGTATGTTAACAAATGAATTTGGTAACCATGAACGTATTATCGATGATTATATTAAACGTTTATTGTCTCTGAGCCCAGTGAAAAGTAAGAATGATGTAGTATCATCGTAAACTTTACAATACTGCTTCATCCAATACTAGATCATCTGAGTCTCTGGGTGTTTCGCCAAATCAGTATGGAATGATGGTAAAATCAATAATAATGAAAGCTATTCCATACAATATGCGAATTGAATTCAACAAACAAACATTTAACGAAGATGAAGCGGATGAACACAAGGTTCGGCAGTTTCGAGAAATGTTCCAGAATAACGGCATATGTACTAAGGTTTATTAATAATACAAGAAACATCAGAATTCGTTTGCAAGGAGCTGGGTAAGAGATGGCATGAAGCCGATTTGCCATATAATACGAGACACCCAGTAATTTTGCCTAAAGTATCTGAATTTACAGATAAAATTATACTTCAGTATCACACCTTTTCTTGTCACGGAGGTGTTAATGCAACGTTGACTGGAATACGGAAAAAAAATTGGATACTTCAAGCTAGGCAACATTCAAAACAAATCATTTCTCGATGTATGAAATGTAAAAGGTTCAAGTCTAGAGCTGGGAATGAAATGTATGCTCCTTCACCAAGAAATCGCATTACTGAAGCAAATCCTTTCAAAGTCACAAGATTGAACTTTGCAGGACCTTTATTCATCAACAATTCACGGAATCAGCCAGAGAAGGTATACATATTGCTGCTGACATGCGCTGTTGTACGCGCATTTCACCTGGAACTGGTATCCGATTTAACAAAGGAAAGCTGTGTAAGAGCCATTTGCTGATTTATATCAAGAAGAAGCGTACCTGATGTTATTTATTCCGATAACTCAAAAACATTCAAACACACAGATTTTGAACTTCAGGAGCTCTCCAAGATTTTGAAGAAATATGACGTACAAAATCTAGCAAGAAGTCATCGTATCCATTGGATATTCATTATTGAAAGGGCGGCATGGTGGGGTGGCTTCTGGGAGCGACTTGTGCGAAGCGTGAAAAAAGCTCTGAAAATATCTTGAGCTTCCCTCAAATATGATGAACTCCAAACAGTTCTAACAAACGTTGAGTCAACAGTTAATTCTAGACCCTCAACCTACGTTGACACAGATGCGGATAATTTACTCATTTTAACTCCATTTCATTTTCTGATAGGGACAAGTCGAGGGTAAAAAACACATTTTCCCCTTCAAGATCTCAAACTCCATAATTTTAGCAACTAGTGATGGAGAATCATAGAAATCACCTCGCTTTATACAGTAACGGTAATCCGGGAGTGAATTTCGGTATATACGAGCTGCTTCCTGTTCTGGGGTTAGACAACCATGAAGGAGGGTTCGCATATCAATCACATAGTCAATAGCAGCCCCATCGGATGTTTGTAAACGACGGCTTATTTCCATTTCCAAATCTTCCCTGTAGTGAGCAGGGTAAAATGCCACTGTAAAATATTCTTGAATGACTCTTAAGAGTTCCAGAACATTTTATTACTTTGGTATCATAATAGAGCCCTACCTTCAAATACATTCGGCAAGGTCACCAACATTCTATCTCGAGGAATGTATTCTGTTACAAAAATTTCCTCTAAACGCTCCAGAAACGCCACAGGATCTTGTGTGCCATCAAACTTCACATTCCACCTATGAGTATTGAATACAGTTTGATAGGATGGAGTGCCTATCACGGGTGAAGTTTGCGGTGACTGTACGTTCGGTATCTAACTGCATACTTGCAGCCAATTCAATCAGTTCCATTATCTCCAATCTATAGATCCACCCTACTTCAATTCCAGAGGGAGCTATAGATTCTTCATTCATATCATCCTTTTCTGGATTCACAGAAAAGGGGCCATTCGCCATTTCCACCAAATAGGTACTCAAGACCTGCTGCACCTTGTTCCACTGTATCAGGAGTGCCTCCTTCCCGTTGATTTTCGTTTATCCCATCCATATAATCAAATGAAATCCCAAAACTGTTAACTGATTTCAGAGGTGTCGAATTCGAATTGAAAAAAATCAAAACAGATATGTATTTCAAGTTGAATGAATCCTAACCTCCAAATCAAAACATTGACTTCGAGAAATAAAGCGCGATACTGCGGTTGGGGCAAAATTTCAAGAATTATGAACTTATTTTCGGCAACAGGGATTATTCCCGATTTCAGTATCAACTCAGTTGGAGTTTATGATTTGTTGGAATCGTTCAAAATTTCAACTGAAATTTCGGTTCGAGTGACAGGTAGCGGATCTACTTCGGACAATGAATGTGAAGTTAGTGTAAGCCACGACTTTCGGTGAAATTTCCCAGGGAGATTTCAACCAATTGACAAAAATCCTTTTTTATTTTCTCCAACTGGAAAGAAATCAGCGTGTCGGTACGGTCGTCCTAGAGATGTGTCAAACAATTAACAACGTCCCTGCTCGGGCGCCATTTTGTGACGTGTTTTCCTGGGTTCAAACCCGCACAAGTGGCGCTTGCGAGTATATTTACAAATCTTTTTGTATACAAATCGTTTCGTGAATCAATACCTCGGGCGCCAGTTTTTACTTGGTTTGCTCCAGATTCCCGGATAGCAATCAGATGACGGTATCCAGAGTTCAGATAATTGTGACAACAGCAGAGTACTAATTGATGTAGGCTTCAATTACACCAATTTGCATCTGAATACCGTTTGCTATATGAAAGTTCTCGAAAGTATTTCGTTTCTACTTCTAGAGACACTTTTGTACACACTTGTGAGGTATATCGTTTCTACCTCTCGACACACTTTTATTTCAGTGATTTGTTTCCTGAAAATAGGTTCAGAAATACGAGTTTATTCAAATCAATAAACGAAAGATGAAACAACTGAACAATATGATATCAACAATATAAAGTATTAACGTTATGAAAACGGGGTTGGCAACAATGATCGGAGATTCCAGACTGCAACGTTCGTAAACGGTATACGAACTTTGCGTTTGAACTGCACAGGGTCACTGAAATCGGAATTTTGTCGGTAAACGGTGAGTCGATACTTTATAATGGAAAACTATGAAATGTTGGCAGGTGAAATGTTTCGGTGCGATAACTGTGATAATCGGTAATGAAATTAAATATTATTATGATAACCTGTTTGAGGCTGAACAATTTCGACAGTTCGGGCGGCGTACGAAATTTTCGGGGTTTGAAATAACAGTGAACTGAACTTGGTTCTAAATGGCACTCATATAACAGCAGAAGGCTGAATTGGCAAGAACCCATAATAAAGATAAAACAAAATGGTTGGTTCTAATTGGCACTCAGATACAGCAGAAGGCTGAACTTGCAAGAATCCAAAATGAAGATAAAATAAAATGATTGGTTCTAATTGGCACTCAGATACAGCAGAAGTCTGAACTGGCAAGAGCACAACCAAATCAAAATAAAATGAATTTCTTGAATGACACAAAATGATTGATTGGTTCTGAATGGCACTCAGATACAGCAGAAGGCTGAACTGGCAAGAACACAACCAAATGATAATTAAAACGAATTTCTCGAATCACACACTGCTTTTATATTTCATCGTTACTATATGTATTTTATATTTATATATGTGTATGTATATTTGTTTATGTGTACATATTTTCCATAACAATGTTGGTATGATTTTCATACAAAATGTTTTGACTTGCTATAACCCATATCATGTATGTGTGACATAGCCAAATAAATCTATCTATCTATCTATCTATCACAAAAATAATTGGTTCTAAATGGCACTCAGATACAGCAGGAAGCTGAACTGGCAAGAACACAACCAAATAAAAAATAAAACGAATTTCTTGAATCACACAAAAATGATTGTTTCTAAATGGCACTCAGATACGACAGAAGGCCGAACTGGCAAGAACGCAATCAGAACTAAATATTTGAAATAACAAATCTAATGTCAGACTGTCGGATCTAACCTCAAAATGAATTTCGGTCGGGGTTCGTTGAATAAAACGGTCGGCAAACAAATTTCGGAGCAACTTGGAACAGATGTAACTATCTGCAAAACTGGATCTCCACGAATGAATCCCGGTATTCCTCACAGTCGGATAATTATACCCGCCAAAAATGTGAGAAGAGGTGAAACTCAAATGACAGAGAGCACTGAGGAATTTCATAAAAACTACAGTCGTTTTGGCCAGTTTCAAATGTTTTTCAATATAAGGTAAATTGAGAAATTCGCTGAGGAATGTGTTTTTATATTAACGGTAGCAAACTAGGCTGATGAGATGCCCAAAATGGTGAATATTTTCGCGGAAATAATATTTTCGAATCCTTTGAAACATTTCACTCCTCAACAGTTACTATAAAAATATTGCACAAGACGTTTTTTGAATCTAGAGATTTTATCACACTCACAGTTCTACAGCTAAAAATTACCAACTTCGTAAGGTTTTCCTAGAAAATAACATGCCAAATTATGAAAACACATCTCTGAATCTTTCCTACCTATTGTCTCAAGATTCTATGAAATACATCATTCATTTCAGATAGATAGAATAATCAAACCTCACTCAATATGGAAAACAGGCCAACCCCAAACGCATGAAAGAAAATACATATCAAATACGGGAATGAACAACAATCAGCAGAAAATCATTCTATGTTACTAAATAATAAGCCAAACGGAATAAAATGAAATGAGTATTCAAAATGTTCACGGATAATATCATTCAATAAAAATAAATCAATCAATACCAAAACATAATAACTTCTAGCAGTCTATCATATACCATATCAAATGAACCCAAGTGCTGAAACGGAATCTATATACAACATATATTAGCCAGGTCAGTCGACTTCACTTACAAACCTTATTACTGAAATTAATGACAGTACACTGCTGATTGTCCCATGAAGATTTGTGTCTGGCTGTTCCACTGTGCTGAAATCACGGTTGAACAAACTCTTTGGCTTTTGTGATCTAATTGATGTACTTCTAATAACGGTTTTTTTACATTATAAATAATTTGGAGATTAGCAACAGAGTATTCAATCGAAATTTTTCGGAAACCAGATACCCTCGACGAAAGATCTATCCTATTAGTAAATAATACAATCTGCTGCGTCCAAGAAAATTCCATAACTGCATTGATTGAGATGACAGATTGATTTGAACGAATATTTTGCACAATTTTTCATTGAATTTTTAATTCGAAGCAGCTCATTTCCAGTTGAAATTTTTCTCAGAATTGAATGTTCCTTTGCACACGTTCAGAAGTTCAAAAGAACGACTACCGTTTTTTGTTGAATTTGTAATTCGAAGTGGTTTAGAGAGGTGTCGAGAAAACAATATATATTGATTTTCAATCAATCTTTGAGGGAGAGAGAGATCGTATAATTTTCAATCCAATACAAAAACTTTTTTATTTTGTGTTTTTTCTCAGAGATGGATCTACGAAAATTGAACAGAAACTTGTCTTAGTAAAAAGGAAACCGACAATCAAACTAGCAGAACTACCTGGAGAGACACCACAGAAGATATTGACAGCTAAAATTGTGAGAAGCAAATTTGGAGAGGTGGTCCTGTTAGATTTGTGTGGAAAGGTGACATTTCTACCGCAGCGAGTAACAGTGGACTAACGCCCTCATCTGGAAGAATTTTAATCAGGAAAATACGCCATCGTATTCAAATGACTGATGGACATTGAGAAAGCCAATCCTCTTGCTTCATTTGATATTGTGGACAATCAAGGTTAGTATTGTTTTGTTCAATATTCAAAGAGTTTTTGGTTCTATATTTTCGTTCTGCACAAAAAATTCAATTCATAGATCATTTCATCAGTTCCTTTCTCTATTTCGGTTCTGGCTTCATCTCGAGACCTATCTGCCTGAACTATCATCATATAGGTTTCATCACTTGCATTCGATATGGCTTTGCTGTGATCTCAATTACGATAAGAGCAAAGCTGACACAGAATAATCAATCTAACTTTGTCATATTCGATTGCCTTTTTTTAATATTGGAGTCAGATATGACTCCGATCATTGATGAATAATGAGGTCTCTTTATACCACAATTTATACCACAATGCCTTTGTTGAATTCCACTCCGAAGCTCGAGTATAAGGCTTTAGAGATCCTTTCACCACGCTTTCCAATTATATTTATATCCGTCTCTATTTCCGTTCTGGCTTCATCACAAGACCTATCTGCCTAAACTATAGTCATGTATCATCACTTGAATTCGATATGGCTTCGCTGTGATCTCAATAACGATAGGAGTAAAGATGAAACGGAATAATCAATCCAACTTTGTCATTTTCGACTCCCTGTTTTTTATCGAAGTCATATATGACTTTGGTGTCTGTAGGAACATAGTATCTCTTTCTACCACAATGCCTTTGTTCAGTTCCTTCCCGAAGCTCGAGTGAAAGGCCCTAGGGATCCTTTCACTACACTTTCCATTTATATCCGTCTCCATTTTGGTTCTGGCTGCATCTCGGGACCTATCTGCCTGAACTGTAGTCACATATCCTCATTTTCATTCGTTATGGTCTTGCTGTGATCTCAATTACATTCGAAAATGACAAAGTTAGATAAGATAAGAGCAAATATGAAACAGAATCATCAATCTGACTTCTTCATTTTCGATAGCCTGTCTTTCATAATGGAGTCAGATATGACTTCGGAGTTTGAAGGATCATAAGATATCTTTTCACTACATTGGCTTTGTTCAGTTCCTTCCCGAAGCTCGAGTAGAAGGCTTTAGGGATCCTTTCACCACACATTCCATTTATATCCATTCCTTTTCCGGTTCTGGATTCATCTCAAGATCTATCTGCCTAAACTATCTGCTTTTATCATCACTTGCACTCGATATGGCTTTGCTGTGATCTCAATTAGGATAGTAGCAAAGTTTGAACAGAATAATCAATTTAAATTTGTCATTTTCAATTGCCTGTCTTTTATATTGAAGTCAGATATGACTTCGGTGTTGAAGGATCATAAGATCTCTTTCTACCACAATACCTTTATTCAGTTGCTTTCCGAAGCTCAAGTAGAAGGATTCAGGGATCCTTTCACAACAATTTGCATTTATATACGTCTCTATTTTGGTTCTGGCTTCATCTCGAGACCTATCTGCATGATCTATAGTCACATATTACCATTTAAATTCGTTATGGTTTTGCTGCGATCTCAATAACGATAGGAGTACAGATGAAACAGAATAATCAATCTGACTTTGTCATTTTCGATTGTCTGTCTTTTGTATCTAAGTCAGATATGACTCTGCTTCGGTTCTGGATTCATCTCAAACCTATCTGCCCGAACTGTCTGCTTATATCATCACTCGCACTCTATATGGCTTTGCCGAGATCTCAATTACGATAAGAACAAAGTTGAAACAGAATAATCAATCTAACTTTGTCATTCTGACATTGCCCACACATGAATTATCAACATCTAAGTATGAAAAGTATTTTGAATGTTTTTCAGCATCGTATGCTTCCGTATGTTTTTCATTCGCTTCTGAATATCTATTCGAACAAAGTAATATTCCACCCCTCATACCCTTTTCTACAAACATAACCATGTCAATGTCTTTCAAAATTCGTTATTTACATTTTGTATACTTCAACATGGCTTCTCACGTGAACCCCGGCATAGTACGCAGGGTCTGATCCATAAGTTGTCATGCTTTTTTTGTCGAATATTCTCAAAAACGTCTGCCACTAATAAAATATCGGTTTTCAAGTGAAAGTCCGCATACGCTCTTAAATTTGTGATTCTGAATGACTCCCAAACATTTCGGGCGTGAGCGTATTACTCATCTGTTATATATTCATCGTTCATTTATTATAGAATTCTTCTCGTGGTGGTAACTCAGAGTCGTTTAATTTTTTCATGCTGTCTACATAATCATATGGAAATACACCCTTCTTGGTGAGAAGAGTGAATTCCTCCATATCCAAATGGATTAATTGTTTTTTCAGAATTTGCAAATTATTTTGATTCAATGTGGATGCCAATTCATCCGACGACGTTCACATAAATCGCAAAGAATCTATAAATCGAAATTTAATTTCAGTTACAGCATCGTTCTGTGTAAAGAGAATGTATTCTTCTTTATCTGAATTGAGTATGCTCACACATCCTCTTTCTGCAATATCTCTTACAGTAAAGTGACTGTCGTATCCTGGAAGATTATGAAAAGTAATGGATACCACTAATAATTTTTGAAAATGTTACAAGGTGCTTGGTGCGCCCACCCCCGAAACACCCCCATAAAATGGTCATGATCTTTTACGATAACATCTTAAGGGCTAAACGGTTTTTCACAAATATGACAAGTCGTTGCAGCGATAGTATTTAGAGGCACTCAATATTTTTCATTTTCGATTCGACAAATTTTGCAATATCACACAACTCATCAGCAAACCATTCCATACAGTCCACACCTCGATAGAATAAAATAGAAGAATATAATATCTTCATTTGACTATATACTACACACAGCATGTCACAAAAAAAGAAATTGTATATGGTTGAAATTTGGGATACAAATAGCATTGCAAACAGTAATTCAAATCAAGTGTTGGTATTAATAGAACAGTTTAAATCAGTCAACATATTGGAAATTTTTATGTTTGGTGTCCAATAGGAATGATTTTATAACTTTTTTGAAGCAGTACATGTTTAAAATCTCCAATGATTCAGGAGATATGTTGTAGGGATGGTAATTCAAATAATTATTCATGGACTTGTGAGTCTGTATCTACGTACTCTGATTTCATGTGATCCTCTTGTATCATGTTCATGAATATCAGATTGAATGATTAGGTTTGGCAACTTCTTATGGACCTCAGTCTAAGTACTCAGAATGAATAAAGATGGGAGGGTCGATATTTTCAGTGCTTCAAACAACGGTCTGCAGGTATCACGATATTTGGTATTTGCCAGGATTCTTATAGCCTTCTTTTGTTTCCTGAATACAGTTAGGGCATCCGAGGAGTTACCCCAGAGTAGTATACCGTAATCTAGGTGGGACTGGAATAGCGATAATTAAACCTTTCTCAGAGTACTTGTATTTGTAATATGCCTCAACTGGCGAATGCCAAATAGTAAGCTAGATAACTTCTGATTTAAGATTTCAATGTGACTTGACCAGTTGAGTTTATGATCGATAGTTAGACCTAATAGTTTAACGTTGAGGTTTTCATGGTTAGATGTGTTGGTAGTAAATGTCAATCTTTGTGTTTTATCATTGTTTAATTTGAGTCGGTTGGCAATGAACCAGTTCTCAGCTTTATGCTCTGCCTCTGCAGCCATCGAATTTAGGGAATCATAGTCCTTATGAGAATATATGAGGGTGGTGTCATCCGCAAACAGAACCCCATCATGTGATGTTAAAATTTCCGTCAAGTCGTTTACATAGATGATGAAGAGTAGTGGCCCCAAAACAGAACCGTCAGAAACTCCAAACTCCACTTCTCTGAAATTAGATAAACTATTGTTATAAAATACTGTTTGGAATCGATTTGTTAGATAGGATTCAATGAGGTTGAGAATAACTCCCCTAATTCCATAGAAGTTCAGTTTTTTGAGGAGGATATTGTGAGAAACACACTCAAAAGCCTTGTACAGGTCACACAAGGTATGATACTGCACCAATGGTGGAACGATTTGACCTAAATCCGAACTGTGAATTGTAAAAAAAAAAAAATTTTCAAAGTACCTTGTTAGTCTGTGTTTCATTATTATTTCAGTTATCTTTGAAAAAGTGCAGATAATTGATATTGGTCTATAATTTCCAGTATCATTCCTGTCACCTTTTTCAAATATGGTAATAATTTTAGAGAATTCAAAGCCATCTTGGAATATGCCAGTCAGAAAGATAAGGTTGATCAGGTTGGTTAAAGCCACAGTAATATTGTCGCTTACAGCCTTTATTATTTCACTATTGCAGTCAAAGATATCTGGACAAGAAAAGTTTTTCAATGAAGCGATTGCGTCTGCAACTTCATTTGGCTCAGTGGGTTCCATAAAAAAGAGGAAGATGGTACAGAAAGGCACTTGAAGCTCATTAGTTTCGTATTCGTCACTGACGGTAGTGATTTATCGACATTTTCCGCGACATTGCTGAAATATTCAATGAACTAGTCCGATGATATGTCATCAGTGGGGTATACACATTCAGTTTCAAGATGATTCCGTTCATGGTTGACAGATTTCCAGATTGCTATCTATTTGTTCACAGAAGCATGGAGATAGGTCATAGGGTGTTCTTTCAGTTGATACTAGTTGTTTTTCATAATAGTTTTTGAAGTATTCGTATGCTTTTATATCCAGTGGGTCTTTGGTTGAGTCACATATAGTTTAAATGGACATTAGAGTGTTTCTCTGTGATCTAAGTTCATCGTTGAGCCAAAGTACAGGTTGGGATTTTGAATTGTCTGTTGATTTTACTACAAGTATTTTCTATAAGTTCAAAGAAAGAAGTTATTAGGATGGAAGCTAGAAAGTTGACATCTGTGTTGGTTTTGAAAATTTCCCAGTTTGATGGAGATAGCTTTCCCTTGAAAATACTTAAATTGTGATTTTTCTGTGAGTATTTTTGACTATTTCTGTGTGTTTAGTGTCGATTACTGAATCGGTCCCTATGATCTGAAAGGCAAGGATCCAGTACACCTAATTTGCAAGTAGTTTGGTATATATTTGTGATGATATTATCCAAGCAACTGGATTTCTACAAAGATATTCTAGTATAATCATCTATTGTAATAGAGATACCATGAGAACTTACCAAACCCAGAAAATCACAAAGCAACAACGAGTTTCCTTTGGAATCAATATTGAAATATGAGCTTTTCATCATGATTTAGGAATTGTTCAAGGATAGCTTCTAAGTTCTTGTGAAAAATATTGAAGTTACCATTTCTACTGGATCTATAAAAAGTTATTAACAGTGTCTTTGATTCAACAAGTTCAATACCACAGAATTCAGCGTTGATTTCTTCACAGTAGGCATTTAATGGTATAGGTCTGAAGCGCATTCTTTCGTTAGGGAAAATTGCAACACCTCTTTGACTTCTACAAAAGTAGAAAGCCAATTTGTAACCAGGTATTCTGATAAGTTCTACGTTTTCTTCATTTTGCCAGTGTTCGGAGAGATATAAGACATTGAACTGGTAGTCTTTTAAGAGCGATTCGAATTTTTTCAGTTCATTAGATAGACATTGGGTGTTTATGTGAAATATACTCACTGAATTATCATGACTGATAAATTCAACCACACTTGCTTCGTTTAAATTTCTGCAATCAACTATATTTATATTCCTGTTTCCTTGGGAATTGTCAACCCTAAAGAAGAATAAGGTTGACGACTGCTTTCAGTGACGTTACCATCTTTTTTGAAGTCATATCTTATATAGCCAACTCCTCTTGACCAGAACACAGTCTTATAGAAGTCTTCTTTGAATTTGAAATCCGCAGCTATCATGGGGGATTTCAAATTGTTTTCAATTTTTATGTATTTAACAATGAAGTTATCCTTGGGTTGTTTCGTTTTGCAACTGAAAGTGTTTTGATGTCATCTTCCTCAACTTCTTCTCCGACTCGGTAAATGTACATCCACACTTAAGGCTTAGCTCCTTTGAATTTACCTCCGTCCTCGTCCGATTTGCCGATACGGCGCGTGAAAGGTTTTTTTCTATGAACGGTTTGCCAGTCTGAGTTTTTTGTGTGGTTGTGGTAATTTGTGTAAGGAATCTCATTTGAAGATGTATTAGCTCCTGTGTGATGTATACTTCGGGTCTCTAAATTCAATATTTTTTTGAATTTTTTGCTGAGTTTGTACCCTCATAATTTCTTTTGCCATCGTCTTAACATTTAGTGGTGATCCACTCTGTGTGGTTGAAATGTTTTTTACGGTTGTGCCATCCTGTAGAGTGGAGTTCCCTGCTTCTGGTAGGCCACTTGTTGTATGTTGTGTTTTTTTGGCAGTATTTGAGATCGCACTTTTTTTTTGTTCATCTGGAAGTGTTTTGCTCTGAATGGATTGTGATTTACTTATGGGCGATGTTTTTATTCCCATGTTTGTAATTTTCTCGTGCAACAATTTGATTAGCTCTTCTTTGTCGGAAATTATTACGTTTTTGTCAGCCAGCATTTGTTGAAGAAGTTCGATTTCTTCTTTGAGGTAGGTTTCTTTGACGGTGTCGACAGGTTCATGCTCAAATCTTCCGTTTTTTTCACTGGATTGTTTTAAGCATGCTGGGTGGAATACATTTCCACATTATGAAACTTCGTTTTGGTCACAACCTTCTTTTGACAATGTTTACACATGTCATTTCGAATATGACAAAGTTAGATTGATTATTCTGTGTCAGCTTTGCTCTTATCGTAATTGGGATCACAGCAAAGCCATATCGAATGCAAGTGATGAAACCTATATGATGATAGTTCAGGCAGATAGGTCTCGAGATGAAGCCAGAACCAAAATAGAGATATATGGAAAGTGTGGTGGAAGGATCCCTAGGGCCTTCCACTCGAGCTTCGAAAAGGAACTGAACGAAGGTATTGTGGTAGAAAGAGATACTATGATCCTTCAAATACCTAAGTCATATATGACTTCGATAAAAAAGACAGACAGTCGAAAATGAAATTGAGTTGGATTGATTATTCCGTTTCATCTTTACTCCTATCGTAATTGAGATCACAGCAGAGCCATATCCAATGCAAGTGATGATACATGACTATAATTCAGGCAGATATGTCTTGAGATCAAGCCAGAACTGAAATAGAGACGGATATAAATATAATTGGAAAGTGTGGTGAAAGGATCCCTAAAGCCTTCTACTCGAGCTTCGGAGTGGAATTCAACGAATGCATTGTGGTATAAAGAGACCTCATTATCCATCAATGATCGAAGTCATATCTGACTTCAATATTGAAGACAGGCAATCGAATATGACAAAGCTAGATTGATTATTCTGTGTCAGCTTTGCTCTTATCGTGATTGGGATCACAGCAAAGCCATATCGAATGCAAGTGATGGAACCTATATTGTGATAGTTCAGGCAGATAGGTATTGAAATGGAGCCAGAAGCGAAATAGAGATGGATATAAATATAATTGGGAAGTGTGGTGAAAGGATCCCTAAAGCCTTCTACTCGAGCTTCAGAGAGGAATTGAACGACGGTATCGTGGTAGAAAGAGATATTATGGCCCTTCAAACACCGAAGTCATATCTGTCTTCAAAATGAAAGACAGACAATTGAAAATTACAAAGTTAGATTGATTATTCTGTTTCAGCTTTACTCTTATCGCAACTGAGATCACAGCAAAGCCACACCGAATGCAAGTATTGATAAACGATGATAGTTCAGGAAGATAAATCTAGATATAAAGCCAGAACCGGAATAGAGAAGGATATAAATGGAAAGTGTGGTGGAAGGATCCCTAAAGCCTTCTACTCGAGCTTCGAAGAGACACTGAACAAAGGTATCGTGCTAGAAAGAGATCTTATGACTCTTTGAACACCGGAGTCATATCTGACTTCAAAATGAAAGACAAACAATTGAAAATGACAAAATTAGATTGATTATTCTGTTTCAGCTTTGCTCTTATCGCAACTGAGTTCACAGCAAAGCCAGACTGAATGCAAGTATTGATATACAGGGTGTTATTTAAGTACGTGGCCAAACTTGAAGGGTTGATTCTTTGAGTGATTCTAAGACGAAAAGTTCATATAAACATAGGTCCGGTAATGCTTCTCTTTCAAGATACAGGGTGTCAAAATTTTCGAAAGAAATCGTTTTTTTCGTAAATATCTTAATAACCCTTCAACCGATTTTATTGAAATTTGACAGTGTTAATAAAGGTCGTAAAGGGCTAATTTAACCGCAACTATATCAAATTATCATGTCCAGTGGCGTCCCGGAAGGCACTGTAACCAATATTTTTGACAGAAAAAATGTGCGCCACTGATTTTTTTGCAATTTTTGTATTCGTTTCACATTGAGCAACTAAAATTACAACTTTTTCATATCTAGAATTTTTTTCATATCTTGCTTTGTTTTTTAGAAAAAACATAAAAATCACTTCATTGCACATCCCTGTGACAACACAATAAAAAATAGTTTTTATAGGGTTTTCAATGATTACAAGTGAATCTGTTATGCTTGAAAATTGTTTGTTTCATTTGGCCAGTGCGTGCATAGTGGTAACGCCGGAAATGTCAAAAAAACATCAAACAAGAAACACCCTTTATTACAACCACACGTAAACAAAAATGGTACCTAGGCAATTTTTTTCTGTAAGAATACATTCAATAATAACTAACACAAAACTTACAATAGTTGCTCAAAATGTCCTCCTTCAACTTCAATGCAAGCATTAACTCGTCTTAACATCGATTCCCGAACACGTTGAAATATTTCCGGCGTATGTCTTATCTGATCACATGAATCCCGTATTCGTTGGATTAATTCTTCTTCAGTATTGACTGGAGTTTTATAAACAAGGGACTTTAAATGTCTCCAAAGGAAAAAATCAAAGGGATTTAAATCCGGTGACCTGGGCGGCCATGACTGTGGACCTGCAAGACCGATCCAGTTTTCTCCATAAGTTTCATCCAGAAATTGACGTGCTACTATGCTGAAGTGAGGTGGAGCCCCATCGTGCATGAACCACATTGCTCCTCTTACTGCCAGTGGGACATTTTCTAGTAGTACAGGTAACACAAATTCCAAAAAATGACGATACTCTTGACCATTTAATCTCGGGGGTAAAAAATGAGGTCCAATGAGATAATCGCCAACAATACCAACCCATACATTCACGGAAAACTGCTGTTGATAATTATTTTCTATAACCGCATGGGGATTTTCTTCTGCCCAGATATGGTTGTTATGCAAGTGATGATATATGATGATAGTTCAGGCAGATAGGTCTCTAGATGGAGCCAGAACCGAAATAGAGACGGATATAAATGGAAAGTGTGGTGAAAGGATCCCTAAAGCCTTCTACTCGAGCTCCAGAGAGGAACTGAACGACGGTATCGTGGTAGAAAGAGATCTTATGACCTTTCAAACACCGAAGTCATGTCTGACTCCAATATGAAAGACAGACAATCGAAAATGACAAAGTTAGATTGATTATTCTGTTTCAGCTTTGCTCTTATCGCAATTGAGATCACAGCAAGGCCATATCGAATGCAAGTGATGATATATGATGATAGTTCAGGCAGATAGGTCTCTAGATGGAGCCAGAACCGAAATAGAGACGGATATAAATGGAAAGTGTGGTGAAAGGATCCCTAAAGCCTTCTACTCGAGCTCCAGAGAGGAACTGAACGACGGTATCGTGGTAGAAAGAGATCTTATGACCTTTCAAACACCGAAGTCATGTCTGACTCCAATATGAAAGACAGACAATCGAAAATGACAAAGTTAGATTGATTATTCTGTTTCAGCTTTGCTCTTATCGCAATTGAGATCACAGCAAGGCCATATCGAATGCAAGTGATGATATATGATGATAGTTCAGGCAGATAGGTCTCTAGATGGAGCCAGAACCGAAATAGAGACGGATATAAATGGAAAGTGTGGTGAAAGGATCCCTAAAGCCTTCTACTCGAGCTCCAGAGAGGAACTGAACGACGGTATCGTGGTAGAAAGAGATCTTATGACCTTTCAAACACCGAAGTCATGTCTGACTCCAATATGAAAGACAGACAATCGAAAATGACAAAGTTAGATTGATTATTCTGTTTCAGCTTTGCTCTTATCGCAATTGAGATCACAGCAAGGCCATATCGAATGCAAGTGATGATATATGATGATAGTTCAGGCAGATAGGTCTCTAGATGGAGCCAGAACCGAAATAGAGACGGATATAAATGGAAAGTGTGGTGAAAGGATCCCTAAAGCCTTCTACTCGAGCTCCAGAGAGGAACTGAACGACGGTATCGTGGTAGAAAGAGATCTTATGACCTTTCAAACACCGAAGTCATGTCTGACTCCAATATGAAAGACAGACAATCGAAAATGACAAAGTTAGATTGATTATTCTGTTTCAGCTTTGCTCTTATCGCAATTGAGATCACAGCAAGGCCATATCGAATGCAAGTGATGATATATGATGATAGTTCAGGCAGATAGGTCTCTAGATGGAGCCAGAACCGAAATAGAGACGGATATAAATGGAAAGTGTGGTGAAAGGATCCCTAAAGCCTTCTACTCGAGCTCCAGAGAGGAACTGAACGACGGTATCGTGGTAGAAAGAGATCTTATGACCTTTCAAACACCGAAGTCATGTCTGACTCCAATATGAAAGACAGACAATCGAAAATGACAAAGTTAGATTGATTATTCTGTTTCAGCTTTGCTCTTATCGCAATTGAGATCACAGCAAGGCCATATCGAATGCAAGTGATGATATATGATGATAGTTCAGGCAGATAGGTCTCTAGATGGAGCCAGAACCGAAATAGAGACGGATATAAATGGAAAGTGTGGTGAAAGGATCCCTAAAGCCTTCTACTCGAGCTCCAGAGAGGAACTGAACGACGGTATCGTGGTAGAAAGAGATCTTATGACCTTTCAAACACCGAAGTCATGTCTGACTCCAATATGAAAGACAGACAATCGAAAATGACAAAGTTAGATTGATTATTCTGTTTCAGCTTTGCTCTTATCGCAATTGAGATCACAGCAAGGCCATATCGAATGCAAGTGATGATATATGATGATAGTTCAGGCAGATAGGTCTCTAGATGGAGCCAGAACCGAAATAGAGACGGATATAAATGGAAAGTGTGGTGAAAGGATCCCTAAAGCCTTCTACTCGAGCTCCAGAGAGGAACTGAACGACGGTATCGTGGTAGAAAGAGATCTTATGACCTTTCAAACACCGAAGTCATGTCTGACTCCAATATGAAAGACAGACAATCGAAAATGACAAAGTTAGATTGATTATTCTGTTTCAGCTTTGCTCTTATCGCAATTGAGATCACAGCAAGGCCATATCGAATGCAAGTGATGATATATGATGATAGTTCAGGCAGATAGGTCTCTAGATGGAGCCAGAACCGAAATAGAGACGGATATAAATGGAAAGTGTGGTGAAAGGATCCCTAAAGCCTTCTACTCGAGCTCCAGAGAGGAACTGAACGACGGTATCGTGGTAGAAAGAGATCTTATGACCTTTCAAACACCGAAGTCATGTCTGACTCCAATATGAAAGACAGACAATCGAAAATGACAAAGTTAGATTGATTATTCTGTTTCAGCTTTGCTCTTATCGCAATTGAGATCACAGCAAGGCCATATCGAATGCAAGTGATGATATATGATGATAGTTCAGGCAGATAGGTCCCTGGATGGAGCCAGAACCGAAATAGAGACGGATATAAATGGAAAGTGTGGTGAAAGGATCCCTAAAGCCTTCTACTCGAGCTCCAGAGAGGAACTGAACGACGGTATCGTGGTAGAAAGAGATCTTATGACCTTTCAAACACCGAAGTCATGTCTGACTCCAATATGAAAGACAGACAATCGAAAATGACAAAGTTAGATTGATTATTCTGTTTCAGCTTTGCTCTTATCGCAATTGAGATCACAGCAAGGCCATATCGAATGCAAGTGATGATATATGATGATAGTTCAGGCAGATAGGTCTCTAGATGGAGCCAGAACCGAAATAGAGACGGATATAAATGGAAAGTGTGGTGAAAGGATCCCTAAAGCCTTCTACTCGAGCTCCAGAGAGGAACTGAACGACGGTATCGTGGTAGAAAGAGATCTTATGACCTTTCAAACACCGAAGTCATGTCTGACTCCAATATGAAAGACAGACAATCGAAAATGACAAAGTTAGATTGATTATTCTGTTTCAGCTTTGCTCTTATCGCAATTGAGATCACAGCAAGGCCATATCGAATGCAAGTGATGATATATGATGATAGTTCAGGCAGATAGGTCTCTAGATGGAGCCAGAACCGAAATAGAGACGGATATAAATGGAAAGTGTGGTGAAAGGATCCCTAAAGCCTTCTACTCGAGCTCCAGAGAGGAACTGAACGACGGTATCGTGGTAGAAAGAGATCTTATGACCTTTCAAACACCGAAGTCATGTCTGACTCCAATATGAAAGACAGACAATCGAAAATGACAAAGTTAGATTGATATTCTGTTTCAACTTTGCTCTTATCGCAATTGAGATCACAGCAAGGCCATATCGAATGCAAGTGATGATATATGATGATAGTTCAGGCAGATAGGTCTCTAGATGGAGCCAGAACCGAAATAGAGACGGATATAAATGGAAAGTGTGGTGAAAGGATCCCTAAAGCCTTCTACTCGAGCTCCGGAGAGGAACTGAACGACGGTATCGTGGTAGAAAGAGATCTTATGACCTTTCAAACACCGAAGTCATGTCTGACTCCAATATGAAAGACAGACAATCGAAAATGACAAAGTTAGATTGATTATTCTGTTTCAGCTTTGCTCTTATCGCAATTGAGATCACAGCAAGGCCATTCGATGCAATGTGTTAGGTTTCAGGCAGATAGTCTTATGACCAGAACCGAATAGGGTATAAATGGAAAAGTGAGATCACAGCAAGGCCATATCGAATGCAAGTGATGATATATGATGATAGTTCAGGCAGATAGGTCTCTAGATGGAGCCAGAACCGAAATAGAGACGGATATAAATTGGAAAGTGTGGTGAAAGGATCCCTAAAGCCTTCTACTCGAGCTCCAGAGAGGAACTGAACGACGGTATCGTGGTAGAAAGAGATCTTATGACCTTTCAAACACCGAAGTATTGTCTGACTCCAATATGAAAGACAAAAAACAAAAATTAAGATTGATTATTCTGTTTCAGCTTTGCTCTTATCGCAATTGAGATCACAGCAAGGCCATATCGAATGCAAGTGATGATATATGATGATAGTTCAGGCAGATAGGTCTCTAGATGGAGCCAGAACCGAAATAGAGACGGATATAAATGGAAAGTGTGGTGAAAGGATCCCTAAAGCCTTCTACTCGAGCTCCAGAGAGGAACTGAACGACGGTATCGTGGTAGAAAGAGATCTTATGACCTTTCAAACACCGAAGTCATGTCTGACTCCAATATGAAAGACAGACAATCGAAAATGACAAAGTTAGATTGATTATTCTGTTTCAGCTTTGCTCTTATCGCAATTGAGATCACAGCAAGGCCATATCGAATGCAAGTGATGATATATGATGATAGTTCAGGCAGATAGGTCTCTAGATGGAGCCAGAACCGAAATAGAGACGGATATAAATGGAAAGTGTGGTGAAAGGATCCCTAAAGCCTTCTACTCGAGCTCCAGAGAGGAACTGAACGACGGTATCGTGGTAGAAAGAGATCTTATGACCTTTCAAACACCGAAGTCATGTCTGACTCCAATATGAAAGACAGACAATCGAAAATGACAAAGTTAGATTGATTATTCTGTTTCAGCTTTGCTCTTATCGCAATTGAGATCACAGCAAGGCCATATCGAATGCAAGTGATGATATATGATGATAGTTCAGGCAGATAGGTCTCTAGATGGAGCCAGAACCGAAATAGAGACGGATATAAATGGAAAGTGTGGTGAAAGGATCCCTAAAGCCTTCTACTCGAGCTCCAGAGAGGAACTGAACGACGGTATCGTGGTAGAAAGAGATCTTATGACCTTTCAAACACCGAAGTCATGTCTGACTCCAATATGAAAGACAGACAATCGAAAATGACAAAGTTAGATTGATTATTCTGTTTCAGCTTTGCTCTTATCGCAATTGAGATCACAGCAAGGCCATATCGAATGCAAGTGATGATATATGATGATAGTTCAGGCAGATAGGTCTCTAGATGGAGCCAGAACCGAAATAGAGACGGATATAAATGGAAAGTGTGGTGAAAGGATCCCTAAAGCCTTCTACTCGAGCTCCAGAGAGGAACTGAACGACGGTATCGTGGTAGAAAGAGATCTTATGACCTTTCAAACACCGAAGTCATGTCTGACTCCAATATGAAAGACAGACAATCGAAAATGACAAAGTTAGATTGATTATTCTGTTTCAGCTTTGCTCTTATCGCAATTGAGATCACAGCAAGGCCATATCGAATGCAAGTGATGATATATGATGATAGTTCAGGCAGATAGGTCTCTAGATGGAGCCAGAACCGAAATAGAGACGGATATAAATGGAAAGTGTGGTGAAAGGATCCCTAAAGCCTTCTACTCGAGCTCCAGAGAGGAACTGAACGACGGTATCGTGGTAGAAAGAGATCTTATGACCTTTCAAACACCGAAGTCATGTCTGACTCCAATATGAAAGACAGACAATCGAAAATGACAAAGTTAGATTGATTATTCTGTTTCAGCTTTGCTCTTATCGCAATTGAGATCACAGCAAGGCCATATCGAATGCAAGTGATGATATATGATGATAGTTCAGGCAGATAGGTCTCTAGATGGAGCCAGAACCGAAATAGAGACGGATATAAATGGAAAGTGTGGTGAAAGGATCCCTAAAGCCTTCTACTCGAGCTCCAGAGAGGAACTGAACGACGGTATCGTGGTAGAAAGAGATCTTATGACCTTTCAAACACCGAAGTCATGTCTGACTCCAATATGGAAGACAGACAATCGAAAATGACAAAGTTAGATTGATTATTCTGTTTCAGCTTTGCTCTTATCGCAATTGAGATCACAGCAAGGCCATATCGAATGCAAGTGATGATATATGATGATAGTTCAGGCAGATAGGTCTCTAGATGGAGCCAGAACCGAAATAGAGACGGATATAAATGGAAAGTGTGGTGAAAGGATCCCTAAAGCCTTCTACTCGAGCTCCAGAGAGGAACTGAACGACGGTATCGTGGTAGAAAGAGATCTTATGACCTTTCGAACACCGAAGTCATGTCTGACTCCAATATGAAAGACAGACAATCGAAAATGACAAAGTTAGATATGACTTCGGTGTTTGAAAGGTCATACGATCTTCTTCTACAACGATACCGTCGTTCAGTTCCTCTCTAAAGCTAGAGTAGAAGGCTTTAAGGATCCTTTCACCACAAGCTCCATTCATATCCATCTCTATTTCGGTTCTGACTTCATCTCGAGACCTATCTAAAATAATAAATATGCTTCAATATCATTGAGAGTAAATTTTGTGAACAAAGCTTGTAAATAGCAGAAAGAATGTAGATAGAATATATACAATGCTGATGAAATATTAATGAAGAACATAAAACTATCTAAAATAAGAGACGAACATATGAAGTAATAGGAACGACACCGTTCAGAGTCACAAAAACGCAGTTGAAATATCCTCTGTGTCGTTGAAAATATACACACGTACACAAACACTCATTTATACACAACATGCATATTCATATTTATTTCTATAATCATACACATATACACACATACATATACACCCATACACACGTACATACTAGTAACGCAACACTCAGAAAGTTACATAGACCCGAATATGCACCTTGTCATTCGAATTTATCATTGTGATACTCCGTTATAATGGGGCCTGTCCGCCAGAAACTTTTTGATAGTTTCGATATGGCTTTGCTGTGATCTCAATTGCGATAAGAGCAAAGCTGAAACAGAATAATCAATCTTACTTTGTCATTTTCGATTGTCTGTCTTTTATATTGGAGTCAGATGTGACTTCGGTGTTTGAAAGGTCATAAGATCTCTTTCTACCACGATACCGTCGTTCAAATCCTCTCTGAAGCTCGAGTAGAAGTAGGGATCGTTTCACCACACTTTCCATTTATATCAGTCTCTATTTCGGTTCTGGCTTCATCTCGAGACCTATCTGCCAGAACTATCATCATATATCATCACTTGCATTCGATATGGCCTTGCTGTGATCTCAGTTGCGATAAGAGCAAAGCTGAAACAGAATAATATGTCTTTCATATTGGAGTCAGATATGACTTCGGTGTTTGAAGGATCATAAGATCTCTTTCTACCACGATACCGTCGTTCAGTTCCTCTCTGAAGCTCGAGTAGAAGGCATTGGGGATCCTTTACCATTATCTGCCTGAACTATCATCATAAATCATCACTCGCATTCGATATGGCTTTGCTGTGATCTCAATTGCGATAAGAGCTAGGCTAAAACAGGATAATCGATCTAACTTGTCATTTTCGATTGTCTGTCTTTCAAATTGAAGTCAGATATGACTTCGTTGTTCGAAGGATCATGAGATCTCTTCATACGACGATACCGTCGTTCAGTTCCTCTCTAAAGCTCGAGAAGAAGGCTCTAGGGATCCTTTCACCACACTGTCCATTTATATCCATCTCTATTTCGGTTCTGGCTTCATCTCGAGACCCATTTGCCTGAACTATCATCATATATCATCACTTGCATTTGATATGGCTTTGCTGTGATCTCAATTGCGATAAGATCGAAGCTGAAACAGAATAATCAATCAACCTTTGTTATTTTCGATTGTCTATCTTTTATATTGATGTCAGATATGACTTCGGTGTTTGAAGGATCATAAGATCTTTTTCTACCACGATACCGTCGTTCAGTTCCTTTCTGAAACTCGAGTGGAAGGCTTCAGGGATCATTTCACCAGACTTTTCATTTATATCCGTCTCTATTTCGATTCTGGCTTCATCTCGAGACCTATCTATAATAATAATAATAATAATAATAATAATATGTGTGATGGACTACTTAGCGGCTAATAGACCATTTACGCACGCAGTGCGGCAAATCGCTGCAAAACTGCGGAGATCCCATCACACATTGAATCGAGGAGTGCTGCTCACCATCAAGCAGCATTGCCTTGAGAGGATACGAATGCTGGTGACTGCAAAAAAGTCACTAGTGAGGCGGGCGAGGGCTTTCTCAGAGAACAAACAGTTCCGCGAGAAACCCTCTCGCCTATTCCAATTGCCTCCGCGTGTTGTGGATAATCCGCCGGCCGCTGATCGGGTGGAATCCTTCTGGAAAGGTATCTACGAGCATCCGCAACCACTCAACCGAGACACTCCAGCCCTGACGCAGTTTGAAGCTTTCTCTAGGAGGCTTCAACAGCCTGAGCCCGAAATACTGCGTCAACCGATAACCACGGATGAAGTTCGGAGAGCCCTTGAGGGTTCGAAGAACTTTGCTGCTCCAGGCCCTGATGGCCTCAATAACTATTGGTGGAAAAAGTTACCGAGCACCCACCACCATTTGGCCAGAATATTCAGTTCTTGGCTGAATGGAGAGCAGCTGATTCCGGAATGGTTTGTCGAGGGGCGAACCGTGCTAATCCCGAAGAACGGAGATTTGTCGGATCCTAAGAATTACAGACCGATAGCATGCTTGAATACGTGTTACAAGATGTTTACACGCATCTTGTATATGCGTACTCTCCAAGCAGTTGACCCGGTGTTCGAACGGATATATGAGCAAAAAGGGTCGAAGAGGGGTTCCGCGGGCTGTAAGGAGAACCTGCTGATCGATAGATGTATCACGCAGGACTCCGTGCAGTATAAGCGGAATCTTTCTATGGCCTGGATCGACTATCGCAAGGCATTCGATACAACATCACATGAGTTGTTGTTGTACTTACTCGAGTGCCTTGCGGTACCCGATCAAATAGTGAGATGCATCGAACAACTGATGCCGCTCTGGAGGACCCGCTTCACCATAACATCAGGTGAAAGCAGGATCCAAACAGAGCCGGTCATCATAAGAAGAGGTGTTTTTCAGGGAGATTCCCTCAGCCCTCTTCTCTTCTGCATCTCACTAATGCCATTGTCCGTTGCGCTCAGGAAAACCCGGGGATATAACTGCGGCACCCCTGGAAACCGGAGGCATAAGGTCACCCATCTTTTCTATATGGATGACCTTAAGCTCTATGCTTCTGGAGAAAGGGATCTACAGCAGTCCCTCAGGGTGGTGCAGGAGTTCACGCATGCTGTCGGTATGGAATTCGGGATCGACAAATGTGCACTGGTTCATCTCAAAAGAGGACGATGCGAGGATTTCGCTGAGGATGCCCAACTCGTAGACGGAAGCATTCTACATCATTTGAATGCCGGAGAGACATACACCTATTTGGGTGTGGAACAACGCCACACCCAAGAGGTGGACTCGGTGAAAAATGCTCTCCGTGGCAAGTATAGGCAGAAACTACGGCAGATCTGGTCCTCAGAGCTGTCGGGCAAGAACAAAGTTTCTGCCACCAACATGCTTGCCATTCCGATTCTACTCTACTCCTTCGGAGTAGTCAAGTGGACTCAGGAAGAGTTGCGGCAACTTGACGTGAAGACTCGCAAAATGATGCATATGCACAGAAGCATGCATCCCAAATCGTCCGTTCCACGGTTATATCTCCTCCGACAACAAGGGGGCCGTGGACTTTTGAGTTTGGAGTGTCTCCACAACAGAATGGTGCTGGATGGAGCCTGTAGAGTCATCAGGAGTTCGGATCCCCTAAACTGCATGGTCCGAGATCATGAACATGCAGGAATCGGAGCCTTTTTATTCAAGGCAGCAAGGCGCGCTGCTGATGAACTTGATATAGTCTTCGACACCGAGCGGGTAAACCAACTCTCTGTCACCGAGTTGGAGCCCGCTCGGAGAAAAGCTCACATCAAGGCTGCAGAGAATGCTAAAATGCTGCAGCTGCATACAGACAAGCCCATGCATGGAGTCTTCTTTAAGAACATCGAGGACCATGGCTTGTCTGTTAAGCTGACATTTGCCTTCCTCAGGTCAGGTGAGCTGAAGTCGGAGACTGAAGGGTTTATCATGGCGTGCCAAGACGGTGTCTTCAACACCCTAGTCTACCGGAGCCGCGTGATGGGTATAGGGGTCCCTGATACTAGATGCAGGGCCTGCCGACAGGCGCCCGAGACTTTGATGCATTTGCTGTCATCTTGTGCAGTTTATGCGGTCTCGGCCTATATCCATCGCCATAACGCGGCCTTACGAGTGCTGTACTATTTTCTTCGGCACTCGTATGAAATAGACAGGACACCGGTGCTGCCTTACGCTCCAGGGGATATTGAGTCCGTAGTGGAGAATGAAAGGTGTCGAATTTTTTGGAACTTTTCATTCCCCACCCTCAGGCAAATACAGGCCAATAAGCCTGATATAGTCCTCTTCGACCACCGAAGTAAGACGATATTCGTTATTGAGTTTTCGGCCCCTGCCGAAACGAATATCGTCCGAAAAGAGGAGGAAAAACGGACAAAGTACCAGGACTTACTTTACGAACTCCGCAGGCTCCACCCGGACTATTCTGTCAAGTTAGTGGTTCTGATTATAGGTGTTCTCGGTGGTTCCAGACCAACGCTACTCTCGGAGCTCAAGATCATACCGGCATGCCGTAATGCGGCAGAGATCTTGGCCGGCCGCATGCAGAAGGCCGTTATTCTCGGTTCGCTGCGTCTGCTCAGGACTCACGATTCTCGGAGCCAGTGACCACTTACCCTGCGGTGCGGGGAGTGGTCATTGGTTAATTTTACTAGCGCGTTCGCCCACTGGGTCGGAGCAGTGGGGAGTACGGACCCGACTAGATTTGTTTAGACGACAGATAATAATAATAATAATAATAATAATAATAATAATAATAATAATAATAATAATAATAATAATAATAATAATATGGAATGGAGAATGGAGAGCAGCTGATTCCGGAATGGTTTGTCGAGGGGCGAACCGTGCTAATCCCGAAGAACGGAGATTTGTCGGATCCTAAGAATTACAGACCGATAGCATGCTTGAATACGTGTTACAAGATGTTTACACGCATCTTGTATATGCGTACTCTCCAAGCAGTTGACCCGGTGTTCGAACGGATATATGAGCAAAAAGGGTCGAAGAGGGGTTCCGCGGGCTGTAAGGAGAACCTGCTGATCGATAGATGTATCACGCAGGACTCCGTGCAGTATAAGCGGAATCTTTCTATGGCCTGGATCGACTATCGCAAGGCATTCGATACAACATCACATGAGTTGTTGTTGTACTTACTCGAATGCCTTGCGGTACCCGATCAAATAGTGAGATGCATCGAACAACTGATGCCGCTCTGGAGGACCCGCTTCACCATAACATCAGGTGAAAGCAGGGTCCAAACAGAGCCGGTCATCATAAGAAGAGGTGTTTTTCAGGGAGATTCCCTCAGCCCTCTTCTCTTCTGCATCTCACTAATGCCATTATCCGTTGCGCTCAGGAAAACCCGGGGATATAACTGCGGCACCCCTGGAAACCGGAGGCATAAGGTCACCCATCTTTTCTATATGGATGACCTTAAGCTCTATGCTTCTGGAGAAAGGGACCTACAGCAGTCCCTCAGGGTGGTGCAGGAGTTCACGCATGCTGTCGGTATGGAATTCGGGATTGACAAATGTGCACTGGTTCATCTCAAAAGAGGACGATGCGAGGATTTCGCTGAGGATGCCCAACTCGTAGACGGAAGCATTCTACATCATTTGAATGCCGGAGAGACATACACCTATTTGGGTGTGGAACAACGCCACACCCAAGAGGTAGACTCGGTGAAAAATGCTCTCCGTGGCAAGTATAGGCAGAAACTACGGCAGATCTGGTCCTCAGAGCTGTCGGGCAAAAACAAAGTTTCTGCCACCAACATGCTTGCCATTCCGATTCTACTCTACTCCTTCGGAGTAGTCAAGTGGACTCAGGAAGAGTTGCGGCAACTTGACGTGAAGACTCGCAAAATGATGCATATGCACAGAAGCATGCATCCCAAATCGTCCGTTCCACGGTTATATCTCCTTCGACAACAAGGGGGCCGTGGACTTTTGAGTTTGGAGTGTCTTCACAACAGAATGGTACTGGATGGAGCCTGTAGAGTCATCAGGAGTTCGGATCCCCTACACTGCATGGTCCGAGATCATGAAAATGCAGGAATCGGAGCCTTTTTATTCAAGGCAGCAAGGCGCGCTGCTGATGAACTTGGTATAGTCTTCGACACCGAGCGGGTAAACCAACTCTCTGTCACCGAGTTGGAGCCCGCTCTGAGAAAAGCTCACATCAAGGCTGCAGAGAATGCTAAAATGCTGCAGCTGCATACAGACAAGCCCATGCATGGAGTCTTCTTTAAGAACATCGAGGGCCATGGCTTGTCTGTTAAGCTGACATTTGCCTTCCTCAGGTCAGGTGAGCTGAAGTCGGAGACTGAGGGGTTCATCATGGCGTGCCAAGACGGTGTCTTCAATACCCTTGTCTATCGGAGCCGCGTGATGGGTATAGAGGTCCCTGATACTAGATGCAGGGCCTGCCGACAGGCGCCCGAGACTTTGATGCATTTGCTGTCATCTTGTGCAGTTTATGCGGTCTCGGCCTATATCCATCGCCATAACGCGGCCTTACGAGTGCTGTACTATTTTCTTCGGCACTCGTATGAAATAGACAGGACACCGGTGCTGCCTTACGCTCCAGGGGATATTGAGTCCGTAGTGGAGAATGAAAGGTGTCGAATTTTTTGGAACTTTTCATTCCCCACCCTCAGGCAAATACAAGCCAATAAGCCTGATATAGTCCTCTTCGACCACCGAAGTAAGACGATATTCGTTATTGAGTTTTCGGCCCCTGCCGAAACGAATATCGTCCGAAAAGAGGAGGAAAAACGGACAAAGTACCAGGATTTACTTTACGAACTCCGCAGGCTCCACCCAGACTATTCTGTCAAGTTAGTGGTTCTGATTATAGGTGTTCTCGGTGGTTCCAGACCAACGCTACTCTCGGAGCTCAAGATCATACCGGCATGCCGTAATGCGGCAGAGATCTTGGCCGGCCGCATGCAGAAGGCCGTTATTCTCGGTTCGTTGCGTCTGCTCAGGACTCACGATTCTCGGAGCCAGTGACCACTTACCCCGCGGTGCGGGGAGTGGTCATTGGCTAATTATACTAGCGCGTCCGCCCACTGGGTCGGAGCAGTGGGGAGTACGGACCCGACTAGGCTTGTTTAGACGACAGATAATAATAATAATAATAATAATAATAATAATAATAATAATAATAATAATAACTTACTTTACGAGCAGGGGAGACTAAACAACATCTGAACAGTCTCTGGTGAGTAGCGCCACCACTTTCCTGAGCTTAGGATGCAAAATCGGACCGGCAGCTAATGCGCATCCGGGAGAGAAAAGCTTTTTCTCTCTGGTGCCGGCCGTGGGCCTGCTGGGCTAACCACCTTGCAGGCCCTCAACTCTGGTTCCTGTCACTAGAGGACAGGGCCCCCACAACCGACCCCATTCGGATAGGGGTCAAGGGCAAGGTGGAGGGGCCCAAACCGATGGACAGCCCAATGACGACTCTGGCAATGGACATGGACAACGTTTTGAGTGGACCGACGGACTGAGAGACGACCTGATGCGGTGCTACGAGAGTAGTGAGCCCGCCCGAAGGGGATACATGGCGAGAATGCATGCACTGTGGTGCGTGGCACACCCGGAGCATGCCGCCTTTTCCGCCCAAAATCTCAGGGATTATGTATCCCATCTTCGTGGCCGTGGCTATGTTCGTGCCCCACCGAGGCCGGTTGAGCAGGCGGTAGAAATACCGCCAGTGCGATTGGTGGAGGAGAGGGTGCGCCTGGAAGCACCGAGAACCCACAACATCGGGACCCGGAGGATGCTTCACAGAGTGAAGCCCCTCAGGCCAGAACAACTGGCCCTAGTGGATGCAGAGGTTCGTAGTGCGCTTACAGAAGAGGCCGACATCTGGCAGATCAACTGTGCCGTGTATGACGCAGTTCAGGCTCTTTCTGGGAGAGAGGGAGGTGACAGATCCTTCGATCCCTCTAGGAAGCATGAACAGCGCATACACAAGATGGAGGCTAAGATCAAGTCGGCGAGACAACACGCGTCTCGTATCCAATGTGTGATGGACTACTTAGCGGCTAATAGACCATTTACGCACGCAGTGCGGCAAATCGCTGCAAAACTGCGGAGATCCCATCACACATTGAATCGAGGAGTGCTGCTCACCATCAAGCAGCATTGCCTTGAGAGGATACGAATGCTGGTGACTGCAAAAAAGTCACTAGTGAGGCGGGCGAGGGCTTTCTCAGAGAACAAACAGTTCCGCGAGAAACCCTCTCGCCTATTCCAATTGCCTCCGCGTGTTGTGGATAATCCGCCGGCCGCTGATCGGGTGGAATCCTTCTGGAAAGGTATCTACGAGCATCCGCAACCACTCAACCGAGACACTCCAGCCCTGACGCAGTTTGAAGCTTTCTGTAGGAGGCTTCAACAGCCTGAGCCCGAAATACTGCGTCAACCGATAACCACGGATGAAGTTCGGAGAGCCCTTGAGGGTTCGAAGAACTTTGCTGCTCCAGGCCCTGATGGCCTCAATAACTATTGGTGGAAAAAGTTACCGAGCACCCACCACCATTTGGCCAGAATATTCAGTTCTTGGCTGAACGGAGAGCAGCTGATTCCGGAATGGTTTGTCGAGGGGCGAACCGTGCTAATCCCGAAGAACGGAGATTTGTCGGATCCTAAGAATTACAGACCGATAGCATGCTTGAATACGTGTTACAAGATGTTTACACGCATCTTGTATATGCGTACTCTCCAAGCAGTTGACCCGGTGTTCGAACGGATATATGAGCAAAAAGGGTCGAAGAGGGGTTCCGCGGGCTGTAAGGAGAACCTGCTGATCGATAGATGTATCACGCAGGACTCCGTGCAGTATAAGCGGAATCTTTCTATGGCCTGGATCGACTATCGCAAGGCATTCGATACAACATCACATGAGTTGTTGTTGTACTTACTCGAATGCCTTGCGGTACCCGATCAAATAGTGAGATGCATCGAACAACTGATGCCGCTCTGGAGGACTCGCTTCACCATAACATCAGGTGAAAGCAGGGTCCAAACAGAGCCGGTCATCATAAGAAGAGGTGTTTTTCAGGGAGATTCCCTCAGCCCTCTTCTCTTCTGCATCTCACTAATGCCATTATCCGTTGCGCTCAGGAAAACCCGGGGATATAACTGTGGTGTTCTCGGTGGTTCCAGATCAACGCTACTCTCGGAGCTCAAGATCATACCGGCATGCCGTAATGCGGCAGAGATCTTGGCCAGCCGCATGCAGAAGGCCGTTATTCTCGGTTCGTTGCGTCTGCTCAGGACTCACGATTCTCGGAGCCAGTGACCACTTACCCCGCGGTGCGGGGAGTGGTCATTGGTTAATTATACTAGCGCGTCCGCCCACTGGGTCGGAGCAGTGGGGAGTACGGACCCGACTAGGCTTGTTTAGACTACAAATACATAATAATAATAATAATAATAATAATAAAATTAATAATAATAATAATAATGGTTCCAGACCAACGCTACTCTCGGAGCTCAAGATCATACCGGCATGCCGTAATGCGGCAGAGAACTTGGCCGGCCGCATGCAGAAGGCCGTTATTCTCGGTTCGTTGCGTCTGCTCAGGACTCACGATTCTCGGAGCCAGTGACCACTTACCCCGCGGTGCGGGGAGTGGTCATTGGTTAATTTTACTAGCGCGTTCGCCCACTGGGTCGGAGCAGTGGGGAGTACGGACCCGACTAGATTTGTTAAAACGGAAAACAATCATAATAATAAATATACTTTAATGTCATTGAGAACAAATCTTGTAGAAAAAGCTTGTAAATAACAGTAAGAATGTAGATAGAATATATACAATGCTGATAAAATATATATGAAAAACATAAAACTATCTGAAATAAGAGATGAACATATAAAGTAATAGGAACGACACCGTTCAGAGTCACAAAAACGCAGTTAAAATATCCGTCTCTATTTCGGTTCTGGCTCCATCTAGAGACCTATCTGCCTGAACTATCATCATATATCATCACTTGCATTCGATATGGCCTTGCTGTGATCTCAATTGCGATAAGAGCAAAGCTGAAACAGAATAATCAATCTAACTTTGTCATTTTCGATTGTCTGTCTTTCATATTGGAGTCAGACATGACTTCGGTGTTTGAAAGGTCATAAGATCTCTTTCTACCACGATACCGTCGTTCAGTTCCTCTCTGGAGCTCGAGTAGAAGGCTTTAGGGATCCTTTCACCACACTTTCCATTTATATCCGTCTCTATTTCGGTTCTGGCTCCATCTAGAGACCTATCTGCCTGAACTATCATCATATATCATCACTTGCATTCGATATGGCCTTGCTGTGATCTCAATTGCGATAAGAGCAAAGCTGAAACAGAATAATCAATCTAACTTTGTCATTTTCGATTGTCTGTCTTTCATATTGGAGTCAGACATGACTTCGGTGTTTGAAAGGTCATAAGATCTCTTTCTACCACGATACCGTCGTTCAGTTCCTCTCTGGAGCTCGAGTAGAAGGCTTTAGGGATCCTTTCACCACACTTTCCATTTATATCCGTCTCTATTTCGGTTCTGGCTCCATCTAGAGACCTATCTGCCTGAACTATCATCATATATCATCACTTGCATTCGATATGGCCTTGCTGTGATCTCAATTGCGATAAGAGCAAAGCTGAAACAGAATAATCAATCTAACTTTGTCATTTTCGATTGTCTGTCTTTCATATTGGAGTCAGACATGACTTCGGTGTTTGAAAGGTCATAAGATCTCTTTCTACCACGATACCGTCGTTCAGTTCCTCTCTGGAGCTCGAGTAGAAGGCTTTAGGGATCCTTTCACCACACTTTCCATTTATATCCGTCTCTATTTCGGTTCTGGCTCCATCTAGAGACCTATCTGCCTGAACTATCATCATATATCATCACTTGCATTCGATATGGCCTTGCTGTGATCTCAATTGCGATAAGAGCAAAGCTGAAACAGAATAATCAATCTAACTTTGTCATTTTCGATTGTCTGTCTTTCATATTGGAGTCAGACATGACTTCGGTGTTTGAAAGGTCATAAGATCTCTTTCTACCACGATACCGTCGTTCAGTTCCTCTCTGGAGCTCGAGTAGAAGGCTTTAGGGATCCTTTCACCACACTTTCCATTTATATCCGTCTCTATTTCGGTTCTGGCTCCATCTAGAGACCTATCTGCCTGAACTATCATCATATATCATCACTTGCATTCGATATGGCCTTGCTGTGATCTCAATTGCGATAAGAGCAAAGCTGAAACAGAATAATCAATCTAACTTTGTCATTTTCGATTGTCTGTCTTTCATATTGGAGTCAGACATGACTTCGGTGTTTGAAAGGTCATAAGATCTCTTTCTACCACGATACCGTCGTTCAGTTCCTCTCTGGAGCTCGAGTAGAAGGCTTTAGGGATCCTTTCACCACACTTTCCATTTATATCCGTCTCTATTTCGGTTCTGGCTCCATCTAGAGACCTATCTGCCTGAACTATCATCATATATCATCACTTGCATTCGATATGGCCTTGCTGTGATCTCAATTGCGATAAGAGCAAAGCTGAAACAGAATAATCAATCTAACTTTGTCATTTTCGATTGTCTGTCTTTCATATTGGAGTCAGACATGACTTCGGTGTTTGAAAGGTCATAAGATCTCTTTCTACCACGATACCGTCGTTCAGTTCCTCTCTGGAGCTCGAGTAGAAGGCTTTAGGGATCCTTTCACCACACTTTCCATTTATATCCGTCTCTATTTCGGTTCTGGCTCCATCTAGAGACCTATCTGCCTGAACTATCATCATATATCATCACTTGCATTCGATATGGCCTTGCTGTGATCTCAATTGCGATAAGAGCAAAGCTGAAACAGAATAATCAATCTAACTTTGTCATTTTCGATTGTCTGTCTTTCATATTGGAGTCAGACATGACTTCGGTGTTTGAAAGGTCATAAGATCTCTTTCTACCACGATACCGTCGTTCAGTTCCTCTCTGGAGCTCGAGTAGAAGGCTTTAGGGATCCTTTCACCACACTTTCCATTTATATCCGTCTCTATTTCGGTTCTGGCTCCATCTAGAGACCTATCTGCCTGAACTATCATCATATATCATCACTTGCATTCGATATGGCCTTGCTGTGATCTCAATTGCGATAAGAGCAAAGCTGAAACAGAATAATCAATCTAACTTTGTCATTTTCGATTGTCTGTCTTTCATATTGGAGTCAGACATGACTTCGGTGTTTGAAAGGTCATAAGATCTCTTTCTACCACGATACCGTCGTTCAGTTCCTCTCTGGAGCTCGAGTAGAAGGCTTTAGGGATCCTTTCACCACACTTTCCATTTATATCCGTCTCTATTTCGGTTCTGGCTCCATCTAGAGACCTATCTGCCTGAACTATCATCATATATCATCACTTGCATTCGATATGGCCTTGCTGTGATCTCAATTGCGATAAGAGCAAAGCTGAAACAGAATAATCAATCTAACTTTGTCATTTTCGATTGTCTGTCTTTCATATTGGAGTCAGACATGACTTCGGTGTTTGAAAGGTCATAAGATCTCTTTCTACCACGATACCGTCGTTCAGTTCCTCTCTGGAGCTCGAGTAGAAGGCTTTAGGGATCCTTTCACCACACTTTCCATTTATATCCGTCTCTATTTCGGTTCTGGCTCCATCTAGAGACCTATCTGCCTGAACTATCATCATATATCATCACTTGCATTCGATATGGCCTTGCTGTGATCTCAATTGCGATAAGAGCAAAGCTGAAACAGAATAATCAATCTAACTTTGTCATTTTCGATTGTCTGTCTTTCATATTGGAGTCAGACATGACTTCGGTGTTTGAAAGGTCATAAGATCTCTTTCTACCACGATACCGTCGTTCAGTTCCTCTCTGGAGCTCGAGTAGAAGGCTTTAGGGATCCTTTCACCACACTTTCCATTTATATCCGTCTCTATTTCGGTTCTGGCTCCATCTAGAGACCTATCTGCCTGAACTATCATCATATATCATCACTTGCATTCGATATGGCCTTGCTGTGATCTCAATTGCGATAAGAGCAAAGCTGAAACAGAATAATCAATCTAACTTTGTCATTTTCGATTGTCTGTCTTTCATATTGGAGTCAGACATGACTTCGGTGTTTGAAAGGTCATAAGATCTCTTTCTACCACGATACCGTCGTTCAGTTCCTCTCTGGAGCTCGAGTAGAAGGCTTTAGGGATCCTTTCACCACACTTTCCATTTATATCCGTCTCTATTTCGGTTCTGGCTCCATCTAGAGACCTATCTGCCTGAACTATCATCATATATCATCACTTGCATTCGATATGGCCTTGCTGTGATCTCAATTGCGATAAGAGCAAAGCTGAAACAGAATAATCAATCTAACTTTGTCATTTTCGATTGTCTGTCTTTCATATTGGAGTCAGACATGACTTCGGTGTTTGAAAGGTCATAAGATCTCTTTCTACCACGATACCGTCGTTCAGTTCCTCTCTGGAGCTCGAGTAGAAGGCTTTAGGGATCCTTTCACCACACTTTCCATTTATATCCGTCTCTATTTCGGTTCTGGCTCCATCTCGAGACCTATCTGCCTGAACTATCATCATATATCATCACTTGCATTCGATATGGCCTTGCTGTGATCTCAATTGCGATAAGAGCAAAGCTGAAACAGAATAATCAATCTAACTTTGTCATTTTCGATTGTCTGTCTTTCATATTGGAGTCAGACATGACTTCGGTGTTTGAAAGGTCATAAGATCTCTTTCTACCACGATACCGTCGTTCAGTTCCTCTCTGGAGCTCGAGTAGAAGGCTTTAGGGATCCTTTCACCACACTTTCCATTTATATCCGTCTCTATTTCGGTTCTGGCTCCATCTAGAGACCTATCTGCCTGAACTATCATCATATATCATCACTTGCATTCGATATGGCCTTGCTGTGATCTCAATTGCGATAAGAGCAAAGCTGAAACAGAATAATCAATCTAACTTTGTCATTTTCGATTGTCTGTCTTTCATATTGGAGTCAGACATGACTTCGGTGTTTGAAAGGTCATAAGATCTCTTTCTACCACGATACCGTCGTTCAGTTCCTCTCTGGAGCTCGAGTAGAAGGCTTTAGGGATCCTTTCACCACACTTTCCATTTATATCCGTCTCTATTTCGGTTCTGGCTCCATCTAGAGACCTATCTGCCTGAACTATCATCATATATCATCACTTGCATTCGATATGGCCTTGCTGTGATCTCAATTGCGATAAGAGCAAAGCTGAAACAGAATAATCAATCTAACTTTGTCATTTTCGATTGTCTGTCTTTCATATTGGAGTCAGACATGACTTCGGTGTTTGAAAGGTCATAAGATCTCTTTCTACCACGATACCGTCGTTCAGTTCCTCTCTGGAGCTCGAGTAGAAGGCTTTAGGGATCCTTTCACCACACTTTCCATTTATATCCGTCTCTATTTCGGTTCTGGCTCCATCTAGAGACCTATCTGCCTGAACTATCATCATATATCATCACTTGCATTCGATATGGCCTTGCTGTGATCTCAATTGCGATAAGAGCAAAGCTGAAACAGAATAATCAATCTAACTTTGTCATTTTCGATTGTCTGTCTTTCATATTGGAGTCAGACATGACTTCGGTGTTTGAAAGGTCATAAGATCTCTTTCTACCACGATACCGTCGTTCAGTTCCTCTCTGGAGCTCGAGTAGAAGGCTTTAGGGATCCTTTCACCACACTTTCCATTTATATCCGTCTCTATTTCGGTTCTGGCTCCATCTAGAGACCTATCTGCCTGAACTATCATCATATATCATCACTTGCATTCGATATGGCCTTGCTGTGATCTCAATTGCGATAAGAGCAAAGCTGAAACAGAATAATCAATCTAACTTTGTCATTTTCGATTGTCTGTCTTTCATATTGGAGTCAGACATGACTTCGGTGTTTGAAAGGTCATAAGATCTCTTTCTACCACGATACCGTCGTTCAGTTCCTCTCTGGAGCTCGAGTAGAAGGCTTTAGGGATCCTTTCACCACACTTTCCATTTATATCCGTCTCTATTTCGGTTCTGGCTCCATCTAGAGACCTATCTGCCTGAACTATCATCATATATCATCACTTGCATTCGATATGGCCTTGCTGTGATCTCAATTGCGATAAGAGCAAAGCTGAAACAGAATAATCAATCTAACTTTGTCATTTTCGATTGTCTGTCTTTCATATTGGAGTCAGACATGACTTCGGTGTTTGAAAGGTCATAAGATCTCTTTCTACCACGATACCGTCGTTCAGTTCCTCTCTGGAGCTCGAGTAGAAGGCTTTAGGGATCCTTTCACCACACTTTCCATTTATATCCGTCTCTATTTCGGTTCTGGCTCCATCTAGAGACCTATCTGCCTGAACTATCATCATATATCATCACTTGCATTCGATATGGCCTTGCTGTGATCTCAATTGCGATAAGAGCAAAGCTGAAACAGAATAATCAATCTAACTTTGTCATTTTCGATTGTCTGTCTTTCATATTGGAGTCAGACATGACTTCGGTGTTTGAAAGGTCATAAGATCTCTTTCTACCACGATACCGTCGTTCAGTTCCTCTCTGGAGCTCGAGTAGAAGGCTTTAGGGATCCTTTCACCACACTTTCCATTTATATCCGTCTCTATTTCGGTTCTGGCTCCATCTAGAGACCTATCTGCCTGAACTATCATCATATATCATCACTTGCATTCGATATGGCCTTGCTGTGATCTCAATTGCGATAAGAGCAAAGCTGAAACAGAATAATCAATCTAAATTTTGTATCATTCAAGAATATCGTAGTATGTAAACTTTCAATCACAATACGTAGTTGCATCCTCTGTGGGTCGTTAAAATTAGAAACGTTCACAACACTCATTTATACACAACATCTCATAATTCGTTTCTGTTTGCTCCATCTAGAGACATATATGCCTGACTATCATATATATATCACTTGCATTCGACGTCCATGCTAGTGATCTCAATTGCACTCAGAAAGCTGACATAGACCGAATGTGGATCCATGTCATCCACACTTAGCCATTTATACTCCGATCTAATAGGGACCCCCCCCCCGGACGAACCGACTTTATTTCGGTTCTGGCTCCATCTAGAGACCTATCTGCCTGAACTATCATCATATATCATCACTTGCATTCGATATGGCCTTGCTGTGATCTCAATTGCGATAAGAGCAAAGCTGAAACAGAATAATCAATCTAACTTTGTCATTTTCGATTGTCTGTCTTTCATATTGGAGTCAGACATGACTTCGGTGTTTGAAAGGTCATAAGATCTCTTTCTACCACGATACCGTCGTTCAGTTCCTCTCTGGAGCTCGAGTAGAAGGCTTTAGGGATCCTTTCACCACACTTTCCATTTATATCCGTCTCTATTTCGGTTCTGGCTCCATCTAGAGACCTATCTGCCTGAACTATCATCATATATCATCACTTGCATTCGATATGGCCTTGCTGTGATCTCAATTGCGATAAGAGCAAAGCTGAAACAGAATAATCAATCTAACTTTGTCATTTTCGATTGTCTGTCTTTCATATTGGAGTCAGACATGACTTCGGTGTTTGAAAGGTCATAAGATCTCTTTCTACCACGATACCGTCGTTCAGTTCCTCTCTGGAGCTCGAGTAGAAGGCTTTAGGGATCCTTTCACCACACTTTCCATTTATATCCGTCTCTATTTCGGTTCTGGCTCCATCTAGAGACCTATCTGCCTGAACTATCATCATATATCATCACTTGCATTCGATATGGCCTTGCTGTGATCTCAATTGCGATAAGAGCAAAGCTGAAACAGAATAATCAATCTAACTTTGTCATTTTCGATTGTCTGTCTTTCATATTGGAGTCAGACATGACTTCGGTGTTTGAAAGGTCATAAGATCTCTTTCTACCACGATACCGTCGTTCAGTTCCTCTCTGGAGCTCGAGTAGAAGGCTTTAGGGATCCTTTCACCACACTTTCCATTTATATCCGTCTCTATTTCGGTTCTGGCTCCATCTAGAGACCTATCTGCCTGAACTATCATCATATATCATCACTTGCATTCGATATGGCCTTGCTGTGATCTCAATTGCGATAAGAGCAAAGCTGAAACAGAATAATCAATCTAACTTTGTCATTTTCGATTGTCTGTCTTTCATATTGGAGTCAGACATGACTTCGGTGTTTGAAAGGTCATAAGATCTCTTTCTACCACGATACCGTCGTTCAGTTCCTCTCTGGAGCTCGAGTAGAAGGCTTTAGGGATCCTTTCACCACACTTTCCATTTATATCCGTCTCTATTTCGGTTCTGGCTCCATCTAGAGACCTATCTGCCTGAACTATCATCATATATCATCACTTGCATTCGATATGGCCTTGCTGTGATCTCAATTGCGATAAGAGCAAAGCTGAAACAGAATAATCAATCTAACTTTGTCATTTTCGATTGTCTGTCTTTCATATTGGAGTCAGACATGACTTCGGTGTTTGAAAGGTCATAAGATCTCTTTCTACCACGATACCGTCGTTCAGTTCCTCTCTGGAGCTCGAGTAGAAGGCTTTAGGGATCCTTTCACCACACTTTCCATTTATATCCGTCTCTATTTCGGTTCTGGCTCCATCTAGAGACCTATCTGCCTGAACTATCATCATATATCATCACTTGCATTCGATATGGCATTGCTGTGATCTCATGGCAAGCTTGCAAACAGAAAAATAATAGAATATAACAATTGATAAATTCGATTGTTCTTATATCTGAGTCAGATATGACTCGGATTTGAAAGGTCATAGAACATCTTTCATCACAAAACGCGTTACAATATCCTCTCTGGGCTCGTAAATTTGAACTTCACATCACTTTATTTAACACTGCATATAATATTATTTCTATAATTATCATCATATATCATCACATACATATATCACACGTGATACACTCGTTCATTACTTTGTAAAGCTAAGAGTAGAAAGCTTACATAGACTTCGATTGTGGATCCTTTCTCCACACTTTCCATTTATATCCGTCTCTATTTCGGTTCTGGCTCCATCTAGAGACCTATCTGCCTGAACTATCATCATATATCATCACTTGCATTCGATATGGCCTTGCTGTGATCTCAATTGCGATAAGAGCAAAGCTGAAACAGAATAATCAATCTAACTTTGTCATTTTCGATTGTCTGTCTTTCATATTGGAGTCAGACATGACTTCGGTGTTTGAAAGGTCATAAGATCTCTTTCTACCACGATACCGTCGTTCAGTTCCTCTCTGGAGCTCGAGTAGAAGGCTTTAGGGATCCTTTCACCACACTTTCCATTTATATCCGTCTCTATTTCGGTTCTGGCTCCATCTAGAGACCTATCTGCCTGAACTATCATCATATATCATCACTTGCATTCGATATGGCCTTGCTGTGATCTCAATTGCGATAAGAGCAAAGCTGAAACAGAATAATCAATCTAACTTTGTCATTTTCGATTGTCTGTCTTTCATATTGGAGTCAGACATGACTTCGGTGTTTGAAAGGTCATAAGATCTCTTTCTACCACGATACCGTCGTTCAGTTCCTCTCTGGAGCTCGAGTAGAAGGCTTTAGGGATCCTTTCACCACACTTTCCATTTATATCCGTCTCTATTTCGGTTCTGGCTCCATCTAGAGACCTATCTGCCTGAACTATCATCATATATCATCACTTGCATTCGATATGGCCTTGCTGTGATCTCAATTGCGATAAGAGCAAAGCTGAAACAGAATAATCAAATAATATAACTTGTCATTGAGATGTCTGTATGTAACATATCTTTCATTGGAGTCCAGAAACCATTGAAATATCCTCTGTGTCTTAAAATATTGAAAGGTACATAATAACTCATTCATACACAACATGTTATACATATTTATTTCTATATATGCACATATACATCACATATATATACACTCGATACCGTCGTTCAGTTTCTCTTGTAACGCTCGAGTAGAAGGCTTATAGACTCGAATTGGATCCTTTCACCACACTTTCCATTTATATCCGTCTCTATTTCGGTTCTGGCTCCATCTAGAGACCTATCTGCCTGAACTATCATCATATATCATCACTTGCATTCGATATGGCCTTGCTGTGATCTCAATTGCGATAAGAGCAAAGCTGAAACAGAATAATCAATCTAACTTTGTCATTTTCGATTGTCTGTCTTTCATATTGGAGTCAGACATGACTTCGGTGTTTGAAAGGTCATAAGATCTCTTTCTACCACGATACCGTCGTTCAGTTCCTCTCTGGAGCTCGAGTAGAAGGCTTTAGGGATCCTTTCACCACACTTTCCATTTATATCCGTCTCTATTTCGGTTCTGGCTCCATCTAGAGACCTATCTGCCTGAACTATCATCATATATCATCACTTGCATTCGATATGGCCTTGCTGTGATCTCAATTGCGATAAGAGCAAAGCTGAAACAGAATAATCAATCTAACTTTGTCATTTTCGATTGTCTGTCTTTCATATTGGAGTCAGACATGACTTCGGTGTTTGAAAGGTCATAAGATCTCTTTCTACCACGATACCGTCGTTCAGTTCCTCTCTGGAGCTCGAGTAGAAGGCTTTAGGGATCCTTTCACCACACTTTCCATTTATATCCGTCTCTATTTCGGTTCTGGCTCCATCTAGAGACCTATCTGCCTGAACTATCATCATATATCATCACTTGCATTCGATATGGCCTTGCTGTGATCTCAATTGCGATAAGAGCAAAGCTGAAACAGAATAATCAATCTAACTTTGTCATTTTCGATTGTCTGTCTTTCATATTGGAGTCAGACATGACTTCGGTGTTTGAAAGGTCATAAGATCTCTTTCTACCACGATACCGTCGTTCAGTTCCTCTCTGGAGCTCGAGTAGAAGGCTTTAGGGATCCTTTCACCACACTTTCCATTTATATCCGTCTCTATTTCGGTTCTGGCTCCATCTAGAGACCTATCTGCCTGAACTATCATCATATATCATCACTTGCATTCGATATGGCCTTGCTGTGATCTCAATTGCGATAAGAGCAAAGCTGAAACAGAATAATCAATCTAACTTTGTCATTTTCGATTGTCTGTCTTTCATATTGGAGTCAGACATGACTTCGGTGTTTGAAAGGTCATAAGATCACTTTCTACCACGATACCGTCGTTCAATTCCTCTCTGGAGCTCGTTAAATTAACTTTCACATCACTTTATTTATACCAACATCATATAATATTTATTTCTATAATATCATCATATATCATCACTTCATTATACCCCATACTCACGTCATACTAGTAAGCAACAGTCAGAAAGCTTAATAGAGAATTTGGATCTTTTCATCCACACTTTCCATTTATATCCGTCTCTATATTAGGTTCTGGCTCCATCTAGAGACCAATATCTGCCTGAACTATCATCATATATCATCACTTGCATTCGATATGGCCTTGCTGTGATCTCAATTGCGATAAGAGCAAAGCTGAAACAGAATAATCAATCTAACTTTGTCATTTTCGATTGTCTGTCTTTCATATTGGAGTCAGACATGACTTCGGTGTTTGAAAGGTCATAAGATCTCTTTCTACCACGATACCGTCGTTCAGTTCCTCTCTGGAGCTCGAGTAGAAGGCTTTAGGGATCCTTTCACCACACTTTCCATTTATATCCGTCTCTATTTCGGTTCTGGCTCCATCTAGAGACCTATCTGCCTGAACTATCATCATATATCATCACTTGCATTCGATATGGCCTTGCTGTGATCTCAATTGCGAAAAGAGAGCAAAGCTGAAACAGAATAAATATAATCAATTGCTAACATCAATTATCCAATACTCTAACAATCACAACATTATACAGGAAAGACACCACTCAAACACAATATTTCGGTTCGTTGCGTCAACATCTTGCTGCTACCTATCGCCTGAACTATCATCAAATATCATCACTTGCATTCGATATGGCCTTGCTGTGATCTCAATTGCGATAAGAGCAAAGCTGAAACAGAATCATCTCAACTAACTTTGTCATTTCGATCGTCTGTCTTACATATTGGAGTCGACATGCTTCGGTCGTTTGAAAGTGAACATAAGATCTCTTCCGTACCTCGTTACAGTTCCGTCTCCTCTGGAGCTCGAGTAGAAGGCTTTAGGGATCCTTTCACCACACTTTCCATTTATATCCGTCTCTATTCGGTTAGCCATCTATAGACCTATCTGCCTGAACTATCATCATAATCATCACTTGCATTCGATATGGCCTTGCTGTGATCTCAATTGCGATAAGAGCAAACTGAAACAGAATAATCAATCTAACTTTGTCATTTTCGATTGTCTGTCTTTCATATTGGAGTCAGACATGACTTCGGTGTTTGAAAGGTCATAAGATCTCTTTCTACCACGATACCGTCGTTCAGTTCCTCTCTGGAGCTCGAGTAGAAGGCTTTAGGGATCCTTTCACCACACTTTCCATTTATATCCGTCTCTATTTCGGTTCTGGCTCCATCTAGAGACCTATCTGCCTGAACTATCATCATATATCATCACTTGCATTCGATATGGCCTTGCTGTGATCTCAATTGCGATAAGAGCAAAGCTGAAACAGAATAATCAATCTAACTTTGTCATTTTCGATTGTCTGTCTTTCATATTGGAGTCAGACATGACTTCGGTGTTTGAAAGGTCATAAGATCTCTTTCTACCACGATACCGTCGTTCAGTTCCTCTCTGGAGCTCGAGTAGAAGGCTTTAGGGATCCTTTCACCACACTTTCCATTTATATCCGTCTCTATTTCGGTTCTGGCTCCATCTAGAGACCTATCTGCCTGAACTATCATCATATATCATCACTTGCATTCGATATGGCCTTGCTGTGATCTCAATTGCGATAAGAGCAAAGCTGAAACAGAATAATCAATCTAACTTTGTCATTTTCGATTGTCTGTCTTTCATATTGGAGTCAGACATGACTTCGGTGTTTGAAAGGTCATAAGATCTCTTTCTACCACGATACCGTCGTTCAGTTCCTCTCTGGAGCTCGAGTAGAAGGCTTTAGGGATCCTTTCACCACACTTTCCATTTATATCCGTCTCTATTTCGGTTCTGGCTCCATCTAGAGACCTATCTGCCTGAACTATCATCATATATCATCACTTGCATTCGATATGGCCTTGCTGTGATCTCAATTGCGATAAGAGCAAAGCTGAAACAGAATAATCAATCTAACTTTGTCATTTTCGATTGTCTGTCTTTCATATTGGAGTCAGACATGACTTCGGTGTTTGAAAGGTCATAAGATCTCTTTCTACCACGATACCGTCGTTCAGTTCCTCTCTGGAGCTCGAGTAGAAGGCTTTAGGGATCCTTTCACCACACTTTCCATTTATATCCGTCTCTATTTCGGTTCTGGCTCCATCTAGAGACCTATCTGCCTGAACTATCATCATATATCATCACTTGCATTCGATATGGCCTTGCTGTGATCTCAATTGCGATAAGAGCAAAGCTGAAACAGAATAATCAATCTAACTTTGTCATTTTCGATTGTCTGTCTTTCATATTGGAGTCAGACATGACTTCGGTGTTTGAAAGGTCATAAGATCTCTTTCTACCACGATACCGTCGTTCAGTTCCTCTCTGGAGCTCGAGTAGAAGGCTTTAGGGATCCTTTCACCACACTTTCCATTTATATCCGTCTCTATTTCGGTTCTGGCTCCATCTAGAGACCTATCTGCCTGAACTATCATCATATATCATCACTTGCATTCGATATGGCCTTGCTGTGATCTCAATTGCGATAAGAGCAAAGCTGAAACAGAATAATCAATCTAACTTTGTCATTTTCGATTGTCTGTCTTTCATATTGGAGTCAGACATGACTTCGGTGTTTGAAAGGTCATAAGATCTCTTTCTACCACGATACCGTCGTTCAGTTCCTCTCTGGAGCTCGAGTAGAAGGCTTTAGGGATCCTTTCACCACACTTTCCATTTATATCCGTCTCTATTTCGGTTCTGGCTCCATCTAGAGACCTATCTGCCTGAACTATCATCATATATCATCACTTGCATTCGATATGGCCTTGCTGTGATCTCAATTGCGATAAGAGCAAAGCTGAAACAGAATAATCAATCTAACTTTGTCATTTTCGATTGTCTGTCTTTCATATTGGAGTCAGACATGACTTCGGTGTTTGAAAGGTCATAAGATCTCTTTCTACCACGATACCGTCGTTCAGTTCCTCTCTGGAGCTCGAGTAGAAGGCTTTAGGGATCCTTTCACCACACTTTCCATTTATATCCGTCTCTATTTCGGTTCTGGCTCCATCTAGAGACCTATCTGCCTGAACTATCATCATATATCATCACTTGCATTCGATATGGCCTTGCTGTGATCTCAATTGCGATAAGAGCAAAGCTGAAACAGAATAATCAATCTAACTTTGTCATTTTCGATTGTCTGTCTTTCATATTGGAGTCAGACATGACTTCGGTGTTTGAAAGGTCATAAGATCTCTTTCTACCACGATACCGTCGTTCAGTTCCTCTCTGGAGCTCGAGTAGAAGGCTTTAGGGATCCTTTCACCACACTTTCCATTTATATCCGTCTCTTTTTCGGTTCTGGCTCCATCTAGAGACCTATCTGCCTGAACTATCATCATATATCATCACTTGCATTCGATATGGCCTTGCTGTGATCTCAATTGCGATAAGAGCAAAGCTGAAACAGAATAATCAATCTAACTTTGTCATTTTCGATTGTCTGTCTTTCATATTGGAGTCAGACATGACTTCGGTGTTTGAAAGGTCATAAGATCTCTTTCTACCACGATACCGTCGTTCAGTTCCTCTCTGGAGCTCGAGTAGAAGGCTTTAGGGATCCTTTCACCACACTTTCCATTTATATCCGTCTCTATTTCGGTTCTGGCTCCATCTAGAGACCTATCTGCCTGAACTATCATCATATATCATCACTTGCATTCGATATGGCCTTGCTGTGATCTCAATTGCGATAAGAGCAAAGCTGAAACAGAATAATCAATCTAACTTTGTCATTTTCGATTGTCTGTCTTTCATATTGGAGTCAGACATGACTTCGGTGTTTGAAAGGTCATAAGATCTCTTTCTACCACGATACCGTCGTTCAGTTCCTCTCTGGAGCTCGAGTAGAAGGCTTTAGGGATCCTTTCACCACACTTTCCATTTATATCCGTCTCTATTTCGGTTCTGGCTCCATCTAGAGACCTATCTGCCTGAACTATCATCATATATCATCACTTGCATTCGATATGGCCTTGCTGTGATCTCAATTGCGATAAGAGCAAAGCTGAAACAGAATAATCAATCTAACTTTGTCATTTTCGATTGTCTGTCTTTCATATTGGAGTCAGACATGACTTCGGTGTTTGAAAGGTCATAAGATCTCTTTCTACCACGATACCGTCGTTCAGTTCCTCTCTGGAGCTCGAGTAGAAGGCTTTAGGGATCCTTTCACCACACTTTCCATTTATATCCGTCTCTATTTCGGTTCTGGCTCCATCTAGAGACCTATCTGCCTGAACTATCATCATATATCATCACTTGCATTCGATATGGCCTTGCTGTGATCTCAATTGCGATAAGAGCAAAGCTGAAACAGAATAATCAATCTAACTTTGTCATTTTCGATTGTCTGTCTTTCATATTGGAGTCAGACATGACTTCGGTGTTTGAAAGGTCATAAGATCTCTTTCTACCACGATACCGTCGTTCAGTTCCTCTCTGGAGCTCGAGTAGAAGGCTTTAGGGATCCTTTCACCACACTTTCCATTTATATCCGTCTCTATTTCGGTTCTGGCTCCATCTAGAGACCTATCTGCCTGAACTATCATCATATATCATCACTTGCATTCGATATGGCCTTGCTGTGATCTCAATTGCGATAAGAGCAAAGCTGAAACAGAATAATCAATCTAACTTTGTCATTTTCGATTGTCTGTCTTTCATATTGGAGTCAGACATGACTTCGGTGTTTGAAAGGTCATAAGATCTCTTTCTACCACGATACCGTCGTTCAGTTCCTCTCTGGAGCTCGAGTAGAAGGCTTTAGGGATCCTTTCACCACACTTTCCATTTATATCCGTCTCTATTTCGGTTCTGGCTCCATCTAGAGACCTATCTGCCTGAACTATCATCATATATCATCACTTGCATTCGATATGGCCTTGCTGTGATCTCAATTGCGATAAGAGCAAAGCTGAAACAGAATAATCAATCTAACTTTGTCATTTTCGATTGTCTGTCTTTCATATTGGAGTCAGACATGACTTCGGTGTTTGAAAGGTCATAAGATCTCTTTCTACCACGATACCGTCGTTCAGTTCCTCTCTGGAGCTCGAGTAGAAGGCTTTAGGGATCCTTTCACCACACTTTCCATTTATATCCGTCTCTATTTCGGTTCTGGCTCCATCTAGAGACCTATCTGCCTGAACTATCATCATATATCATCACTTGCATTCGATATGGCCTTGCTGTGATCTCAATTGCGATAAGAGCAAAGCTGAAACAGAATAATCAATCTAACTTTGTCATTTTCGATTGTCTGTCTTTCATATTGGAGTCAGACATGACTTCGGTGTTTGAAAGGTCATAAGATCTCTTTCTACCACGATACCGTCGTTCAGTTCCTCTCTGGAGCTCGAGTAGAAGGCTTTAGGGATCCTTTCACCACACTTTCCATTTATATCCGTCTCTATTTCGGTTCTGGCTCCATCTAGAGACCTATCTGCCTGAACTATCATCATATATCATCACTTGCATTCGATATGGCCTTGCTGTGATCTCAATTGCGATAAGAGCAAAGCTGAAACAGAATAATCAATCTAACTTTGTCATTTTCGATTGTCTGTCTTTCATATTGGAGTCAGATATGACTTCGGTGTTTGAAAGGTCATAAGATCTCTTTCTACCACGATACCGTCGTTCAGTTCCTCTCTGGAGCTCGAGTAGAAGGCTTTAGGGATCCTTTCACCACACTTTCCATTTATATCCGTCTCTATTTCGGTTCTGGCTCCATCTAGAGACCTATCTGCCTGAACTATCATCATATATCATCACTTGCATTCGATATGGCCTTGCTGTGATCTCAATTGCGATAAGAGCAAAGCTGAAACAGAATAATCAATCTAACTTTGTCATTTTCGATTGTCTGTCTTTCATATTGGAGTCAGACATGACTTCGGTGTTTGAAAGGTCATAAGATCTCTTTCTACCACGATACCGTCGTTCAGTTCCTCTCTGGAGCTCGAGTAGAAGGCTTTAGGGATCCTTTCACCACACTTTCCATTTATATCCGTCTCTATTTCGGTTCTGGCTCCATCTAGAGACCTATCTGCCTGAACTATCATCATATATCATCACTTGCATTCGATATGGCCTTGCTGTGATCTCAATTGCGATAAGAGCAAAGCTGAAACAGAATAATCAATCTAACTTTGTCATTTTCGATTGTCTGTCTTTCATATTGGAGTCAGACATGACTTCGGTGTTTGAAAGGTCATAAGATCTCTTTCTACCACGATACCGTCGTTCAGTTCCTCTCTGGAGCTCGAGTAGAAGGCTTTAGGGATCCTTTCACCACACTTTCCATTTATATCCGTCTCTATTTCGGTTCTGGCTCCATCTAGAGACCTATCTGCCTGAACTATCATCATATATCATCACTTGCATTCGATATGGCCTTGCTGTGATCTCAATTGCGATAAGAGCAAAGCTGAAACAGAATAATCAATCTAACTTTGTCATTTTCGATTGTCTGTCTTTCATATTGGAGTCAGACATGACTTCGGTGTTTGAAAGGTCATAAGATCTCTTTCTACCACGATACCGTCGTTCAGTTCCTCTCTGGAGCTCGAGTAGAAGGCTTTAGGGATCCTTTCACCACACTTTCCATTTATATCCGTCTCTATTTCGGTTCTGGCTCCATCTAGAGACCTATCTGCCTGAACTATCATCATATATCATCACTTGCATTCGATATGGCCTTGCTGTGATCTCAATTGCGATAAGAGCAAAGCTGAAACAGAATAATCAATCTAACTTTGTCATTTTCGATTGTCTGTCTTTCATATTGGAGTCAGACATGACTTCGGTGTTTGAAAGGTCATAAGATCTCTTTCTACCACGATACCGTCGTTCAGTTCCTCTCTGGAGCTCGAGTAGAAGGCTTTAGGGATCCTTTCACCACACTTTCCATTTATATCCGTCTCTATTTCGGTTCTGGCTCCATCTAGAGACCTATCTGCCTGAACTATCATCATATATCATCACTTGCATTCGATATGGCCTTGCTGTGATCTCAATTGCGATAAGAGCAAAGCTGAAACAGAATAATCAATCTAACTTTGTCATTTTCGATTGTCTGTCTTTCATATTGGAGTCAGACATGACTTCGGTGTTTGAAAGGTCATAAGATCTCTTTCTACCACGATACCGTCGTTCAGTTCCTCTCTGGAGCTCGAGTAGAAGGCTTTAGGGATCCTTTCACCACACTTTCCATTTATATCCGTCTCTATTTCGGTTCTGGCTCCATCTAGAGACCTATCTGCCTGAACTATCATCATATATCATCACTTGCATTCGATATGGCCTTGCTGTGATCTCAATTGCGATAAGAGCAAAGCTGAAACAGAATAATCAATCTAACTTTGTCATTTTCGATTGTCTGTCTTTCATATTGGAGTCAGACATGACTTCGGTGTTTGAAAGGTCATAAGATCTCTTTCTACCACGATACCGTCGTTCAGTTCCTCTCTGGAGCTCGAGTAGAAGGCTTTAGGGATCCTTTCACCACACTTTCCATTTATATCCGTCTCTATTTCGGTTCTGGCTCCATCTAGAGACCTATCTGCCTGAACTATCATCATATATCATCACTTGCATTCGATATGGCCTTGCTGTGATCTCAATTGCGATAAGAGCAAAGCTGAAACAGAATAATCAATCTAACTTTGTCATTTTCGATTGTCTGTCTTTCATATTGGAGTCAGACATGACTTCGGTGTTTGAAAGGTCATAAGATCTCTTTCTACCACGATACCGTCGTTCAGTTCCTCTCTGGAGCTCGAGTAGAAGGCTTTAGGGATCCTTTCACCACACTTTCCATTTATATCCGTCTCTATTTCGGTTCTGGCTCCATCTAGAGACCTATCTGCCTGAACTATCATCATATATCATCACTTGCATTCGATATGGCCTTGCTGTGATCTCAATTGCGATAAGAGCAAAGCTGAAACAGAATAATCAATCTAACTTTGTCATTTTCGATTGTCTGTCTTTCATATTGGAGTCAGATATGACTTCGGTGTTTGAAAGGTCATAAGATCTCTTTCTACCACGATACCGTCGTTCAGTTCCTCTCTGGAGCTCGAGTAGAAGGCTTTAGGGATCCTTTCACCACACTTTCCATTTATATCCGTCTCTATTTCGGTTCTGGCTCCATCTAGAGACCTATCTGCCTGAACTATCATCATATATCATCACTTGCATTCGATATGGCCTTGCTGTGATCTCAATTGCGATAAGAGCAAAGCTGAAACAGAATAATCAATCTAACTTTGTCATTTTCGATTGTCTGTCTTTCATATTGGAGTCAGACATGACTTCGGTGTTTGAAAGGTCATAAGATCTCTTTCTACCACGATACCGTCGTTCAGTTCCTCTCTGGAGCTCGAGTAGAAGGCTTTAGGGATCCTTTCACCACACTTTCCATTTATATCCGTCTCTATTTCGGTTCTGGCTCCATCTAGAGACCTATCTGCCTGAACTATCATCATATATCATCACTTGCATTCGATATGGCCTTGCTGTGATCTCAATTGCGATAAGAGCAAAGCTGAAACAGAATAATCAATCTAACTTTGTCATTTTCGATTGTCTGTCTTTCATATTGGAGTCAGACATGACTTCGGTGTTTGAAAGGTCATAAGATCTCTTTCTACCACGATACCGTCGTTCAGTTCCTCTCTGGAGCTCGAGTAGAAGGCTTTAGGGATCCTTTCACCACACTTTCCATTTATATCCGTCTCTATTTCGGTTCTGGCTCCATCTAGAGACCTATCTGCCTGAACTATCATCATATATCATCACTTGCATTCGATATGGCCTTGCTGTGATCTCAATTGCGATAAGAGCAAAGCTGAAACAGAATAATCAATCTAACTTTGTCATTTTCGATTGTCTGTCTTTCATATTGGAGTCAGACATGACTTCGGTGTTTGAAAGGTCATAAGATCTCTTTCTACCACGATACCGTCGTTCAGTTCCTCTCTGGAGCTCGAGTAGAAGGCTTTAGGGATCCTTTCACCACACTTTCCATTTATATCCGTCTCTATTTCGGTTCTGGCTCCATCTAGAGACCTATCTGCCTGAACTATCATCATATATCATCACTTGCATTCGATATGGCCTTGCTGTGATCTCAATTGCGATAAGAGCAAAGCTGAAACAGAATAATCAATCTAACTTTGTCATTTTCGATTGTCTGTCTTTCATATTGGAGTCAGATATGACTTCGGTGTTTGAAAGGTCATAAGATCTCTTTCTACCACGATACCGTCGTTCAGTTCCTCTCTGGAGCTCGAGTAGAAGGCTTTAGGGATCCTTTCACCACACTTTCCATTTATATCCGTCTCTATTTCGGTTCTGGCTCCATCTAGAGACCTATCTGCCTGAACTATCATCATATATCATCACTTGCATTCGATATGGCCTTGCTGTGATCTCAATTGCGATAAGAGCAAAGCTGAAACAGAATAATCAATCTAACTTTGTCATTTTCGATTGTCTGTCTTTCATATTGGAGTCAGACATGACTTCGGTGTTTGAAAGGTCATAAGATCTCTTTCTACCACGATACCGTCGTTCAGTTCCTCTCTGGAGCTCGAGTAGAAGGCTTTAGGGATCCTTTCACCACACTTTCCATTTATATCCGTCTCTATTTCGGTTCTGGCTCCATCTAGAGACCTATCTGCCTGAACTATCATCATATATCATCACTTGCATTCGATATGGCCTTGCTGTGATCTCAATTGCGATAAGAGCAAAGCTGAAACAGAATAATCAATCTAACTTTGTCATTTTCGATTGTCTGTCTTTCATATTGGAGTCAGACATGACTTCGGTGTTTGAAAGGTCATAAGATCTCTTTCTACCACGATACCGTCGTTCAGTTCCTCTCTGGAGCTCGAGTAGAAGGCTTTAGGGATCCTTTCACCACACTTTCCATTTATATCCGTCTCTATTTCGGTTCTGGCTCCATCTAGAGACCTATCTGCCTGAACTATCATCATATATCATCACTTGCATTCGATATGGCCTTGCTGTGATCTCAATTGCGATAAGAGCAAAGCTGAAACAGAATAATCAATCTAACTTTGTCATTTTCGATTGTCTGTCTTTCATATTGGAGTCAGACATGACTTCGGTGTTTGAAAGGTCATAAGATCTCTTTCTACCACGATACCGTCGTTCAGTTCCTCTCTGGAGCTCGAGTAGAAGGCTTTAGGGATCCTTTCACCACACTTTCCATTTATATCCGTCTCTATTTCGGTTCTGGCTCCATCTAGAGACCTATCTGCCTGAACTATCATCATATATCATCACTTGCATTCGATATGGCCTTGCTGTGATCTCAATTGCGATAAGAGCAAAGCTGAAACAGAATAATCAATCTAACTTTGTCATTTTCGATTGTCTGTCTTTCATATTGGAGTCAGATATGACTTCGGTGTTTGAAAGGTCATAAGATCTCTTTCTACCACGATACCGTCGTTCAGTTCCTCTCTGGAGCTCGAGTAGAAGGCTTTAGGGATCCTTTCACCACACTTTCCATTTATATCCGTCTCTATTTCGGTTCTGGCTCCATCTAGAGACCTATCTGCCTGAACTATCATCATATATCATCACTTGCATTCGATATGGCCTTGCTGTGATCTCAATTGCGATAAGAGCAAAGCTGAAACAGAATAATCAATCTAACTTTGTCATTTTCGATTGTCTGTCTTTCATATTGGAGTCAGATATGACTTCGGTGTTTGAAAGGTCATAAGATCTCTTTCTACCACGATACCGTCGTTCAGTTCCTCTCTGGAGCTCGAGTAGAAGGCTTTAGGGATCCTTTCACCACACTTTCCATTTATATCCGTCTCTATTTCGGTTCTGGCTCCATCTAGAGACCTATCTGCCTGAACTATCATCATATATCATCACTTGCATTCGATATGGCCTTGCTGTGATCTCAATTGCGATAAGAGCAAAGCTGAAACAGAATAATCAATCTAACTTTGTCATTTTCGATTGTCTGTCTTTCATATTGGAGTCAGACATGACTTCGGTGTTTGAAAGGTCATAAGATCTCTTTCTACCACGATACCGTCGTTCAGTTCCTCTCTGGAGCTCGAGTAGAAGGCTTTAGGGATCCTTTCACCACACTTTCCATTTATATCCGTCTCTATTTCGGTTCTGGCTCCATCTAGAGACCTATCTGCCTGAACTATCATCATATATCATCACTTGCATTCGATATGGCCTTGCTGTGATCTCAATTGCGATAAGAGCAAAGCTGAAACAGAATAATCAATCTAACTTTGTCATTTTCGATTGTCTGTCTTTCATATTGGAGTCAGACATGACTTCGGTGTTTGAAAGGTCATAAGATCTCTTTCTACCACGATACCGTCGTTCAGTTCCTCTCTGGAGCTCGAGTAGAAGGCTTTAGGGATCCTTTCACCACACTTTCCATTTATATCCGTCTCTATTTCGGTTCTGGCTCCATCTAGAGACCTATCTGCCTGAACTATCATCATATATCATCACTTGCATTCGATATGGCCTTGCTGTGATCTCAATTGCGATAAGAGCAAAGCTGAAACAGAATAATCAATCTAACTTTGTCATTTTCGATTGTCTGTCTTTCATATTGGAGTCAGACATGACTTCGGTGTTTGAAAGGTCATAAGATCTCTTTCTACCACGATACCGTCGTTCAGTTCCTCTCTGGAGCTCGAGTAGAAGGCTTTAGGGATCCTTTCACCACACTTTCCATTTATATCCGTCTCTATTTCGGTTCTGGCTCCATCTAGAGACCTATCTGCCTGAACTATCATCATATATCATCACTTGCATTCGATATGGCCTTGCTGTGATCTCAATTGCGATAAGAGCAAAGCTGAAACAGAATAATCAATCTAACTTTGTCATTTTCGATTGTCTGTCTTTCATATTGGAGTCAGACATGACTTCGGTGTTTGAAAGGTCATAAGATCTCTTTCTACCACGATACCGTCGTTCAGTTCCTCTCTGGAGCTCGAGTAGAAGGCTTTAGGGATCCTTTCACCACACTTTCCATTTATATCCGTCTCTATTTCGGTTCTGGCTCCATCTAGAGACCTATCTGCCTGAACTATCATCATATATCATCACTTGCATTCGATATGGCCTTGCTGTGATCTCAATTGCGATAAGAGCAAAGCTGAAACAGAATAATCAATCTAACTTTGTCATTTTCGATTGTCTGTCTTTCATATTGGAGTCAGACATGACTTCGGTGTTTGAAAGGTCATAAGATCTCTTTCTACCACGATACCGTCGTTCAGTTCCTCTCTGGAGCTCGAGTAGAAGGCTTTAGGGATCCTTTCACCACACTTTCCATTTATATCCGTCTCTATTTCGGTTCTGGCTCCATCTAGAGACCTATCTGCCTGAACTATCATCATATATCATCACTTGCATTCGATATGGCCTTGCTGTGATCTCAATTGCGATAAGAGCAAAGCTGAAACAGAATAATCAATCTAACTTTGTCATTTTCGATTGTCTGTCTTTCATATTGGAGTCAGACATGACTTCGGTGTTTGAAAGGTCATAAGATCTCTTTCTACCACGATACCGTCGTTCAGTTCCTCTCTGGAGCTCGAGTAGAAGGCTTTAGGGATCCTTTCACCACACTTTCCATTTATATCCGTCTCTATTTCGGTTCTGGCTCCATCTAGAGACCTATCTGCCTGAACTATCATCATATATCATCACTTGCATTCGATATGGCCTTGCTGTGATCTCAATTGCGATAAGAGCAAAGCTGAAACAGAATAATCAATCTAACTTTGTCATTTTCGATTGTCTGTCTTTCATATTGGAGTCAGACATGACTTCGGTGTTTGAAAGGTCATAAGATCTCTTTCTACCACGATACCGTCGTTCAGTTCCTCTCTGGAGCTCGAGTAGAAGGCTTTAGGGATCCTTTCACCACACTTTCCATTTATATCCGTCTCTATTTCGGTTCTGGCTCCATCTAGAGACCTATCTGCCTGAACTATCATCATATATCATCACTTGCATTCGATATGGCCTTGCTGTGATCTCAATTGCGATAAGAGCAAAGCTGAAACAGAATAATCAATCTAACTTTGTCATTTTCGATTGTCTGTCTTTCATATTGGAGTCAGATATGACTTCGGTGTTTGAAAGGTCATAAGATCTCTTTCTACCACGATACCGTCGTTCAGTTCCTCTCTGGAGCTCGAGTAGAAGGCTTTAGGGATCCTTTCACCACACTTTCCATTTATATCCGTCTCTATTTCGGTTCTGGCTCCATCTAGAGACCTATCTGCCTGAACTATCATCATATATCATCACTTGCATTCGATATGGCCTTGCTGTGATCTCAATTGCGATAAGAGCAAAGCTGAAACAGAATAATCAATCTAACTTTGTCATTTTCGATTGTCTGTCTTTCATATTGGAGTCAGACATGACTTCGGTGTTTGAAAGGTCATAAGATCTCTTTCTACCACGATACCGTCGTTCAGTTCCTCTCTGGAGCTCGAGTAGAAGGCTTTAGGGATCCTTTCACCACACTTTCCATTTATATCCGTCTCTATTTCGGTTCTGGCTCCATCTAGAGACCTATCTGCCTGAACTATCATCATATATCATCACTTGCATTCGATATGGCCTTGCTGTGATCTCAATTGCGATAAGAGCAAAGCTGAAACAGAATAATCAATCTAACTTTGTCATTTTCGATTGTCTGTCTTTCATATTGGAGTCAGACATGACTTCGGTGTTTGAAAGGTCATAAGATCTCTTTCTACCACGATACCGTCGTTCAGTTCCTCTCTGGAGCTCGAGTAGAAGGCTTTAGGGATCCTTTCACCACACTTTCCATTTATATCCGTCTCTATTTCGGTTCTGGCTCCATCTAGAGACCTATCTGCCTGAACTATCATCATATATCATCACTTGCATTCGATATGGCCTTGCTGTGATCTCAATTGCGATAAGAGCAAAGCTGAAACAGAATAATCAATCTAACTTTGTCATTTTCGATTGTCTGTCTTTCATATTGGAGTCAGACATGACTTCGGTGTTTGAAAGGTCATAAGATCTCTTTCTACCACGATACCGTCGTTCAGTTCCTCTCTGGAGCTCGAGTAGAAGGCTTTAGGGATCCTTTCACCACACTTTCCATTTATATCCGTCTCTATTTCGGTTCTGGCTCCATCTAGAGACCTATCTGCCTGAACTATCATCATATATCATCACTTGCATTCGATATGGCCTTGCTGTGATCTCAATTGCGATAAGAGCAAAGCTGAAACAGAATAATCAATCTAACTTTGTCATTTTCGATTGTCTGTCTTTCATATTGGAGTCAGACATGACTTCGGTGTTTGAAAGGTCATAAGATCTCTTTCTACCACGATACCGTCGTTCAGTTCCTCTCTGGAGCTCGAGTAGAAGGCTTTAGGGATCCTTTCACCACACTTTCCATTTATATCCGTCTCTATTTCGGTTCTGGCTCCATCTAGAGACCTATCTGCCTGAACTATCATCATATATCATCACTTGCATTCGATATGGCCTTGCTGTGATCTCAATTGCGATAAGAGCAAAGCTGAAACAGAATAATCAATCTAACTTTGTCATTTTCGATTGTCTGTCTTTCATATTGGAGTCAGATATGACTTCGGTGTTTGAAAGGTCATAAGATCTCTTTCTACCACGATACCGTCGTTCAGTTCCTCTCTGGAGCTCGAGTAGAAGGCTTTAGGGATCCTTTCACCACACTTTCCATTTATATCCGTCTCTATTTCGGTTCTGGCTCCATCTAGAGACCTATCTGCCTGAACTATCATCATATATCATCACTTGCATTCGATATGGCCTTGCTGTGATCTCAATTGCGATAAGAGCAAAGCTGAAACAGAATAATCAATCTAACTTTGTCATTTTCGATTGTCTGTCTTTCATATTGGAGTCAGACATGACTTCGGTGTTTGAAAGGTCATAAGATCTCTTTCTACCACGATACCGTCGTTCAGTTCCTCTCTGGAGCTCGAGTAGAAGGCTTTAGGGATCCTTTCACCACACTTTCCATTTATATCCGTCTCTATTTCGGTTCTGGCTCCATCTAGAGACCTATCTGCCTGAACTATCATCATATATCATCACTTGCATTCGATATGGCCTTGCTGTGATCTCAATTGCGATAAGAGCAAAGCTGAAACAGAATAATCAATCTAACTTTGTCATTTTCGATTGTCTGTCTTTCATATTGGAGTCAGACATGACTTCGGTGTTTGAAAGGTCATAAGATCTCTTTCTACCACGATACCGTCGTTCAGTTCCTCTCTGGAGCTCGAGTAGAAGGCTTTAGGGATCCTTTCACCACACTTTCCATTTATATCCGTCTCTATTTCGGTTCTGGCTCCATCTAGAGACCTATCTGCCTGAACTATCATCATATATCATCACTTGCATTCGATATGGCCTTGCTGTGATCTCAATTGCGATAAGAGCAAAGCTGAAACAGAATAATCAATCTAACTTTGTCATTTTCGATTGTCTGTCTTTCATATTGGAGTCAGACATGACTTCGGTGTTTGAAAGGTCATAAGATCTCTTTCTACCACGATACCGTCGTTCAGTTCCTCTCTGGAGCTCGAGTAGAAGGCTTTAGGGATCCTTTCACCACACTTTCCATTTATATCCGTCTCTATTTCGGTTCTGGCTCCATCTAGAGACCTATCTGCCTGAACTATCATCATATATCATCACTTGCATTCGATATGGCCTTGCTGTGATCTCAATTGCGATAAGAGCAAAGCTGAAACAGAATAATCAATCTAACTTTGTCATTTTCGATTGTCTGTCTTTCATATTGGAGTCAGACATGACTTCGGTGTTTGAAAGGTCATAAGATCTCTTTCTACCACGATACCGTCGTTCAGTTCCTCTCTGGAGCTCGAGTAGAAGGCTTTAGGGATCCTTTCACCACACTTTCCATTTATATCCGTCTCTATTTCGGTTCTGGCTCCATCTAGAGACCTATCTGCCTGAACTATCATCATATATCATCACTTGCATTCGATATGGCCTTGCTGTGATCTCAATTGCGATAAGAGCAAAGCTGAAACAGAATAATCAATCTAACTTTGTCATTTTCGATTGTCTGTCTTTCATATTGGAGTCAGACATGACTTCGGTGTTTGAAAGGTCATAAGATCTCTTTCTACCACGATACCGTCGTTCAGTTCCTCTCTGGAGCTCGAGTAGAAGGCTTTAGGGATCCTTTCACCACACTTTCCATTTATATCCGTCTCTATTTCGGTTCTGGCTCCATCTAGAGACCTATCTGCCTGAACTATCATCATATATCATCACTTGCATTCGATATGGCCTTGCTGTGATCTCAATTGCGATAAGAGCAAAGCTGAAACAGAATAATCAATCTAACTTTGTCATTTTCGATTGTCTGTCTTTCATATTGGAGTCAGATATGACTTCGGTGTTTGAAAGGTCATAAGATCTCTTTCTACCACGATACCGTCGTTCAGTTCCTCTCTGGAGCTCGAGTAGAAGGCTTTAGGGATCCTTTCACCACACTTTCCATTTATATCCGTCTCTATTTCGGTTCTGGCTCCATCTAGAGACCTATCTGCCTGAACTATCATCATATATCATCACTTGCATTCGATATGGCCTTGCTGTGATCTCAATTGCGATAAGAGCAAAGCTGAAACAGAATAATCAATCTAACTTTGTCATTTTCGATTGTCTGTCTTTCATATTGGAGTCAGACATGACTTCGGTGTTTGAAAGGTCATAAGATCTCTTTCTACCACGATACCGTCGTTCAGTTCCTCTCTGGAGCTCGAGTAGAAGGCTTTAGGGATCCTTTCACCACACTTTCCATTTATATCCGTCTCTATTTCGGTTCTGGCTCCATCTAGAGACCTATCTGCCTGAACTATCATCATATATCATCACTTGCATTCGATATGGCCTTGCTGTGATCTCAATTGCGATAAGAGCAAAGCTGAAACAGAATAATCAATCTAACTTTGTCATTTTCGATTGTCTGTCTTTCATATTGGAGTCAGACATGACTTCGGTGTTTGAAAGGTCATAAGATCTCTTTCTACCACGATACCGTCGTTCAGTTCCTCTCTGGAGCTCGAGTAGAAGGCTTTAGGGATCCTTTCACCACACTTTCCATTTATATCCGTCTCTATTTCGGTTCTGGCTCCATCTAGAGACCTATCTGCCTGAACTATCATCATATATCATCACTTGCATTCGATATGGCCTTGCTGTGATCTCAATTGCGATAAGAGCAAAGCTGAAACAGAATAATCAATCTAACTTTGTCATTTTCGATTGTCTGTCTTTCATATTGGAGTCAGACATGACTTCGGTGTTTGAAAGGTCATAAGATCTCTTTCTACCACGATACCGTCGTTCAGTTCCTCTCTGGAGCTCGAGTAGAAGGCTTTAGGGATCCTTTCACCACACTTTCCATTTATATCCGTCTCTATTTCGGTTCTGGCTCCATCTAGAGACCTATCTGCCTGAACTATCATCATATATCATCACTTGCATTCGATATGGCCTTGCTGTGATCTCAATTGCGATAAGAGCAAAGCTGAAACAGAATAATCAATCTAACTTTGTCATTTTCGATTGTCTGTCTTTCATATTGGAGTCAGATATGACTTCGGTGTTTGAAAGGTCATAAGATCTCTTTCTACCACGATACCGTCGTTCAGTTCCTCTCTGGAGCTCGAGTAGAAGGCTTTAGGGATCCTTTCACCACACTTTCCATTTATATCCGTCTCTATTTCGGTTCTGGCTCCATCTAGAGACCTATCTGCCTGAACTATCATCATATATCATCACTTGCATTCGATATGGCCTTGCTGTGATCTCAATTGCGATAAGAGCAAAGCTGAAACAGAATAATCAATCTAACTTTGTCATTTTCGATTGTCTGTCTTTCATATTGGAGTCAGACATGACTTCGGTGTTTGAAAGGTCATAAGATCTCTTTCTACCACGATACCGTCGTTCAGTTCCTCTCTGGAGCTCGAGTAGAAGGCTTTAGGGATCCTTTCACCACACTTTCCATTTATATCCGTCTCTATTTCGGTTCTGGCTCCATCTAGAGACCTATCTGCCTGAACTATCATCATATATCATCACTTGCATTCGATATGGCCTTGCTGTGATCTCAATTGCGATAAGAGCAAAGCTGAAACAGAATAATCAATCTAACTTTGTCATTTTCGATTGTCTGTCTTTCATATTGGAGTCAGACATGACTTCGGTGTTTGAAAGGTCATAAGATCTCTTTCTACCACGATACCGTCGTTCAGTTCCTCTCTGGAGCTCGAGTAGAAGGCTTTAGGGATCCTTTCACCACACTTTCCATTTATATCCGTCTCTATTTCGGTTCTGGCTCCATCTAGAGACCTATCTGCCTGAACTATCATCATATATCATCACTTGCATTCGATATGGCCTTGCTGTGATCTCAATTGCGATAAGAGCAAAGCTGAAACAGAATAATCAATCTAACTTTGTCATTTTCGATTGTCTGTCTTTCATATTGGAGTCAGACATGACTTCGGTGTTTGAAAGGTCATAAGATCTCTTTCTACCACGATACCGTCGTTCAGTTCCTCTCTGGAGCTCGAGTAGAAGGCTTTAGGGATCCTTTCACCACACTTTCCATTTATATCCGTCTCTATTTCGGTTCTGGCTCCATCTAGAGACCTATCTGCCTGAACTATCATCATATATCATCACTTGCATTCGATATGGCCTTGCTGTGATCTCAATTGCGATAAGAGCAAAGCTGAAACAGAATAATCAATCTAACTTTGTCATTTTCGATTGTCTGTCTTTCATATTGGAGTCAGACATGACTTCGGTGTTTGAAAGGTCATAAGATCTCTTTCTACCACGATACCGTCGTTCAGTTCCTCTCTGGAGCTCGAGTAGAAGGCTTTAGGGATCCTTTCACCACACTTTCCATTTATATCCGTCTCTATTTCGGTTCTGGCTCCATCTAGAGACCTATCTGCCTGAACTATCATCATATATCATCACTTGCATTCGATATGGCCTTGCTGTGATCTCAATTGCGATAAGAGCAAAGCTGAAACAGAATAATCAATCTAACTTTGTCATTTTCGATTGTCTGTCTTTCATATTGGAGTCAGACATGACTTCGGTGTTTGAAAGGTCATAAGATCTCTTTCTACCACGATACCGTCGTTCAGTTCCTCTCTGGAGCTCGAGTAGAAGGCTTTAGGGATCCTTTCACCACACTTTCCATTTATATCCGTCTCTATTTCGGTTCTGGCTCCATCTAGAGACCTATCTGCCTGAACTATCATCATATATCATCACTTGCATTCGATATGGCCTTGCTGTGATCTCAATTGCGATAAGAGCAAAGCTGAAACAGAATAATCAATCTAACTTTGTCATTTTCGATTGTCTGTCTTTCATATTGGAGTCAGACATGACTTCGGTGTTTGAAAGGTCATAAGATCTCTTTCTACCACGATACCGTCGTTCAGTTCCTCTCTGGAGCTCGAGTAGAAGGCTTTAGGGATCCTTTCACCACACTTTCCATTTATATCCGTCTCTATTTCGGTTCTGGCTCCATCTAGAGACCTATCTGCCTGAACTATCATCATATATCATCACTTGCATTCGATATGGCCTTGCTGTGATCTCAATTGCGATAAGAGCAAAGCTGAAACAGAATAATCAATCTAACTTTGTCATTTTCGATTGTCTGTCTTTCATATTGGAGTCAGACATGACTTCGGTGTTTGAAAGGTCATAAGATCTCTTTCTACCACGATACCGTCGTTCAGTTCCTCTCTGGAGCTCGAGTAGAAGGCTTTAGGGATCCTTTCACCACACTTTCCATTTATATCCGTCTCTATTTCGGTTCTGGCTCCATCTAGAGACCTATCTGCCTGAACTATCATCATATATCATCACTTGCATTCGATATGGCCTTGCTGTGATCTCAATTGCGATAAGAGCAAAGCTGAAACAGAATAATCAATCTAACTTTGTCATTTTCGATTGTCTGTCTTTCATATTGGAGTCAGACATGACTTCGGTGTTTGAAAGGTCATAAGATCTCTTTCTACCACGATACCGTCGTTCAGTTCCTCTCTGGAGCTCGAGTAGAAGGCTTTAGGGATCCTTTCACCACACTTTCCATTTATATCCGTCTCTATTTCGGTTCTGGCTCCATCTAGAGACCTATCTGCCTGAACTATCATCATATATCATCACTTGCATTCGATATGGCCTTGCTGTGATCTCAATTGCGATAAGAGCAAAGCTGAAACAGAATAATCAATCTAACTTTGTCATTTTCGATTGTCTGTCTTTCATATTGGAGTCAGACATGACTTCGGTGTTTGAAAGGTCATAAGATCTCTTTCTACCACGATACCGTCGTTCAGTTCCTCTCTGGAGCTCGAGTAGAAGGCTTTAGGGATCCTTTCACCACACTTTCCATTTATATCCGTCTCTATTTCGGTTCTGGCTCCATCTAGAGACCTATCTGCCTGAACTATCATCATATATCATCACTTGCATTCGATATGGCCTTGCTGTGATCTCAATTGCGATAAGAGCAAAGCTGAAACAGAATAATCAATCTAACTTTGTCATTTTCGATTGTCTGTCTTTCATATTGGAGTCAGACATGACTTCGGTGTTTGAAAGGTCATAAGATCTCTTTCTACCACGATACCGTCGTTCAGTTCCTCTCTGGAGCTCGAGTAGAAGGCTTTAGGGATCCTTTCACCACACTTTCCATTTATATCCGTCTCTATTTCGGTTCTGGCTCCATCTAGAGACCTATCTGCCTGAACTATCATCATATATCATCACTTGCATTCGATATGGCCTTGCTGTGATCTCAATTGCGATAAGAGCAAAGCTGAAACAGAATAATCAATCTAACTTTGTCATTTTCGATTGTCTGTCTTTCATATTGGAGTCAGACATGACTTCGGTGTTTGAAAGGTCATAAGATCTCTTTCTACCACGATACCGTCGTTCAGTTCCTCTCTGGAGCTCGAGTAGAAGGCTTTAGGGATCCTTTCACCACACTTTCCATTTATATCCGTCTCTATTTCGGTTCTGGCTCCATCTAGAGACCTATCTGCCTGAACTATCATCATATATCATCACTTGCATTCGATATGGCCTTGCTGTGATCTCAATTGCGATAAGAGCAAAGCTGAAACAGAATAATCAATCTAACTTTGTCATTTTCGATTGTCTGTCTTTCATATTGGAGTCAGACATGACTTCGGTGTTTGAAAGGTCATAAGATCTCTTTCTACCACGATACCGTCGTTCAGTTCCTCTCTGGAGCTCGAGTAGAAGGCTTTAGGGATCCTTTCACCACACTTTCCATTTATATCCGTCTCTATTTCGGTTCTGGCTCCATCTAGAGACCTATCTGCCTGAACTATCATCATTTTTTTAATTTTTTTTTGTATTATATAATGGTACTGAAAATTTTGAACTTGAATATTAGATCTCTGGCACCAAAGTTTATAAGGTTTAAGAAATGTATCGACTATTCCCAGTACGACATCATGATTCTAACTGAATCTTGGTTAAGCTCGAATATTGGTGATGACGTAATTGATTTAAAAAATTTCAACGTAGTAAGGAAAGACAGAGATTCTCGTGGAGGAGGAATAGTGATATATATAAAAAGTAATTATAAATTTAATATTATTAATGACTTGCCAGTGAACGACACTGAACAATTATGGTTATCTATAACTGATAAAAAAGAAAAAGTTTGTATTGGTGCAGCTTACCGTCCCCCATCGTACTCTATTCATACTTTTATCGACACTTTGGAGGAATGTCTCATTAATTTAGTGCCCCAGCATGACAATGTGATCCTTGCAGGAGATTTCAACATCGATTTTATGAATCCAATGAATGCCATGGTAGAAAAGTTTCAATCACTTCTAGATAATTTCGAGCTCAAACAAATAGTAAATTCACCAACTCGTATCACAAACACTTCAAACACCTTAATAGACCTCATCATATGCACCAGTCATTTATCTGTAACTAATACCCAAGTAAAAAATGTTGATCTCTCGGACCATTGTATCACAACATGCAATATTGAATTGAATATTACTCCAAAAAAGCCGTTTTATCACACATATCGTTGTTTCAAAAACTTCAATCACGAGGCATTTTATAATGATTTAGTCGGCTCATCACTGGATAAAATATACATAACACCGAATATTCATGAAAAAGTACAAATACTAAACGAAACAATTATGACACTCTTCAACAAACATGCTCCTCTGAAAACAGTATTAATAACAAAATCTCCAGCCCCATGGCTAACAGAAAATATTAAAGCTGTGATACGTGAAAAAGACAAAGCCTTCAGAAAGTACAAGAGAACAAAAAATATATCAGATTGGAATAACTATAAAAACCTGAGGAATCACGTCAATATTGCAGTTAAAACTGAAAAAAAAGCTTATTTGCAGTTTAGAATTCAAACAGGTAATCAAAAGTCCATGTGGAAAGATTTGGATGAAATGGGTATCCACTCGAAAAAGCTTAAGAAATCAATTCCAGACCATCTTGCAGATCCCAATGCGGTTAATAATCATTTCATAACAGCTACTACCAATAACGCTCCAAACTCTGACCTTTTGGAATATTACATGGATCATAAATTACCAAACATATCACCATTCGATTTCACTCTCACAACCTATGACGAAATTATCAGTATATTAAATTCAATTAAGACAAATGCAACAGGGCCAGATGGGCTCAACATAAAACTTGTTCTTCATTGTTGCCCATTCATTATCAATCCTTTAATTAATATCGTTAATTCATGTATACTGGAGAACGATTTTCCGAATCAATGGAAAGTGTCTCATATCATACCCCTTCCAAAGAATGAAACGCCAGAAACTTTCAAGGACCTTCGTCCAATTAGTGTTCTGAGTGTATTATCGAAAGTTCTTGAAAAAATTGTCGAAAAACAATTACGTCACCACTTAGATGAATTTTCGATCTTGCCTGAAACTCAATCAGGTTTCAGGAGAAATCGTGGTTGTGTTACGGCATTACTTAATGACTATGACTATGACTCTCTTAAGGGGGGCCTTCTCGGTGTGGGTGCCGGGGGGGTTCCCCTATTTTTATTTTAGGGGATTTCTTTCCCTACACTTTCCATCGAATGGCCCCCGGCGGGGGTCTTAGTTACTTATGGCCAGAAGGGGACTCACCTCCTCCTGATGGCAAGTCGTCCGACACCTCCTAGTGGTACCGCCGGGAAACGCCCTTTTGGGTAGGCTAACGTCGGCGGCGAAAACCAAGTGCATAGCCACCGAGCTAGGAATGGGGAAAGTACGCTTTATGCCTACCCAACCCATGACTGGTTCTGCCTGTGTCGGCCTATCATGGCGGGCGTGCCGGTTCCTTCGGGTACTGCAAACGGGCACAGGATCGGCGGTATGGGGCTGCCAACCCCTAACCCGCTTAAATCTTTCAAGGAAGCACAGAACAAAGTGAGAACAATTCGACAAGGGCTCGCCACCGGGCGGGTCTACTTCCAGGGGGGGGTAATCGTGAGCACGATAACGGCGGAGATGATAGCCCGGATAGCTCGTCTTCGGATGAGCTTCCAGAGAGCTACCAATGCGACCACTGTTTTCGGAGCTTTCCGACCAAGATCGGTAGATCAGTTCACGCACAGAGGGCACATCCGATCGAGTACAATCAGGGAATTAACGTGGGGAGGGTTAAGGCCCGTTGGTCCGAGGAAGAAGTACGGGTAATGGCTCGTTTAGAGGCCCAGTTAACTCGAAGGGGAGTGAGATTCATGAACCAAGAGTTGCTTGGCCTGATGCCGGATAGATCGCTAGAGGGAATCAAAGGTAAGCGCCGCGAGGCGTCTTACAAAAGGTTGGTTCTAGAGATCATCCAAGAGCTGGCTGAACACGCCATCGACCCCGATTCCGAATCTGCCGATGAGCAGGAACCAGTGCCCCCCGAGGTGGCACAACCTGTTGACTTGGCACTCGCAGACACGATGCACAGCCTAGCTGAAAGCATCAACTGGGAGGGTCTGGGCGACAGGGCAGGGCCACTTCGTGCACTTATCGACGAAAGTGCGCGGAGGGATGTCACGGAGTCACTCCTAGAGTGGATCCGGGGCGTCCTTCCGCGTCCCAAGGAGATGAGTGGCGCTAGACGCGGGCGTACTCTTCATGAGCCCAACATAAGTAGACGGGATAGAAGGCGGCGGGAATATCGACTTACTCAGGAGTCTTATAAGAATCACGAAGCGCAGTGCGCGCGACGAATCTTGGATGGAGAGCGAGGCGAACCGGAGATTAACATCGATGGTGAGGCCTTCCACCAGTACTGGCGTGGAGTCTTTGAGACCCCTAGCCAGGAATACGTGGCGCCAAATGCGGTGGCTCCCGGCGAGACCCACAACGAACTGTGGGGGCCGATCACCTCTGAGGAGGTCGATCGTGCTTTCGTCGCAAACTCTAAGGCTCCTGGGCCTGACGGTATTCAGCCTAGGGACTGGAGGAAAATACCCAGCCCTATAATTGCCATGCTATTTAACTGTCTAATGTCGAGAGGGGGACTACCTGAGGCACTTCGCGCGTCCAGAACGGTCTTCATCCCCAAGCGCATTGGGGAGGACCGAGAGGCACAACCGGCCGATTTTAGGCCTTTGACGATACCCAGTGTCATTGTAAGACACTTTCACAAGATTCTGGGTACCAGACTCGGCAACATTGAGGGGATCCTGAGCGACGAGCAGAGGGCTTTCAGGAGGAAGGTTGATGGAATTGCAGAGAACCTCTGCGTTCTTAATTCCGTCCTCAGGGAAGCAAGAAGCGGGATAAAGACGGTTCATCTGGCCACTTTGGACGTGTCCAAGGCCTTTGATACCGTCTCGCATGAAGGCCTTTTCGATGCGTGTCGACTAGCTGGTATTCCGAATTCTATGATCGCGTATTTAAGGGACGTGTATGCTAATGCATACACGTCATTGAATTGTCCAAATATCGAAGGGCAGGGTATCGAAAATCGCCCGGTAAAGCCGAGACGAGGAGTGCGTCAGGGTGATCCACTTTCGCCATTACTGTTCAGTCTCGTTATCGATCGTGCGTTACTGGCACTAAATAGAGACGTTGGGTTCAGGATGGGGAACGAACGTATTTCCTGGTTGGCGTTCGCGGATGACCTGATATTGTGCTCAACTTCCAAGGTCGGTCTCCAACGCAACCTAAACGTGTTGGACGCAGAGCTGAGCCGGTACGGACTTTTGCTAAATCCGGCCAAGTGTAAAATCCTATCCGTGGTAGCGTCGGGTCGCGACAAGAAGGTCAAGATCGTGGACTCGCCCACCTTCCAATTACGAGGTGAGTGGGTCCACCAATGCGCGATCCTGGATCTTTGGAGCTACCTCGGAGTCAAGTTCATTGGTACGAGGGTGGATGGGGTCAGGGTCTCGCTGGCGAACGAGCTGGACCGTCTAACCAAGGCGCCGTTGAAACCTCAGCAGCGTCTTCATATACTCCGACAATACCTTTTGCCGAGACACATCCAGTCATGGGTGTTAGGTAGGGTAACGTCGGCGTATTTAAAGAGGTTGGACGTGACAGTTCGAGCGGCGGTGAGGCGCTGGCTTCACCTGCCTAAGGACGTGACGGTGGGATATTTCCACTGTCCCGTGGTGTCGGGGGGTCTTGGTATCCCACGACTGTCGGAGTTCATTCCCCACTTGAGGTTACGGAGACTTATGGCACTTAGAGTGTCCACCGTACCTCATGTGTCGGCTTGCGCGGGTGGGGCATTGGTCGAGATGGAAATCGCCTGGTGCCACGCTCGACTTGCTGATGTGGCGGCGCCGACGGATTCCACGAGCCTGAAGCGACGATGGGCTCAATTGTTGCACGAGTCAGTAGACGGCGCAGGTCTACGGGAGTCGGGTGAGAGCCGGCTCTCCACGAGTTGGGTTCTGTCAAAGAGCCCATATATGAAGGGCAGCGACTTCGTGCATCACAATTGGGTTCGGTCGAACGCACTAGCAAGTGGCATGAGATGCTCCCGTGGCCGCCGGAATCGTGGCAATCTCGGAATCATGTGCCGGGCCGGATGTCAGGAGACTGAGACGGCCGGGCACATGATTCAGAAATGCTTCCGGACGCACGGCGGGAGGATCTTGCGCCACAACTGCATAGTTAAGGCTGTGGGGAATTCGTTGACAGCTAAAGGATGGACGGTGCAGTTTGAAAAGCTGTACCAGACGCCAGTGGGAACCAGAAAACCCGACATCACGGCACAGAAAGGAGATCGCATCGCGATCGTCGACGCACAAGTGGTGTCTGCCAGTGACTTGAATAGGGCACACGAGGCAAAGGTTGCAAAGTACCGTGACGAAGCCCAGCTTGCGTCTATCATCGCGAGGGAAAGCCGAGGAGTCAGGCCTTGGACGGGGAGGACAATATCGGAGAACAACATCGCCTTCACTACCATCACCGTATCTTGGCGGGGGGTTTTGGGCAGTGCGAGTGTCGGTGGACTCGAGCGCCTTGGGGTGGATGCCCGTACTTTGCGGCGTATTCCAACCATGGCGCTAAAGGGCTCCTATCTCAACTGGGTCCGATGGAATGGCATGGTCTAGGCTGCGGCCTCCGCGTACGGACTGTGTCATTTCATCGATCTAAGTTCGGTAAGGCTCACGATTAACTTCTCTTCATTTTTATAACAACGACCTCCACCGTTCACCTCATGGTGGGTCAGCGCAGCCACGCGGCGCCTTAACGCTGGTTTTAAAGTGCGCGTGTAATGACGTGGTGGTTTTTGATTTGTTCGACGGCTTTCTACTTTCTGGCCCAGCCCGGACGAAAGGACAACTGGTGTCTCAAGGTGTCGGAGCAGGGGCGCTGGGAGTCTCGGAATCCAGGTTGGTAGCATGATGATAAGGTGTTAGACACAACGACATCGTGTCTTTGACCGGCCGTCGTATACGTCTTTTCCACCACCGTTCTGATTACCGACGATATACTCACTTCACAGGACACTGGACACCTTACTGCTTTAGTACTCCTTGACTACACGAAGGCATTCGATACAATCAATCACTCTCTCTTACTGGCGATTCTGAAGCACATAGGACTGAACGACAACGCAAGACAATTACTGAGTAATTATCTGTCTAACAGGATTCAAGCGGTTAAAATTGACAGAATGATATCGCAACCACTGTATTTATCATGCGGTGTACCACAAGGCACAATCTTAGGACCTTTACTATTCTCAGTATATACATCGTTTTTGAAAAACAGTCTATCATGGTGTGCATCACACTTTTATGCTGATGATACTCAGTTGTACATCTCTTTCAAACCAGAGAACACCAATCTTGCAATTGAAAGACTGAATGAAGACATCAGGAACTTAGTAACATCATCTAATCACCATTGCCTCAAAATAAATCCATCCAAATCCTCAGTTCTATTATTCGGATCTAAGATAAATCGTTCGAAAGTGTTGAAGGAGTGTACAATCGTAGTTAATAATGATATTCTCCCAATAGTTGATTATGCAAGAAACTTAGGTTTGTATATGGACACTAAGTTACGTTTCTCTGTACATATAAATCATCTTCTGAGGAAATCTTTTGGAAAGATGAAAATTTTGTTTGGATGTCGACATATTTTGAATCAAAGAAGCAAAATTGTTCTATCTGAATCACTGATATTATCCCAACTCAATTTCGGTGATGTGGTGTACGGACCTTGTCTGACCATAAAAGATCAATCGAGATTGCAGAAAATACAAAATTCATGTGTCAGATTAATATTCGGTTTGAGAAGATATTCCCATGTCTCAGCGAAAGTCAAAGAACTTGGTTGGTTGAATATGAGAGAAAGAGGATACTTTCATAGTGCATGTACTTTTCAAAAAATCCTTATCGATAAAACACCTGAATATTTGTACAACAAAATCTAATTTCGTTCTCAGATTCATACTTTCAATGTTCGACAGAAATATCAAATTCACATCCCACGACATAGCACAAGCCTGTTTCAACGTTCGTTCTCATACAACGTGCAAAAAATTCTTAATGCAATCCCTCTTGATTCAATGAATATTTCACATCGGAAATTCAAGGCGCAATTGTACAAACTTTTAATAAGTGGGAAACTCTAACTTATACTCGAGCAGTTCATTTTCATTGATTATTTATATGGTTACTATTCTTCTCTTCAGGGAAAACATCAAATTGAATTAAATTCGTTGTTCTTGGAGCAAACAAATGCTTCTTGACTTTTTAGCATGTGCCAGGATTTACTCCGAGAATAAGTAACTTTGTTATCTAGGTTAGCATAAGGTAGGTTAAGTTAAGATTAGGGACATTACTCGATACGCCTGTTTCGAGTAATAATAGTAGGTTAGGAGGTTGAGTGGTAGAGCAGGACCTCACTACGTTCCACGTAGTGGGCAACTGAACTTCGCCTTTTAGGTCAACACTTATATTTAAATGTAAGAAAATGTATTTCCATTTACAAGTTGTCCTAGTAAAGACTTATTATTATTATCATCATATATCATCACTTGCATTCGATATGGCTTTGCTGTGATCTCAATTGCGATAAGAGCAAAGCTGAAACAGAATAATCAATCTAACTTTGTCATTTTCGATTGTCTGTCTTTTATATTGGAGTCAGATATGACTTCGGTGTTTGAAAGGTCATAAGATCTCTTTCTACCACGATACCGTCGTTCAGTTCCTCTCTGAAGCTCGAGTAGAAGGCTTAGGGATCCTTTCACCACACTTTCCATTTATATCCGTCTCTATTTCGGTTCTGGCTTCATCTCGAGACCTATCTGCCTGAACTATCATCATATATCATCACTTGCATTCGATATGGCTTTGCTGTGATCTCAATTGCGATAAGAGCAAAGCTGAAACAGAATAATCAATCTAACTTTGTCATTTTCGATTGTCTGTCTTTTATATTGGAGTCAGATATGACTTCGGTGTTTGAAGGGTCATAAGATCTCTTTCTACCACGATACCGTCGTTCAGTTCCTCTCTGGAGCTCGAGTAGAAGGCTTTAGGGATCCTTTCACCACACTTTCCATTTATATCCGTCTCTATTTCGGTTCTGGCTCCATCTCGAGACCTATCTGCCTGAACTATCATCATATATCATCACTTGCATTCGATATGGCCTTGCTGTGATCTCAATTGCGATAAGAGCAAAGCTGAAACAGAATAATCAATCTAACTTTGTCATTTTCGATTGTCTGTCTTTCATATTGGAGTCAGATATGACTTCGGTGTTTGAAAGGTCATAAGATCTCTTTCTACCACGATACCGTCGTTCAGTTCCTCTCTGGAGCTCGAGTAGAAGGCTTTAGGGATCCTTTCACCACACTTTCCATTTATATCCGTCTCTATTTCGGTTCTGGCTCCATCTCGAGACCTATCTGCCTGAACTATCATCATATATCATCACTTGCATTCGATATGGCTTTGCTGTGATCTCAATTGCGATAAGAGCAAAGCTGAAACAGAATAATCAATCTAACTTTGTCATTTTCGATTGTCTGTCTTTCATATTGGAGTCAGATATGACTTCGGTGTTTGAAGGGTCATAAGATCTCTTTCTACCACGATACCGTCGTTCAGTTCCTCTCTGGAGCTCGAGTAGAAGGCTTTAGGGATCCTTTCACCACACTTTCCATTTATATCCGTCTCTATTTCGGTTCTGGCTCCATCTAGAGACCTATCTGCCTGAACTATCATCATATATCATCACTTGCATTCGATATGGCTTTGCTGTGATCTCAATTGCGATAAGAGCAAAGCTGAAACAGAATAATCAATCTAACTTTGTCATTTTCGATTGTCTGTCTTTCATATTGGAGTCAGATATGACTTCGGTGTTTGAAAGGTCATGAGATCTCTTTCTACCACGATACCGTCGTTCAGTTCCTCTCTGAAGCTCGAGTAGAAGGCTTTAGGGATCCTTTCACCACACTTTCCATTTATATCCGTCTCTATTTCGGTTCTGGCTCCATCTAGAGACCTATCTGCCTGAACTATCATCACATAAATATTATAAAAAATATATAAATATATCATCACTTGCATTCGATATGGCTTTGCTGTGATCTCAATTGCGATAAGAGCAAAGCTGAAACAGAATAATCAATCTAACTTTGTCATTTTCGATTGTCTGTCTTTCATATTGGAGTCAGACATGACTTCGGTGTTTGAAAGGTCATAAGATCTCTTTCTACCACGATACCGTCGTTCAGTTCCTCTCTGGAGCTCGAGTAGAAGGCTTTAGGGATCCTTTCACCACACTTTCCATTTATATCCGTCTCTATTTCGGTTCTGGCTCCATCTAGAGACCTATCTGCCTGAACTATCATCATATATCATCACTTGCATTCGATATGGCCTTGCTGTGATCTCAATTGCGATAAGAGCAAAGCTGAAACAGAATAATCAATCTAACTTTGTCATTTTCGATTGTCTGTCTTTCATATTGGAGTCAGACATGACTTCGGTGTTTGAAAGGTCATAAGATCTCTTTCTACCACGATACCGTCGTTCAGTTCCTCTCTGGAGCTCGAGTAGAAGGCTTTAGGGATCCTTTCACCACACTTTCCATTTATATCCGTCTCTATTTCGGTTCTGGCTCCATCTAGAGACCTATCTGCCTGAACTATCATCATATATCATCACTTGCATTCGATATGGCCTTGCTGTGATCTCAATTGCGATAAGAGCAAAGCTGAAACAGAATAATCAATCTAACTTTGTCATTTTCGATTGTCTGTCTTTCATATTGGAGTCAGATATGACTTCGGTGTTTGAAAGGTCATAAGATCTCTTTCTACCACGATACCGTCGTTCAGTTCCTCTCTGGAGCTCGAGTAGAAGGCTTTAGGGATCCTTTCACCACACTTTCCATTTATATCCGTCTCTATTTCGGTTCTGGCTCCATCTCGAGACCTATCTGCCTGAACTATCATCATATATCATCACTTGCATTCGATATGGCCTTGCTGTGATCTCAATTGCGATAAGAGCAAAGCTGAAACAGAATAATCAATCTAACTTTGTCATTTTCGATTGTCTGTCTTTCATATTGGAGTCAGACATGACTTCGGTGTTTGAAAGGTCATAAGATCTCTTTCTACCACGATACCGTCGTTCAGTTCCTCTCTGGAGCTCGAGTAGAAGGCTTTAGGGATCCTTTCACCACACTTTCCATTTATATCCGTCTCTATTTCGGTTCTGGCTCCATCTAGAGACCTATCTGCCTGAACTATCATCATATATCATCACTTGCATTCGATATGGCCTTGCTGTGATCTCAATTGCGATAAGAGCAAAGCTGAAACAGAATAATCAATCTAACTTTGTCATTTTCGATTGTCTGTCTTTCATATTGGAGTCAGACATGACTTCGGTGTTTGAAAGGTCATAAGATCTCTTTCTACCACGATACCGTCGTTCAGTTCCTCTCTGGAGCTCGAGTAGAAGGCTTTAGGGATCCTTTCACCACACTTTCCATTTATATCCGTCTCTATTTCGGTTCTGGCTCCATCTAGAGACCTATCTGCCTGAACTATCATCATATATCATCACTTGCATTCGATATGGCCTTGCTGTGATCTCAATTGCGATAAGAGCAAAGCTGAAACAGAATAATCAATCTAACTTTGTCATTTTCGATTGTCTGTCTTTCATATTGGAGTCAGACATGACTTCGGTGTTTGAAAGGTCATAAGATCTCTTTCTACCACGATACCGTCGTTCAGTTCCTCTCTGGAGCTCGAGTAGAAGGCTTTAGGGATCCTTTCAGTAGAGAAGCAAAGAGAGTTTATCCTCAAAAGTACCAAAACTTCCCGCTAGATGGCGCCACGCGGTCGAAGCAGTCCATGGAGCGCGGTGCAGCATTAGAAAAAATCGTGACGTCGGAAAGAGTGGTAGATGCCTTTTTGGCACAGT